>CM028132.1:170717500-171917500 GCA_016271365.2 Neoceratodus forsteri
GGTAACGCACACGGTGGCGTAGACATGAACGGTAAGTGAAACGGGTACAGAACCACAAGCGGAAAGGGCAACGGTAACAGTACTGTAAGCGCACAGGCTGGTTTTCCCCAAAAGCTGCATAGAGAAAGGCAGTGAGTACAAAGAATGTATGCATAATAATGGGTATCGGAGCAGAAAATGAGGACTTGGAATACTAAATAGGTTATTTCTCAGGAACCGTACGACGTAGAAAAAAAATTTAAAAGTCATATGATTTACAACTGTCCTGGCTAGTTTTATACTTGAGCCCCATTAGGGGCTAAGTATTTTCTGATGAAAAAGTCCATATCTCGCACCGTTCCAGATCGGGCCCTGAAAGAGCGTGCAGAACAGCTGTAATGTTATCCTATGGGAAAAAAGAGAACTCGAGTGCCAAAACTTTGCCTCCTGTAATATTTTCACCAAACCACTGAAAGGCACATCTGTGGGCTGTTGGCTGTGTTCCCTCAAAATTTCAGGAAAAAGGACCAAACCGTTATTTTGCAGCAGGGTGCCAAAGGATTCCTGTATTGCGTTGGGCACCGTAATGTTATCCTATGGGAAAAGATGTCAACTTTGGAGTACTGTAACTTTGCCGCCATGCAATATTTTTTCAACAAAACACTGAAAGGCACATCTGTGAGATGTCAGCTATGTTCCCTCCAAATTTCAGCCCAAAACTCCAAACTGTTCTTTTGCAGAGGAGTGCCAAAGAATTGCTGTCATTTTCCCACAGACTAGAAAAGTACTGTCGCAATTTCTGCAGCTTGTGCAATAATTTGCGACACTTTCAGGAGCACCGAAAGTACTTTCATGAAAAGCATTTTTCCAGGAATTTGAAAAAATATTTCTGGGGTGTTTTACCCCAAAATAAAGACATGTAGCTAGCATCCTCAGGCTCCGACTAGGGTGAATATAAAAGAGTTAGGTTGCTAGAGGGTCCCAAATTTAAATGCCAAGCATTTTTCTGATCACTAACTGAAAACAAGATGGTGGATTTGCGAAAGTAACAGGGCCATTTGTGAAAGTAAAAATACATTTGTGACACTGTCAAACTTTTTGTTAACTTTTCCCATTGACTTATAATGGGAAATTGTTTTTTGAATAACTTTTGAACCGTTTAATATTTTTTCACAAAATCTTCGAAAGGCACATCGGGGATCCCGGTCACAATTCCCTGAAGATTTTGGGCCAGTTGGAAGCAAACCGTCGACCTGTAGGTGCGAACATAGAATTGCAGAAAAAGCATAAACGCACGAGCAGATCATGCTTAAAAACTCCACAGCCATGTATCCGACCAGTACGACACTTAGCAGATCCCAAGGCGTATGAGTTTTGATCGTGTATTCCAAATTTCAGGCAAATCCGTCAAACGGTTGCAAAGTTATTAAGGTACAAAATTTTGGGTTTAACATAGAAATGGCTCCTCAACCCTAACTATGGTAGTACTACCGTGCTACGATAATATAAATAAATATATATATATATAAAATATATTATATATTCTATATTTATATACTGTATATAGTCATTGCAAAAAACATAATTAATGCATCATTTAGGGTTCATATCAAAGTGACAAAAGTATGGAAATGTGATGCTAGGGTTTCCAACACTAACTCCACATCCTCCCTCTCCCCAACATACATACATACACAAACACACACACACACACATATGCAAGCAGTGTAAGGGGCAAGGCAACACAACTAATCAGAGACAGCCATCATCAGGTAAGAGAAAGAACATACAATTCTCTGAACATAACAGTCCCACTCCCTGCAGTCCATAGCCATATGCATATGTCCATGTCGGAGCACAGGGCCCTCTGGGCCCTGTGGTCCCATGCATGCACATTGTAATTGTTCCTCATTGATGTGTGGGACCTCCAGGCCCTGTGCTCCCATCAGTATGCACTGGTATCCTTATGTCCGTGCCTGAGCACAGGGCCCTATGGGTCATGTGCTCCCATGCATTCATAGTGTAATTGTTCCTCATTTATGGGTGGAAGTGCAGGGCCTTCTGGGCCCTGTGCTGTCATCAGTCCATAATGATATCCATATGTCCATGTATGAGCACAAGTCCCTACAGGCCCTTTGCTACCACTCCCAGCAGTCCATAACCATATGCATATGTCCATGTGGGAGCACAGGGCCCTCTAGGTCCTGTGCTCCTATGCATGCATATTGTAATTGGAACCCAGGGCTCTCTAGGCCTGGCATTTTGACCATTCCATAATTGTATTCATATGTCCAGATGGCTGTCTCTGATTGGTTGTGTTGCATTGTCCCTTACCCTACGTGTGTGTGTGTGTGTGTGTGTGTGTGTGTGTGTATGGGAGTGGGGATACAGAGTTAGGGTTGAAAACCATAACATCACATTTCCATACTTTTGTTGCTTTAATATGAACCCTAACTGATGCATTAACAAAGTTTTTTGCAATGAATTTCCTTTCTTTTTGAGATGGTATAATCATAACATTATTCACATGTCAGAGCGCAGGTCCCTTCAGGACCTGTGCATGTAAGTAACCATGTTTTACATCTGGGCCTTGTAATTGTCCCTCATTTATGTGTCAGAATGCAGGGCCCTCTGGGCCCTGCCCTCCCATCAGTCCATAATGGTATCCATATGTCCATGTGTGAGCACAGGGCCCTATTCCCATCAGTCTATAGTGTTATGCATATGTCCATGTGAGAGCACAGAGCCCTCCAGGCCCTGTGCTCCCATGCATGCATATTGAAATTGTTGCTCATTTACATGTGGGAGCATAGGGCCCTCCATGGCCTGCGCTCCCATCATTCTGTAATAGTATCCATATTATTGAGTGGCAGCAGCACAGAACCCACCAAAGCAGTACTGCTAACACATTGAGAATGCAGACCACAGTATTAGTCACCTTTGCCCCATCCATAACAATTTACCAATAGTTTAAAACAAGACCAAGAAACATGCAAAATAAAGGTGTACTAAGCTGTGAGTCACAGCGAGTCCATATCTTGAAGCATTTTCTAGGTATAGCTTCCAAAAGGTACGTCAACCTTTACAATGTTATCCTAAGGGAAATCACTAAACTTCAAAATGTTATAACTATGGAACAGATGTAAATGTTCTAAGCAAACCAGCAAAAGACACATCTGTGGGGAAAGCCCTTTCTACCCTGCAAATTTCAGCCCACATATCCAAACCATTTATTATGTTTGCTTGCACGCATGTGCAAGAAACATAGTGCCGCCATATGAGTTTTCATAGGTGTGCCTTCCCCACTTCCAATGCCCTGCTCCCTTTTGCAGGTGCAGCTGCACCGTGCCAATGAATGTCCGAGCTGTCTATGACAGCTGTTCAGATGCAGTGGCGTACAGTTGAAAGGAAAATACCGCAGACAATTTGCATACTGCCATCGGCAGTATGTAAATTGCCTACATCATAGACAATTCTTCCTCCCACCCCCATGAACGCATAGGTGCATTGCTGGGAGCCCACCCCAGCATGCTCATGTGCTCTCCCCTCACATCGTATGGCCTACGGGAGTGCCCAATCTCCCATCGGCTCCCCTGCCCCCACAAGACACTTCCAGGTGCCACGCTGGGAGCCCACCCCAGCATGGCAAATGTCCGTAGAGTGACGGGGTGCCCAATCCCCCATCGGCTCCACTGTCCCCCACTCACCACAAAAAAAAACACCACTTCCAGTTGCTACGCTGGAAGCCCACCCCAGCGTGGCAAAAGTTGGTATGGCCGATGGGGGTGCCCAACCCCCATCAGCTCCACTGCTGCCCCCCAAAAATAACATTTCAGCTGCCACTCTGGGAGCCCACCCCAGCATGGAAAAAGTCCCGCGTTGCCTTCCTGCACAAGGGGGAAAAAAACCTGTAAATAAAAAAACGGTCCCTTGTTGACTGTCTTGCCCCCCAACCAGCGCCCACCCTCTGTGCACCCACCTCCCAAACACCCCACACCCCCATACTTGCCTCCAGAGTCTTGCATGACGATCTTGTGGACGGGGACATGTCTGCACTCTTCAAAGCCGACCGCAAACTGAAGAAATGCCGGTAAACTGTATAATGGCATAAATGTTTTTTTTTGTTTTGTTTTGTTTTTCAACTTTGGTGTATATCTCGGCTACTTTGGGGAATTTTTTCATCAAATTTTCAACATGGGGGTTTTGGGGGCACATCTCATGAACTCAGTCACTGTCATTTTGTTATTCAGTCCGGAAAGGTGATTTCACGGTCACTGCACGGAACCACGTTTTTGGGACCAAGTAATGAAATGACAGTGGCACAATTTATGAGGTAGGTCCCCCAAAACTCTAAGTTGAAAATTTGGTGAAAAAATTCCCAAAAATGACTGTGTTACAAGCATGCATTGCGTAGTTCTTACGCACGCTCATAAGTTTGTGAATTTTTAATATTTTCACTCTAGAATTTCAACATTGCCATTTTACCACACCTCCTTATGAGCAGTACAGCTGTCATTTTTCACATCTCACCCAAAATGTGTTTTCACACATGTAGTGCACAATGGTGCAGTCGGTGTGCGAAATCAATGTTCGGGACAGATTAAGAAAATCACAGTGACACTGTTCATGAGCAGAGGTCTTAAAATGGCTACATTAAAAATTTGGTGACAAAAGTCCATAAAATGACTGTGTTATGAGTGAGCATTGCACAGTTTCCACGCACCCTCGTAAGTTCATGAATTTGTAATATTTTCAGTCCGGATTTTCAACACTGCCATTTTTCCACACCTCCTTATGAACAGTACAGCTGTCATTTTTCACACCCTGGCTGAAATGTGTTTTCACACTTCCAGCACAGAAATGCGTGGTCGCTGTGGGAAATCACTGTTCGGGACAGATTAAAAAAATCACAGTGACACTGTTCATGAGTGGAGGTCCCAAAATGCCTGTGTTGACAATCTGCTGTAAAAAAATCCCAAACTAATTATATTACAGTGCGCGGCTTGCATTTCTACGACGCTTGACTTCACCAGTTTTTTTTATATTTTCACTGCAGATTTTCAACATTGCCATTTTTTTACACCTCTCCATAAACAGTACAGCTGTCATTTTTCACACCCTGTTTGAAATGTGTTTTCACTCCAGTGGTGCCAAATGGCATAGTCACTGTGCAAAATCAGCTTTCTACTAATGAACTGATATTGCCACTCTTCACGAAGTGGGGGTTACAAAAAAACATGTTTAAAATTTGGAGTGAAAATACCAACGAACACCTGGGATGTTAGGGTTTCCGACCATAATGGCCCACCCTGTAGAGACTGACAGGCATGAGGAGTGTGACTTGGGATTGTCACCTGTAATACTCCTGCCATTCCACCCCACCCACACCCTGCAGCCAGTAACAGGCATTGAGGTGTGCCTTAGACTATTTGGCCCCAAAGTTCACCCCATTCTCCTATACTGCACCCATCTCACCATATTTCTAATGGAATGGGGTGAGCATAAGGCCCAAAGACTCCAAGGCACACTGTGACACTTGTCGGTATCTGCAGGGTAGGGTGTGGTGAAATGGCATGGCCATTATGCCTGATGACCCAAAGGCACACCCCAGTGTCTGTCAGTCTCTGCAGGTTGGTGGTGGGGTTGGCTTAGGTTCAATACTTCACTGCCATTTCTATTATGCATCTCTCTAACTTCTACACTACCAATGCCAATGCCAGCAAGCAAACATTCGGCATTGACAAATGCTTGTTAGTAATGCAGTGACAAAGAAACAGAGTTTTAAAAAAGTAGTGCAGCAAACTGTGGAACAACCCCAGTAGTTTCATGAAACAGTTCTGTAATTTGTGGCATTACCATGGGTGTTTTGTAAAATAGTGCCGCAATTTGCGATGCTTTCGCAAAAGTTATTTCTCAAATTGCGGCACCACTGAAGCAATTTGTGGTATTAAAAATGGCCGATGAAAATAAACATATTTCTGGGCAACATTTTCAAAAACTAACCACAGAATTGTGTTCCTCGGGCCCTGATTAGGTAAACACAAGTGTTGGTGTTTTCCAAGGGGCTGTGTTTTTTAAGTTATTTAGTTTATTCTGCGTTGCTAACTGAAAACAAGATGACAGAATCTCTGCACTTTTTTCTGCATTTGCAATAGTAAAACCTGCTTTTGAGCTGGCCCAGTGGTGCTGAGGGCTGAGGTGCTGGATGTCTTACCTCGTCCTACGCTGGCAACCCGTGTTCAGGAACGAGCACTGGCAGTCTGGGGTCGGCAGGGAGGAGAAGGATTGAACATCTGATGGACTGCTCTCCTTCTCCAGGAAGGGGGGCCATCAGTAGTTGGCATTCCACTGGCCCCTAGTGGCTGCTGGGGGGCAGCGAGCCGATGCTGCAACAAGGGGAGGAGATGGGGCAGACGCTTGGAGAGAGCACGTGCAGAAGCATTCTCACTCTCTCCACAGGCGACATTGCACGCCCCACCTCCACACAAGGGAGAAAATGGAAAAATAAGTCCTGTCTACATGAAGCTGTCCCTGTGGTGTCGCCCCCTAGAGGGCATCTCCCTGGCAAGGATCCATAGTGGCTGGGTCGAGATGCTCCCCACCACCCTGCCATGAAGGGTAAGTCATAGGTGCTTGAGGAAGGGGGTCTGATCCTCGGGTCGGCGCTAGGGTGACAGCTGAAGGCAGCAGTGCCACCAGGACATGGCAGAAATACTACAAAAAAAAACGCCTTTGTGGCAGCAAAACAGTACTTTCATACTGCACATCTATTTTTTTCCCATAGGAAATAATAGGAAACTTTTAATTTTAATAACTTTTGAACGGATTAATATTTTTTCACCAAACCTCCAAAATGCACATCTCTGACCCAAACCCCATATACCCTGAAAGTTTCAGACAGAACCTTGGAGCTGTTTCGGAGAAACGGCTTGACAAGGGATTCACATAAAAATGGTAATTTTCATATTTTGTGACATTCTGTATCTCCACACCTATACATCTGACCAGAACATAACTTGCCAAATCAAGAGATCTGTGGTCTCTGATGCTGCTTGCAAAATGTCACGTGAATCGGTCAAATGATTGCAAAGTTATTATAGTGCATAATTTGGGGTTTAACATAGAAGTAACCATTGAACCCTAACTATACTGGCACTAGCATACTGGCAGTAATATATAGATATAGATATAGATATAGATATAGATATATATAGAGAGAGATAGATATATATATATATAGATAGAGAGAGATAGAGAGAGAGAGAGATAGAGAGATATAGATATATCTGTATCTATATATCTATCTCCATCTCTATCTCTATATCTATATCTATCTCTATCTATATATCTATATATCTATTTCTATCGCTATCTATATAGCTATATATCTGTCTCTATCTCTATCTCTATCTCTATCTCTATCTCTATATATCTATACTCCCATGCCCCATGGATCGCTAGGCGCTTTCGTGGTACTCAGACGAAGTGGCTAACAAAAGATCTACTAACCCAGATTAGGGCCAGAGATAAAGCCTGGAGTCTTTTTAAGTCCACAGGGTTGGAATCTGATTACTGCCATTACCGCTCACTGAGAAATGCTTGCAAAAGAAACATCCGTCTATCCAAAAGTGCCTTCTGCAGGAACCTACTAATAAGTGCCTCTGGTGACTCCAAGAAATTCTGGACCACCATAAAAACTCTCCTGGGTTCTAATCAAAAAGTCCCATACAAATGGCATGCTACTAAACGGTATACACTGCAACAACCCGTTAACCATAGCCAATACCTTTAATCACCATTTCTCAGATTTATCAAGCTACCTGTCCTCCTTCCCAAATGCTCACACTGCTCTGCCCCATTGTGACACCAAACCGCCACCTCCGAAGCCCCCCTTTAGGTTCCGGATCATTCAAAAAGAGAAGTAGAAAAATTGCTTCTCTCCATCCATGAAAACACTAGCCCTGGATCAGATGGTCTTGAACCTAGGCCTTGAAAGCTGCGGCCCCTTTCATAGCCTCCCCACTAACCAAAATCTTCAATATGTCCTTATGCCGTGGTATAGTCCCAAATATATGGAAAATTGCTAAAATCACTCCTATTCCAAAAAAAGGAGACCAAAAAGGAAATCAAGAACTATCGTTCCATCGCTATACTCTCTGTATTAAGCAAAATCTTGGAAAAATTAGTTGCCACCCAAACAATAGAATACCTCCAAAAATACAACCTCCTTTCTAACTCTCAACACGGTTTCTGTAAAGGTCACAGTACCACCTCTGCCCTGCTAAAGCTGACTAGTGACATTTATTCCTCCATGGACTTAGGCCTCTTGATTGGCGCAGTTTTCATCGACCTAACTAAAGCTTTTGACCTGGTCAACCACACACTTCTTCTTTCAAAACTTCAGTCTTTTGGTTTCTCCCCAGATACCATTACCTGGTTTGAAAGCTACCTGACTGACAGGCAACAGGCTGTGGTCTTTAATTCAGCAATCTCAGATCCTGCACCGATCCACATTGGAGTACCCCAGGGCTCTATTCTTGGTCCTGTACTTTTCACAATCTTCATTGATGACATCCCCTTAATTGCACCGAACTGCTCATCTCTGCTCTATGCGGATGATTTGGTTATCTACCACAGTGCAAAAACTTCGACTTCCCTATACCATCCCCTTGCCTTGGATTTCGCAAATATCCAGACCTGGCTCACTGATAATAAACTAGTCCTCAACTCTAGCAAATCCTGCTCAATGTTGTTTGGCTCTCAGGCCAGACTTAAATCAAATCCAAATCCCCTTATCATCTCATGTGTGGACAGCTCTCCTCTACCCTCTGCCAAATCCTTTAAATATCTCGGTGTCACCCTGGACGAATCTCTTGACCTTGACCTTCATATCTCAACTATCTGTAAGTCGGTAAATGCTAAGTTAGGAAGTGCCTATCACACCAGCTATGCACTTACCCCTCAAGCCAGACTAGCCGTGGCTCAAGGTTTCCTTATACCGGCGCTAGCATATGGCTCTTCAATCTACCTATCTGCATCTAAATCCTCCCTCCATAAATGGGACACCACTTATAATAGCATCTGTCACTATGCCTCTGCCTCACCGCATTTCAAGCACCACTGCCACCTCTATTTGGACTTAAAATGGCTTAGCCCTTCCGCCTTATCGTCTCCAGTCCTTCGGATCATTAATTGACTCTGTCACCAGAGCAGGCCTCCCCCATCCCTTTCTTCCACCTTAGAATTACAACCTCTCACTTATGAACTACGATCAAATGATAAAGCCCTTCTGCACATTCCAAGATGCAGAACAAATATGGGCACACCTGCGTTTGCCTACACAGCTCCTAAATACTGGAACTCTATACCCTTCTCTATCCATCAAACAAACACCCGTGCTGCCTTCAAGAAACTACATCGTGAACACCTTCACACCTTACATCCCTGCACTTGTTTTAACCCACCTTGAACCTTCATCTATCCCCGCGCTCTCCTCATCTCCATCCAAACTTCCTCCTTTATACTTTCCCTCCTCTCTTGACCCAAACCTGCCACGCTCTTACATCGTCCCTCTCCTCCCTCTCTCTCCCTCTCCACTGTTCTTGGCACTTATTGTACTGTACCTCACTACCTTCCTATGTTGAACTTTTCCTATGTTACCAATTCCTGTTTATTTTTTTGTTTTCACAGTACTTCAACCTTCATTATTCAGTATGTCAATGTGTTTATATCTAATATCCATACATTGTTTCTTACTCTGATTTGTACTGCCTTCATGTGCTGCGTCACATGTTTATTGTTTGTCTGTAAACTGTTTTCTCCCGGGTCATGCCTGAAAATAGGCATTGTTTGCCTAATGCACTTACCCGGTCACCAAAAGCAAAATAAATATCTATATATCTCTCTATCTCTATCTCTGTCTCTATCTATATGTCTATCTATATAGCTATCTATATCTATATTCGGTGTTAGGGTTGAAAACCCCCCTTGGACCCCCCTGCCCACCTCCCCAACTGGCATTGGGGTGCGCATGGTAGGTCGGTCAGCCCCTAACTCTCACCCCATCACATGTGAAAGCAGCAGAAGTATAGGAGAATGGGGTGAGAGTTAGGACCGACAACCCCAATGCGCACCCCAATGCTGGTTGGGGAGGTGAGTGGGGGGGGTCAAAGGGGGGTTTTCAACCCTAACACCGAATTTCCTCACTTTTGTCGCCGTGGAACAACCCTAACTAATGCATTAAATGGAGTTTTTTGCCTCTAATTTCTCTTCTTTTTGAGAATGATAACGAGAAATCGTGAATGTAATGTGGCGGCGGGAGCGTGGGGCCCTTTGGGCCTCGCGCTCCTGCCACGTGATGTTTTGTGGCATAGTAACAGGAACAGCAACACAAACAGAAGCACTAACAGTGGCGCACTTGTTAATGCAAGCGAGAATGAGAACAGAAAGGGTAACACACACAGTGGCATAGATGGAAATGGTCTGCCACATGATGTGTTGTCACATAGTAACATGGTGCCTGCAAACGGAAATGTCAATGGGCATGGTGATGCAAAGTGAAACAGAAAGAGAAACAGTACTGTAGACACAAATGGCAAAAAATAACAGAAACGCAAGCGCAAAGAAAAACGAAAAGGATAACGCACATGGTGGCGTGACGTCAACAGTTAGGTGAACGGGAAAATGGAATCGCAAGCGAAAGGGCAACAGTAACAGTAATGTAAGCTCACAGGCTGGTTTTCCCCAAAAGCTGCATAGAGAAAGACAGTGAGTACAAAGAATGTATGCATGGGTATCGGAGCAGAAAATGAGGACTTGGAATACTAAATAGGTTATATCTCAGGAACCGTACGACGTAGAAAACAAATTTAAAAGTCATATGATTTACGACTGTCCTGGCTAGTATCTTGCTTAGCAAGCATTTTTCTGACAAAAAGTCCATATCTCGCACCGTTTCCGAGATACGGGCCCTGAAAGGCGCGGCAAATGCGTAATGTTATCCTATGGGAAAAAAAGAGAAGTTCGGAGTGCCATAACTTTGCCTCCCTGTAATATTTTTTCACCAGACCACTGAAAGGCATATCTGTGGGCTGTTGGCTGTGTTCCCTCCAAATTTCAGGAAAAACGACTAAACTGTTATTTTGCAGCAGGGTGCCAAAGGATTCCTGTAATGCGTCGGGCGCCGTAATGTTATCCTATGGGAAAAAGCATCAACTTTGGAGTACCGTAACTTTGCCGCCATGCAATATTTTTTCAACAAAACACTGAAAGGCACATTTGTGAGATGTTGGTTATGATTCCTCCAAATTTCAGCCCAAAACTCCAAACTGTTCTTTTGCAGAGGAGTGCCAAAGAATTGCTGTCATTTTCCCACAGACTAGAAAAGTACTGTTGCAATTTGCGAAAGCTTTCGCAAAAATTTGCGACACTTTCATGAGCATGAAAGTACTTCGTGAAAGTACTTTTTCCAAGAATTTGAAAAACATTTCTGGGGTGTTCTACCTCAAAATAAAGACATGGCTAGCATCCTCAGGGTCCGACTAGGTGAATACAAAAAGAATTTGGTTGCTAGATGGTCCCAAATTTAAATGTCAAGCATTTTTCTGATCACTAACTGAAAACAAGATGGCGGATTTGTGAAAGTAACAGGGCCATTTGCGAAAGTAAAAATGCATTTGAGACACTGTCAAACTTTTTGTTAACTTTTCCCATTGACTTATAATGGGAAATTGTTTTTTGAATAACTTTTGAACCGTTTAATATTTTTTCATGAAATCTTCAAAGGCACATCTGGGACCCCGACGCACATTCCTGAAGATTTCAGGTCGGTCACAAGAACTAGCAACCTGTAGGCACGACAGTAGGAATTCCGGAAAAAGTGTAAACGCACGCGCAGATCACACTTAATAACTCCGCAGCTGTGTATCCAACTGGTACGAAACTTGACACATACCATGGCATATGGGTCTTGATTGTGTATTCCACATTTCAGGCAAATCAGTCAAACGGTTGCAAAGTTATTAAGGTGCAAAACTTTGGGTTTAACATAGAAATGGCTCCTCAACCCTAACTATGGTAGCACTACCGTGCTACCATAATATATATATATATATATATATATATATATATACACACACACACACACACACACAACCCCAGGTAGCACACATTGTGGAGAAGAGGAGGACCACAGGTGCAGTCTCCTCCCCCTATGCTCAGTGTAGGCGACGGTCAGAAATGCTGATGGCCCACATCACATTCATCCTCATCCTGACGCCCGCATCCTGGAGACCTGTTCACAGCATCCTATTGATGGGACACCTATTCAGACTTACTTCCTGGGTAAGAAAGTGTCCGGTTACATTAGATTGTTACAGTTTACATGGCAGTATGGTTAGTGGGTAATGACCTGAGATCTCCACTACCACATAAATTATCCACTAACAATCCTGTATGTAAACATAGTGGATTACTTACCCTTGAAATAACCAACCTCAATGCATAAATATTAGCAGGCAACTCAAACCTAGCATAATTTTCCCATGCTTTTAGGCAAAATCGTCTTCAAGATTGGGCCAGGAACTGTCAACCAAAATTCTAGTACAACTGTCTGGTCACTTTACAGGCCATGAGGCTACCCTTTCACAAGGCCTTTGTATATCCCTAGACCTTAGCATCCCTTTTCAATAATAAGAATAAGTAATACCTCTTTGCATGATGTGGCCTCCATGGTCCACCTTCCTTTCAGGCACGTTTTATTTGGCAAAGAAAGAAGAGAACTCATAAAATATTGTAACTTTCCTCATGGACTTACTCTCTCGCTTTATTCAGGCAGCCAGATAGTTAGGTGTGTCTGTGCAAAGGAAAACTCATGGAGCCCTATAGCCAAAGTTTAGCAATGGCACAAACCTGGGTTTGCACTAGCAATTCAGATAGGGCCATGTTCAGAGGCCCTGGAGCACTGTCCAAAGTCAGCAGCACCAAACCACTAACTATATCATTGTGCCTATGCAAATGAAGGATCCCCCATTCATACCAGTGCAGCAGCATATTCAGAGGTTTTTGGGGGAGGTAAACAGTCCCCAGTGCAGTGCTGATCCTCGCCACTAAAAAGTACATCTTATGTGTGCTAAGCCTGTACACCCCCCCACAGGCAGGAAAGCTGTAAAGCATCCACCTGCCCCATTCCAAGTTGCCCCCTCCTGATTGCCCAGTTCTCAACATATCAGAATTCCCAGTGGTTCCCCTACCTCCTGATCACTCAATTTCCAACATAGCAGTATTCCTTAATGGTGTAGTGGTCCCCGGCCCTCTGATCACCTAGTTTTCAACATAGCTGTATTCCCTGATGGTATAGTGGCCCTCCCACCCCCTGATCATTCAGACAAGGACCGGCCGAGACCACAAGGAGTTTAGAAGAGGGCTGTGCTGGCTGCCAATGTCATGGAGAACAGCTATCAGTGTAAGGTAAGGGTATGGAGTAAAGGTTAATGGCAGGTGTAGGGCAGTGAACAGTCAGGGATGTCAGAGGGCCACAATACTACCAAGGAAGACTTCTGTGTTGAAAACTGAGTCATAGAGGGGTGGGAGGAACCATTATGCCAGCTGGGAACACTGGTATGTTGGAAACCTGGCAATAGGGGAAGCCACTGTGCACCACAGAATACCACTATGTTAGAAACTAGGTGATCAGGGGTTGGGGGGAAACAACTGTGCCACCCGGGAATACCAATATGTTGGAAAGTGGACAATTGGGAGATGGGGGAAACCACTATACCACCAGAGTTTACTGTTTTACTAAGGAATGGGTGATAAGGGGCCAGATGCCTGCATGCAAATGAGCCCATAACAGGCATGCAGATGGCCCCTTAGAACCATACATGACCAATGAGATCATTTGCATGCTCATGCTGAAGATGGCCCACAGGAGTCCTGGTGCTATTCTGTTTCAGGCAGAGTTGACAGACTTATATCCACTGAGCCATATGCAGCTCTGATCCATGTCAACAAAGCACAGATCTACTTAATTCTGCACCAGTGTGGCCAGATATTCAGTCAGATAGCACTGCTTCATTGGTGAGCACTATCAATCTGAAAATTGATCAGAGATGGTCATACACAATCACAGTGCAAATAGCTTTGCTGCAACTGTGCCCAACTCTGAGTATGGGACCCATGAAATCTTTTCCTTTCCTCCTCCAGGTAGTCCGATTCCCATTCAGAGTAACATGGGACTTCTCTCTTGGTTAAAATGCAATGTCTCCATTTTAAATTGTGGTTACAAAAGAGAAGAAGCCACTCCACTGAGCGTAGTATTTCTTTTACATTAACTAATTTAAAACAGAGCTCTCCCATGTCTCCATTTGAAACTGTGGATTCAAAAGAGAAGCTGTTCCACTGAGCGTAGATAACCAGGGCCACTAGGTTAGCCAAAGCTGAGTTTTTCTCATCATCTTTCCAGATGAATTTGAGTCACCCCTTGAAGTTCTGGAAAGTTATCCACACCTTATTCTCCCCCCCAACCAAGTCTCCCCTCCCTTACTAAATTTAGGGGCCTCCACAGCCTCTGACCTTGCATCTGTGGCTGCTGCCTTCAACACTTATTTCACCACTTGTGCTTCTATCCTCCTCTCCTCCCTTCCTCCTTCAACCTCCCTAACCCCTTCCCTCATCCCCCTCACCCACCTCTTCTCCTCCTTTCTTCTTTTCCCCTGCTTCTTTCTCCTCCTCCTCCTCCTCCTCCTCCCTGAAAGCCCTTCTAGCCCTCAACCCCTTACAAAGCAGCAGTCCTGACGGGCTTGACCCTAAGCTCCCTACACCTCTCTGCCCCTACCATTGCCTCTCCTATTGCCTCCTTACTAAGTCTCACCTTCTTTCTGACCTCTGTTACATCATCTTGGAAGCATGCTACTATTATCCCCCACCATAAAGATGGTGACTCATCCTCTCCTGGTAACTTCTGACCTATATCCCTCCTCCCTACCCTCTCCAAACTCCAAGAATACATGGCCCTGACCGTGGAATCATTGTCCCTGAGGCACTGAAGCCTCGGCTACTGGAGGGCACACCTGCCCTGGAGCTCCCCTGACCGTGGAATAGTTGTCCTCGAGGCACTGAAGGTAATTTCGCCAGCCTTTACAGAGCCTCCTTGCTTGTCCTTCCTTTGTGTGAATTTTGAATTTTGGCGCCTTTTTCCACAGGACTTTCTGCCCGGCATTCAAACCAGAACAAGAACCGAAAACAAAGACCTGTACAATTCTGCTGATTGTAACTAAAAATGCTGATTGAACTTAGTGGAGCTTAATTTATTTTATTTGCCCCATTTGGAAAAGCTGCAGGGCGCGCTGGTAACTCCAAAGTGTCTCAGCATTTGCAATATTTCTTAGACCGTAAGGCAACCTGCCAGTTCATAGTTCAGGTGCTTACAGTTCTGTATTTTACCTGTTTTTTGGCAATCCCCATGGCTGCAGAGCGCGCCAGTAATTGCAAGTGCCTCAGCTTGTAAAACTGGGGAAGGGAAGCTGTAGTTTTAAACCCCAAAGCCGATGAGCAGTTACTCGTTCACTAGGCACGTTTAACTGAACTGCATGCCCTGTGCAAGAAGGAGACCGCCTCGGAGAAACTGATTACCTGGGTACTTGATCGCTGAAACCTCACAGTCGCTTCGGCGACTGCTCCCACCCACCCCCACCACACCCACCTTGTCCGACTTTTACTTATGTAGGGTGAAACCACGCCCATAAACACACCTCTTGTGAAATTAACTATCTTCTCACTTTTCCATTAGCAGCCTATACCTTTTGACTGCTAGAGGGCGCCTGATCATAATTTAAATTGTTACTGGTGCCCACACTAAATAACCTTGTAAACTCCACTCTCACACTCTTATACTATCCTAATGCCACTTGAACAGTACCAAATATGGCCATCACTCCATATGTCATACTTTTAATAGCCTCTACAGCTTTCTGCCTTATATGGCTCCCTATACTATACTACCCTATATCCAGTAATCATAACTACACCCACCCTGACTATTCCAGGTTGTCTTATATGCATATAACACCACACCAACCTCCTGCCACTTTCCCCCTCCTCATTCATTATAAATTCACCATTTATTCTACACTCTGAACAAATCTGCGGTACCTAACCTAACCCTATCCACCTCCTACATCCGCCGCAAACTCTGGCACTTGTTTCGTCTAACCCTGATGTTAGCCGGGGATACTGAGAAAAACCCTGGGCCTCCAAGTAACTTATCATGTAAGGATACAAACTGGCATGACACCAAGGGCATCTGCATTGCCCACCTGAATATCAGGAGCCTGCTTCACAACAAGGCTGAACTTGAGGCGTGGGTTGCACAACACAACCCAGATATCCTCTGCTTATCCGAAACCTGGCTAAAACCCTCCACCCCTGATCCACTCTGCTCACTACCTAACTACAACATAATTCGGCAAGATAGGCCATCAACTAAGCAGGGAGGTGGGGTTGCCATTTTCTTTAAACCTCACCTTCTAATATCCCACAATGCCCAACCTACCCTATCTTGCTGCGAAGTGATCTATGCTACCTTAAAGCTTGGCTCAAAGAAACTTCACTTGGTTTGCGCCTATAACCCTCCAGCTGGTGGTAGTGCTGGGTTGGATGAACTACTATATCAGATGGAAAAGGCCATTGGCCGAAACGAATTCCTCATACTAGCGGACATGAACCTGGACTGGACTAGTAAATCAAACCAGTCCTCTCATACCACGGTCCAAGGACGAAACCTCCACCAACTAATTACGGACCCTACCAGGATCATGCCCCCCCTCGGGCTAGTACTCTTATAGACTGGGTCCTTACTAACTGCCTGGACAGTATAGCATGTGCTGGGACCCTAGCTGACTCAGTTAGTGACCACTCTCCAATCTACTGCACCTGGCATGCTACTAGTAAACCTTCTCCACCTCCTAAACTTATCACCTTCTGAAACCTGGCTAACTTTATCCAAGAAAATTTCTTACATGATCTCACATTGATTGACTGGTCTCCCATTCACACCTCAAATAATGCACAATTGGCGTTAGACCATTTCCTTGCCTGCTTTCGTGTGCTCCAAGACACCCATGCTCCCTGTGTCACTCGTCGGATCCGTGGATCACAGACGAAATGGCTCTCAAAAGATCTACTTGCGTGGATTAGGGCCAGGGACAAAATGTGGTGTCGCTTCAAATCCACTGGGCTCCTGACTGATTATAATAACTACCGAGCCCAGAGAAATATATGAAAAAGGCAAATATAATTAGCCAAAAGCTCCTTCTGTAAAAATTTGCTAACTACAGCAGCGAGGGGCTCAAAAAAATTCTGGGCTACCATAAAAACCCTCCTTGGAGCTAATCAAACAGCACATACAAATGACATGCTGATTAATGGCATACACTGCAATAATCCAGCTACTATAGCAAACTCTTTTAACCACCATTTTTCTGACCTCACCAGCTACCAGGCCTCTTTCCCTAATGCACACGCCTTTTCCCCCAATGGCAATGACAAACCTCAACTCACACATCCCCCTTTCAGGTTCCAGAGTATTACAAAAACTGAAGTTCTGAGACTACTCCTTTCAGCTCCAGACAATACCAGTTCAGAGTCCAATGGGCTGGAACCCAGGCTTCTAAAAATCGCCGCCCCGCTTATAGCATCTCCCCTAACCAAAATCTTCAATCTATCTCTACGTCACAGCTCAGTCCCCAGCATCTGGAAAATAGCCAAGGTCACACCCATTTCTAAAAAGGGTGATCCCAAATTAATCATGAACTACCGTCCTATAGCAATCCTCTCCCTCCTTAGCAAAATCCTGGAAAAACTTGTAGCAAGCCAAACCCAAGACTATCTGCAGAAGTATAAACTTCTGTCTAGCTCCCAGCATGGTTTCCGCAAGGGACACAGTACATCCACCGCCCTCCTCAAACTCACTAACGATACCTTTGTTGCTATGGACTCTGGCCTCCTGACAGGTGCTATCTTCATGGACTTAACGAAACCTTTTGACCTGGTAAACCATTCCCTCCTTCTTTCAAAACTTCTCTCCCTAGGTTTCTCTACTGATGTAGTGGCCTGGTTTAACAGCTACCTGTCCGATAGGAAGCAGGCCGTAGTTTTCAATTCAACCACATCTGATCCCTCATCTATCCATGTTGGAGTTCCCCAGGGCTCCATACTTGGCCCCTTGCTCTTCTCTATCTTCATAAATGACATCCCGTTGCTTGTTTCCACCTGCTCAACTCTGCTTTATGCAGATGACCTAGTGATTTATCACAGTGCAAGAAACACATTTGACCTCAACCAACCTCTTGCCTCGGACTTCTCTGCTATTCAGTCTTGGCTAACAGAGAACAAACTCGTTCTTAATATTAGCAAAACACACTCTATGCTCTTTGGATCGCTCGCCAAACTTAAAATAAACCCAGATGCCCTAAAAATCACCTGTGCTGATGGCTCCACACTGATTAGCAAGAAATCCTTCAAATATCTGGGCATTACTCTGGATGAATCCCTTGATTTTGACTTACACATAACTAACACCTGTAAATCTGTTAACGCAAAATTAGATGGTGCCTACTGCACTAGCTATGCCCTTACCCCATCGGCTAGACTAGTAGTGGCTCAAGGCTTTCTGCTCCCTGCCCTGGCTTATGGATCAGTCATGTACCTATCTGCCTCTAAATCCTCCCTCCACAAGTGGGACACCACCTATAACAATATCTGCCATTATGCCTCTGCATCCCCTCATTTCAAACACCTTTTCCAACTCTATTCTGACCTAAACTGGCCTAGCCCCACTGCCCATCGACTCTAGTCCCTTGGGTCACTTATTAATAACACTGTCCACACTGGCATCCCATCATCACTCGCCTGTCTGCTCTACTCTCACCCTCTCTCCTGTGGGCTCCAATCTGCTGACCTAGCCCCTTTCCACTTTCCCAGATGTAAAACTAATGTGGGTACATGCGCTTTTGCACATATGGCCCCAAAATACTGGAACTTGCTACCTCCAAATATTCATGGAGCACACCTACCCATGCTAGCTTTAAAACACGTCACCGGGAACATCTGCGAACAATCAGCCAATGTACCTGCTTTAATCCACCTTAGACTACTTCATCTCCCCACCCTCTCTTTCAGTAAACTACCTTCCTCTTGTACGCCACTTCCCTACCTCTCTGACTACCTATCTCTCATGTTCTGTTTCTCTCATCCCCACCTCCCCCCCACACTCTCCCTCTCCCTCTCTCATCTCATCCTCAGTTTTGACACTTACTGTACTTTGCTGTGTGTAAACCTCTATTTGCAAATGCCTGTTTCACTTACGGTTTTAACTATAGTTGTGTATTTTACCTAAATGTTATTCCTGTTTTTGCCTCTTACTGTAATATTATCTCTAACATTCCAATGTGAGTTACTCTTTGAATTAACTGTTTAGTTGAATGTCATTGCTTCCATCCTCACCGTGTTTACCAATCTCATGTGCTGCGTCACATGTATGCTCATTTTGTATGTTAAACTGTCTCTCTCCCGGAAAGTGCCTGAAAATAGGCATTTCTATGCCTAGTGCACTCACCCAGTTACCAAAAGCAACTAAATAAATAATAAATATCCCAACTCTCTCTCCTTTCCTTGACTCCTCTTCCTTTTTAACCCCTTTCCAGTCTGGCTTTCACAAATTCCATTCCATCTCCTTCTCCCTACTCTGACTAACAGATTCCATCCATACTGCCATGGACCAGGGTCTTGTCACTGCCACCATTTTCATCAGTTTAGCAAAAGCATTCAACACCATTTCTCACTCACTCTTACTCCACAAACTCAATTCAGCTGATCTTTCAGTCCCCACCACCCACTGGTTCAGCTCCTACCTCACAGGGAGATCTCAATCTGTGAGGCTAGGAGGAGCCATATCCCCCTCCCCATTATCACTTGGAGTCCCCCAAGGCTCTGTACTTGGACCACTTTTATTCCCCATATTTCTAAATGACCTTCCCTCTGCCTGCTCATCTGTGTCCATACACATGTATGCAGACAACACTGTCCTAATTGTCTCTTGTTCTTCGCCAGCTGAGCTAGTATCCAAATTCCAACCTGATTTCAAATCTGTCCAGAAATAGTTTCAGTCAAATTCATTTATTTATTTATTTAAGAGTTTAACCAGGCAGGCACACTGAGTGGCTAACCACTCATTTCCAGATGTGACCTGGGGGAAAACAAGGCGGGGGAACATGAGGGGAAAACAAACACACAAGTATTTGTACAGTTGAGAAGGCACAATATGAAAGACTATACATGTTGGTAGCTAAGGCAGCCATGCAACTTAAGACTAGGCAGGCACAGAGACAATGCATAGGAAGAGACATTGCATTGTACATATAAAAATAACATAGCTAGTGATTTGTAAATTAGTTATCTCTAAATGCCAAAAAGATGATCTCTATGTCCTTTGGCACTAGAACGAGGCTCTCTAAATTCCTGTCCCTCCTTTTCTTCCACACCCAAGATGGTATCCCAATTGAGGACATACCTGCCTTCAAATACCTTGGCATCTGGCTTGACCATCACCTCCATTTCTCCCAGCACATAGACACCATTCATAAAAGGTTCCATCCTAAACTGGGTGCCCTCTTTAGGCATAAGAGCTGTTTCCCCCCTCCCTGCTAACCGAGACATCCTTACAAAGATGACTATCCCCATCTTTGACTACGGCAATATTGTCTATGGTGCTGCCCCTAAATCCAACCCAATCAGACTAGATCCCCTCTTCCATTCCTTCTGCAGATTTGATTTTAGCTTCCCTACCCACACCCACCACTGTACTCTCTACTCTGCTCTTTTCCTCCCTTCCCTGGAGGATCGCCGTCTGCCCCACTGTGCCTCCTTTACTTCCAGACTCTGGCTATCCTCCCTACCCCCCTATTTTGACTCTCTACTCTCTCCATCTACTCCCCCTCCTCCTACTCCCTCTGAAACTCTGGGACATCGCTCCCTCAAGCTCCTGTCCCATAAAACTTTTACTGGTCAATCAGCTTTCTCTTTCCGCGTTCCTTAACTGTGGAATTCTCTCCCCTTAAACATTTGCTCAGCCTTCTCAAAACCCTCATTAATCTCTCTTCTTCACTCCCACACCTCTCCCTACTGCCACTGTCCTTAAGTATATGCTGACCCTCCCTCCATTCCCCTGGGTCCAAACTACTGTGCCTGTATTTTGCACTTATTGTATTCACTTACTTGAACATCATATGAACTCAGGTTACCAACTGCTACCACTGTATATTGCACTTATTGTATATACCTATGAACTGCTGTTACATTCTGTATATTAAATCCACTTCTGTACTCATTATATTTCTATGTATGTCATCCTGTGCAATTGTATATCTTTTTAGAATGTACTTAGGTTTCCCTCTCACCTTTCCCCAGAACACATCTGGAAAAAGCTATTTTGTGCTCAGTATGTTTTTCCCTGGTGAAACACTTTAATAAATAAATAAATTTCTATTACATTGGTTAATTTAAAACAGAGCCCTACCCTGAACATTATCATAGTTTTGTTTCCAAATCAAATAGCACAGTATAGCACATATAGTGCGGTCTGGACACTCTTCAGTTTCTTTCATTTACAGTATCTCCACTGGATGGGCATACCCATTCTTTCACAGGCCCAGCTCACACTCTCCTTTAGTGCCTCTCTAGTCTATTTAATCCCTCATGCTGTAAAAACAGAGAAACCAAGTAACACGCTCGTTCATGTTGGAGTATATTTTTGTATATCTGCCAGGAGGGCTCTAAGAATATTCAGTAGATCATGCAGTGCAGTAAGGAATCCACACACAGACAAGTATGGCTAATGCAGCAATTTCTTCAGTGCCTCATTTGGTGCCAGTTGTTAAGGGACTGCCATGTCATGTTGTTTCTGTGCTTTGCTCATTGGTTCACCATCTCACCTCAGGCCTTGACTGGTCATTTGCTGCCATCTCACACATTGACCTCCTGGGAAGAGTCGAGCGAGTTGTGTGAACACCCCACTTGTGTGGCTGTGGCCTGCCCTGGAGCACTGGCATCTGCTGCATGTGACATCAGATGCTCACCTCATGCTTGTGAACACACCTCTTATCATGAGTGCACGCTTAACAGGCATGTGAGAAGTTGCTAGAGGTGTCTACACTGGAGGCACACTCTTGAAAAATGTGCAAACTGCAAAGCTAGCAATGGATGCTCAGACAGAAGCAGAAAAAGATGCTAGTAGCATCAACATGGCAGATTGCTGGACTGTAAGGGGGACAGAGTTAAAAACAGAACATTGGCAGCCATGCTTAGTAAAGCCCTTAAATACAGAAAATCCTACCAGGGCAAGCCGAGCTTGCATACACACACACACACACGTCCCTGTCGTCAACAAAAAGGGAGAATGCTCCCAGGTCCCCATACATCTCAACCTTTTGTCACTGAAATTATTGTTTATTGAGGTAATTCAGAATTATACCTTTGAGCTAAGAGTTCATTTACAAAGGGTCCTTATCAGACAAGTAGAGAGGGATACATCAATAAATATAACAGGGGTGGGAGAGAGACAGTAGCAGCTAACAAGCATTGTCTGATAAACTTTAAGTAGTATATACATTGCATAGTCCAGAATGCAGATACAAACATATGTCTAGAAGAATCAGTATCCAGGAGCAAGAAGAGATTATTATAGTGCAACAATATACGCATTCTTGAGTATCATCAGTTGCAGCTAATTTAGCATTATTAGCTTACTTAGTGGGTACACTGTGTAGATACATTTATTATGAGTAGCATAATGCTAGTGAATAGGAGGCACGCACTTAAAATAGTGCAGAACAATCAACAACAAGTCACAGGCTGGCACCGAGAAGAATAGAGTAGAGGATATTGCAGGTGCAGTCATGTCAGGGGGAGGAGGTAGAAAAGAGAGGAGAATATTCAGGGGGGCAATAACTGAGGGAACACTAATGCAGTCAGATCTCCCAAGGGGGAGCAACATTGTACCTAGGCAGCTTGGGGATGGGCTTGTCATGAGAAGCAGTTCACCAGTACTATGCTCCAGGGGCTAGGGGATAGTCATGTCCCACTAGGTGGGGAGGCAATAGCAGTGTTTGGGAGGGGTGGATTTTCAAAGTTTAGATTTGAAGTGGCCAAGATGTGTGAGGCTTGTGGTAATGTGGGGAAGCTCATTTAGCCAGGTAGGGGTGCATACTGCAAAGGCTCGCCTGCCTTGAGCTGTTTTTCTGAAAGACAATGCCAGGGCATGTTTTGTTACACTTCCTGTGCCATGCCTGGTGGGGGTAGGCTGGAATAAAGCCTGTAAGAAGGGAGGTGCTAGCCCTATTAGAACCTTCTTCCCTGTCAGGTAGGTCTGGAGCTTGATACGGTCCTGAAGAGGAAACCATTTTGTCCCGATATATATACAGTAGGTCGCAAGTGTGCATGAGGCGATCAGCATCTAGCACAAATCTGCACACCTTGTTGAGGGTTGTCTGGACTCGGTGAAGAGTGGTTTCTGTGACTGCACCATATATCACATTACCATAGTCCAAGACTGGTAGGAGTGTTCCTCTGACCACTATTAGTCTAGCCTCTGGTGTGAGGCAGAACCAAAGCCTATAAAGGGCCCCTAGCTTACTGGTAGCAGCAACGGTAATATTGTCGGTGTGTTCATCAAAGGATAGGGACTCATCAGTCATGATCCCTAGGTAATGGAAGGAGTGCACTTGCTCTAGGGTGGAGTCCAGGCTGTTTGCTATTAAGAAGGGTACTGTTGCTCTCCTCTTTTGGTGTCCTGCAAATAACAAAGTCTTTGTTTTTTGTTGTTGAGCACTAGCAAACTATCTTTAAACCAATCCTGCAGTTGTTTAAAGTTGTTCTGCAGGTTCCTAGTGAGAGTTTCCAAGCAGGAGTCATGAGAGAATACTACCCTGTCATCTGCATACAGCAGGACTTTGAATGTATTGCAAGCACTAGGGAGGCCATTCACAAAGAGGCTAAACAAAAGCTGCCTCAGTAGGGAACCCTGTGGGATCCCTTCTGTGACTCCTCTGGTCTCAAAAATGACTCTGTTGATCTTTACGTGCTGAGGACGCCTAGTCAGGTGGCTGCTGAACATGCTAACTGTGTCGGGGGACAACCTTAGGCCACTTAACCTGCAGAGCAGCAGCTGGTGATCCACCAGGTCAAATGCCTTGGTTAGGGCAATAAAGACTGCACCAACCAAAAGACTCTGTCAAGTACCTCATGGACGAAGTCTGTGAATTCAATTAGGGCAGTGTTAGTACTATGCATCTGGCAGAAGCCATGCCACTGAGGGCATTGAAGGTTGTATTTGTGTAGATGTTCAGTGAGTTGGTCTGCTATAATGTTTTCCAGTGCTTTAGAGAGCAGGCACAAAATTGAGATGGGCCTATAGTTGGATGCTAGTGATCGGTTGCTCCTTTTTAGCACAGGGGTGACCAGTGCATTTTTCCAAATTGAGGGGAAAGTGGACAGGTGGAGTGACAAGTTAAAAAGTTTAGTGATGGATTTGATAACCTCAGGGAGTGCGATGGAGATGAGCTTCATGTCAGTCCCATCACTACCCATTCTTGTTTTGCCCAGGACTTGCTAGATATTTACTAGTTTCCTTGACAGTCACCTATCTAAAGCAAATGTTTGGGCCGTTCCAAGTGTTGGAATAGGTGGGTGAGTGGTCTGTGGTCTGTTCTTCATCAGAATCTGCAGCCACACTGTAAGGGAGGACTATGCTGTTGTCCGTGAATGCCCTATTAAAAATGTTGGCCATTATATCATCCTCAAGGACGACTTCATCCTTGTGGTGAAGCACTGGGGGTGGGGTCCCCTCAGTGGTCCTGACAAGGTTCTTAATTGAGGCCCAGAACGTCTTCCTATCACCCCAGCACTGTAATTGCTGGTTCTTATAAGACATATCCTTGGCTTGCCGTATTGCCCAACTGCATTTGTTGTGGCCAGTTTTGTAGTTTTGGACATCCACAGCTGACCTTGTAGTTCTGGCCCAGTGACAGAGGTTATCCTGCAGCTGCATTATGCTGAGTAGTGGGGGGGGGGTAACCCAGTCCATGCTGCTATCTTTATCATCTTCTTACGATACAGGATGAACTTGTCTGCTGCTATGTTGAAGTGAATGATAAAGAACTGAAGAGCTGTGCCAACAGTGGGGCACTGAAATGAGTGAAATGAAGTGGGAATGAAGTGGGAAATGAGGGACACAGACACTCAAAAGCAGGGACAACGGGGGACACAGACCCTCATTATGAAGGAAACATCCTCAAACATGGAGATACACGCTCATAACACTAGAAACAATTGTGTTTTTGTACAAAGTTTATTTTTCATTAAATGGGTAATGTGAGCTAATAACCTGCCTAAGGGGGGCTAATAACCTATAGGAGAAGGGGGTAATAACCTGCAACTAGAAGGGGGTGGGATTAATAACCTGCAAGGGACAGGGGGCTATTAACCTGCAACAGGGAGGGGGCCAATAACCTGGGAAAGAAAGGGGGCTAATAACCTACAAGTAGAAGGGAGCAATAAATCTGCAATGGACAGGGCTGCAAATAATCTGTTGGGGGAATTAATAACGTAGAAGGAGCAGGTGGCTTAATAACTTGCAAAGGGAGAGGAGCAAAGGTCTGCAGAGGGGAAGAAGGGCTAACATTCAGCAAGGGGGTGCTTATAACCACTAAGAGTGTGGCCAGAAGCTTGCAAGGGGTGGAGAGGGGGACATCTCTAGTTGTGATTTGACTGAGGAACAGATTCAAGTATTAAGAATGGGGCTTTTATTTATTCCTACCCTGACTTATTAGAAAATAGCAGCCGTGGTTGCATTTTGCAGGACAAGAACATAAGGAACATGCCAGCAATATGGAGTCTAACCATTTTCACTTTAAAAGTGTCTTTTAGCCTAAATACTTTTGAGAATGGCATTGAGACATCTGTACATTCTGCATGCTAGCATTCGCCAAGCCATGTTGTCATAGGTTCTAACACATTCATCATTTTAATCAGTAGACATAGCAGTAGTACCTTTCACTCTAAATTATGCAAATTAGCCATATGTGGAAGACATGATAATGAAATACAACTTGCACAAAAACAAAGCAGCAACTGATAAATATGTTATTAGGCCACTATGCACTATGCTGAAACAACATATTGTTCAGTTGTTAGGCTCCAAGCACAAACTATGCAGATGGACATTAATACTTTCATATGAACTTAATAACTGTTAAATCTCAAATATTAGAACACATGGATATAATCTTACAAATATTTGTTTTACTGATGATTTTGAATCAGTGATATTTTGGAAAGTAAAAGTCCTTACTAGGCAAGTAGTTCATATGATTTAGACCTGAATTTTGATCTGCAGAGAAAAAAACTCTTCGGACCAGAAATTAAAGTTTTGCCCAGATGTAGCCAATGCAGCAATTAATGTGTTCAAGTAGCTAACTTTCAAAGAGAGCTCTGCTATCTGAGAGCACGTCTTTTCATCACTATCACATTTTCCTCTGTGAAAAGAAGGCTGTAAGAAGACTTAAAGGCGAATAAATTCATAGATATTAAAAAGGCTGATTGGGGAGGAATGTTGTGGTGATGAACAAAGAGTCGTTGTAAAACTACTGATGGATAGTGACAGCTATTAGAAAGGGTGATCCAATGATCCATGATTCTATGAGTTGGGGAAAGAGGTATACAATAATAATGAAATAACAGAACAGGAAATTAAAGAGGACAGGAAATAAAGAACAATTACTGAACTACCAAATGAATCCTGACCTTTTTAAACACTGTGCCCCAGATATTCAGAAATGCACCAAATGCCAGCACAAGTCCAGCACAGCACAAATCTGATGTGCCATGGTGCAATAGGAGCCATAGTCAGAGGTTGCGCAGGTTGAACTGAACCAGTGCAACCCAGCTGAATATGGCACAGTTGCACCATGGTGCAAACAGAGATGCTCCAGCGCAACTGTGGGAGCAGAGTAGCAGAGCAAATGAGTGGGGCACAGCACAGAGAACAGACCCAGGGACAGAGCCAGGGAAGCACAGTGATAGGCCACAGGAGGTTCCACCAGCAGGGCACAGCAGGGCACACACAGGCACCCAGACACCTGACCGCAGAACACAACAGTGGCACAGATAGCAGGAACAGAAGGTGCCAACGGAGCCCCCCCCTGCAGGCCACTGACCATGCCCCTCCTCTCAGACCATAGCAGGCCACTCCCAGGACAATGCAGCCAAGCACACACACACACCACACAGGCACACAGGAAGCCCACACAGTAGGCACAGAACATCCTGGGTGGCAGGTAACATGGCAGACCACATGGGACAGGCCACACAATGCCAAGCAGGGGGCCCCAACACAGCATGTGGACAGTACCTGACCAATGACCATGGCTGTGTGCCACCACCACACACGCAACTGCCACACACCCTAACAGCCATCCCAAGGGCACCCCAAGGCACAGCCACTAACCTAGGAGATGGACACCACCACAATAGGACATGCCACAGCACACATCTATGAACCGCGGAAGTACAACACATGCCCCTGCACATGCACAGCACATGGACAGACACTGGGGCACTGTAGCATGGCTCCTCATGCTGCCTGCAAAGCAGACACAGGCAGGTATGTTAGAAAATATATATTAGAATGGAGCAATATACAAAAACAAGGGGCTGGGAAAGGGTAGGTAAAGTGAGGGAAGGGGACAGGGAACAGGGACTGTACAGTGGGGGGGGACTGAAGGGGGAGATACAGCAGGAGGAAACAGGGGTAACCAGGAGCAAAACTAACTGTGGCCCTGTCCGGCCACCCTGGCATGTGCAGCTGCCTCTGCTCCACTACCAGCATCTGTCACACCTGGATGACCACCTCCAGCATCACGGAGGCCACCAGAAGGGTCTGGCGCATCAATCTTGACAAAATGGAATGAGGAGGTCTTCGCCCCCCCGGACACCTATAACAAGAGACAGGACAGGTGATCACTGCAGTGTCCCAAAGAACCATGGCCACCACAGCGTACAATGGGCAGTGGGATCACACACCCCTGGAGGGCCCCTAACAGCCACCCACAAGGTGGTAGGCCAATGCCAGCCAGCAACTCGGCGCACCACGACATTGCACAGAGGTGGTTCCCACCGCACAATGGCCACCCAACTGCGCAATGACAGTCACATGGCACAATGCACTGGCAGCATCACAGCAGCAACAGTTGCAGCCAGGCGCACAGCCACCCAATCAACAGCCGGCACATGTGTCCAATGGATATGCCACAGTGGCAAGCACCATGCACAGTGCGACACACACAGCTGCCATGGCACATGGCACAGGCAGCCATGCCCGCACCCACACCCCCCTGTCGCCTGCCATGTACAGTGCAAATGACCGTGACAGTGCCTACCTTCCCCCTGCTGCCCTGCTGGTACTGGTCTCACTCTGCCTTGGCCCGCTGTGGCCTGCTGTGCTGCTGCAGAAGCCTGTGCCCTCCGGTTCTCATGTCTCGTGAATGGGAAGAAGGCACGAGGTTCACCAGCTCGACCCGTGACCAATTTGGTGCATGCCGGACTCGTCCCTGCACCATGTTTTCAACGGCGATATCGGGGACGAAAATGGCGGCAGGAGGCACACGTGTCCACAGCATGCACATGATGCATGATGCGGGGAAACATGCGCAGTGCCCACCCATCGCACAGTGCTGGAGATGTGAGGAGTGGGCATGGCTAGGTGGGGTCACAGGGTCAGAGGTCTGAGCCAGGGGGCAGGGGTCAGCCACCAGTGCACACTGCGCACGGGCACGATAGGGCACAGTACACTATGCACGTAGCAGGCCTGGCGCATCATGCGCCATGCCACTGCATCACGCTGTTGGCGCATGGTGCACAATTATACCCTGATACCATGACACATATGCACACTGCAGGCCTGCGCACACATGCGCAATGCACTGCGACTTGCTCCAGCACAGTCTTATTGCCATGGTGCAATATCGTGATATTCAGACACCACATGCAAATTAGCTCATCAGCCAGTGTGTGGCACACTGGGTGAGTTAGCATGTCATGCATGCATGCATGCATGCATTGTGCCTTGTAAGCACCACAGAACAGCATATGCCATGGACCAGTATTGCATCCTATCTAGGTAAGTTGTGCATGCCGCTGCAACTCACGGGGAGCAGACAGCACTGCAGGGTGGGACGGACCAGGGAGATGCTGTCACTGACACACTGTGCTGTTCATGTTCACAGGCAATGAAATGTCAGAACATGAGAAGGGTGAGGAGTGTGGGCCTGCATGGAAGTACAGGCCCAATTTCACGAAGGCCGAGACAGATGCCCTGTTCGAGGCCTACTTGGACAGGGAGCCCATGTTGAGTGGTGCCATGGGCACACCACAGGCCAGGGCTGCTGCATGCATGGAGGAGGTAGCATTCGTGAACCAGCATGGCAGCCACCAGTGGATGGCACAGGAGTGCAGGAAGAAGATGGGCACAGACAAACACTGCATTAAAGAGAAGGTGGCAGCCATCTGTGTGGCCAGGGCTGCCACTGGAGGGGGTCCTGTGGATGCACCAATACTAACACCGCAGGAGGAGTTGGTGGCAGCCACCAATGTGTGGAATCATGGTGGAGGGTGTGCTGGAGGAGGATTCCAGATGGGTGGCAGCCCATCACTGCAAGGTAAGTATGTCAGCCACGCACAGCTGGTGGCTCTGAGGGTGTGTACACGGGCATGCTGGCATGCATGCAGCTGGCGTGCATGTCATGTGCATGTGTGCACACCCTCACACATACCATGCTGCAGAACACATGCAGCGGCAGTGTGGGGGGGAGCACATGTGGGCATCACATCACTGACATGCCTTTTTTCTCTTGCAGCACTTGCACACCTCCATGCAGAAGATGGGGTGCCAGCAGGTACCGTGGATGCTGGTACAGACCTGCAGGACCTGCTGTCCACCTCCACTGGGGTCTGGAGACCTGACAGGCTGCAGCTCAGCACCGTGGTGCAAGTTGATGTCCTGGACCTGGGTCAGATGAGGCCCTGGATGTGATCCTCCAGGATGCCAGCCTTGGTGTCCTGTGTGTGGAGACACAGATTGGGGCAGGGTCCAACTCCAATGAGGACTACACTCAGCTCCTGGACAGCATGGGTGATGTTGTGGGTGTGTCGCCCCTGCTGGGAGCTGACACAGGCAACACACCCAATGCTCTGCCAGTGGCAGAACAGCTGCCTGCCACCAATGCAAGTGCAGCAGTGTGTGCTGCCATGGCTGTGCTCTGCTGTGGTGATGCTGTGGCCATGCAGACACTGGGCAGTGTACCACAGCTGAATGGGTGATGGCAGCAGGCTGTGGGTGCCACCGGGCAGCTGGCCACAGGGTCCAATGCCTATGCACCTGCTATGCCCATTCGCCCTGAAGACCCCACTGTGCAGCATCCACCATAGAGGGGGGCTATGCAGCATGGCTGGTCACCACATGTGGCATGGCATCCCACCCAGGAGCCTCAGGATGCCGACCGGCTGGCTGAGCACACCTGTCTGCTGTGGGCGTCCATTCAGCAACAGGTGCTGCTTGCCACTGGAGTGCATACACTGTGTGCAGAGGTGCACCAGTTAGCTGAACAGCAGGAGAGGTGCACTGCACAGATCCTGGTGGGGATGCAGAGCATGCAGAAGGCCACAACTGCATCCCTGGATGGCATTGCCACTGCGATCATGGATGGCTTTACGCTGCTGGCTGCCACATGGCATGGCCGTGCACAGATAACCCCCCACAGTGCGCTGTCCACCCCACGAACCTGGTGTCAGGTGACCCCATCACAATCGATGCCAGGCTCTGATGTAGACATCCCAAGCACGCCCGGGGATGGCCTGTTTGGGGGCCTGCACATCCTCGCGTGGACACGGTCGTGGTCCCATGGTTCAGTCCCTGGGGGGGCTGCTGCAAACCCCCCATGGCTGATGTGCAGCCTGAGACTGCTGATCGGCCTCGGCGCAGCCGCCCCTTGGCCATGATAGCCATGGTTCTGTTCAGCGGACATGATGTGCTGGCCACCCTGACCGCAGTCTGCAGCTCCTGCCCTGTGCACACATGAGCGGTGTGTGTGTGTGTGTGTATGCCTACCACTGGTGTGGCACCTGTGTGTCATGCCACACGCTGCCTGTGTGCATGCTAGCCCAGATGCTGGACCATGTGGTGTGGGTGTGATCAAGGCCCCTAGAATTCTGTGGGTGCAGAATTTTGCGCAGAACTTGCAATCTACCACAGAACTTCTGCGGTGCCGCAAAATTCACTCTTCTTGCTGATTTTTTATTAATATTTCTGTTTTTCCATAGAATCTGGTTCCCTTCCCCTCTTTTTATATCCTAAACCCCCTATATGTTCAGAATGTGATGTTATCATTGCTATAACATCATACATTAGCTAATGAAATGGCTGCATTCTGCAACAGAAATGAATAGTCACTTATCTACCACAGCTCCCACTGCCAGAGACGGTGGCACTGCACATCAGGCATGGTGATATTTGCTGAACCTGCACTACAGCCTAATACAATTTTCAGTCTTACATTATTGCACTAGGGCCAACTTAAACAAAACCTTGTCGATAGCACAGAACTGTTAAGTCCATACCTCACTTTGTACAAACTTATTTGTGCCTTTAAGGTATAGAGATGCCATCTGAAATGAATAACTGGTAAAATGAATTTAACTGTCATTTTTAAGAAAAATAAAGTAATTATGCCAAGAAAAGTGGAATATAATAATGTGTAGACCTGTTGAAAGAATAGACCTGTTAAATAAATAATTGCACTGTATGCATTTTTGCCAGAGTTATTGATTACATATTGTCACTGGTTGATAGAATCACCTAAAAGTTATGGAGAAATGCTGTGAGCAGGGACAGCTGTTGGGCCAGAGGGTAGCATGCTGTGTTTTTGTACTGGCAACTCAGGTTCAGAGATTAGCTCTGGGAGCTGGCTGGGCAGTACAAGGACTGGTGGAACACATCATTGCTCGGAGCCTGGGAAGGTATGGTGCAGTGTTCTGTCACATGGTGGACACATTGTGCTGGTCTGGAGAGCTCTATCTCACAATCAGTTCACACGCATGTCATGGCCTGATGGTGTTACGCAGTGTATCAAGGAAAGCAGGTTGACATCAAAAATGAGTTCTGCAATAAGTCCTCTATTCCATTTCTAATGGGACCTATATGAATGAGGATGCAAGTTCATGGAAATTAAAAAAATATATATATATATATACACACACACACACACACACACATATACAGTATTGCTGTCTCTCTCACCACACACACACACACACACTCACATTTGTATGTATGTTACAGACTGCATATAAATATATAAGTGATACACAGTGGGGACCTCATGAGTGGTGTAGAAAGCACATACAAATATATAAGTGATAGTGGAAACCTCATTAGTGGGATAGATAGCATGCATATAGAAATACCTTATTTATCACATAAGATCCCCTCTGCACATGTCATTTATGCAATCAATCAATCAATCCTTTATTTAACCAGGCGTTCATTGTTGAGCAGAAGCTCATTTGTAAGATGGACCTGGGTGGAGCATGAACAATTGTATATACAGGTCAACACAGGTATTTACAAGGCAATACAGATAATACTGTTTGCAGAGAGGAAGAAAAAGAAGTTCAAATGTACATAGAATTATACAGATATTGTACAGATTACAGGGTATTTACATACATAGAAGTGTCTATAGGAAGATAAAGCAGGTTATCTAAGTTTGCAGGAGGAAGTAACGGAAGAAAAAAATATGTACACCAGGTATGCAACAGGCTAGGACCTTAAGGGGGAGACATTTGTTTTGCTTTTTTCAGGAATATAATTATTTTTATAAGTCTGTTATTTTTTGAACTAGTGTTACTGTGCTTTCCACCATCCTGATTGCTATAAAAACTGCCATGAAAGTGAAGTCAGGATGACAAGCTGTCACTGTGATGTGGTAGTCTGTTAGTGCCGCAGAACTTCTGCAGAAATTACAAACCACCGCCGCAGAAGTTCTGCGGCAAATGGTAGTCTTGCCGCAGAACTTGGTTCCACTGTGCCACAGAAAAGTAGGGGCCCTGGGTGTGATTAGGGCAGTTTAGCACTGGTTGCACCTGTGCACCAGTGCAATGCGTCTGATCCATGCCACATACCTATGCCTGGGTGTGTGGGTGTGTGTGTGTATGTGTTGCTGTGTGTGGTTGTGTACCACTGACTCCCCTACCCCTGCATCATGCCGCTGTGTGTGCATGCCCTTTGCCATGCATGCCCCTGTATGTGTGATGTACCTGTTTGTGTGGCCCACCTACCTGTGTGCACCATAGTGCTCCTGTGCAATTGTGTCCCTGTGCCTTTGCGCCTGCTGTAGCAGCCTGGGGTCCCTCCACCCGGGGGGGCTGTCCACCACCCTCCGGCCCATTGCCTCCATTGTCCCCACTACTGTTGCCCTCATCAACCTCGGCAGCTATCCCATGGTCAATGGCCATGTTGTGCAGTATGCAGCAGGCCAGGAATTGGCCACAGGCTTTTGAGTGGCTGTACTGTAGGGCACCGCCTGACCTGTCTAGGCAATGGAAACGTGCTTTCAGCATGCCAAAGACACACTCAATGATGCTGTGTGTGCTGGCGTGTGCCTTGTTGTAGCGTTCCTCTGCTGGAGATGACGGGTGCTGGTAGGGGGTGAGCAGCCAGGGCCTCAGTGGATATGTGCTGTCTCCTGTGTGGATAATGACATGGTTAGCCCTCTGCTATTCTATGCTGTGCCCCTTGCCTGTCCCTGGTGCCCACACCCCCATGCACACCCTGCCCTCCCCATCCCACAGTCTACTCTGCCCATCGCCCCTTGCCCATGCAATACTCGCCCACTAGGTGGCCCGTGGGGATGTCCCCATGTTCAAACCTGTGGACAGCGCAGAGCTGTGCCAGATGAATGCTTCATGTGCACTCTCAGGGTGTGTGGCGCAGACATTGGTGATGCACCCCATGGCATCGCACACCACCTGGCAGTTGATGCTGGGGTTCTTCTTCCGGTTGATGTATGCTACAACCTCAGGGTTAGGTGGGATGCAGATGGTCACATGGGTGCAGTCAATGGCCCCAATAATGCCAGGCATACGTGCCACCCTGTGGAAGTCCTGCATGGTTGCTGTACACTCCACCTGTGTGCTTAGGAAATGGATGAATTATGAAGCATGTGGCAGCAGAGCATTGAAGAACTGTGTGAGGAGGCAGGACGTGGCTGACTGGGTTATGTCTGTGGTGTCCCCTGTTGGTCTCTGGAAGGTGCCTGTGGTGAGCAGACACATGACGGCTTTCACTTTCATCTCCACGGACATGGCGTGGCTCCGTCTGGTGGGTGTCTGCATCTCCTCACTGCACAGTTCACAGAGCTGCCTAAGAATGGCCCTGTTCAGGCGGTACCAGCCCACAACCTCCTTGTCGCTGTAATTCTCAAAGGTGATGCAGGCACGGTACCACCTGTGTCAGTCATACCACCGACGGGCCCTTCCTTGGCCACATCACTGTTCCTCCTGCCCCTCACACCCCTCATTAAGGCCTCCATCATGAAGGGCACACTGTCCATGGCCCTTGCTGCCCACTGCCCCCCTGGGCAGTTGGCTGTTGGCTGTGTGCCAGCCTGGTGCACTGCCTGTCAGTGTGTGAGTGTGGGGTGGTGTGTGTGTGTGTGTGTGTGTGTGTGTGTGTGTGTGTGTGTGTGTGTGTGTCTCTCTCTCTCTCTCTCTCACTCTCTCTGCCCCTCTCCCTCTCCAATGCCACCTCTGTCCCTCTCTCTCTCTCTCTCTCTCTCTGTGTCTGCCCATTGATCTGTCTGTCTGCTCTCTCTCTCTCTCTCTCTCTCTCTCTCTCACTCACTCACCTCCTCTTGCTCACACCCCTCACACAAGTGCTGTCTGTGTGTTTGTGCCCTGATTTTATAGGAATAAGTCTGCTCGGAGCAACTTCGATTTGCTCCACACTTGCGCCATGGTTTTAGGGTTGAATATGTCACTGCACTGGATATTCATGGGAACACCCCCTGCACTTGTACCTACATTCATTATAGTTGCACTTTGGCGCAATGGATTTTGTACAGAGCAATGGCGCCCACTGCATATGGCTCCTTGACGCAATTCTGCAGTTGCGGTGGCGCAACTTCTCTGAGTATCTGGGCCTGTATGTGTGTTTATATGATTTAGAAGTCTTGGTGTGTGGGTGATCCTTTATTTTATATTCATGAATGTATGTAGTTTCACAATATGGCTGCTCTAGGAGCCTCTTCATTCAACTTTCTGTTTTTTATTTGTGAAAACTGAGCGAGTTGGTTTTACTTTAATGTGTTTGTTTATGCTTTTGACACCATCTACTGTCCTCACACCAAGCACATATTTGTATTGAGCTGTCAAATAATTCACCCAGCCAGTATAGGGAGTTGCATTATTAGCTGTTGGAACTTATGTTTCTTTATCATAGTTGCTGTTCTAGCATTGAACTAAAGAGAATCTAAACTCTGAAGACAAATATCCATGCAGCTTGTGTAAGAAATACAGAAACAACAATATTTATACCTAGTGAGCCAATTGGGATTTGCATCCCACTCATTGCTCGTACGTCAGAGTATGAGCTCCATCCAATGTATGCTTCGTTTCAATTTTGGCTGCAGTCAGATTGAAAGAAAGCATACATTGGATGGAGCTATACTTCTGATGTACGAGCAATGAGTGGGATGCAAATCCCGATCGGCTCATAGAAACATAGAAGTTGATGGCAGATAAGGACCGCAAGATCCATCCAGTCTGCCCATTTCTTTTTCTGCCTTATGAATGTGCCATCGGCCTTTGCTCTGTCAATGGCCTATCTATTCATACTTATCTTTATTGCTTCCTTATGCCTATCCCATGCCTGTTTGAAGCCCTGCACTGTATTCATATCCACCACTTCCTGAGGTAGGCCTTTCCATGCATCCACCACACTTTCTGTGAAAAAGAACTTCCACACAGTACCCCTTAATCAGCCTCCCTCTAATCTCATGCTGTGTCCTTTTGTCCTGCTATTTTTCTTATATTGAAACATGTTAGACTCTTTCACCTAGTTAATGCCCTTAAGGTGTTTGAATGTTTCGCTCATACCACCTCTCTCCCTTCTTTGCTCTAGGGTATACATTTTGAGCTCCGTTAATCTGTCTTCATATATCTTCTGATGCAGTCCCTGCACCATTTTGGTTGCCCTTCTCTGGACTGCCTCAATTTGGTTAATGTCCTCGTGAAGGTGTGGCCTCAGTACTGCACACAGTACTCCAGATGGGGCCTAACCAGTGTCTTGTAAAGAGGGATTATTACCTCCCTCTTCTGACTTGTGATACCCCTACTAATACACCCCAACATCTCTCTAGCCTTACCTACTGCTTTAGTGGTCTGCTTGGATGATTTCAGGTCATCGGTGATGATGACGCCCAAGTCTCTTTCTTTCCTTGTGACTGCCAGCAACTCCCCTCCCAGCCTACAGGCGGCTTCAGGGTTTCTCTTCCCTATGTCCATGATCTTGCACTTCTTTGCATTAAACTCCAGTTGCCACTCTTCTGACCATTTTGCTAGTTTATCCAGATCTCTTCTCATTCTGCCCACCCCATCTGGATCATCTACTCTGTTGCAGATCTTGGTGTCATCTGCAAACGGATAAACCTTACCCTCCAGTCCTTCTGCAATCTCACTGATGAAGATATTGAAGAGTACTGACCCCAAGACTGATCCCTGAGGTACCCCACTTGTGACTTGTATCTCTTCTGACTGTATACCATTTACCACCACTCTGTTTTCTGCCTGTCAACCAGTTTGCCACCCAGTTGACCAATGTCTGACCGACCCTGAGCCTACCCAGCTTATTTATCAATCTTCTATGTGGAACAGTATCGAAAGCTTTGCTGAAGTCAAGGTAGGTGACATCAACTTCCCCTTGGTCCACCACTCTGGCAAAGCAGCCAAAGAAATGTATGAGATTAGTTTGACAGGACCTTCCTTTTGTAAACCCATACTGTCTTGGATCCTGTGCTCCTACAGATTCCAGATGTTGCACTATCCTTTCCTTAAGGAGTGCCTCCATAATCTTGCCCACTACTGAGGTAAGACTGACTGGTCTGTAGTTCCCAGCCTCCTCCCTGCTACCTCTCTTGTGGAGTGGGATCACATGAGCTCTTCTCCAGTCTTCAGGGACCTGTCCTGTGCTCAAAGAACTCAGGTCACTAGGTATAAATTCTGCTGTTTATGTAGTTCTTACACAAGCTGCATGTACTGTATATTTATCTTCAGAGTTTAGTGTCTCTTCAGTTCAGTACTAGACTGTGGGTTTTAAGGTGTATAAGACTACCTGACTGCAGCTGATGGTTATGTAGACAGGTTAGATTAGGTAAACTACAACCCCCCCATACCGCTATCCCCCTCAGTTCTTTGTATTAGCACCCAGGTTGTGGAGATTGTTGTCAGTCCAGCTGTTCTGTGTGTGTGGGGTGGAGTGGCACAAAGGTGGAGATGAAGCCCTATCGGAGCACAGACATGCTTGTGGAGTGGCAATGGAGCGGTGGCTAAGTTGGATCAAGGAGTGTTGGAACTGTCAGTGCAGTGCAGTACACATAGGTTGTGGGGTGGAGTCTGTAGCATAATGTGTGGTGTTATGGCAGAAGAGCTTGAAGACTGGAGACTGAGTTGTATTGCTGGTGTGGAGAACAGCGAGACACTGATCTAGACAGAGTGAATCAACTAGATGTAGATGAGTTGTAAGCAAAAATCAAAATGAAAAAGTGCAGCTGCAAGATGAAGAGGAGGACTTATGCAGATATCAAGCAGCAGGGAAAAAAGATGATTGCAACAGACCCTATACAGCAGAATGCGGCTTGCTCTGTATGCGAACATGTGTGTTTTTGCATGTGGGTGGGTTCAAAACATGCTATCCATAACATTTAAATGCAACAGGTGTGGAAGTTACTTAAAAAAAAAAGTCCAATGCAGACGTCAACATATGGAATACATAGATGGGCACATCATATGATGACACAAACCCACTATGCAGAACTTGTGCATACCATGGAATGCTGAGAACTGCTACTCACAGTACTCTACACTTTGAATGTAAAAGGCAAAAAAATACAGTACAAGAGAAAAATCATTGGTAAAAACAATTTTTTTATTTATCATCACGTCATGTTCACACAGTAAAATTCACGTAAAGGCATTCCTGCCCCCTTTAAGTATTTGAAGGTATCACATCCTTTGGTATACCCGCCATACAGTGACACTTCTACAGTGACATGTCACTGTTGTCGGTATCGACGTATGTCACTGTATAAGTCTGCTCTGGACCCAGCAACACTTTCCCCTGTCCTGCACCCCCTCCCAGAATCAACTCCGACTCGGAGTTGGAATCTAAAATTATTGGGGGGGGGATGCAAGGGCAGGGGGTTCAGGGGTGAAGAAAAAACACAGTCTGGTATGTGCGGATCCCTGCCAATGACAAACTGCAGTTGACATGGAGCCTGGCTCTGTGATGCCGGTCGAAGAATTAGTTGTCAAACCTGCATCGTAGAGCCGCATACTTTTGTACCCATATTGTATACTTTGCCAAAGTTGCACAAAGACATAGAAAATCCCCCAGGACATCCAATAGTGTCTTGTGTTGGGTCATTAAGTCAAAATCTTGGAAAAAAGGTACAGTAGCTGTTTACTTCCAAAAAACCATGATTAAAATCCAACTTATGTTAGGTACACTATGGACATCCTGGGGAGGTTAGAAAACATGATCTGAGAAAAGGAATATTTGTGGGTTGTTGTGGTTATTCAGTGTTTGTATATTTCAAAAGAAAAATAGAAACAGACAGTGTCAGCAGAAAAAGACCACTCATCCATCCAGTCTGCCCAGTTTTACCCTGCACTACCTTGTGACCTATTGTCCAGGTGATGTTTTTGTCCTCCTCTTCCCCCAACCCCCACCCCCAGTCTTAATACTATCTCTTTGAGTAACTGTTAATCCCTTTACGCTGTCACAGCCATAACTGAACCCATTAATGGTTTATGCTCCATCACCTCTGCTGGTAGGCTGTTCTACAGCTTAACAACTTGCTTGGTAAAATAATACTTTCTCGCATCCCCACTGAAACTCCTCCCCACCTGCTTACATTCATGCCCCCTTGTTTACCTACCATTCCTGCTAAATAGTTCCTTGCAATTAACCTTGTTTATTTCTTTTAGAAACGCGAAGCTCTCTATCACTCCCTTCTTCTGGTCTTCAGCCAGTAGCATGATTGTCATAGAATCTGCCCTGTTGACACTGAATCACTTTGGTTACTCTACGCTGAACTCTCTCCAGCCTATCTCTGTCTTTCCTTAGCTGGGGACTCCAGAACTGGACACAGTACTTCAGATGGGGTTTCACCAGTGATCTATACAGAAGTAGTATTACCTCTTACCTCCTGCTATCAAAATCCCTTCCAATATACCCCAGCATTCTGGTTGTCTTGCTGTAGACTGTGTTACATTGGCTAGTACATTTTAGAGAGTTGCTTATGATTATCCTCAGGTCCCTTTCCTCTGAAGTAATGTCAGCTTGACCCCTTCCATTCAGCATTCCTTCCTGGGGTCCATGCTCCCTGTGTGCATCACTCTGCACTTGTTGGCACCAAATTTCAACAGCCAGACCCTGGACCACCACTCTAACCTTTGCAGATCCCACTGCAACTCCCTTACCCTCACCTCGCTGTCTACCATTTCACAGAGCTTAATGTAATTTACGAAGAGACATGTCTTGCTCTGTATTCCTTCTCCTATGTCTCGAACATATTGAAAAGGACTGATCTCAGGACTGACCCCTGCAGTATCCCACTTGTGACCTCCCTTCCCCCAATTTGACTCTGTTTACCACTACCCTCTGCTTTCTCCTCCCCTTTCTTACCCTTCCTGTGTGTAACTGACTCTATCCTCTCTGGGCTGGATCAGGGACACATCACCACTGCAATCTTCACTGATGAAGCCAAAGCTTTTATCTTGGTGTCCCACTCACTCCTACTGCACAAGCTGAGCTCTGCAGGACTTTGAGCACCTGTCATGGGCTGGTTTCATTCATACCTCACTGATCATCAACAGTCAGTTCATGTGGGAGGTGTTCTACCCCCATCCATGCAGGTGTCCCACAGGGCTCCATCCTAGGTCCAGTCATATTCTCAGTTTTCCTAAATGACCTCCCCTTTGCCTGTGTCTCTTCGCACATTCACATGTAAGCAGATCACATGGTCATCTACACCTCTGGCCCATCAATCCCAACAGTTGAGGTCCCACTCCACTGTGACTTCCGTAAAGTGTTGAACAGGTTCCAAGCCAACCAGCTCAGGGTTAACACTAAGAAGATAGTGCCCATAAGCTTCAGCTCCAGACAGAAACTGGCAAGGCTCTCACTTCCCCTGTCTTCTCCACCCTGGATGGCACCCTCCTTGAGGATATGCCTGCCTTCAAGTATCTGGGGTTTGGCTTGATAGCAAGCTTGACTTTTCTGTCCATATTGATGTCATCCATGCCAAACTTTGCCCCAAACTCAGCACCTTATACCATAACAAGGACTGCCTCCCCCTCCAGGTCCGCCGGGAGCTGGTAACCAAAATGGTCCTCCCAGTTTTCAACTGGATGGATGAGGTCTATGGCAATGATCCTTCATCTTCCTTCAACAGACTGGATACCTCTACAGTGCCATCTGTCACTTTGCCTTCTACTCTCCACTCTGCACCAATCACTGCTCTCTCTACTCCTACCTTTCTATCCTTCTTCTACCTATATGTTGCCAGTCCTACTGTACTGTACCTCCGTCATTGCTAAATATTGATTTGACTCCCTTCCCTCCTTCCTTTCCTCACTTCTCTCCCCTGTTCTCTCCTCTCCTCTTCTTGCTCTCTGCACTCCAGAAATTCCTGTACCTTCGCTATTCTCTATCATCACATATGTGCTGTCTTTCCTTTGGCTCTCCCCTCTCTCTGTGCCTTTAGACATTTGCTAAGGCTTACTCCTGCTCCATCTGTACTTGTCTCTTCCCCCAAACCCTGTTTATGTCCTCTCCCATCCTCTCTAGTGCCCCCTGCCTAAATATATAATCAACCCCTGCAGCAAACTCCTGCTGTAACTCAATCCACCCACCTGCACCTGCTTTGTTTGATTTTGTATTGCTTGATGCCATTATAGTTTTCATTTTGCAATTGAGCCTGTACAACATATTTTGTAGTGTTGCATGGCTATCTGATCCGGTGATCCAATCTGGTTGGATTTTTCCATTTTTTGGTAGTATCTGACCCGATTGGGTATGGCCTATTTAAGGAGCCAATTTAGGTAATTTAGATGCAGGGATGCTGGGATGCAGCTGCTGGTGCGTGTTTGTTATTGCCTTTTGACAAAATGTCTCAAAAAGCTTAGTTTGGCAGTATTTTGACCTTGATGCTGACACTGATGCGAAAGTGAAGTGTATTCTGTGTACTGTGCCTACTTTTATAAGTAGGGGTTCCTCAGTGAAAAGTTATGGGATGTCAAGCCAGCTTAATCATTTAAAAAATAAGCATAAATCAGAGTATGCTGCAGAGCTGTTAGCAGAGAAAGGGAAGCTTGCAAAGCTGTTCAAAGATGAATGCCTTGAGCCTCCAGCAAAACTGATTAAACAAGCATTTGTCAATTCCGAATGTCAATTGCCTATATGTGCTGTTTAGGTATTTGGAAGTGAAAGTACCATGCCTAACAACTGTCAGGTGCTCCCCCCCCAAGACATTGACTGTGTCTTTCTGTTCGGTATTCACAGAAGAGGCGGAGGGGCAAGGGGCACAGCAGTACAGCAGCTGCGAAGGCATGAAGAGGTGGACAATAGTCCATTCACAGGCAGAAGAATCCTGCAGAAAGTGAGTAAATTGAAGGTGGACAAAGTGATGGGACCAGATGGCATACACCCAAGGATATTAAAAGAACTGCGAAGGGAAATAGCAGTGCCTCTGGCAGCCATGTTCACTGAGCCATTCAAAACAGGGGTGGTAACAGAGAATTGGAGGAGGGCACATACGGTCCCTCTATACAAATCCAGCAGTAGGGAGGAGGAGGCAGGGAACTATAGGCTGGCCAGCTTCACTTCAGTAGTGGGGAAGATCATGGAGACATTGGGCAAAGAAAGGAAAGTGGGGCATGTAGAAGCCATTGGAGCCCAGGACCATAGGCAACATGGATTCACAGTGGGGAGGTCATGTCAGACAAATCTGGTTGAGCTCTTTAACTGGGTGACAAAGGAAGTAAATCAGGGTGGGCCAGTGGACAACACTTACCTTGATGTAAGCAAAGGCTTTGACACCGTCCCACATAGGAGGCTGATAAAGTAGCTAAGTAGGCTGCGCATGGGGGAAAGGGTGGTAAAGTGGGTTAGAAACTGGGTAACAGATAGGAGGCAGTGAGTGGTGGTAAATGGGTGCAGTCTGGGGAGAGGGGGTGACCAGTAGGGTGCTACAGGGATTGGTTCTGCGGCCAGTCCTGTTCAATGTCTTCATTAGTGGCATTGCAGAAGGGCTGACGGGAAAGGTCTGCCTGTTTGCAGATGACACCAAGATCTGTATCACAGTGGATACCCCAGAGGGGGTGGAGAAAATGAGGAGGGACCTAGGGAAGCTTGAGAAATGGTCTGAGGACAGGCAACTGATGTGTAATTCAAAAAAATGTAAAATGATGCACCTGGGACACAGAAACTCTAGGGAAAGGTACAGGATAGGGGGGAAGAGTTGCTGACAGTCACAAAATAGGAAAGGGACCTGGAGGTTCTTATTTCAGATGACCTGAAAATGTCAAAGTGGTAAGGCAGCTGGGAGGGCCAGTGACATGCTGGGGTGCATAGGCAGGGGTATCACCAGCATAAGGAGGGAGGTAGTGATGCCATTATATGAAACCATGGTCAGGCTTCACATGTCGTATTGTGTGCAGTTCTGGAGGTCGCACCTTCGTAAGGATATTAACAGGCTGGAGATGGTCCAGAGAAGGGCAAATGAGATGGTACAGAGCTTGCAGCACAAGACTTATGAGGAGAAATTAAGGGACCTCAATATGTACTCACTGGAAAGAGGAGGGAAAGAGGGGATATGATAGAAACATTGAAGTACCTCAAGGGTATAACTATAAGTACTGAGAAGCAGGAGACAGCTGCATATGGCATATGTGCCAGCTTCTGTGTGATATTCTTTTGTTCTTATAAATCTGTAATCTCCAGTATTTCAGTAACCACATGACCACACTGCCTTCTTCAAGCAATTTTATGCTGGTTGATGCCTGGTGTCAGATGGCAGACAGAGGGCTCACCAGATTGTGTCGCCATTTGAAAAACTTCATAGAGTGTTCTTGTACTGGTAAGTGTTTTGTAAAGCTGGTGAAGGTCTCACAATTTGTATTATGATTTTATCTCTTTATGTCTGTCCCCTTTGGTCCCCCCATCCCCACACCCCAACAGTCATCAGTGGCTACAGCTGCAGCCTTTTTCTTGCCAAGATGGTGGGTGAGAAACATAGAATTTGAGGGCAGATAAGGACTGCTTGGTCCACCTAGTCTGCCCATTTCCCTACCTGATGGATAAGCTGCATATTCTAGTTAATCAACAGCTTACTTCTTCCTACCCCCCCAGTAGAATTGCCTTATGCCTGTCTGTGAGCAGCTGCTGTCACAGTCTGCGAAGTCTGACATCTTTCAGTGCCGCTTATTGGTCATCTTCCAACACAGGCGAGGTCCTGCCAGTCCAAAACTAACTCAGGACAAGCAGGTTTCAAAGTGGGGAAGAAATGGAGTGAGCAAGAATCAAGTAATCATTCAGATGTGGCGTCAATTTTAAAATCAGCATACTGGTGTGGACACTGCAAATAGAACCCCAGCTCTTTAAGCAGCCTTATGAAGAGTAAAGGCTTCGCGAAAAACTGGGGTTCTGTTTATTGTACTGTAAGTGGACTGCATCTAATTCAGTAATTTACTGTACCTTACATCTGGATGTATAGTAGGCCCAATTTTAAATAAACACTGCACCTGAATTAACACATGATGACATAGAAACATAGAATTTGTCAGCAGAAAAAGACCGCGCAGCCCATCCAGTCTGCCCAAGTGTTCTGTACGTACTTGTAATTCCTGCCTGTATATGTTACTGCATGTCTTATTCTGCCTGTGTCCATCAAGACCTCTTTGTGAATGAGCTTGCTTAATGGATTTTTCCTGCAATGAACTTGAACATACTCCACTTCCATCGCCCTATTGATCTCTGTCGACCACCTCCTTCACCTTTTTCTAATATACCCCTATGTTTATCCCATGCATGCTTCATGCCCCCTACCATTTTAGCTTCCACCACTTCTCCTGGCAGTCTGTTCAAGGCATCTACCACCCTTTTAGTAAATAAATATTTCTTCACATCTATCCTGAATGCCCTTCCCCCCAGCTTCATTGTTTGTCCCTTGGTTTGGGTGCTCATCATCATCTGAAGGAAACTCCCCAACTGTACCCTCTTTACCCCTGTGAGGTACTTTGTACATCTTGATCATGTCCCCTCTCGCCCTCCACTCTTTGAGAGTGTACATGTTGAGATTCTTCAGCCTTTCCTTGTAGGGACTCCTGTAAAAATTCTGAATCATTGTAGTTGGCCTCCTGTGGAAAACCTCCACCTTATGTCCTTTCTGAAGTGTGGACTGTAAAACAGGACACATTGCTCCAGGTGGGGGTATACCAGGGAGTGATACAATGGCAGTACAACATCCCTCCTCCTCCTACTTGAGAAGCCACTCCTTATGCACCTCAGAATCCAATTTCCCCTGCCCATAGCCTTGTCACACTGTACTGCCATCTTGAGGTCCTCTGATATAATAACCTCAAGGACCCGTTCATGTATAGTGAGTATCAGTACCCAGGGGTGTAGCCAAGCATTTCAGATTTGTGCACCAAGTTGCCACACTGCTAGCCCCCCCATGACTCGAGTCCAAGGTTCCTGGCTCCAATCAGATGATTCCCACACTAGACCTGCTGTCTGTCTGCTCTGCTAGTGTGATGTTCAGGTCCTGCTGCCAGCTGGTACATGCCACTGACTGCAACACGACTTCACGACCACAATAGAAATTTCTTCCCTCTTCCCCCACAGATAGGCAGACTTGCTCCACTTACCACTTCACATGAAGTCTTCATTCTTTTAGTTGGCTCTGAGTCTGTTCTTCCGTCTGCTGCTCCCCAGTTCTTCTACTGCTTCTCTCGCTCTCAGTCCAACTGAACAAATAGTATGGCTTCTAACTTTGCTGGGGCATTTAAACTCTCTACCCCAGACTTGCCACACCCCCTACCAGAAGTTGCAGCCAATCACTATGCAGGTAGACCATGCAGACCCAATTGAGACCTTCAGCTTCAATGTCTGTGGTCCACTCAGCCAGTCACCCCCCAAAACAAAGCTGAAAGAGAAAAGAAAAAACCCATGAAGCCAAACAAAGGAATTTAAAAGCAATGGACTAGAGAGGGCAGAGCAATGCTGGCCAGCTTGTATGCTACCCCCTGCTACTAAACTTAGTACGCCATGGCTTACTTGGTGTATCAGTAGCTACACCCTTGTCAGTACCTCTCCTCATTCTATACCCAGCATCGGGGTTCTTATGCCCTAGGTACATGATTTTACAGTTGTTGGCATTGAACCCCAAGTAAGTAAGAAAATGTAATTGATTTGAATGAATTACAGGCTTTTAAGCAGCTTTTCGGGAAGTGTGTATGTGTGCGTGTGGGAGGATTCTGCTACTATAACTCATTGCTTTTGATTTGGTATAATGTGCGAACAGACTAACCCTGCTCCCCACTCCATGTGCTGTATTGGAGATAAAGAGCCCAAATAGCATTGGACCAAGCATTGAGCCCTGCGGCACCCTGCGTGTCACTGCTCTGGGTGCCGAGAGCTATGCCACCACTCTCTGCACCTTCCCCTGTAAGTTCTCCACCCATTAAGTCAGACCACCTTCCACCCGTACCCCTCCTTCTCCTCACTCTTCTCCTCTTTAGCCTGTGTCCCTCCTCCAGGTAGACTGCACCCTTTCTCCTCCTTATTCTTACCGGGTGGTGGTGCCTTCTGTATTACACTCAGAGCACTCTGTCTGCCCCCTTCCAGGGTTACTACGCCTCCACCTTTACCTATATCTAGGGCGATGAGCTCATCAGGCTCCCCTCTCTGGACCTTTCTACCAGCCTCAGTCTTTTGCCTCCCCCTATTTGTTTAAATCCATCTTAGTAGAAATATACCCCTCTAATCCTGCCTTTTTTTTTTTTTTTTTTTACACACATTTTCTGACTGGGCTATGGTCGGCTTGGTCATCCCGATCGACCATCCTAGCCCTGCCCCCGACATCAGGCCAACCTGCTCACCTCCATGGATTACCCCAGTGGTGGGGTGGCGAGGAGCTTCTCAGGTTGACCCACTGGAGCAGGATCTGGCTGAGGAGGTGCCATTCAGGGTGAGTAGGGGGAGCTGGAAGCTCATGCTGCCTGACCGTAGCCAATTTTCCACTTTTCTCCCCTTTGCGAAGTGCAGGCATGCAATGACGCTTACGCACAGCATGCCAACGTCTGCTACACTCCACCACCCTTCACTACACCACTGTAGTAGTGCCCACAGTCGCCACCAGGGGCCTCTACAGAGTGGTGGGTCCCTGGATCCCACCCCGGGATAGGAGAGCAGTTCTCCAGATGCTCAATCCTATCCCTCCCTTGCCAACCGCTGGTGGCCCAGGCTTGTGTCCAAACCTGGATCGCCAGCATGGCGCGAGGTGTGGCGTCCAGCACCTCAACCCTCAGTGCCAATGGCCCGGCAGCAATGCTGCCTTTAATACTCCCTTCCCCTTCCTGCTGCAGTGTACCTTGTCCCCTGCGTACAAGTCAGTGTTCCCCCCAGAGCCTACACCAGTTAGTCAGTAACCCATAATGTTTTGTGTGGTACCAATGCCTCAGCCACTTGAACTCCTCAAGCCTACCCTTCCTCCCTATGCTTGCACATGGTGCTGGCAGTACCTCTAAGAATGCCACCGACTTCTCCACCCCCTCACACTGCCTGCCCAAATACTCAAACCTCCCCCTTACTACTTCCACAGTGTCCCCCAGCAAGTCGTTTGTACCCACATGCAACAATAAATGAGGGTTCTTCCTCCCCCTCACTGCACGCTTGAGCAGTGCCTGCCCTGCACGTCCTGCAGTCAACCTGGGGACAGCTTTAATCCAAATATGGCTGTGCCTTTCCCCCTTCCTGCCACATCTTACCCATTTCAGTATAGAATCCCTCAGGACGAGAACCCACCTGGCCCTTACCCCCTTTCCCTTCTAATGCCCCTTCCACCACCCCAGTATTCATTCTTCCCTGTCCCTTACCCCCACCAACTGCACCCTCTGTGACTTCTGTATCTGTACCCCCTACATCCACCTCACCCCTTTTCTCTGCCTTATTCCTCCCATCCTCCTTAAACCCCTTCCCAGCCTGATTACTTCCTACTGGGCTTCCAATGTCAACCTCCCCATCTCCCCTGCAGATTTCCAATCCCTCTCCTATCCCCACTGTTGTCAATTTAGAGCCCCCATTCCCTTCTACCCCGATAGTGATGCCCCTCCCATCCTTCCCCCTTCCCTTCTCAATCCCTTCTCTCCTTCAGTCACCACTCCCTCCTTCCTTACTAGCCCCTTCTACTCTTTTGTCCTCGCTATCTCTTCCCATCCCTCTAATGCCCCACTTGTCCTCTCCCTTAGTATGTTTCTGCTCCCCCCTCTCTGTCCCATAGCAGAGGTTCCAATCTAGTCATAGTCAATACCTGTCCTACATCTCTTCCCCCTATCAGTTTCCCTCTTCTACTTGTTCTCCTCCGTGCCACCCTGGGGTCCCTCCCTACCCGAAACCATCTGCTCTCTCTCTCCTGGTACTCCTCATGGTCTCTTCCTCCCCCATCAGGAGGCCCCCTGCCCTTGCCTCGGGCACCCCCTCCCTTCTCCTCTCTTTTCTGCTAGTGCCTCTGATACTGGGGTCATTTTCAGTTCCTACTTATGCTTTCTCCATCCCCCTTTGCCATTCCCTATTCCCCCCCTCAGGATGCATACCATACTCATCTGCCCTGCCACTTACATTCCTACCTAACTGCCACAGTTCCTCCCTCAAACTAGCCACTCATCTACAGACCATACACCCCCCCATCCTCCAAGCCCAGTCCAGGATCATGGCAGACCCACACCCTGTACACCCCTCCACCCTTCCAAAGATGCCCGCCCTATTGACATGTGGCAACTACCACATTTTGGCTCCATCTTATGTTATGGGCTCTTACTCCCAAGTTCTGTACCCTACTACAACTGTTAGGCCCTTATTTACTCAAATTCCTGTCCAAACCCCACACTAATCCCCCAACAACCCCATGCTGACCGGGGTAATTCAGTCTCAAATCTCATCCATTAGATACTGTATTACTGTAGCAATCCTAAAGCCTCCTTGTCCGTTTTTCACCCCATAACTACCATACTTTTTGTTCTTGGCTCTTATATACTTTCACTTAGGCCTGTTAGAAATCATATTGCACTCCAAGTATTACTCAGCTCAGTTAGAGAAATAAACAGAACAAATAAATATGTATTATTACAGCAATCATAACAAGATAGCTTGATATTTAGCCCATTTAGAGAAATAAACAGAACAACTAAATCTGTATTATTACAGCAATCCTAAAATTATCCAATCATTGCTTTGTCTCCACTCCAGAGACCCTGCTGTGATATAGGGCCACAGAGGACGCTGGGTGGGAGGATGGGCTACTGTAAAGTCCCGGCAGAGCTCCACTGAGCTTGCTCGCTCCCCCTCTCTCTCGCGCTCGTTCTGTTTCTCCCGACGCTGCAGGCTGCCCTTTTGTACTGGGCTCCTGCCTGCATTGGTGTCTTTTTCTGCCCACAAAGAAATCTGCAGCAGTCCTGATAGAGCTCCGTTGAGCTCGCTCACTTCCCCTCTGTCACTCGTTCGTTCTGCTTCTCCCGCTGCTGCAGGCTGCCCTTTAGTACTGGGCTCCTGCCTGCATTTGCACCTTTTTCTGCCCACAAAGAAATCCACAGCAGTCCCAACAGAGCTCAGTAGAGCTCAGTTACTCCCCCTCTCTCACTTGCTTGATCCTAATCTGTCCCAAACACTGATTTCCCAAAGTGACTGCACTATTCTGCGCCTGAAGCATGAAAATACATTTTGGCCAGGATGTGAAAAATGACAGCTGTACTGTTCATCAGGAGGTGTGAAAAAATGCCAGTGTTAAAAATCTGGCGTGAAAATATTATTAATTTTCCAAGTTACAAGGGTGCGTGGAAACTGCACAACGCATGCTTGTAACAGTCATTTTACGGACTTTCATCACAAAATTTTCAACGTAGGCATTTTAGGACCTCTGCTCATGAACAGTGTCACTGTGGTTTTCTTAATCTGTCCCAAAAACTGATTTTTCACAGTGACTGCGCTATTCTGCGCTGGAAGTTCAAAAACGCATTTCAGCCAGGATGTGAAAAATGACAGCTATACTGTTCATGAGGAGGTGTGGAAAAATGCCAATGATGAAAATCTGGAGTGAAAATATCGTAAATGCGTGAAGTTACGAGCGTGCATACCAACTGCGCAATGCACGCTCGTAAAACAGTCATTTTTTGATTCTTTCTACCAAAGGTATTACTCAGCTCATTTAGAGAAATAAACAGAACAACTTAGTCTGTATTATTACAGCAATCCTAAAAGTATGCAATCATTGCTTTGTCTCCACTCCAGAGACCCTGCTGTAATATAGGAACACAGAGGACCCTGGGAGGGATGGTGGGCAACTCTAAAGTTCCGGCAGAGCTCCATTGAGCTCACTCACTTCCCCTCTCTCACTCGCTCATTCTATTTCTCCCGATGCTGCAGACTTCGCTTTTGTACTGGGCTCCTGCTTCTGTTGGCACCTTTATCTGACTACAAAGAAATCCACAACATCCCCAACACAGCTCAGTTGAGCTCACTCACTCCCCATCTCTCACTCGTTCATTCTGTTTCTCCCGCTGCTGCAGGCTACCCTTTTGTACTGGGCTCCTGCCTGTGTTGGCACCTTTTTCTGCCCACAAAGAAGTTCACCGCTGTCCCAACACAGCTCAGTTGAGGTCACTCACTCCTCCTCTCTCACTCGCTCATTCTGTTTCTCCTGGCGCTGCAGGCTGCCCTTTTGTATTGGGCTCCTGCCTCCGTTGGTGCCTTTTTCTGTCCACAAAGAAATCTGCAGCAGTCCCAACAGAGTTCCGTTGATCTCACTCACTCCCCCTCTCTCACTTGCTTATTCTGTTTCTCCCAGTACTGCAAGCTGCCCTTTTGTACTGGGCTTCTGCCTGTGTTGGTGCCTTTTTCTGCCCACAAAGAAATCCACAGCAGTCCTGATAGAGTTCCATTGAGCTTGCCCACTCTCCCTCTCTCACTCACTTGTCCTGTTTCTCCCACCGCTGCAGGCTGCCCTTTTGTGCTGGGTCCCTGCCTGCATTGATGCCTTTTTCCTGCCCACAGAGAAATCCACAGCAGTCCTGACAGAGCTCCATTGAGCTCGCTCACTCCTCCTCCCTCACTCACTCTCTCATTCTGTTTCTCCTGGTGCTGCTGGCTGCCCTTTTGTACTGGGCTCATGCCTGCATTGGGGCCTTTTTCTACCCACAAAGAAATCTACAGCAGTCCAGATAGAGCTCAGTTGAGCTTGGTCACTCCCCCCTCTCACTCACTCGATCTTAATCTGTCCCAAACACTGATTTCCCACAATGACTGTGCTATTCTGTGCCAGAAGTGCAAAAACATATTTTGACCAGGATGTGAAAAATGACAGCTTTACGGTTCATAGGGAGGTGTGAAAAAATGCCAATGTGGAAAATCTGGCTTGAAAATATTGCAAATTCATGAAGTTACGAGTGTGCGTAGCAACTGTGCAATGCAGTCTCATAAAACAGTCATTTTTGGGATTTTGTTCCACCAAATTTGCAGCATAGGCTTTTTGAAAACCCACCTCATGAACACTGGCACTGTCATTTCATTAATCGGTCCTGAAAGGTGATTCTGCGCAGTGACCATGAAATCACCTTCCGGGACTGAACAACACCATGACAGAGCCTGAATTCATGAGGAGTTAGGTCCCAAAAACCCCATGTTGAAAATTTTGTGCCAAAATTCCAAAAAATGCCTGAGATATGCTTCAAAGTTGGAAAACCCCTATTTATACCATTATACAGCTTACCGGCATTTCCTCAGTTTGTGGTCAGCTTCGAAGAGTGCAGACATGTTCCCAGTCTACGAAGATCATTGCGTAGGGCTCCGGAGGCAAGTATGGGGTGAGGGGAGGTGGGTAGGTAGTGTGCACAGAGGGTGGGCATGGGTTGTGGGAGGGGACAGGGAGACCGCGAGGGACCATTTAATTTTTTTACAGGTTAACAAAAAAAAAAAAAAACATAGCGGGAAGTTTTTTTGTTTTGTTTTGTTTTTTCTACAGGGGCATTTGGAATGCTGGGGTGGGCTCCCAGTGTGCCAACCTAGTGTTTTTTTGGGGGGAGCAACTGTAGCCGACGGGGATTGGGCATCCCCATTGGCACAAAAGGGGGGGCGCAAGAGCCGAGGGGGATTGGGCACCCCCTCGGCACAAATATACTGTTTATTTGTGGGGTGGACATTATGCCAATGGGGAGTGGGCTCCCCCATTGGCAAATCAAACTGGGAGGGGGGACATAATGCCGACGGGAAGTGGATCCCCCATCAGCAATGTGAACTAGGATGGGAAGTGAAGATGACGGGAATTGGGGCCCCCGTTAGCAAACAAACACTGTTGTGGGGAGGGATACATGCTGCTGATGGGGATTGGGCACTCCCATCGGCAAAGAAACAGGGGGATGGGACGTGATACTGAGGGGGGATTGGGCACTCCCTCAGTAGACAATAGAAAGCGACAGGGACTGGGCTCCCTGTCAGCAAACGGGTTGGGGGAATGCAAGGGACCACACTGCAAAGACGGGTCACTCCCTCATTGCAGCAGAATGGCTGGTGCTTCAATGATGAGGCGGCCCCTGATTGCAGCAGCTAAAACTTTTCAAGGTTGTCGCACACTGGCTGAACTAATGTCAGCAGCAGCGTGCCACCCCATTGAAGAAAGCAGGCCAAGCTTCTAAAGGCAGTGGGGGCATTAGCCATAACACTGCTGCACCTCCACAACCTGCTTCTGCAGCAAGCTGCCGCAGCATGTTTCTTGAGCATGCGTGCAATCAACATAAAAAGAGCAGCCTACACTTGAAGCTTGCTTAGCCCGAGCCCTTCCTTTTCCCACTGAGTATGGAAGGGCTAAGCTGATCACAGAGACCATAGCCGAGATGATGGCTTTGGATGTACAGCTGTATTCCATTGTTGATAATGTGGGGTTTAAAAGACTCCTTTCAGTGTTAGAGCCAAGGTATGTGACACCTTCAAGGAGGCATTTCTCTGACAATATAATTCCATGTATGTATGAGAAGCTTTGGCAAAAGTTAATAAGTGAATTGCAATCTGTGCCATCAATTAGTTTCACCACTGACACTTGAACTGCAGAGCACTATATTGAATCCTATTGCTTAATCACTGCATTGGATAGATGCTGATTACAAGCACAGAGGTGCTATGCTGGAGCTTAAACATTTGAAGGGGCACTGTCAGCTTTCTCCACTCGTTTGTGGTCTTATCTAAGCAGTGTACATTCTGACACAGACCCACCATACATGAGTTATAAAATGCACCCAGTGATATAAAAGGTTTTTTTTTTACCTGTTTTGTTAAATTTTCACAAAACTCGAGTCCAATCTGAAAGCACGCACCACCGGAAGCATCGGAAGGATGAGAACGCGCATCAGGCATGAGCGCAGTCTCAAGATGCAACTTTTTAGCATGCCTCTCCTAATAAAAGGCTTCCCCAGTAAATAATTAAACACTGAGTGGTTTCAGGTGCCTAAAACCAAAAACCAAGCACTGCGTGCATTGCATTTTACATTTTTAATCATGACTGAAATCCCGCGCATGCTCGAAAAAGGCATATACAAGATCCCGCGCATGCGCAAGACACATGCTGATCTCACGCATGCGCAGGATTTCAGGTAGCAATTAAAAAAGTAAACCGCAATGCTCACAGTGCTTGTTTTTTGTTTATAGCCTCCAGAAACCACTCAGTGTTTATTCATTTACTGGGGAAACCTTTTTATTAAGTGTCATGCTAAAAAATTGCATCTCAGGGCTGCGCTCATGCCTGACGTGTGTTCTCAACCTGCCAATGCTTCCGGTGGTGTGTGCTTTCAGATCGGACCAAGGAAATGTTGAGTTTTGTCAAAATGTAACAAAACAGGTACACAGCCTTCTTTTTTATATCACTGGTTGCATTTTGTAACGCATGTAGGATGGGTCTGTGTCAGAATGTACACTGCTTAGATAAGACCACAAACTAGTGGAAAAAGCTGACAGTGCCCCTTTAACTCAAAGGTACACTGGTGAAAACGTATGCAGAGAGTTTGTGCAAGTGCTTGATAATCAGGGTCTGCAAGCCAGTCAAAGGCATTTAGTCATTAGGGATAATGGGCCAAACATAAGAAAAGCAATGAAGATAAGTGGTGTTCCCAGGGAGGGGTGCTTAGCACATACTCTTCAGCTAATCATCCACAATGCCATTATGAAGCAATTGTCAAAGGGAGATTCTCCCGGAAAATAATGCACAGACAACTTCTTAGTGGATGTTCAACTGGCAATTAATTTATTTTATGCAGCACATCATCACCTTTACCTTGCCACTTTAAAATTTACATATTTTCAAACATTGCTTCGTCTTTCCCCACATTATCCATCATAAAGTCCAACAGTTAATATTCTGTTCAATCACATAGTTCAATTGTTTTTGTAAATGTCTTTGGTTCTCCTGTCATCTTTGCGATGTCCGGATGTTTGTAAAGCCTGATACCCCTTCATCCACTTTTCCTTGAACAGTCTATTGTTCGTTGTCGTCTCAGGGTCCAGATGCTTGAGAAGCCCAGTACCCCTTCTTGTATTCCCATTGCTGCCCTCTCTTTGGGTCCAGTTGCCAACAGCAATTGCTGCCCCCCCCATATTGTTACTTTCTTAATTGTACACCTCCTCTTTCATCTGTCTCCACGTCTTGGCATCTGTGCCCTGACCATGGCTCTTACCTGCCCGCCCTTTCCACCCCCACCCCCATTTTATTTTTCCCAAAAAACCTATGGAGAACCTTTCTTTCTTTCTTTCTTTTCTGGCCTGTTGCCCTCCTTCAGCAACCCATTCCTTGCAAATCCTGCCCTTTCTTTTTCTCCAACCTGTTGCCCTCTTTCGGCAACCCATTCCTTTCAAATTCTGCCTCCCCTTGAGAGGCATTTCTTTTTCCTTTAGCTTGTTGGCCCATTCTGCTGACCCATTTCAACTGGGGCTTCCTCCCCTCCTGTCACCCCCTTTTGGTGACCCGGTATCCCTTTTCCTTCCACTTAACCATGGGTCCTTACCCCCCAGTAACCAAACTACTGGGTGGGTGCTAAATTCAGATTCCAGCAAAAAGAGGGAGACCCCCTCCTCTGCTGGCTCCTAAATATCCCCTAGGCCACCCCACTTCCCCCCAGTTCAATCCTTACCTGCTTACCTGACCTGTCATATTTGTCATCAAGGGATGACATCATGACCCCACTCTCCCTTGCCTGGGCCTTCCTTCCTACCATACCCCCCATCTCACCCTGAGCCTACCTAACATGCCCCAACCCCCAGCCAGTCCTGTCATCCTGTGCCCTTTTTCCTAAGGAATCCCCCTGACAATTTAGGTTGTCCTTTAGGGGCAACTGCATTTGTCAGAGGGAGATTCCTCCGGAAAATAACGCACAGACAACTTCTTAGTGGGTGCTCCACTGGCAATTAATTTATTTTATGCATCACATCATCACCTTTACTTTACCACTTTAAAATTTACATATTTACTAACATTCCTTCATCTTTCCCCACGTTATCCATCATAAAGTCCAACAGTTAATATTCTGTTCAATCACATTGATCAATTGTCTTCTGTAAATGTTTCTGGTTCTCCTGTCGTCTTCTTGGAGTCTGAACGTTTGTAAAGCCCGATACCCCTTCATCCACTTTTCCTTGAACAGCCTGTTGTCCTTTGTCTTCTCAGCAGCTGGACGCTTGAAAAGCCCAGTACCCCTTCTCCTATTCCTATTGCTGCCCTCTCTCTTTGGGTCCAGTTGCCAATGGCAACCAGCACTCCCTCCATATTGTTACTTCCTTAATTGTATGCCTCTTTTTTCATCTGCCTCCATGTCCGGGCATCTGCACATGGCCCGTGGATCTTACCTGCCCCCCCTTTCCACACCCCCATTTTATTTTTCCCAAAAAATTTCCGCTAGCCCATCTCCAGCTTAGGCGATGGAATGATGGGCTTCCTTCCCACCCCATCCTTCTTTTTCCCAAATTTCTACACTATCTCCCAATTGTAGCATATATGCTGACATCTCTGCTGTCAAAAGGTGCACCCCATCTGGTCGTACCTCCCTGGGTTGGTAAATGAAATGTCTTTATGGGCTATGTATGTTCCCCCTACCCCCCTTAACCATGCTGCCACCTGCCTGTTAATCCTCTTCCTAGCCTGATCCATCCCTTTTATGTCCCTGGCCTGCCACCAAACCATCCTAGGTGCCATTTCTGACCATGCTGTTCTCACCTGCAGCCAAAACTGATGAATTGCCCCTAGGTCCCTTAGCATTTCCTTACAGAACAATCCCCATAGTCGATCTCCAAATCATTACCCCCCAAATGAATCATCAACAGGTCTGGCTGTGGTCACTTCTGCATCAGCTCCTCCAAGGTTGACATGATCTGTGCCCACCTCATGCCCCAGACACTTTTCCAATAAACCATCACTTTTGTCAGGGTCCTGCCCTAGCTGTTTTTCTCCCCAGTGGATGGAGGCCCACATCCCTGACCAGTAAATGTAATAATGCCTGAGGATCCAGACCCACCTGCTCCTTCACTGCCCTGTGGAAGACAGAAATACACATGTTATACCAGTTTTCTCACATATCTCTAAATAGCAATTAGCCCACCACCTTTCACATTCTTAGTAAGCCCCCTGTGTGTTGGCAGACCAGGAACTCCTATATAGCAGTCAGGCTCCAATTGACATGTTTAGTCTTAGCCCCACAGCACCAGTTGTCTCAAAACCCTGTTTGCTGACACCGAGTGTCCTCCTTGCCGATTGATGACCTCCACTGCTGCTCTATTGTCACACTAAAACATTATCTTCCTGTTCCTTAAGAACTCCCCCCATGTCTGCACCACCACCCATATGGGAACATCTTCAGCAGTGTTATGTCTTTCAATAGCCTACTCTCTCTCCAAGGCTCTGGCAATGCTTTCACAATCCACCTCCCCCTAAAATATGCCTCCATTCCAATAGAACCAGATGGATCCGTGTATAGGTCCAGATCGTTATTCCCTAGCCACTCTTTCTGCCAGAATGTGACCCCATTATAGTCTACTAAGAATTGCTGCCACACCTCCAGATCCTGCCTTATCCCCTGTGAAATGTCCACCCAGTGGTGAGGCAGTTTTGCCCCCCCACCAGTTGCCCTGACTAATCTTCTGGTGAAACACCCTCCCAGGAGCCACTGCCATGCATGTGAAATTCAAGTGCCCCAACAGCTATTGTACCTGACCCAATGGGATTCTCCTCCTCTTCTTGACCTCCTGTATTAGTTCCTTGAGTCTGGCAACTTTCTGATGGGGTAACCTGAAAACCTGCTCTTCTGCATGCACCTCGATTCCCAGGAATTCCAGCTTCCTAGTTGGACCTTTCATCTTTCCTTCTGCAAGTGGTACCCCTATCTTCTTGCACATATGCTCAAAATCCCAGAACATGGACTTTGTCTCCTTCCAGTTCTCCCCCACCAGCAGGAAATCATCTGACTAGTGTACATTGTGCCTATATCTTTTCCCAAATGCCCATTGCATCCAAATGCTAAATGCCTCGAACTTCGCACATCTGTGAAACAACCCATGGGTATTGCCTTGTCAAAATAGAAGAACCCTTGGAAGCTGAATCCCAACAGGTCCCAGTCTTCCTTCCTGACTGGTAGTACCCAAAAAACCAACTCAATTTCGGTCTTTGCGAGCCATGCCCCTTCCTTTGCTCTAATCACCCCCACCACCTGTTCCAATAACCTGTGCTACATTCCCCAAGGATGTGATCATTCACCAATACCCCCCTTCGGATATGACAGGTGATGGATAACCCTAAACTCCCTGTGTTGCTTCTTCGGCACCAGCCTCAATGGTGAAACCCACAGATTACATAAAGGTAGGGTCTGAAATGGACCCTCTATCCTCCCGGTCTCCACTTCCTTCCTTATTTTCCTTTCTGCTATAGCCTCTTTCCCTTTAAAGAGGCCAAGTTCTTGGATCTCCTGCTCCTCCTCCCCCCTGATATTCTAGACTAAAGCCCCTTTCGAACCCCTACATTAGCATCTTCCCTGTCCTCACATCTGGATATCTTTTTTCCATTCTTTCATCACCTCCAGCTTGATTGGGATCCTGGCTAACTCAAACCCCCTTCTCCCTGGTGTCGGACCCTCCCTCATTGGCTCCCTGTGCCACCCGGACCCATACCTTTGCCCTTACCACTTGTGCTTCCCTCAGCCTCAGATTCCTCAGCCTGTTCCTGGTCCAGCACACCCGTGGCATCCTTTTCTCCACTGGGCTCTTCCTGGAACCTCCTGCTGGTGTCTTCTGTTTTCATGAAGTTTCTGCCACTTCCTTCTGCTTCGCTACTGCCAAACAAACCCTTACTGACACAGCATACCCTTCTCCATCAGGCTTTTTCCCTGTCACCTCCTTTCTTTGTTTATTGTTCTTGTGGCCTTGTCTTCTAGGACCTCCCAGTCCTCCTCCTCCTCCTTCACACTGTCCCCCTACCCCCAACTCTGGCTTTATATATTGCTTCCCCCTTTTTCTACCTGTCTATGGCATATGTGTGTGTGTATATATATATATATATACACACATACATAACTACACACACACATATATACACACATATATGCACACACACACATATATATATATATATATATATATATATATATGGCAAAAACTCTGTTTAATGCATCAGTTAGGGTTGTTCCACAGTGACAAAAGCAAGGAAATTCGGTGTTAGGTTGAAAACCCTAACTCCAAATTTACCCCCCCAGCACCACACACACACACAGACACACACACACCAGTGGGAGGAGGACCAAGGCAACACAACCAATGACAGACATCCAGCAGCAGGTGACAGAAATAACAAACAATTGTCTAAATGTACTACAAGACATCCCCACCCACATGACCAGGTACTGCATGCTCAGTGGAGATCAACAGTAAAACTTAGGCAATGTACACCAAATGTATACATTGCTGATTGCAGGTGCACACAATGTACCACACTTAGTAGTTGCATGGCCTTACCGGCTTCCCACCCTGACACCCAATCACCGACTGTACAGTAGGGCTGTACAGCCATTAGGCCACAACATAAGCCAATGGGCATGCAGCTCATACCATACTATACAACCCAGCTATATGAATGGATCCTTTCACATTTCTGTACTGTGTAGTACGATATGACCTGCACAACCATTGCTTACACTGTGGAACAATGGCTGTAAGGTCCTACTGTATGGAATCAGTCAGCAGACAGCACAGTGGCAAGCAGATGGTGTACTACTACTACCTACCACTAATCAGGGGTAGGGAGAGCGGGGCAGTGGGGCTCAGTACATGGGTGTGCAGGGGAATAATGCTGAGCCACCAGTGATGCATTGGTTTCTCATTATATCTCACTGACAACCACAATGATGCTGCGAGCAGCCCACTATACCACGAAGGGCATTGGGCCATTATCTCATTACATATGACTGTGATCAGACTGAAACTGGGCTACTGGACAACCAGGGTTATAGGAAATTGTAGTTTATCACATATCCCCACAATTGGGTTGTAAGTGTTCCACTAGACCACCAGTGATATTGGACTATTATTTCATTACATATTCCCACAATTGTGCTACAAGCACTCCACTTGACTACCAGTGTTATGCGACATTGTAGTTTATTACATATACCCATGATCACTCTGCGAGCATTTCAGCGGACCAGCAGTGACATGGTTATTTATTATTTATACATATGCACACAAATGGTCGTCAGAGCATGTTGCCAGTAGTCGAAAGGGGTATTATTCCCCAATGACTACAGCCTTGCAGGGTGGTAGGCACAAGTCATCAGAAATTGGCACACCTGCATGCAAATGGTGCCATCATGACATACAAATGGCACATTTCCAGCTCACATTCATGATAGCCCTATTTGCATCTACACTTTTGTATATTACAGCAGTTTACTATGATAAAAAAAACTGCAAAAGTAATTGGTGCAAAAAATAAGTGTCCCATTATCATGCATGGTCATCAGTCTTCAATACTCACTCTGTAATCTGTGTCATATATATACCAGCATACTAACGGTCCACTGTCTCTGTACAGGAGTATGGGTGTGAGCTTACACCATAAGCAAATAACAACAATATGTACCTACTTACAGATGACTTGACACATTGCAAAACATTACAGTACATCCATCATCTGTGAATGGCAAGTACACCATGTGATATATCCATTGTACCCCCCCAACATTTATCACACTCTTAGAATATGGTGACTAGCTCTATTACTACACTAGGCACTTCCCACTGAAGTGAAAACTGCTTTCAGTTTGTTGAGTTTGCATTGTAGTACACTAGGCCTTATCATCTTGATTATCAGGAACTTTCTCTATATAAATACACTTCTTATCCCAGTACACCCCCCCTTCATACAGTTAACTTATTATGACATACATGCATGACACACCAGTCCAGTACACTCCATCACCCCTCCACACACATTGCAATAATTATAATAACATACTCAGAATTGGCTTAGTACAGCTGCTCTCATGTGCCACACTTGTCTTACCACATCATAGATTTCCCCTTAATGTAGTACTACCACCTCACCACGTACCCACTGAGAAACAAAAATGTCATCATAAGTGTACCATCATAACAAATAGGGTACACTGTTCAACAAAACACCTCCCAGCTATGCATGGAGTGACACCATATAGTACACCTGTATGCATACTAAATGGAAAAGTAGGAATATGAACATAGATAACAGACTGTTACAGAATCTCAATATACAAATGATCCATTCACATGTTGAGACTGTCTACTACAGTACTGTTTGCATCCCCACTTGCTCTTTGCTTTCAGAAATAGCCACACTGCTCTCACAGTACCTAGCAATTAGTAGCTCTATGACTGCCTTAGGGGTGGAAGGTCCTCCATACTACTGAACAGACATTGTGGGTGCAGGGGACTGTGACACTATTTCTTGTGTGAATATCTTTTATGATGGTACTTAGAGCTGGTGCCCGGCTCCTCCTTCACCTCCACAGTTCTTACTGCCACAGCTTCCCTGGCCACTATAAAACATATTAGTAAAAATATTATAACATGCCACAATATATTAATCCGCCACTAAACTTTCATTGTGAAATAGATTTTTTTATACTGTCTCATTGTGTAATTCAACCATGTATCACATTTCTCTTTGCTATGACACTTCTGTGCTTCCATGGATGTTGTATCATTCAGCAGCAGTGACATCCACACACCGGGACTGCTTATGAGTACAGCAACAAACTCACTTACATGAACAGTAACTGCAGTGCCACAACCAATCTTACAGAAAAGTTCCCATACCTTGTCAGCCACATCAGCACTGCACACCCCACTAATTCAGAAACTCTCTCTGTGCAGTACTGCACGTCCCCTTGCAGCTGTTCAGTGACACCCACCCCATTTTCATTTACTACCCCACTGTTACCATAGACATACAGTACTGTCTACTCAGAAATATACAGATTCTGGCAATACATTACCATGACATAACAGGCTCAATATCACAGTCTGTTATGTATGCATGGGGCAGCCCCCCAACTTCATTCACATACATTACTATTCTTCCCTTCTCACATCATTATGTGTACAACAGAAAATTCTCTTGCGTATATTGTGTCTGGTCACATCACTACGTCTCACCTAAGTGGGTAGTATATCAATATGCTGAAACATTTTAAATATACCAGCCAAGATCTAGATAACATATATTGGGCTGAGTACATGTATTACTAATTTTGAAAATGAGATGACACAAAATAAATTTTAATCTGTACAAATATCTTCTTAGAGTGCAATGAGGACAACATTCACTTATAAAATAATAGATAAGAAATTCATAGGACTACAATATTTCACATACCATTGCTGTCTAGAAATGTCATGACCAGTTCTGGATCACAGTCAGTTAAACTAAATTGAGATGTATACAACTACCATACATCTGGGTATAAAATCTGTTCCTTTTGAAGCACCATTTAAATTATGAAGTACTACACCTTGTTTTTTTAGAATTTTTAAGCAATATACCCCAACAGGGTGTTGGTTTACTGGACGGTCTACCATGGCTGCTGTAGTTCAGTCACAAGATGCAGCCAAGAGACTGGCCCACGCCAAGAGTGGTAGATCCTCCAGAATACCCACTCCCTGGAGCTGTATATTTTAATTATACAATGGGCTTATTTGTTTTTTACAAAAAAAATATGTGAAAATCCATTAAATTTCAAACTTGCTGCTTGTTTGTCATCCATCCATCCATTAGCTTTGCAGTGGTGTTTTTGCAATGAAAATATGCATTTGCTGCAGAGTTCCTATTGTGGCTGAGTGGTGTCTGGCGCCTTTTACAATGAGTACACTGTAGTATTTACTACGCTGAAAAGGTGCCAGCTAGATAATCAAAATCCAGAATTCTATTAAATTTTTTAGTGTACATTGTATTATTACAAATATTACATGGGTGCTGGAAGTCATATTAACTTTCTAAAGAGTATTTCCTAAAAAGAAGTGAGTTAAATAGTCCAGCTCACACCTTACAAGATAGCCTCATACCACCCCAATTACGTAATACAATTATTTCTATCTGCATCTTACCATCTGACTCAACAAGAATGACACTGTTGGTGTCAGAGCGATCAGCCTCCACAGCTTCCGACTGTGCTGGTACTACCTCAGCTGCAACTGGGGGGGGGCTGTGCTGGTCTGTGAAAGAAGATAATAAGTAGAGCCACTAAGTTTTACATGTAAATGTAATCACATTTTAACAACACTTTCTTTAAGCATTAAACATGTTTCAGGCACCTAACATTGCCTGTAATCAGGTACCGCAGAACCATTGCAGACACATGGAAAATCTCTATAACTGCAAATATAGAGGATAATGGCTGGGTAGCATGTGATGACGTTGTAATCACCTCTAATGGTTGCTTGAGCAACATGGTAAACCTCGAGAGCACAGCTCAAGAGGTGTAATGTAGCCCTAGCAACCACAAAAGGTTATTTAAACATGGTTCTCACCAGATCCCCAGCCATCATCTTTTAATAGTGCATGGTTAAAAAAAACATTGTTTGCATCCTATGTGTGAGAATTATGGAACTCTGGTATATTATGTTTTGTTATGCCACTGTTTGGAAGTTCCAAAGTGTGGTTAATGACTTTTAAAATTCTAAACAGTGCATAACAAATCTGTGTGACTGCTGATTCTGGTGGTTAATAGACACTTAACATACATCATAAATATTTCATAAATATCAGATCATAAGCTGACTCAGTACACAATACTTAATACTTCTATAGTATGCCACATGACATACAATTCTGCTTAAATTAAATGGATACTGGATAGTAACTCCAACACTATCATTGGGTGATTCATTCAAAAGCATCATAAAATACATGTTATACAATGGGGTATGAAAATTCAGTAACCTCATTGGTCAAAACACATCACATAACAGTGATAAATCCTCCAGTATACCCACTGTAAAAGTTTTATATCACTATAAAGACAACAAAACAAGTTGAACATTGTAAAATAGCAATACACCATGGCAGACAGAGGGTATATGGGTGGCTTTACCACTCCTGGTGTGGTTAAGTCACTCAGCAGAGCCTTGTGGCCGAACCACACCAGGCGTGGCAAATCCACCAATATACCCAGTCCCTGTGATGGTATATTTCTTAACTTTTATCTAAGTCAATATCAAGGCACATGTATTGTATGAACATATATATATGTATGTATAAATACATACATACATATATATTTATATATATATACACATTTATAGATATATAAAAAATGTATCATTATTGAGTAACAGTTATAAATACTTGTTCCCTTAACATAAAAAAAACAACAAAAGACTAAAAAAAATGACGTCTCTTGTGACATACAAAATATTCACTTCTTTGACACTATAGCAACTTGACTCGTAACATGTTGTGATACTAACTTGGCTACAACAACAGAGACTTCAATAAGAAAAAGATTTTCTTGTACCCGATTGTGTACCTACTTTAATATCACAGAATCTGAGGAATTCTATTGAATAACTTACGATGAGTAAGGCGCTCTCCGCAGCTGGCTTTTCTGCAGCTTCCCATAATTCGTATGCGAGGTAGTACCAGCACTTATCATTCTCCGGTATCTCCTCTCTCTGTTTCAAGATGTAGAAACATTGGCGCAACTGCTTCCACTTCCTCTTCAGCTGGACTATTGTTTTGTTTTTTACCTTCAAAACCATGTGAAGGAAACTGTTAATGTGCCTCCACATTGAGTCCAACTTCCATTTAGTTGCTCCTCATTAAAATAAGAGCACTCCCCCTGGCTTGGACTGCCTCAAGCAGCAAGCACACCTCTCTCAAGGTCCACTGCCTCATGTTGATTTATCAATTCTGCAATAAAACATACACAAACATTCCATTACTGTCATTTCTCAGAGTCTATATATTTATATGTATTCTACAAAGTATTCTGATTAGAACATGGGAAGAACAGCATTTCACAACCCTACCATACCACTTCATGCAGAAATATTTTTTTTTACATGGGTTGTATTGTGGTACAGTAATGCTCCTATGCAAGCTTAACACATCCTGGTAGTGATCCTGTAATAACATGAGCATCTGCAATCACAACCCGTATTTCTGCTGCACACTGTTGAAGCCCCCCAATCACAAAAAGTTATAAAAAATGACAACCACAGTGTACCTGCAGCATTGTACATTACAATATGCAGCCAATAGCTGTGCGTGGCCACCCAAGGTCAGGGGCTACCGTGTGTTGGCATCAGCCCTCCCTCACCAACTATGATTTTGCTATGGAAAATATATCCATGGTGGTCCACTGCACCCCACTCCTTCATCCAATTGTAGGCTTTCTGTTTAAAATTAACTGTTGTGCTACACTGCAGCTACCACTCCAGCTCAATTTAACGAGGAAGTAGACTTAACAGGGCCACAAGGGATAAATTTAATACAGTTAACCCATTATAAGTTGAAAGGGTACAGTCCACTGTACCACCAACAGAATTTTTTTATTGTAAAAACAAGATCTAGTTTTGAAATATATTACCACAAAGCAACCGGGGGGGCACATCACTAGCCAACAGGTACTGACTCACACAATACAAGCGACAAGTTACTGATGAACACCACACCTGCACACTAATGACGCCATTATTATATGCAAATAGGCATATTAACACCTTGCATGCATTATGGCTCCATTCGCATGTACAGTACAAAATACTGCAATACTTGAACCTACCACCACAGCACTTCAGTGTTGTATCCCCCCTACTTCTCTCTGCCCACTTACACTTGTGCAGTGCCAGACTAACATGCACAATGCAGGTTGGCATACTGAAATATTTAACAATGCTAACAATGCTACAGCACTTTAAAATATTGCCCTGACAACAACCTGCTGCATTGCAGTTGCACTTTGCCCAGGCTTGTTCCACAGCCTGGCACAGTCTGAATATTCCCAACCCATGTGTTACACCTGTGTAAGTGATGCATGCAGCTGTTCTATTTTTTGACCAACATTTTTTGGTTCTGAAAAGAACCTTTGTTTGCACTTTGTTATTTGTTCAAACAGTCTCACTTTCTTAGAGGACTTTGAGGATTGCATCTCAAAGGTCTCCCAGGAAATGGCAATTGCCAGTATGTGAGAAGTGTACACTGTCTGGTAGGTATAGCTAATCATAACAATACTTAATTTCTGCGTGACTTATGGTGTACATTCCAGACATGTATAGAAATGCAGATATCTGTATGTTGACTTTTCTTCGGGCTCTCTCAATCAGGTACATATGGTGTTCTGCTTACCAGACCCTAAGCTCTGTAATATCTGAAAAAATGATTTTACAGGCAGGCAACATAGTCATAGTAGAAGCAAGGTCCAATTTTGCTTCTGTTACTAAATCTACCTAGCGTTTGGTTTCCAAATCATTGCCTACAAGATGTATCAGCAATATGTCTGGATGAGGCTGAGTACTCAAAAGTCTGTGCATGGTTGGCATGAGGTGCTCCCACCTCATTCCACCCCTACCAAACCACTTAACACAGCAATTTGGAAGCTGCAGGTTTCTCCCAAAATCACTATTTTGAGCATACTCAGACGCTCGTCTCACGATACTGCTTCCAACTATCCACAAAGTCCTTTTGCTGTTTTCTGTTATTCTCAGCTTTTAAACTTAGAAGTGTACAGAGAGCTACCAAAAAAGTCAGTGTTTACCCTGCAGTGCCTAAGCACTAGCGAAAGTAAAACTGCTATTTTCCCTCTTAACTTCAAGCCAGCTTCACTGGGCTGATCCATAACACACAGATAAAACAAATCAGTGGCTAGTACTGTGCCTTCATTAACCAATATAGTCTGTGCGCTGACTATCACTGCACTTCTGCTACAGCTAAAATGTGCAAAGTTAAGTGGTGGGAAAAATGCATCCTTTTCATAGGCAGTTTTAAACAATTACAACTGCAGAGACATGTCTGACTGGTTCCATCTTCTGTTGTGGGTCCACATGCACCTTCCTATCTCCCTCCATTTGCAGCTGTATCTGTGCAAGTAAGTACTAAAGTACTATCTGACTTTTAACACTTTTACCTAAATAATGTCCGCAGCCTAGATTACTTCAAGCAACATAGTCAAATAGAGCAGTAAAAAAATGTTTTAATACTATTTACCTGTTAGTAACACTTTTTATCATACAAGAAAAATGGTTTGTGAAATATTATGTACCTACAGTTCTAAATCTGCTGTCTCTCAGTGTTAACTAAGATGGCTGCTGTTGACTTCTTCTTTGGTGTTGTTGGTCTCTGATTGGTTGTCTCACATGGCCTGACAAATCTAGCATAAGATTGGCAGAACAAGCTGTCACTTAACTAGCAATCAGATGTGATTCAATAATGAATGCAGTTGTCACTCCCAAGCTTAAATTTGCAACACTTTTGCATGCACAACACTATTTTTGCTACACTTTCATGCACACGACACTATTTTTCCCAAAACTTTCAATTTACAACAGAATTTAATGATTTATTATAAAACCAAGCAATTTTTCAATGCCGAACATTGTCACGCTGGCATTGGCAGTGACAGAGGTGGAGAGGCATAGTGCTGTGAGTTTGTTAATGTGCCCCAAAATGTGATTTTGCACAGTGAGTACACCACTGTACAGCAGACTTGTGGTAACGCATTTCTGGCAGTTGCTAAGCACGCTTGTAAAAGAGTCATTTTGTGGAGTATTGTCACCAAATTTTCAACACAGACATTTTAGGACTTCTGTTCATGAACAGTGTCACTGTCATTTTCGGAATGGGCTCTGAACACTGATTTCGCACAGCAACCGCACTATTCTGCGTTGGAAGTGTGAAAACACATTTTGGGCAGGATGTGAAAAATTACAGCTGTACGGCTCACAAGAAGGTGTGGTAAAATGCCAATGTTGAGGATCTGGCATGTAAATAGTGCTAAGTTGATAACTTACAACTGTGCATTGCGCAGTTCCCATGCACACTCATAAAACAGTAATTTAACAGAATATTGTCACCAAATTTTCAACATAGTCATTTTAGGACCTCTGCTCATAAACAGTGTCACTGTAATTTTCATACTGTGTTCCAAACACTGATTTCACACAGCGACCACGCTATTCTGCGCTGGAAGTGTGAAAACACATTTCGGGCAGGATGTAAAAAATAATAATTATACGGTTTACAATAAGGTGCGGTGAAATGATAATGTTGAGAATCTGGTGTTAAAATACTACAAATACACTAACTTACGAGTATGCATTGCGCATTTGCTACGCACGTTCATAAAACAGTCATTTTAAGGAGTATTGTCACCAAATTTTCAACACAAATATTTTAGGACCTCTGTTCATAAACAGTGTCACTATCATTTTAGTAATGTGCTCCGAACACTGATTTCACACAGTGACCATGCTATTCTGTGCCGGATTTGTGAAAAAACACATTTCGGACAGCATGTGAAAAATGACAGCTGTACGCTTCACAAGGAGGTGTGGTAGAATGCCAATGTTGAGAATCTAGCAAGAAAATAGTGCAAATGCACTAACTTATGAGAGTGTGTGTTGTGCAGTTGCTACGCATGCTCATAAAACAGTTATTTTACAGAGTATTGTCACCAGATTTTCAACATAGTCATTTTAGCACCTCTGCTCATGAACACTGTCATTTTCATAATGTGCTACAAACACTGATTTTGCACAGTGACTGTGCTATTCTGCGTCGGAAGTGTGAAAACACATTTCGGGCAGGATGTGAAAAATGACAGCTGTACGCTTCACAATAAGGTGTGCAAAAATGGCAATGTTGAGAATCTGACATGAAAATAGTTTGAATGTGCTAACTTACGAGTGTGCATTGCGAAGTTGCTACGCACACTCTTAAAACAGTCATTTTATGGACTTATGGACTATTGTCACCAAATTTTCAACACATGCATTTTAGGAGCTCTGCTCATGAACAGTATCACTGTCATTTTTGTAATGGCCTCCGTACACTGATTTCGCACAGCAACCGCGCTATTCTGTGTCGTAAGTGCGAAAAAACATTTCGGGCAGCATCTGAAAAATGACAGCTGTATGGTTCACAAGAAGGTGTGGTAAAATGCCAATGTTGAGAATCTGACATGAAAATACTGCAAATGCATTAACTTACGAGTGTGCGTTGTGCAGTTGCTACACACGTTCATAAAACAGTCATTTTACAGAGTATTGTCACCAAATTTTCAACACAGGCATTTTAGGACCTCTGCTCATGAACAGTATCACTGTCATTTTCATTATGTGTTCTGAACACTGATATTTTACAGCAGCCATGCTACTCTGTGCCTTATTTGCGAAAACACATTTCAGCAAGGATGTGAAAAATGACAACTGTATGGTTCACAAGAAGGTGTGCTAAAATGCCAATGTTGAGAATGTGACGTGAAAATATTGCAAATGCACTAACTTAAGTATTTGAAGCTGGCTTATTAATCTGTTACTCATTTACAGAAAGATTTTAAATAAAGTAGTTGTTTGACCAGCAGTTTAACAACACTAGGTCAAAATCACTATACAGAATTACACTGATTCTGCATTGCTGAACAGTGAAATAGTACGAGAAAAAATCTATGTGGCATGGTGATAACGCTATACAGGACAATGTAACATGAATGAAAATAAACCTGTCAAAATGTGAGCAACCAATCTGATGAAAACATTTTATCATTCTTTTGTTTTTTATATTTAATACATAAATCATCTGTCTCAATATACAATGTTAGATGTGAGCAACACAAGCATATACTAATATTGTCTTTTTCTCTGTCTTTTATACAGGTGTCTGATACTTCTGTAACATTGGTGACAGCCACTGTGAACTAACAGATTGAAAGATGCCTAGTATACACAGACGTGCATGTATGGAAAAATGGAACAGGTATCATAGTACTTCGCTGTTGCTTAAGAATGATAAAAAAAGTGATGTGAGTTCAAGACATAAAACAAAACAGAGTTCTACTGGAATAGTGAGCTCTACAGTAACTCACTCCACAACAAAACCATATACTGTACTTGCTCAAAAGCAAGTAAAAAAATGATTACCTGAGCAACAGTTGTGTAGATCTCTCAGACAAAACACAACTATTAACATAGAAACATAGAAACATAGAATTTGACGGCAGATAAGGACCGCTTGGCCCACCCAGTCTGCCCATTTCCCTACCTACTGGATAAGCTGCAGATCCTAGTTAACCAGCAGCCTACTTCTTCCTACCCCCATCCCCCAGAACTGCCTTATGACTATCCCATGCATGCTTGAATTCCACCACTGATTTTGACTCCACAACCTCCTTCGGAAGGCTGTTCCATGCATCCACAACCCTCTCTGTAAAAAAATACTTCCTTAAATTACCTCTGAGCCCCCTCTATTTTCAAATTGTGCCCTCTTGTTCTTGCACACCTCTTTTTTTGAAAGATGCTACCCTCTTGGACTTTGTTGATTCCCTTGAGGTACTTGAACGTTTCTATCATGTCCCCCCTCTCCTTTCTTTCCTCGAGGCTATACATATTAAGCTCCTTAAGTCTCTCTTCATATGTCTTCCGGTGCAGACCCTGCACCATTTTAGTTGCCCTCCTCTGGACAGCTTCCATCCTGTCTATGTCTTTGCGGAGATTGGGTCTCCAGAACTGCACACACAATACTCCAGATGGGGTCTCACCAGCTGTCTGTACAGAGGGATAATAACTTCCTGTTTTCTACTGGTGATGCCTCTCCCTATGCATCCCAGTATCCCCCCAGCCCTCCTTGCTGCCCTCTCACATTGCTTGCCCGTCTTTAGGTCATCTGATATGACTACCCCCAGGTCCCTTTCCATTTTTGTTGTTGTTAGTATCTCACCCCCCATTGTGTACTCTTCCCCTGGGTTTTTGTTTCCCAGGTGCATTACCTTGCACTCTTAGCATTGAATCTAAGCTGCCATACATTTGACCATTCCTCTAACCTTGCCAAGTCCTTTCTCATCCTTTCCACCCCACCCTGTGCATCAACTCTGTTGCAGATCTTAGTGTCATCTGCAAAGAGACATACTTTCCTTCCAGTCCTTCTGCAATGTAAGCATAAAGACATTGAAGAGGACGATCTATACTGAACCCTGCGGTACCCACTAGTAACCCTCCTTTCTTCTGAGTGGACTCCATTTACTATTACTCTCTGTGTCCTATTCTCCAGCCAATTCTTTACCCAGGCTGTCATCTTGGGACCCACTCCCAGGCTGGCTAACTTGTATATTAATCTTTTGTGTGGGACTGTGTCAAATGCCTTGCTAAAGTCTAGGTAGGCCATGTCCACAGCCCCTCCCTGATCTACTACTTTGGTCACCCAGTCAAAGAAATCTATCAGATTTGTCTGGCATGACCCTTCCGCTGTGAATCCATGCTGCCTAGGGTCCTGTGCCCCTCTGGCCTCAGATACTCGACAATTCTTTCCTTTAGAAGTGATTCCATCATTTTCCCTATCACTGAGGTTAAACTAACAGGTCTATAGCTTCCTGCTTCTGCCTTGCTCCCACTTTGTGAGGGAATCCATCTGCCCTCCTCCAGTCCTCAGGTACCACCCATCCTCCCATGATTTGTTAAAAGGGTATCCAGTGGTGTCACTAGTTCTACCCTTAGTTCTTTTAGAATTCTGGGATGAATCCATCAGGCCCCATTGCTTTGTCCACCTTCAGTTTTAAGAGTTCTTTCAGAACCCTTTGTTCTGTAAATGGGCGGTATCAACTTCTGTATCCAGAGTGTTACTACTGTTTGTTTTATGTACCTCCCCTCTTCCTTTGTAAATACTGAGCAAAAATATTTGTTTAGTATTTCTGCCTTTTTCACAGTCTCCTCTGCCCACCCTCCCTCCCTTTATTAAGCCTCACTATCCCTCCTTGGTGCTTCCAGCTCCTGATGTACCTATAAAGGTTTTATCCCCTTCTTAACAACTGAGTTGGCTATCTTTTCCTCGGTTTGGGCCTTTGCTGTTCTGACTGCCTTCCCAGCCTCCTTTTGCTTTAACTGATACAGTTCTCTGTCCTGCTCCTTCTGCGATTCCTTGTACTTCCTGAATGCTTTCTTTTTCTCTTGAACCTTCACTGCCACTTCCTTTGAGAACCATAGTGGTTTCTTACATCGTCTTGTTTTGTTTATTTGCTTCACACAAATGCTCCATTGCTACAGCAACCATCAACAGACCTTTTAAACAGCGCCGTAAACTCACAGTTGATGATTTTCATGTGCGAAAGCAAAAGTATTTCCGATCACTAGCAAGTAAAGCTAAGATCGATTGGCTTGATGCTGCTGTGATGAGACATGAGCGCAAAAAAACAAAGAGTCATCTGACTTTGATGAAATTGCATCTCAAAGTACGCACATTTGTTAACAGAGCAGTATTTGTTCTTCAACTGTTATGGCGTAAGATGTCTCATGTGCTGGAACTACTCAGAAAAGTTGTGTACAACATCAAAGGCTACAATGGTATTCTACTTTGACCGTGCAGAATTTGTGTTATGTAGTCACAGGTCACTGGATGCACACACGGCAATCAGAGGCATATTTCTGGGAAGAATTTTATTATTCACAGAAAAAAGAAAAAAGTTCACCATTGATGAGTCCAGTAAGCTGGTCAATGTGCTCAGTGTCTGTGATGACACAGCAATGGACACAAATGATGACTGTGATGCAACCACTGTGTCTCATAAACGGCACTGTCTTTCATGGTCATGTGATGAAACCTGCAACCGTAGGCAATCAACATTTGAAAAAGTTGAACCGTTTGTCAACCTATTTGTGATAACAGATCACAAAGAAAGATATAAATTGTTTAACAAGATTGACCTTTGTGAAATACGGCCACATACTGGACTTATGGGTCACTCACTAGCATGCCTCGATAGCGGTGTTTGTGACAGTGTATTTCACAACATGCGGATGCTGAAAGTGCATCAAACAGGCATGTGAAACTTTGTATACAGAGTATATGAAGTCCAACGAGTTGTCAATCACTACACTTGTTTAAATGATTTACTGCAGTCTGGTGACATGCAGGGTGCCATCACATTTCTCAAACAGCTGCAACGTGTAACTTCTGTACCAGACACAACTATTTATCAGTCAGCAAGTTCTGCTGAAATATCTGTTTCTGTGTTAGAAAATGTCCTACTGAAACAGTAAGGCAAAGAAATTGCTAAATTTCAGCTGGCGAAGGCTCAGAAGTTTGACTCTGTATGTGTGTCATGTGACCATCTGTGCTACAGTAAACAAACAGTCACAGTGAACCTGGAAACCTTGTCACCATACAATGACATGTGGTTCCGTCTCTCCGCAGTTTTGCTGATGAAATCTGACTTTCAGTTACAGAACACCACTCTACTGTGCAAACACTGTTTCTCCAAACTAAAGTCTAACATTCTGCCACCAAGGTCACTGTTGAATAATATGGAGGCACATGTTACAGCAAGTGAGACTGCGACATTGACTATGTTTGAACGCATTCTAATTCAGACAATGAAGCCATTTCAAACCATTCTACATCTGAACACAAAGACACGGAACATTCCACAGAAAGAACTCATTAGATGTCTAAAGGGTTCCGTGATGTATCTCCCACTTCCTCCACAGGACAAGGCGGAGGCAATCTCTATGGAAAATAGTTTGGTGATTCTTGTAAATAGTGTTCCAACTAAATCCAAGGTCATCCTGGCAAGATGTTGTCAACATACAGAAGGTAAAGCTTGCTCTTACTTATTTAAAGAGTAACAATCCCTTCTATGCAGACCTTGATGTTAATTGTTTAATTAGTATTTTGGAAAGACCTTTGAGCATGAGTTCTTTTACGAAGGCTCCACGTCAGGATATGAAGAATGATATGACGTAGATCACATGACTAGTCTGTCAGTTCAACATGATCTCTTAGAATCAACTAAGCCAATGATTGAGAAGGTCAGTGGACAGACAAGTGACAATGTGTATGAACAGTACACAATTCACCCACTACATGGCAAAGATCCAGAAGGAGACAACATTGATCTCTATCAAATGAAACAGGTGGAAGGTGAGCCTGTCAACATTTGGGAGGCAACACTAGAAGCATGCTGTTTCCCAGACTTATTCCCAAAAGGGTCAGGTGGATGGCTAGATGAAAGGGAAGTGCGTGTACAGGGTGCTGAGTACCGCACTAGCCGTGTGCTCAGTAAAGATGGCAAATTCAGACGTAACATCCAGTACCTGTTTCATCTCCTCTGGGAGAATGAACTTAGCATTCTGTCTGCGTCTATTGCACATACTATTCGTCTCACAACTCCACTAGATGGAATAACAGCTGCTCAATTTCTAGAGAAATTAAAGCAGAAAGATGAAAATGTGCAAGTGAATCGGTCTTCCATACTTTCAAGTCTTCGTGGCACCAAAGAATATTGGTATCGCAGACACTCCGAAGTGATGACAATGCTGTGAGAGAGTATGGTGCAGCCACATGGTTTGTCACACTTAGTTGTGCTGAATATGCCTGGGACGAGCTCATTGAACCCTTAAAGTGGGCCAATTCTGATGTTGAAGGCATTTCATCAATGACTGTAGGAGAAATGTGTTCACTTGATCCTATCTCTGTCACAAGACATTTTCACAAGCTGTTCCATGACATTCTGACTTTCTTATTGTCAAAGAATAATCCACCTGTTGGTATTGTGGAGCATTACTTTTTGAGAATAGAATATCAAGCGTGGGGTGCCCCTCATATCCATATGTTACTGTGGATCAAGGATGCACCACGCATAGGTAAACATGAAGCAGCACAAGTGCTGGCATTCATCAAGGAATATATCCCTTGTCACATTCCAGACAAGTATGACAGTCCTACACTATGGAAGTTGGTACAAAAGTTTCAGCAACAAATTTGTGCAAAATGCTCCCGGCGAGTAGTAAAGAACAAATCTAATTGGTACACACAATGTAGCTTCAGATTTCCTAGATGAGTTTGTCAGGAAGGTTCCATGAATGAACTTTTTTCAGCAATGCGACACCACCTGAAGGCAAAATCAACCAAAAGGGTATACGAGTTACCCAGAGACGAGAAAGAGGTGTACATCAATGACTACAACCCAACTCTTCTCCTAATGTGGCAAGCTAACATAGATGTTCAGTTTGTGGCTGATAAACTCAATGGCCCTGGTGCAGTATGTGACTTTGAACATAACCAAACATAAGCAGACTAGCTTGCAAGATCTTTGGGAAGATATTGCCAGTTCAAGCAGGAGCCTGACATCTCAGCTGTGGTCATTGGGCTTGAAGACCCTTTCACACAGAGAATGTGGAGCTTATGAAGCCAGTGACCATTTAATGGGTACACATCTGTATGGGAACTCTGACACTGTACGATTTCTCAGTGTGAACTACAAAGAGAAATGCAAACATGTACTGATTCCCCATGCCGAAATTGAAGAACTCGCTGCCCAATAGACCTTCTTCAAAACATATCTTGAAGAATAATCTGATAGACACATACTACCCCCATAGACACGATGACATGGATGATATGTGTCTCTTTCAGGTGGCTAAGTGGTATGGCTACAAGGCAGCTATATCACCTGACTCAACATGCCACATTTACAAGGTAAACGGAGTGGATGGCTGTCTCATAAAGAGACAAAAGACCTGGCTCATAGACCACTGTAAATTACATCTAGGCACATCAGAGAGCAGAGAGGATTACTACTTTGCTCTCCTATTCCTCTTTAGACCCTGAAGGAATGAGTCTGAATTAAAAGGTGACTGTGATACATTCAAGGAAGAATTCAATCTCAGTTATGAGACTTTCAAAACTGAATACTCAGACATACATACAGACACTAGAGGCTGAGAAAGAACAGCTTGAGAAGGCAGAGAAGCAGCTACAGGAAGACACTCCTGTTAGCTCACAAGACAATCTTGATCCAGAAGGACAAGCTGTTCTAGGTGAACCTCTGCCTTTAAATGCCTCAGAAGTGTTAATCTCAGAAATTGAGACAGCCATTGAACATGGAACACACTCCACTGTCAACCCAGCTAACTTGAGAGAAAGATTTAATCATCAGCAGCAGGTAGTTCACTCTCAAGTCATTGACGCTGTTCGACATGGCCTACTACATAAAAACAAAAACTGTGACTGTCTTGACTATAAACCACTACTGATCTTTGTTAGCGGTTCAGCTGGCACAGGAAAGAGTTTCCTTATTGAAGCCATCACTGTTGAAATATAGAGCCTGACAGGGTCATCAATGTCTGTTGCTGTTACTGCTCCCACAGGACTAGCTGCATACAACATTGGTGGAGTTACATTACACCGTCCCTTTATGTTGCCAGTAGAACATGGCAAAACTGGAGAGTATCATAAACTGTCATTTGAGGTTGCATCTCAGCTCCATTCCATGTTCACAAAGATAAAATTACTCATCATTGATGAAATCAGCATGGTCTCCAATGTAATGCTTTCCTGTATACATCTACATCTACAGGAGATCTTAGGTACTGACGATGGAGTACCATTTGATGGCAAAAGTAATGTTGCATTTGGTGACCTTTTACAGCTTGCACTAGTTCATGCAGAGCATGTGTTTGCAACTCTGACTGCCAAGCAAGCTAAGAACATTTTCAGCTGCATTGCAGGTTATAACATTTGGGATTTATTTACCTATGTTGAGTTGTATGAGAACATGCACCAAAGTGGTGATCTGGCTTACAAATTACTTTTAGATGAAGCTCGTACAGGTTCTGTATCACCAGAACATGTTGCTATGTTAAACGATAGGAGAATCAGAGTAGGTACTGCATCCATAGAAACAGCATGTAATGTTTTCAGCGATGTGTACTCTACAGGGACTCACATAGTGTGTCTTATGCCATGGCTAAAGAAATGCACTGAGTTCAACAATATTATGCTACAGAGAGAAAAGCAAGAAATTCTAACTCTGCATGCTGTTGATACAGTTGATGGTGTTATTCTTAGTCGCAACCTAGTAGCAAAGATGACTGAATGACTCAGTGAACTCAAGTCAGATGTTTCATGCACAGCTGGCCTAGAAGCTGTTCTTACCCTTTGTAGGAATTTACGTGTCATGCTATGACGTAATCTCAATGTTGAATGAAGCATGGTAAACGGTGCCATGGGAAACATCACTGACTTTGTCTGCAATGTCCAGAAGACATATATCGAGACACTTGTAGTTCACTTTGACAACATGGAACAGCCTGTACACGTAGAACGTACCTGTGTGAAATTTCAGGTATTTAAGCATATCCATGTAAACAAGAAACAGTTTCCACTATGTGTTGCATATCCTGTTTCTATTCACAAATCTCAGGGCTTGAGTTTGGATTCAGCAATGGTGGACCTAGGTACAGACATTTCCAAGGATGGCATGAGCTACATGGCACTTTCACGTGTCCGTAGTCTTTCTGGGTTGCACATTATAACTCTTGCACCCCAGAAGATACGAGCAGACAAGCAATGTATTTTTGGGTACAACAGGTTACGTACTCTGTATCAGCCACTAATGTCTTTAATACCACTGCCTACATATCTGGCTGTCTCACATCGTTCAGTCATATCTACAGATGTCAGCAAATAGGCATGACCTTCCACAAGTGATTCAACTCTAGAGAGTTCAACAAAGGTCACAATATCAACTAAACATTCAGAGCCAGCAGTTCATCAGAAATCAGTTGGTGTAGCTGCTGTACCAGTCTTTGACAACAGCACTAGAGTGAACTGCTATGCTAACTCAGCTATGCAAGTTTTTCTACACATGCCACACTTTGTGCAGGCAATATCTGCTTCACAAGACATTCCCCATCAAACGCATTGAAGCACACTGTCATCTTGACTTCTGACCAGTCTAACAATGTGCAGTCACTAACACCACTACGCCAGGTGTTAGGTACATACTGTATGATGGATGTAGTACATTTGCTGCTGACATACAGCAAGACACTAGTGAGTTTATGATGGCTATCATAAACAACTTGGATGAAGACAGCACTCCAATGCGCCACTACTTCACAGTGTCATATGTAACCAAATATGTATGTGTATCATGTGGTCATTCACAGCGTGAAACCACAGAAGACATGCTGTGCATTAGTCTTTTTGTCCCTCAAGCCCAAAGTGTCAAATTTCAAGAGCTATTCACCAATGCTCAATGTGGTCACTCCTGTAAAAGGTGTGGAGGCAGATGCACTCAGTCCTTATGCCTCAGGAGTTCATCTCGATATCTGTTGCTTATATTGCACAGATTTGACTCCAATGGGCTGAGAGTTGACACTTCTATCACAGATTACACAGCTGGTAGAATAGTTTTTAACCAATCAATGTTTGACACTCACAGTGTAGTCTATCACCATGGTCAATCCATGCGTTCTAGCCATTACACCTGTTTACTAAGGTACAGAAGTGGATGGGTAGAGTGTGACGACTCTACAAGCAGTTTTAAACAGAGACTGCCACAACACTTAAAAAATGCATATCTTCTAATATTGAAGAATTATGATGACCTTCATATTTCAGAAGAATAGCAGACAAAATCTTGCATTTTTTAAATGACTACTTTGTGACAGAATCAGTCGTAGGTCAGTACAATTGTTTCCAATCTACGACTCTCAATAAAACATAGCATATCAACAAAATGATATACTGGCAGAGACATTTCATGCACTATGACATCTAAGATCTTCTGTGAATCACTGACAACATAGAAATTGTTGTAGTGGCTCAAATCGGCACCAACAGTATTCACAGTTACTAGAGAAACCATGATTACATGTCTATCAAAGATTGTACATGTCAAAAATGAGGCCTTTCCAGCTCTCCTGTTCTGTACATATCTTTTCTTGTAGCTGTATCATACCCATACATAACAAGAAGTTGTTGCCAGCTAATACATTTTTGCCTCTGCAGAGACACAAAAGTTGTCCCTTATCATTTTAAATAAATGTGTAACACGTCTCATTCACCAAAGAGAACACAGTGTCACAACTTTTCTGTCACCATTTTTTTTGTCTATTAGCTGTTGACATGTAGACAACAGCATCATTCTTTCACCATGCAACAGTGTTGAACTATGCCTGATGTATTTGTTAGACTGAAACTGTACATATGTAAAAATAAAACTCTTTAGTCATAATGCAGCAAGTGAAATGAAGCAAGTGTAAATACTGAACTATTGCAGATTATCAAATGACTTTTGCATACCTTTGTAATGACATGTAAATAATATTTACATTCTCATTCCATCTCACCATTGTTAACTAGTTTAATTGTTCTAGTAAAATTATTACTATAAGAGTCAAGTAACAATTAATCCTTAACATGTAATACAATACTATAGTGGTTAAGTTCAGTGACCCATATCTTTCATAAAAACAACGTACTACACACATTATTTCTTTACTAGTTCAGATCCAACATAGTAACTAATGTAACAATTGAAAGAAATGTATACTGTACCTGTAATAATAGGAATGTTTTTGTACTTGTCATACAAGTAATTGTAACCTATGTTAATAATACTGAAAATTGTAAATCAGACACTGTTACTGATCACAACGCACTTCATACCTGTTCCTGACAATGTTTATGATCGCCTCTATTGAGGGGTCAGGTGGGAATTTTCCGTATGCACCTAGTCAGTGATATATCTTAAAATGTTTAACTGAACATATCACTTATCAAATGTCACTGAAATCATAACTTTTTAATATTCTATTACTTGAACACTTAGCATCTGTTTTTTCACCCACCCCAGGAACATACACGTTATCAGTCACACAATAACAAAACATCACTGTTTCAAGTGTGTAATCACTGCTTAGACGCTCCTGACATACCCTCATTAATATAGGACAGAATTAAGGGATGACTCATGATTGGAACATTCAACTACTTACAAAGTACAAATAATATTGTTAACCAAAGTCTCTTCAATCTGAGTAGCAAACATATCATGAAGGGACACAGGCTTCAGCTTGAGGATGGGACGTTCAGGAGGAATGTCAGAAAGCACTTCTTCCCACAAAGTGAGACTGATTTTGTAAAAAAACTAAAACCTTAATTGGCCCTTTTTCAGTTTTACCAATTGACAATAAATCTTTCTTAAACGTAACCACCTGTATTGAGTCTTTACTGAACCATAGCATAATAACATTAGAATGTAACTCTTGTTTCTATTAAGCATGCAATTCAACTGTAAGAAATACTACCACAACTACGTGTCCATGGGCTTATTTTTTGCTGTGGCTCTCCACTCAATATCCACCACGTGGGCTACGGTGTGGCACATTGCCTGACACAGTTCACATAATTCCTGATGGTGTTAAGAAGTCTGTACTGCCCTTACTTTTCCTGTGCCTCTCCAGTCAGCGGGTAGTACCTGCTGTAGCGAGGTGTGGTGCATCACAATGTAACACTATTCAGCTGTGGCTATACACTCAGGATGCAGTAACTGCTATGTATGCTGCAATTCCCTGGCTGAGCCCATGCAACTCCTAACTGTGCTAACTTCACTGTACCTACAACTACAGAGCTGTGCCATTGATCTCCAATGCCTTATTGTTACTGTGGATCACCATTCATGATACAGTACAAATTTTCTGGGGGGGAGCAGCATTAGTTGTCTAAATGCATGCAAATCCTAACTCAGCTAACTTCACTATCCCTGCAATCACTGATATCTACCATTGATATCCATACCCTCACAGGTGTTGTGTATCTCCACTGAGATGTCTATACCCTCACCTGTATTGTGTATCTACACTAACAATGCAGTACCTGCTGTCACATTTGAAGACACATCACCTGCCTGAATCCATTCAAGTGATAACTGTGCTAACTGGACAGCTCCTGTAATCAAGGAGCTCTACAACTGATGTACATTGCCTATCTTTTCCTCTGACTGTTCACTCAGCATATAGCAAGTGGTCTACAAGTACAGTAACCCCATGACACTGTTCATCTCCATAGGCTGTTTTGTTCTGTACTCTCCACTCAGTATGCGGTATCTGTGCTAGCAGTTCAGACATTGCCTGACAGAGTTCCTGTAATTCCAAGCTAAATCAACTAGTATGAGCCACCAGTACTTTTCATCTGAGTCTACAATCAGACTGCAGTAGCTGTTGTTGAGAAATATGTGACACTGCTAACTACGTCCATGAGGCTGTGGTTGTACAGCCACAATCAGTAACTAGTATGCATAAAAAATTCCCTGGGTGAGCCCATACAAATCCTAACTGTGTAAACTTGTGTCAACCAACAAATACAGAGGCATACCATTGCTATCCATTGCCTCACTCTTTCTCTGCATCAGTACTCATGATGCAGTACAAATCTTTTAGGTGAAGCATTACCTTTCTGATCCACCCCCACAAACACTAACTATGCTTACTTGAGTGTCCCTGCAATCACTGACAACTACCATAGATGTCCATACCCTCAGCTGTGTTATGGGTCTTTACTAAGGATCCAGTACTTGCTGTCACAGTTTGGAAAGCATTACCTGGCCAAGGCAATGTAAGTGATAATTGTGCTAACTACACTGTACCTGTAATCATGGAAGTCTACAAGTGATCTGCATCACCCTTCTTTGCCTGTGCCTCTTCACTTAACATGCAGCAACAGGTATGTAGGTGTAGTCCCCTACCCCATAACACCATGCAACTCCTAAGCATACTAAGTTCTGTACAGCTGCAATAATACTCCTAAGAGTGTGTTAAGTTCTCTACAGCTGCAATGACAAAGCTACACTATTCATTTCCATAGGCATATTCTTACTGTGTCTCTCTACTCAGTATGCAATATATATACTAGTTTTATATTATTCCTCACACCTCCTGCTGATTGACTATGATTGGGCCTGTTGCCTTCCTTCTCCCCCCCCCACTCCCATGTCTGCGTGTCTCTCTGTCCACCACTGGTGCTCTGGGGGTGAGGGATGAATGCACATTTATGCTTTTGAGCCCTAACACAAAATCTCCTCACTTCTGTCACTGACAAATAACACTAACTGAAACAGTAAACAAAGTGTTCCTCTCTAATTTCCCTTCTTTTTTAAAAATTACTCTGACAAATATTGAATGTAATACAGCAGCAGTAACATAGGCCCCACGCTCCTGCCATGTGATGTCTTTTCACACACTAACACAGTGGCCATAAACATGCTCACGCCATGTGATGTCTTTATACAGAGCCCACAAACACAAATGGTAATGCACATGGTAACACAAAGAGAAACACAAAGATAAACAGTACTAAAAAATACTGAATTTAATACTATGACAGGAGCGCGGGGCCCTTCGGGCCCCATGCTCCCGCCACGTGATGTCTTCACACATACTAACACAGTGGCAGCAAACACAAATGTTAATGCACATGGTAGCACAAAGCGAAACAAAGATAAACAATACTGAAAAATACTGAATGTAATACAGTGGCAGGAAGGGCCCCATGCTCCTGCCATGTGATGTCTTCACACATACTAACACAGTGGCGGCAAACACAAATGTTAATGCACATGGTAGCACAAAGCGAAACACAAAGATAAACAGTACTGAAAAAAACTGAATGTAATACAGTGGCAGAAAGGGCCCCATGCTCCCGCCACCTGATGTCTTCATACATACTAACACAGTGCCAGCAAACACAAATGTTAATGCATATGGTAGCACAAAATGAAACACAAAGATAAACAGTACTGAAAAATACTGAATGTAGTACAACTATGGGCGCTCCCTCCACATGATGTCTTCACACATACTAACACAGTGACAGCAAACACAAATGTTAATGCACATGGTAGCACAAAACAAAACACAAATGTAAACAGTACTGTACACACAAAAGGTTAAAATTACAAAAACACAAGCGCAAATGAAAACGCACATGGAAGCGCACAAGGTGGCATAGACACGAAAAGTAACTGAAACAGGTACAGAACCACAACCAGAAGTGCTAAGGGTAACAGTTATAGAAACACACACAATAGTTTTCCCCAAAATCTGCATATAGAAAAACAGTGAGTACAAAGACTGTATGCATAATAATGGCTCTGGGAACAGAAAATGAGGACTTGGAATACTAAATTGCTTATATCTCAGGAACCTTACGACATAGAAAAAAAATTTTAAAGTCATATTAATTATCACTTTATTGGCTAGATGTGTAGTTAGCCCCTTTTAGGGGGCTAAGTATTTTTATGATGAAAAGTCCGTATCCCGCACCATTTCCGAGATATGGGCCCAGAAAGGAGCAACGCATGCCATAATGTTATCCTATGGGGAAAAAAGACAAATTTGCAGTCCCATAACTTCCCCTCACTGTAATATTTTTTCACCAAACCACTGAAAGGCACATCTGTGATATGTTGCCTTTCTTCCCTGCAAATTTCATCCCAAAAGACCAAACCACTATTTTGCAGCAGGGTGACAAAAGATTCCTCTAATGCAGCAGACACCGTAATGTTATCCTATGGAAAAAAGTGTCAACTTTGGAGTGCTGTCACTTTGCCGCCATGTAATATTTTTTCACCAGAACACTGAAAGGCACATCTGTGAGATGTTGGCTGTGTTCCCTCCAAACTTCAGCCCAAAAGACCAAACCGTTCTTTTGCAGCAGGGTGACAAAGAATTGCTGTCATTTTCACACATCCTGGAAAAGTACTGTCGAACTTTGCGAAAGCTTTCGCAAATTCAATCGACAGTGTCGCACGTTTGACACTACTTTGCGAAAGCACTTTTTCCAGAAATTTGAAAAACATATTTCTGGGGTATTTTACCACAAAATAAAGACATGCCTAGCATCCTCAGGGTCCGACTAGGTGAATACAGAAAGAATTAGGTTGCTAGAGGGTCCAAACTTTAAATGCCAAGCATTTTTATGATCGCTAACTGAAAACAAAATGGCAGATTTGCGACAGTATAAGGGACATTTGTGAAAGTAAAAACTACATTTGCGACACTGTTGAACTTTTTGTTAACTTTTCCCATTGATTTATAATGGGAGATTGTTTTTTGAATAACTTTTGAACTGTTTAATATTGTTTCACGAAATCTTCAAAAGGCACATCGGGGACCCTGGCCGCATATTCCCTGAAGATTTCAGACCAGCTGCACAAACCGTGTAACCTGTAGAGATGACCAAAGAATTGCTAAAAAGCATAAACACGAGCGCAGATCATGCTTAATAACTCCGCAGCCGTATATCCAAACAGTACAAAACTTGGCAGATCCCAAGATGTGTATGGTTCTTGATCGTGTATTCCAAATTTCAAGCAAATCCATTGAACCCTTGCAAAGTTATTAAGATGCAAAATTTTAGGTTTAACATGTAAATGGCTCCTCAACCCTAACTATGGTAGCACTACTGTGCTACCATAATATTTTATATATATATATATATATATATATATATATATATATATATATATATAACACACACACACACTATATATATATATATATATACACACACACACACATATACACACACACACACACAACATATGTTTTGAGATAAATGCAGGGATAAAAAGTAATATCTTGCCCAGGCCATAGAGATATTAGTGATATCTTCACATGTGAAGATATCACTGATATCTCCACATTCCTATACATCATCATTATGAAACCGAAAATGTTTCTGTTTCAATTCGTGCTACAAATCAACACTCCTGTTTTTTAACTATCACTCCACACCTGCAACCTCCCCCACCACCATATGACTGTGACCTTCTGTAATTGAATAAGATCCTGCCATCATTTTCAAACATTTTATTTCAAAATAAAACTTAACTGGTTCATCCTGCTGTTTCCCCTTCTCTTCCTAAAACAGTTTCACTTCTTTTGAGTACAAGTACAGTAACCGAACGGTTTCACTACAGTAAAACAACTCCCACCAGTGAATTAAAATAACCAGTCTCCCTGTGAAATATTACAACTGTAATGCTGTTTTCTAAATGTACCTCAGCTTTTTTGAAAACTACTAACAGTACTAAGAAGAGAGAGAGTGTCATCTCCATCGAAGGAGACGGAACCTAGTGTGAGTGTTGCCATAACAATGTTGCTGTGGAAACACTCGCTCGAGCTTGTGTTCCCTTCACCAAAGCTGAACTCACTCGCACTCTCTCCCAATTCCACTTTTGATACAGTGTTTTGAAAAAAGCACAACTAACTTCACAAAAAGGCATATTTGTGATGTTTAATGGAGGCGCTGCTTTTATTAATTCACTGATGGATCCTATTTTGAAAGCACTAGGTGATGCTACAAATTTACAAGAAATGTAAAACAACTGCAGCAAGATCAGACCAACATAACAGCATCAACCAGACAAAATGTTTATTTTAAATAACTTTCTAAAAGCAACCAAATTTTCTTATGCTTATACTAACACAAGTGCACTTAGTCATGCTACACATACACATCATAAACAATAAAACTCCATGGCAAAACACTGAAACGGCATGGCAATATCAACCACAACACTTACTTTTTTATACACCAGTTTCATTATAAATTATGGCAGGATCCAATACGCTTGGGGAGGGGGGCTACAGGTCCTGCCTCATAAGTAAGATATGTGAGAAATTCTGTTAAGTGCACAATATACCAGGTTGTCTTGGACAGCCCATGACCCAGAACATATGTAGGGGGGAGATAGTTAGTGCCCAAAACATATATAGACATCATGCAATGGCCCCAAAACATGCATTGTATAAACAGAACATGACATGTCCTGACTGAAGATATATTTATCTTCACTTGAGGCCAATGACATCAAGATATCTCACTCATGGCTTTGCCCGCTCGTGAGATGTAAGCAATAAGCCATGACAGGGTGTGCGTTAGACACTTTAACACATGGCTAGGAGGCGTAGTGAGGCACTAGGCCACCGGCCGAGTGCATCCAGCCTCCTAGCCGTGTGTTAAAGTGTCTAACGCACACACTGGAGTGGCTTATTGCACTTATGAAATGGTCATCTGTAATGCAACTGCATTTTGTAGGTAAAATTCCCAATTTTAAGTAGGAAAAAACATAAATGATTGTGTCACTTTTAATAAAATAGTTCCTCCGCCTAAGTGTGTTGTTTGTTTTTTTCTTTGAGTGAAGGGATTTTGTCCTACAAAAGCTTCTGTAGTTTAGGTCTGGTTGTCATGGCAGTAGTCACCCCCATGGTGTGTGGAGACAACGAAGATTAAAAATGTCTTTTTTTTTTATTATTTGTAAAAGAAGTTGATTCTGAACAACTGGGTGGATTCTAAATGAGTGGGTGGCTGGGAGACAGATCGCAGCTGTTCATTTATTTTTTTCCCCGAAGAAGTTCATTCTGAACAAGCAGGCGAGCTGAGAGACAGAGATCGCGGCTATTCGTTTCTTTTTTTTTTTTCTCGTTTAGTAAATGCTGCACCGATGAGGAGATAGGTAAATGTTATGAAAATTTAAACATTTAAGAGCGAGCAGATGGGGAGAAAGAGAGCACAGCTGTTCTGTTTTTTACATTGAAGAGCGAGGAGATGCCATTGTATAGACTGGTAGTGCCAATTTCAGCTGGTTAAACAAGATGGCTGATTTCAGATTTGCCAACATTCTAATTGGCATGTTTACTAGGATCGGTGCCCACAGAGCACTGCTGGTACTTTTCCTGTGCGTTAGAAGGAATATCCCATAGGTAAGCACCAATCAGGATGGCTGAATTCTGATGTCCATTTCATAAATCATGATATCATTGGCCTCTCGTGAAGATAAATATGATATCTTCAGTCAGGCCATGTCATATCCCCTATAGATAGATAGATAGATAGATAGATAGATAGATAGATAGATAGATAGATAGATAGATAGATATGTACATATCCATATTTTTTTTTAAACCTTTCCTCCGTGATTCCCTTATAAATGTCTTTTTGTTTCATGGTCCCGTGCCCCGGCTATCCACCTGCAGTCCCAGAGTTCTGATTTTATTTTGCTTCCCAGTCGAAATGCTGAGCTGCTCTTTTTCTAGCAATAATTACCTCGAGCCTGTAAGTAATCCTTGATAGATGGATTTTTTTTTTAATATATTTATCTTACACATTTAAACCTCCCAACCAGCTTGTGCCTCACAGTAGTTTAGTATTTTTGCATTCCCTTGTAATTCCAAAGCACAGCAATTGCCCCCAACCTGTTTAGTATAAGCGCTTTATTATCTTCCATGCTGACTTTATAACAGAAACCATTGGGAGCAGCTGAGATTCAAACCCTGCCTTTTAACCAATTGTCCCCCTACTGACTGTACCCTTAATATATTGTTTCTCCCATCCCTATACCCTTGAAAACACCGTGGGTACCAGGCAGCACAATGCTATGGCCCCCTCTTCCATTTTTACCCTTTCTCTTTTATTCTTCATTCAATTATTTATTTGTATAGTCATTTATTTATTATTATTTTTGTTTGTTTACCTTTCAAACTTGTTCCCTTATGTGATACACTTCCAGCGCGATTGCACACAGCCGTCACCCTTTTCTGTGCCTGGGACTAAAAACATGGCACCTGCCAGCCAGCCCGAGCATGCGCACCCGCTCTTCCGACTATCGCGCATGAGGGCCCATTGCTGGTACTGAACGCCAAGCCTGTGGCCTCCTCAGCCTAGGAACACCATCTGAGCCTCTTCATGGCTGTTTCTCAGTCAGTCATCCCCTACTGTACCCCCCGCTTCCCAGCCCAGGAGTTGCTCCCAAGAAGCCCACAGAAAAATGCCCTCGCTCTTCTTCCTTAGGCCGTGGCACCAGCCTAACACCCCCCACAACAGGATCCCTGCTGCACCGACCACTTCCCCTTCCTCCGGTAGCAGGCTGCCCAAATTTGAGAATGAGACCACCCAGCATGGCAGATCACTTGCCGGACGGCTTCCTGCAGGAGCCCTGTCACACTCCAATTCATTCAGATAGCACAGAGGAGCCAGCCTCATGCCAATAACCCCATGCAAAGCCCCAGTGAACACCTGCACAACTCTTCAGCTCCCACCAGCACGATGCTTCCTCTATTCTTTGGCTACCACAACCAAATCTTGGTTCTGTAAACAAGCGAGCCCTGCTGCTCTGGAAAAAAACCCTCACAAAAAACAATCCATGGCCCATGAAGCATTAACTACCCGACTCCCGACATCAACAAAATGGACCCTGCTGCCTTTGAACACTTAACCCCTCCTATCTGTGCACCTTATGTAGTTTCTCTTGTCCCCATGCCTGTGGAAAACACCCAGCATCATACAGTGCAATTTATTTATTTCTCTATTCGTTCATTTATTTTTTAATCACTTATTTCACCCCACTTTTCTGATTATTGCAAGGCAATTGCATTTCCCTGGTGTCCCCCAGCCCTTGGAACTGCAAACATGGCATGGGGGCTGCTGGCCGCGCATGCACAACATTTCTTCCTCTCTTCATGTATGCGTGGCCTGCTGCTTCTGCTACACACCAACTGCATGCCAAGCCTGCGGCCTTCTTCGGCCTACCATGTCTATCCCACAATTTATTCCCCCATCTGCAGCCCAGCAACCTCCAAGCTGCTCCAGAGGCCTACAGGGCTTATATTCCCCCATCAAATGCCAGGAAGGATCTCCCCTTTTTTTGCTCCCTGCAGGAGCCACCATAGCTTTCAGCTTCTCTGGCAGAAAGAAGAGCAGTGCACATCCATCCCATTTGCCCAAACAACATCAGTACCAACCACGCACCGAAGCACCTGCTGTGCCCCTCCCCAAGCTCTTCCATACCCCCCTTCTTACCACATGGACCACTCACCAAGGGAAAAGCTGGCCCCCACTTCTTCAGCCTGGCAGGCGCTGCCACCTACCCTTGTATCCACAACTGACCAACCCCAACAGCGAGCGTACTGCCATGGTCAGACACAATGGGCCCTGCCATTCTGGAGAAACATCCAAACTGCAGGCGGTGAAGAAATAAATGCCTGACTCCCTCCCGTGATCGACATCAGCAAAATGGGCCCTGCCACCTCAGAGCCCCATCCCAGCAAGAAAAGCCTGAAGCACCACAGTGAGCATCACTGGAGGAGGATCAGGACTACAGGGGCCATCCGTGATGCCTTTCAATCTCAGGTACTCTTGTTTTATTATGATTATTTATTTTTTTTGTTTTTTTTTTCTAAAATACCTTCAAATACCCTTTTTCCCCACTGCTTGGTCTCCCTTTTACCAGAGACCTCTGAATAAACCGTATCTTCTCACCCAATGCTCCTACCCTATCCCCCATGTGGTCCCCAGTTCACAAGCCTGCTGGTTGCCTCTTTCTTTCCTGCTACCAGAAATACCCAGAGGTTGACAAGGAAAGGCATAAAGCTGGATGGTTACTAATCAGGACTACAGGGGCCATCTGCTATGCCTTTCCATTTGCTACTCGTACTTTCTTTCTTTTTTATTTATAGATTTTATGCAAGTACATAGCTTTAAAACTTCCTGTACATTGCAGTACATCATTAGGTAAGCAGCCCCAAAAAAAGGATATGTGTATATATATATATATATATATATAATCCATTGTAGCAAGTGGTACAAGAGTAGGGGGAATTCCAGCTCTCAATGGCTTACTAAATACAAAAAGGTAGTCGAATTGGCTATGCGCTATCGATGTTAACTATGGAAATTCAAAATAATTCCTCACTTATGTAAAATACAAACAGGGCAGCAGTACCCTATAACTGTTATATACTCAGTTATTTAGTACAACTCCTATATACCTCCCAAAAATGCTCCCTCAGCATCCAATTCATGAGGGAACCTAGCTCAAAGTTATTAAATCAGCTCTCCACATTCGTCATATGGTCACAGTTCCCCACAGCTCCTGCCCAAAAACAATCCTCTGCGTAGAACAATACAAAAAGGAAGAACAGAAGCCAAAGACACTTTCCCCAGTGGTACTCTTACTTTCTAAATTGCCTAAAAATGCATCTGCGGTTTCTCTGTTTATTAATTGATATTTTTTTTTTCTGCCAAGCCTGCTAGCATTGTATTTCAACCCCTTAACAGACCTTGCCTCACATAGCTCTAAAACTCTTCTGCTACTTGCTGTAATTCCTGCAATTGTTAGCCAAACTGAACTGTTTCCTTAATTGCAGGTTATGTGCTGACTGTAAAGCACCTCTAGGAAAAAAACCTGCCCACAAGGCCTGCCACTAGCACACTGAAAGCTAACTCCCTTGCCTAGTTACTGCTCAGGCCTCTCCCATGTAGCCAGGCCTACCCCACCTGAAAATGTCTTACCTCAAGTAGTTGAATTGCCAGTTGAAGTGCTGAGCTCTGATCTAAATTCAGATCCCAGCAAAAAGAGGGAGACCCCTCCTCTGCTAGCTCCTAAATACCCTCTAGGCCACCCCCCTTTTTTCCCCCGTCCAATCCTTACCTGCTACCTGTCCTGTCATACTTGACATCAAGGGATGACATCATGATCCCCTTCCCCCTTGCCTGGGCCTTCCTTCCTACCATCCATACCACCTCACCCTGAGCCTACCTAACATGCCACCCCCAGCTAGTCCTGTCCCCCATGCCTTTGTTCCCTAAGGAATCACCCTGATAATTTAGGTTGTTCTTTAGGGGCAACCGCATAAGTCCTGTGAAGACTTGCTGGCAGTTGGAAGACCTGTAGTGGGACATTTTAAACACTCCAGCAGTGCTACGGAAAAACTAACTGCTTTACAGAAAAGCCTGCAAGTGCCTATTCACAGACTTATACAAGACATCCCAAACAGGTGGAATAGCAGTTTACTACATGTTAGAGAGACTGTTGAACAGAATCACAACTTTCACAATACTTTATCTTGCAATTGAGAACATAAAGATACCTGGCTTATTATCTATGCACAAAGCTCTATTGGATTCTCGATTTAAGCGTTATGAAGCATCCAAGGAACTGGTAGCCGCTTCACTTCATGACTCCCAATACAAATTGCATTTTCTTTTAGAATGAACAGTGGAAAAACATTTGCCTGGGCAGCTGTAAAAGAACTAGTTGACGAACTTGATCATTGTAAGCCCAGATGGCGCTAAGAACTATGTGAGTGGATCCAATTCAGGAGCCTGAGGTTGAGGCCTAGGACCCTGGGGACACCTTTACACAGTGTAATGCTGCGCCACAGGAAAGGAAGTGTTCTTTGGTTGTTATTCTGGTATATGCATTCTTAGTCTTTTTGTAGTGAGCCTTTACTTTTTTTTTTGCTGAGACATACCTTTTCTCCCACAGCTACCAAAAATGCTGAGGTCATATCAAGAAACACAGAGATAGAACAATATATTTCAGAACATCTGCTCCCCAAAAAAACAACACCTGATGTCATCCATTACTGGGAAACAAACTATCTCTGCTTCCCAACACTTGCAAGACTAGCGAAATGCTATCTGTCAGCACCACCCAGTAGCATTCCCAGTAAACAAATGTTCAGTGATGCAGGGAACATTATTACAAAGTGCCATTCTCGTTTATCAACAGAGAATGCAAACATGCTACTTTTTTTGAAATAGAATCTTCTACAAAATTTCTAATACTGAATTGCCTTCTTTTAAGTATTGTAAATTTAGACATTAGGCATTTGATCCACCCCCACTCCCCCACTACAGGTGTTATATAAGTAATGTATAGCTTTCAAAGCTAGCACAACTGCTAAAATGATTTTAAATGTAGTAAAAAATTGAAAGCACAATGATGTGTAATAACGCTCAGTAAAATGAGTAAAATTATTTTAAATTTAATTAAAAGTTGTATGTGTATGTGCAACTGAGCATTAAAAACCACTAGTATTACAACAAGTTTGTTTTATATTTATTTAGCAGTAGTATCCCACCCGATGTTGAACTCGATCTGGTCGGATAAAGATTAAAAAATATCCGAACCCGAGATCCAGGAAAAAAGTAATATTCGTGCATCACTAATATTTTGCACTTTATTCTGTTCCATGTTTGTACCAGTTCTGACTCATGCTGTCAGTTTTCTGTCCTTTATTTGTATCAAGTGAAGTACTGTAATATTATACTGTTTTACCCCTGCAACCCTTCCCCTGGGTTGCACCTGGAAATGAGCCTTGGCTCAGTATGCCTTTCCTGGTTATCAATTGTCAAATAAGTAAATAAAATTCTCCACCAACTAACTTTCCATCCATTTAACTATGACCTTTGCTACTCTGAGATCATCAAATTTTTTCAACAGCTTTCTATGTGGCACCAAGTTAAATGTCTTGCTGAATTTGAAATCGAGTATGTCTACCACTTGTCCCTTATCCACTGCCCTTCTTACCCATTCAAAGAAGGGTATCCTGTGAGTCGGCTAGCCACAAGTGGGCGCCTATCAAAATGGCGACCCACTTGTGGCACAGGTAGGACAGGGTGAGGGTGTGAGGAAGGTGACAGGATGGGGTTGCTTGTGCATATAGCAACAGGATGTCACTGTATGTATATGCGCACAGGGTGGAGCCAGCATGATGAAAGGGAGGGAGGGTTTGCCTGGCATGGTTGGTATGGGGCTGCCGAGCTGGCCCTGTAGCATGGTGGGTGTCAGCCTGAAGCTGTGAGGGTTCCATGTTCGGGTCAGGGCGTGCCTACATTTTTGTGTGCCCAGCCCAAAATGTACTTTTGCCCAGAATTTGCACCCGCCCGACATGCACCCCCCTTTGGAGTTAAGATTCCTTTAGTGGGGTTGTGCAGGGAGCACAGCCCCCCACATTACCATTTAAATTCTAAGTCCCTGGCAGTGTTTTCCTGTGCACTGGGGGTGTACAACACCGAAATTGAATTTTGGCGAAGTACCCTCGCCATAATGACAGTCGCCATTTGGCAATCGCCATTATGACATAGAACCTCAAAGAATATTAGCAGGTTGGTCAGACACAATCTTCTTACAATGAACCCATTCTGCTTACTATTCTGGAACTCATTTCTCTCCAGGTAGTCCCCTGTGTCCTGTTTGTCAAGTGTCTCCATCAGTTTACTTACAATAGAGGAAAGACTGACAGGCCTGTAGTTTACATGTTTCTTTCTTTCATCTTAATTGTGGAGCAGCACAATGTCCACTGTCCTCCAACCTCCCTAAACCACCTTTGATTGTTGTGAGCTATTAAATAAATAGTCTGGCCAGGAGTTCAACCAGATCCTTAGGTGGATTCCATCTGGCCCTAGAGCTTTGTCTCTATTCAGGGGTGCAAGCCCTTTTCTTACCCTTTCTCCTATAATTACCATGTGTCCAATTTCTTGGATCCCCCTTACAGCAACCATTGTGCTGCTTTCCAGCAGAGGCCTGCTATCATCCATTGTGAATATTGAGCAGAAGTAGTCATTTAGAATAGTTGCCTTCTGCTTGTCCTCCTCTACTACTCTGCCTCCATCTGTCAACCAGAATATTCCCATTCTCAGCTACCTTTCTTCCTGATGTTTTCCTCTTCCTTGACCCCCCTGCAATATGCAGCACTGTGTCTACAACATAATGACAGAATACATGCAAGAAAATATTTCTGCAGAGATATGAAGGCTCAATGCCAACTAGATTCATTATCACAGCTCTGGAATTCATTTTGCAACATGATTATTTTGGGTTTAGCAGAACTTATTATTTGCAAACAAAAGGAACATAGCAATGGGGGGGCCACCTATGCTGATTTGCACATGGCTTACTGGGAACACACTAGGATTTGGAATGCTGACAGTAACCCAATCACAGAGGATATCATTATATGGATATATTTTGTTAGTGATGTCCTATGTGTGGTGAGGAGATGGAAATAAGATATTTTAACTTATAGTATATAAATGACTGTGAGCTAAATCTAAGGTTCACAGCTAAAACATGTGCAAAATATAGATTTACTGTACTTAGCTTTGAAGGGGGTTCAGGAACAAAGATAATTAAAAAGGCTTTTAAAAAGAGTTGATAGCAAATACTATACTACAGTCACAGAGTTCTTATCATCCTAAATTAATTTCCTTCATACCATACCATCTACTTAATTTTTACACTTAAGGAGCCACTATTCATGAATGCCTACATACTGCATATGTGCAGTGCCCATGATTGACTGCCATGCAGTGGGTTCCAGCAGAAGCCCTGTGGCATTCACAATGGGCACACTAGTGCCTTACACACCAGATCCACTAGCAGCCTGCACAACTACACACCACAGGTGGGCCAAGGTCATTCCAGAATGTTTACCCATATGCCACACCATTCATGAAGGCATGGCATGCCAGGCTGAGGGTCACAAGTTACACAATGGGGGACCAGCCATAATGGCTATGCACCCTCCCAACAGACACCTGCCAGTGACATTGGCAAAGAAACCCATGCCACACTGCTAACCCAGCCCACTAGGCTGCTAGGGAGGGCCAGCTATTTAGGCAGTCGCCCACTGGATCCCATTTCCTGGGGTCTGCACCTTCCCAGGATCCCCTGCACATGTGCAGAAGGAGACCCACTGTGGGACCCAGGCTGGGCATCCCATTGGATGCCCACCTGCACCCCCTGATCTACACCCCATGCAGCTGCAATCCACCCCCACACAGGTGCATGCCAGGGGGACAGAGCCATGGACAGGGGTCCTGCAAGTGCTCACAGTCATGAATATTACACACCCTGCTCCTGTCCATGGCCATGTAGCTACACAGGCATTATATATGCATTTATGAGTATAATCCATGCCTTTGAGAATAAGGCCCAAGGTGAAATTCTTCAGAAAAAGGGAATTTTGAGAAGCAGTCAGAGGAATTAAAATGTAGATTGCTGAAGGAGGGCTATAAAGAGATAGATCAGAATGTGTTTTTTTGAGAGAACAGGACAGGGGAAGAAAGGAATTTCTGAAACTTAAAGGGAAGAATTTTAATAAGGGAAAAAAACAATTTAATAGGTTTTGTTACACAGCATAACAAGGTAGCTAACAGAATAGGAAACATTGGTAAGAAAAAATGGAAACATTTTACATTCAGACCCAATATTGGCAGAGTTAGTAGGGGAAAAACAAGAGTCACATATAGTAGATGCGGAAACATCAGTGATTTGGTCACTCATAGCCATTATTTTTAATCTTCAAGAGTTGCCCTTGAATGATTTAGAATGTTATGAAATGGATTTTTGACTGCAAACAATGTAATGTCTGCAAATGTGTAAACCCAGGAAAGATATTTTATCATCCTAGTGAAACAAACAAAAGCATCCAAAGTAGTCATTTTATCAACTGTTCAACTACTCATGTTATACAGTATATGCACTGGGATGTTTGTGCTCTTTACACTAGACAGACCATGCACAAATTAAAAGAATGGATCCAGCAGCATATCCAATCAATAATTCATAAGAATATGGACAAAGTGACTGGTGCCCAGTTTAGAAACATGATTATTCACATAATAAGCATTTGCGATTCAAGGGGATTGAGCATGCTTATAGATATTGAACAGCTTTCTACAGCCTTTGTGGAATGATGATTCATTGGATCATTTGCTTCATGCTTTGCACCAGGACAAGGACACTTGTATTCACAATTTGACAGAGATTATAGGTGGGTTGCCAGAAGAACTGACAAATCCCTTTTGGGAAGAGAACCTTATCAATCAATGGGATCCGGATGAACTTTTGATGTTAGACACATCTGAGATAGACTGGCCAGAAAAAGGTAGAATAGGATTCAAACCCAGATCTAACTTCTACCCTAATAATATTTACAGTGGAACTCTTTATCAATTTGAGAAAGTTGTTAACTGTGAAATTGACAAAATCTTAAACACGAGACATATCAGATATAACGTGAACCTGCGAATCTCTAGACAGGAAGCCATGAAGGAATTACAAGATCTGAAAGGTATAGTAATAAAACCCTCCAATAAAGGAGGGAACATTGTTTTGTTATCTAAAGATTTTTAAGTTGCTAATGTACATGCACTGCTAGATGATATAGGTTGTTATGAAAAACTAGATAACGATCCAAGTAAAAATTTTCAAGCTGAACTGTTTTGCTTTGTGGAGAAAGGGATGGAAAAAAGGTGGAACTCAGCAGAACAGGCAGGATATTTAAGGGTGGAGTTCTCAATAACTCCTACCTTTTATACTGTGCCCAAAATCCACAATATCAAAGTAGACCCACAAGGAAGACCAACTGTGTTGGAGATGGACTCATTGACACAAAATCTCTCAATGTACTTAGACCACTTCATGCAACCTACAGTTTACTCAATCAAATCCCATATACAAGATATGATGGTGAGGGGTCCATGTGGGATGATACATACAAATGTGTAACTATAGATGTGTCTAGCTTATACACCAGCATTCCCCATAACAAGGGTATAACAGCAGTGGAACATCTTCTTTTATGCTAAGATAATCATGATCGATTACCCATACACTTTATCTTGGAAGGATTGGAATTCACTCTCAAAAGAAACTTTTTTACATTTGACAAAACATGTTATTTACAAAAGTGAGGAACTGCGATGGGGGCGGCGTTTGCCCCCATATGTGTGATCATTTACATGAGGTATTGGGAAGACCAGTTCTTTTTTAATACAGTCAATAATCGGTTTCAGGACAAAATGGTGCACTGGTTTCACTTTATCGATGATGTTTTGTGTATCTGGAGTGGCACCCTGCAGGAAGTTAATGAATTTACTGATTATATTAATAACAATTATTCTAATCTAAAATTCACCTGTGAATCTAAGGAGAAAAACATCAACTTCCAAGATATAAACATTAGGAACCACCCCAGATATAACAATTTCAACTAAAAGCTATAGATAAGAGATATATGTGAATACCATCTTGCACTCAAAAAGTGCTCACCCACAAAAATTGATTAACTCCATTCCTTATGCCCAGTGCACACGGATTAGAAGAAACTGCATAGAGGATGAGACATCTGAGAGACAGGCACAGGAGTTCATAGATTACTTAACAGAGGCTATGTGATGCAACAGTTACAGGAGGCCACTGATGAAGTTAAAAATATCAGAAGACAGGATCTCCTCATACCAAGACAGAAACAGAAGCCACTGGACCACCCCTGCACATTTGTACTGTACTACAGTATGGTAGCAGGACAGATTGGAGTGTTACATACAAATTCTGGCCACTTGTAATGAGTGATACTATACTCAAAGAATTTATAGGACAAAAACCTAGAATTACATTCAGGAAAGGTAAAAATCTATGTGATCTTTTGACATCTAGTCATTTTACTGGATCACAACTCCAGATTACAAATTATGCTAACTGGTTACCCAGGCCACCACAGAGGTTCCACAAATGCGGCTCCTGCAATATTTGCAAATATGCATCAGAGGGAGATACATATGTGCATCCATTAGAACATGATAAAAAAATTAAGATTGAATACTTTATTACATGCAGGAGCACGTACATACTTTATATAGCATGGTGCCCGTGTGGATTACAATATGTGGGAAGGACAAAGAGAGCACTAAAATCTCGGATACAGGAGCACATCAGAGCTATATACAGCAAAACCCTCACAAATACAATCATGGCACACTCTGAGGTCAAATCCAGCAAGGCTTAAATTTATGGCACTCAATCTTGTCCCTCAGCCTTTTCACAGAGGTGACATGTTAAATTTGTTATTGAAAAAGGAAAGCTTCTGGATTATGACCCTTGAAGCACTTAGCCTGAATGTCATGAATGAAGAACTCGACCCGAGACTGTTCTTTAAATGAGCATAACATTTCTGGAATAAGCATGACCTGGCTTCTGAGAGACCTTTCATGGTTATTATACATGTTACCTAATTGTATAGTTAATAGTAGGATGAAATGACCTAATCTGCCTCTGTCTCTATTTCTTTTGCAGTTTTCAAAAGCTTTGTACCACTGATAGCCCCAGATTATGAACTGAAATTTTTTTCTTTAAAAAAACTTCAAGTCAAGGCCAGCCCAGTGGCATGGAGGGTTGAGGAATTCATACCTTACCTCTTGCCATGCTGATGATCCATGTTGGCGGTGTGAGTGGGTCATCGGGGTCAGTTGGGGAGGAAGAGGATCAAGCATCCAAAAGACTGTTCTCTTCTCCTAGGGTGGGTGGTGCATCACTGCAAGCAAATGACTGCCACCAGGTGGATGCATTGTGGTAGTGTGGCTCAGGGAGCAACCAGAAAGGGAGGGTGCTGCAGGGGTGTAGTGTGTGGCACCTTCATGGGCACATGCTGACATGCGCATCAGCAAGAGGTAAAGGAGCAAACAGGAAAATGGAGCTAGTGGGTTCCATGAAAGCCTTGCTGTGTGGCCCTGACTTGGAGATCCCAGGCAAATCTGGATTGTGCTCTGTGTGTGGGGAAGGGGGAACAACCTTCCCCTCCCTTATTCCTGTTAATGTGTTATTGACTGTGTTGAGATTTTTAACATATAATGGTACTGTCACTTTAAGAGTTTTTCAGTATTTAACAGTGGTGATTTAGCAGCTGTGTCAACCTTTGAAAAAGCACATCACATGCAAAATGCATCAGGTGACCAGCTACTCACCTTAGGGAGCGGGGGCTTTGCCGATGTTTGAAATTTTGGACTGTTGGATTCCATATGAACTTGTGTTTATCCTTGTGAATACGACTTTGGATTTTCAATAAAAGTGAATTACTGTATTGGAAATACTCCGTGAGCAAGAATATTTTATAGGCAGCATTAGTAAGTAGCTTGTTTGCTATCCTAACCTTTGGCCAGTGCCAGCTCCCCTTGTTTGCTATCTCTACATACTTTTGACCTGGGCACTGCTGCTCCTTGGTGCAGTTATATCCTGTAACATACTTTATGTTTGCATTTCACTTTATAACCAGCACAGGTTTTACAGAAAAAAGGCTCTCTGACAAGCTTGAACTGTGTTTGAAATTACATGTTCCTGCTTTACTTGTGCTCTGAGTACATGGCAGAAACACAGCAGGTGCAGTGTGAGAACACACCTCGTTCCCTAAAACATTTGGTGATAAGAAACGCATTACCAGCTATTCTAACATACTGAGTGACACTACAACAGTGGTGCCTGGCCCTTTTAACATTAGAGAGGCTTTTAGCTACTTTGAAAAATCAGCACATAAACTCAAGAGAGTGCATTTGGAGGAAATTTCTCTGCGGGTGTACCTAGAAGTGGATCGAGTACCCAGAGGATTACGGATTTTGAAGCAGCCGACCTGTGGACTTAATAGAGATGGGTTCCTGGACAAACTGCATAAAATCAGCCATAAGGCCAGCAGAGAATACATCAAATTAATTCTGGAACAAAACTTAACCATTCAAAAGGAAGTTGAAACAGAGTTAAACAGATGGGAAGAAGCATGGAAAGAATGTTCAAATAGTCCACAGTATGAACTGATGCTAGAGGACTTTACTGGACATTTAAGAAAATATAATGACAAAATAAAGGCTATTAAGAAAAATATATTTGAGAGGGAGGAACATGACTTCAGGGATGGCAGGATCTTTGATTGGAGTACTAAACAGGACAAATTAGCAGATAAACAGCTACTGAAACCCATACTGAGAAATAACATAAAAAGTGAGACACTTATTTCAATGAGAGAACGTGAAACAGACAGAAATGTTTTATAGGGGGGAAGGAGGAGGAAACATGTGTAACCCTGCCCCACCCAATACCCTTTGCCCTGTGGAGAACTCAGTGGAGCAACAGGTGGAATTTAGAAGGCCAAGGTGGACAAGACAAGGAGGGAAGAAGAGGGGATAGAAGAGGAGGAATGAGCAGAGGAAAAAAACTGAAGGGGGAGATGAAGCCGAAGGAGGATGCCCAGGTAAATGTGATAAATCTCTCGGATTATGCCCTAAGTGAAATTGAGATCTCCATTTTGAATAAAGCATTATCCATTACACCATCAAAGAAATCTTATCCATTCCAGACAATCATTGATATCAACAAACTTGGGCAGAATTTAAGCTTGAAGTCTTTTTTTAAGGACAACCACAGAAGTGAGCCATGGGATTCTGGATGTAGATGACAATTCTGAGCCAGGTGCAGTAACACAGACTAACTTGACATTTATTTTATTTATTTATTTATTTATTTGGAATATTCAGAGTAACACCTTTGAGCAGAGCTCGTTTACAAAGGTTCCACATCAAACAGGTACAAAAGTAAAACGAACATTACAGAACAAACATATAATAATGGGTCATGCAAGATCCAGGAGTCATTTTCAGAAAATCATGACAACAGAATATAAAGCAAGTTCCTACGGTAACAAATTATACTAATCAGCAAATTACAACTGACAGAGAATAGGGTAGGAGCTAGTACTTATGCTCACCAAAAATTCAGTGCAGCAGCTGTGTGTGCCTTGTCAGAAGTAGACCAGTTGCCAGGAGTCAACATTGTCGGCAGCAATCCAAGTGGGGTAACCAGGCAGTATAGTGGTAGCACCAACATATGTGTAGGGAAGTGAGGTGTTTTCTCAGCACTGATTCAAACAGACTCAATTTAGGTTGCTCCAACATGGAGGCGGGAGTTCATTTAACCAGGTCGGTGCCCTGTATGGGAAAACCCTCATGGATGGACTGGTCCTACAGCAAGGGACGAATAACGCATGCCTCATTGTACACCTAGCAGTATGGTGGTTTGTGGAGGTTTGTAGTAGAGATTGCAGATGGGGGGGTGAACCCTAGGAGTGCCTTCTTATCAAGTAGGCAGGTTTGGAATTGTAATCCTAGGTCTAGAGTGAGCCAGTTTGTACTCTGAGAGAGACGGCAAGAGTGTGCGAGCCTATCCACATCTAAAACAAGGTAGCAGGCCTTATTCAGAAGCATCCTAATTCTGTTCATGCTGGTGTATGTGGCCGCACCATAGATAACCAGACCATAATCCACTGAGGAGAGCATAGAGAAGGCTACTGCTAGTTTCCGGGTCTCAAGTATCATATAGTGCTTGTGTCTATACAGAGACCCCAGTTTTTTGTTTACTGCACCAACCACATTTGATAAAAAGACATTCAAACCTCAGTCTAAGTTTTGACCCCTGATGTCACCAGCTCTCCAGACTTTTATCAAAAGCTGTGAAAATGACATCAATAGACTATATGAGGAAAATGATAACCGTTTTTATGTTTGCTTGCACACATGTGCAAGAAACATAGTGCCATCATCCAAGTTTTTGGAGGTGTGGCACCCTGTCTTCCAATTCAGTCAGTGTGTTTGCAGGCACGGCCACAGTTCACCAATGAATGCTGAAGCCATCTATGATAGCAGTTGAAAATGCAGTGCCATACAGTTCGAAGGGAGAGCTCCGCTTCAGTGAGCAGCTATATGAGACTGCTGATTAGCATATTGCCAGCAATCCTATGTCATACATCTCTGCTTTCTTTTCCTGTAATGTACGCCACCCTAGGAGCCCACCCCAGTGTGGCAACAATCCTCATTGCCGATGGGGGTGCTCAATCCCTGTTGGCTCCACAACACCTGCTCCCCAACAGCCTTCCAGGTGTCATGATGGGAGCCCACCCCAGCGTGGCAAGAATCCTCATGGCTGATGGGGTGCCCAATCCCCCATTGGCTCCATGCCCCCCCCAAAAAGCTTTCCAGGTGCCACGCTGGGAGCCCACCCTACCATGGCAAACATCGTTATGGCTGATGGGGGTTCCCAATCCCCCGTCGGCTCCACAACCCCCTCCCAAAGGCTTTCCAGGTGCCACTCTGGGAGCCCACCCCAGCATGGCAAAAACTGTTATGGCCAATGGGGGTACCCAATCCCATGTTGGCTCCAGGCCCCCCAAACAGCCTTCCAGCTGCCACGCTGGGAGCCCACCCCAGCGTGGCAAACATCCCATGTCATCTTCCTAAAAAAAAAACAACCTGTAAATAAAAAAAAGTTCCCTCTGTGGTCTCCCTGCCCACCTCTGCCCACCCTCTGCGCACTCTGCCTCCCCACACCCCCACCTCATCCCATACTTACCTCCGGAGTCTGGCACGACAATCTTCGGTGGACCAGGAACACGTCTGCACTCTTCAAAGCCGACCGCGAACTGAGGAAATGCCGGTAAGCTGTATAATATAATAAATAGGGTTTTTTCAACTTTGATGCATATCTCAGGCGTTTTTTGGAATTTTAGCACCAAATTTTCAACATGGGGTTTTTGGGACTCCTCCTCATGAATTCTTGAACTGTCATGGTGTTAATTGGGCCTGAAGGGTGATTTTGAGACCGATTGATGAAACAACAGTGTGAGTGTTCATAAGATGGGCTCTCAAAAAGCCCATGTTGCAAATTTGGTGAAAAAAAATTCCTAAAAACAACTGTTTTATGAGTGTGTGCTGCACAGTTCCTACGCACATTCATAAGTTTGCACATTTTTAATATTTGCACTCCAGATTTTCAACATTGCCATTTTACCACACCTCCTTATGAGCAGTACAGCTGTCATTTTTCACATCTTGCCCAAAATGTGTTTCTGCACATGTAGCACACAATGGTGCAGTCGGTGTGCAAAATCAATGTATGGGACACATTAAGAAAGTCACAGTGACACTGTTCATGAGCAGAGGCCTTAAAATGGCTATATTGAAAATGTGGTGGAAAAATTTCTAAAAATGACTGTTTTACGAGCGTGTATTGTGCAGTTCCTATGCACGCTCATAAGTTCGCAAATTTTTTATATTTGCACTCCAGATTTTCAACATTGTCATTTTACCACACCTCCTTATGAGCAGTACAGCTATCATTTTTTACATGTCACCCAAAATATGTTTCCGTGCAAGTAGCACACAATGGCGCAGTTGGTGTGGGCAATCAATGTTTGGGACAGATTAAGAAAATCACAGTGACACTGTTCATGAGCAGAGGTCTTAAAATGGTTATGTTGAAAATTTGGTGTCAGAAGTCCTTAAAATGACTGTGTTACTAGTGAGCATTGCGCAGTTTCCACACACCCCCGTAAATTCATGAATTTGTAATATTTTCAGTCCAGATTTTTACCAGGGGCATTTTTCCACTCTTCCTTATGAATAGTACAGCTGTCATTTTTCACAACATGGCCGAAATGTGTTTTCACACTTTCAGCACAGAAATGCGTGGTCGCTGTGGGAAATCATTGTTCGAGACAGATAAAGAAAATCACAGTGACACTGTTCATGATCGGAGGTTTCAAAATGCCTGTGTTGACAATCTGCTGTAAAAATTCCCCAAACTAATTACATTACTGGTGTGCGTTGCACAGTTTCTACTCACGCTCATGACTTCACCATTTTTTTTTACTATTTTCACTGCAGATTTTCAACATTGCCATTTTTTACACCTCCCCATGAAAAGTACAGCTGTCATTTTTCACATCCTGCTCGGAATGTGTTGTTGCACCTGTGGTGCCAAATGCTGTAGTCACCGTGCAAAAGCAGCTTTCGTCTAACAAACTGATATTGCCACTGTTCATGAGGTGGGGGTCACAAAAAAACCATGTTGAAAATTTGGAGTGAAAACACCAATGAGTGCCTGAGGCATTAGGATTTCCAACCATAACGCCCCACCCTGTAGAGAATGACAGACATCAGGACTATGACTTGGGACTGTCGCTCGCAATGCTCATACCATTCCACCCCCCCCCACATCCTGCAGCCAGTGAGAGGCATTGAGGTGTGCCTTGGACTCTTTGGCCCCGAAGTTCAACCCATTCTCCTATACTGCACCCATCTCACTGTATTTCCTGATGGAATGTGGTGAGCATAAGGGCCAAACACCCAAGGCACACCGTGACACTTATCAGTGTCTGCAGGATAGGATGCAGTGAAATGGCATGGCCATTATGCCTGATGACCCAAAGGTACACCCCACCAATGCCAATGCCAGCAAGCAAACATTCAGCATTGACAAATGCTTGTTTTTCATAACTTCAGTAATTCACAGTTGCAAGTGTTTTAGGCATAGGGTGACAACAAACAAATAATAAAGCCTGCTGATAAGGGGGGCAATTGTGGTACAAAATAGTGAAAATTATGAAAAAGACATTTTTACACAGCTGAATGGCACTGTTTTTTTTATGAAAAAATGAAAAGTGATACTATAAACATGTTTAAGAAAGAAACAAATACATTTCTGACAATAGCCAAGGAAGAGAAACGGTTGCCACCAGGTTACTGAATATCTAACGGTAAAGCACCCTGTTAGGGCTACATTTTACTGCCTACTAAAGGTCCACACAGACCTAGTTAACTCACCTAGAAAGTCCTATAGTGTCAGGTAATGACTCTCTAACAGAACCCCCTAAGGAAGTTTGTGGACTATTACATAGCTAGTTTAGTCAAAATGGTGCCTTCATATATTAAGGACACTGGGGAAATATTAAAGGTGTTGGAAGATTAACACATCAAGGAAAATAATTTACTTGTTACCCTGTATGTGACAGCACTATACATGAACATTCCCCACAAGGATGGCTTGGGGGCATTTAGATTTTACCTTGATACACATGAAGAATTGGAGCCCACTACTGACATTTTGGTGCAGTTATCCAGACTTGTACTTGAATATAATATTTTTTTTACAGATACTTTTTATCTGCAAATGAAGGGCACAGCGATGGGCACCAACTTTGCGCCCAATTACGCCAATTTGTATATGACTAAATGGGAACAAGAGGTCATTTGTGGTCACAATAATCCTTTTCTCCCCAGATCTGATCTGTGGAGAAGGTTTATTGCTGATATATTATTAGTGTGGAAAGGTACAGAACAAGAACTGTTTAAATCTGTGGAATATTTGAAAAACAGTAACCTAAACCACAGATTCAGCATAGCATTTAGACAGAAACAAATCAGTTTCTTGGATCTGACTATTGTTAAGGATGGTGAAGGAGGCATACTAAAGGATTTGGTTAGGAAAAGTGTTGACTGCAATACTTTACTCCTGGCCAATAGCTGCCACCTATCCCCTGTCATTAGGGCAATACTGAAGGGACAATATAGTAGGACAAAATATAATTGTGGCACAGAACAGATGTATAGGAAAAGGGCAAACAAACTCACAACAAAGTTAATGGAGAGTGGATACAACAAACAACTGATACAGGATGCCAAAGAAATGGTAGCTCTAACACCCAGGGAGTTGTTATTACAAGAAAAAATCAGGAATGAAACCATTGGCTCACAGCTCATCTTTGTTAGCACCTACAACCCCCAATCATACAAGATAACAAAAATAGCCAGGAAACACTGGCATATGGTGTCCCAGGACCCTGGCCTGAGATACCTAAAGGGGGAGGGCCCTAAAATTGTGTTCAGAAAAGGTAAAAGCATATGTGACATGATTGTACATTCTATACAACCAGTAGAGGAAAACCCTAGGATGCGGCTACCAAGAAGGGACAACAGTAGTAACAAGTATGGCAATTGCAAATATTGTTCCATGGTCAAAAGTACCAAATCCTTTGTTAACCCTGTTATGGGAAGGGAGACACTGGTTAGAGGATTTATGACATGTAGCACCTGTGGGTTAATCTGTATGGCTGAATGCAAATGCAGATGCTTCTATATACAGTAGGTAAAACAAAGCCAGCATTCAAACTAAGGATTGGAGTGCACAATAGGGCTATTGAAAATGGAGATGTCACAAATGCTATAGCTATGCATGTGCTTAAAGCTAGAAACAAAGAGAAACACAATATTTTGTTTACAGGTATTGGAAAACCTATTATGTCATGTCAGAGTGGGGACTATGATAATCTTCTTTTGAGAGGAGAACAATATTAGATCTACTTTTGAGAGCTATGGATAGTCTGGGATTGGATGACAGAATTGAAATCAAACCTTTTTTAAAAAATAAAGAAATAAATGTACACTATTTAAGTGTTATTCATATTTATTCCCTTCTCTTTCTCTCTTTCTTTTTCAGATTTGCACTAGAAACTCATTTTGATTTGCTTTGAAGTTTTATTCCCAAGTAAAACTCTGTGCAATCATTTCTATCAGTTTTTAAATTTATAGTAATTTGAGGTACAGTTTAAATTTTGACCAGGTGCCTTCAGGCCACCATATTTTTGTAATGGGCACTGGTCTGTGATGTTTTCTCTAAATATAAAAGGATTTATGCCATAAATTGGCTTAGATATGTAAGTGACAATATGCTGAGAATTTACGAACTTGTTACATATAGTGGCATTGTTACTATGACCTACCTTTTTAATGCCTTTGGGAAAGGGCTGTTGCTATTTATTAGTCACTATATAGTTCTTTAAATATTAAGATTCCTGCTAATGTGTTACTGACTGCGTTGAGAATTGATAAACTTTTAACTTATAATGGTACTGCCACTTTTTGAGTTTTTCTGTATTTAAGGGTGCTGATTTAGCAGCTGTGTCAACCTTTGAAAAGCACATCACATGTGAAATGCATCAGGTGACCAGCTACTCACCTTAGGGAGAGGGGGCTTTGCTTGTGTTTGAAATTTTGAACTCTTGGATTTCATTTGAATTTGTTTTTATCCTTGTGAGTAAGACTTTGGATTTTCAATAAATGTGAAATACTGTTTAGGAAATACTCCACAAGCAACAGTCTTTAATACAGAGCATTAGGAAGTAACTTGTTTGCTAGCCTAATCTTTGGCAGGTGCTTGCTGTCTTTATATTAATCTGGACCTATTTGTACTGATTTGGATCTGTGGTAGTTTGTGGTTTTCCATATATCAGAATGACCTTAGAGTAATCTGGTATTGAATATATTTAAGTTCGCACATCTAGTTATTACAGCACTCTCCTGGACCTTGGCACTCCCCTACCTTTACAACCCCCCCCCCTTTTCCCTTACCTTTCTTCTTTTGTACTTTTTCTTCCCTTCCCCCCCTCAGTCCCCCAATGACTGCACCCACTTCCCTCCTTTTCTTTCCTTTTCCCCTTCATGCCTGATGTGAACTGATTTATGATATGTAAAGATGGTGGTTCTTTATAAAGTTAAAATTCTTCCACTTTTATTTGGGCTACAGCTTAAGTGCTTATATAACAAGTGTTTTTCATGCTTTGCACACTTTATCCTATATATATATATAATTTTTAATTTGATTTGACAAATGTCTTTATAAATAAATAAAAAAAATCATGAATTTAATGATATAGGATAATATATGTGCTTTCTTACGTAGACTTTAGTATTTGTTTTTTAATCATGTACAGTATTTGGAAAATATGTTAAGTATGCTGTTAGGAATTATGTATGGTGCACTTTGAGGGGGTAATTTAAATTTTTTTTTTTTTTTTACTATGGTCTTGACACACCCCTAAGGAAGTCTTAAAGGTTGAAGTGCTGGGGCTAGTTAGCATTTTGGATTTTGACTCTGCAATAAATTTGCTATCCATGGTATAACCTGGCTCGTTTGATTCACTGGAGTGCAATCTCTTTTATTTTTGTACCTTGTTTGGCTAGCCACCAGTTTTTGCAGCGATGGCCCAATTCCTTGGACACACTTGATTCTTCTCCTCCTCTAACTCATAGATGATGGCAGAGACGATAATGGTAGAACAAGCATGAGTCAATGATGAATGTTTCCTTGCATGGTGTATGTAGTAGAGCTGTACTGTTAGTTGAATCACAACTGAAGGTTACTAAAGGAATTTGGCACTTAATTGCGTGCTGTGTGAGTAGTGGTGAAGTACTGTAAGCTGTCTACAGCCTGCTGAGTATAATTAGCAGCAAACTTGTCAACATGAAAGCTCAGAGTAGGGGATGCAGGGGTGCCCTGGGGGACTTATTGATGCCTGGCCACGTGGTGAGAACCATAGGTCTGAAAGCTTGGCTTAGTTTTTATGTTTCATAATCTCATTTTCTTTTTTTGGTACTGATAAAGGAAAGGCAGTATAGCCTAGAGGTTAGAGTAATGAACTGTGAATGAAGTTCTATCCAGCAGACAGACCTGGGTTTGATTCCTACAACCTCCACTTGCATACTGTGTGGCTCTAAGCAAGTCACTGAACTTCCCCAGTGCTCCTGAGTCACCCCTGAAAACAGGCACCTGTGTCTAGTGGGCCTTACCTGGTTATTAAAGAATAATAATAATAAAAAGAACACCTCTAGCAACACTGACAGAGAGCAAGAAGGAGAAGGAGAGGTAGAGAGAGAGAGAGAGAGAGTCAACAGCAACATTCTCACACACAGAGACACAGTCAGCAGTAAATCTCTCTCTCTACTGTGTCTCTCCTGGGATATTGACACACAGAGAGGCAGTCAGCAGCAAATCTCATGTCTCTCTTTCTCTCTTTCTGGCCACCTGTTTTGCTGTACTGCAGCAATGATGAATGACACCAGGGTGACAAATGGGAGGAGTGGGGCGCTTAGAACTCAGAGATCACATGGGGCAGGGAAACTGCAGATGATAGGGAGCAAGGAGAACTTCACTTGAATTCGATTACCTCTGTCCTGTTATGACTGATACATCACCAAGCCCAGTCTCCCCATATACCCACTGCACTTACTACACAGGCACACACAAGGAGAGAGAGACAGACAGACAGAGAGGGAGGGAGAGAGAGAGAGAGAGAGAGAAGTAACAAGTTTGTTTCATACTGTGTCTCTCCCAGTCTCGCTCTCTTTCTGTCATCGGAACACTTCTTGCTTCTCCTGGTGTAAGCAAATGACGGCACTATATTGTACCTCACTGACAGCTAAGTTTTCCACTACTGCCCTGCTGCTGCTCAGATCTCCCCATCTTACTGTCAGTCTCAAAGGACCAGAGGGGGCGCACAACCTACAGTTCTCTCTCTTTACCTCCGTCTCTCTCACCAACAACCAGGCCATTCAGGACACCTGTAACTGCTCACACTGTGTCTGTCTCCCCTTCACCACTCTGCTCTCTCCTCGAATCTGATCAGGAGACAAAATTTCTACACATATAGGGAGGGATGTCAGCCTCATGAACAGCACTGTTGCAGGGATCGCCAGTATCTATTCAAGGTGAGATGGCCAAAGATGTTAAAGTTATCTTGCAGCATGCTATTCATGTTTGTAGTCTGTGCTACAACTTGCAATCATCTGTGCGATCTGTTCTGCAACTTGCGATCGCTTCTTGGCTGACTAAATGGCTACCGTATGTGGCTAGGACCACTGACTTCACTATCCTAAGAGCCTGCTGCTGCTGTGTTACTGTGCTCCATAAATTTCATGACAGAGTCTTGGTAATGGCAGAAGGCAGCATTACATTTCAGAGGGCACAACTGCGGCAGTACTGTAACCAGTATTTCCTTGTACTGTGCTCTGCTCTGTTCTACACAGTCGGGGGGGGGGGGTGACGGAGGTCCAGGACAGAACAATAACAGAAACGGGCACCAGAGAGAGAGTCAAGCAGTCCTCCTGTTGTGCACGGCACACAGACATGAACAGCTGATTCCACAGGTCTGTAGGGAAGGTGGGTTCGGAGGGAGGCAGCATCTAAGGGCACTGGACTGATACTTGAGAAGTGGCTCTGTTGTGCAGTTGGACAGATACAGGGACAGACATTCCTGGAGGTCTGCACTGTGGGTGGGTGGGAAACCAGACCTCTGTCATCAGAGCACATTACCAGAGGCACACAGGAACCTTCTTCCTACTGATATAGATGGCTGTTCATGGAGATCTGCGGGGGACCACTGTCCTCTGCAGACATACAGAAACAGCCACGGCTACTGAAACAGTGTCTGACTGGGGACTGCACTGATAGCACTACTGGACACACAAAAAAAATAAACAGATCAAAACAGACATGGTACTGGGAAGCAGATCAGGAGTGGGGGCTTAATTGTTTTTGCGGGAGCATCTGGTCGCATGTAGGAGGAACCCTCCAGAGCAGGGCAGAAGAGGTGAGAGAAGTGGGGCTGGAGTGTGCAGAGCTGGAAACTATCTTGCCGAGAAAGGGAGTGAGTGGACTGGCCATTCGTTGAGGGGGCAAGAGACAAAGAGAACAAAAAACTGAAGTTTCTTGGATGATGCTGCCCAACATTATGCAAATGAAAGAACTGAAGTGCTCTCATTGGAGTGCTTCATTTCTTTCGACTAGAGAATGCTTCCAGCTGTGAAACTCTGTACTAGTGACACAGTCTGGTTATGTGCTCAGTCTGTCAGGGATGAGCCCACTGTAGAGTGCTCTGCATTGGACTCATCCCTGACAAACCTCTGAAATGTTGTTCTGCTGCAAGATGTTTCTTGCGCACGCACAAGGAAACATAAAAGACAGCTGGTCCATTTAGTCTGCCTGTAAATACTCCCTTAATTTCTTTTTCTTTAAATTTTATCACCCACTGGCAGTGGGACTTGGTGGTGGTTGTACTGACCATTCATGCTCCCCCCTCAGCTATTGGGGGTCATGCTGCATGGCAGTGGGGCCTTTTAACCTTTGTTTTCCCCCTAGAACCCCACCCCTGAGGACGCTGGCATGAAGGATGAAAATCCAGGCAGTAGACATGCTGATGCACATCTTAGCCAAGCACCTAACAGCATCCTCCCCTCACCACACACTGCTAGTCACAAGCTGTTGCTCGTGTATCCACTGGCAGTGGGAACAGGGTGGTATGATAACCCTAGCCCCCTGGAGGAGGAAAGCATCCTGTGGGCTGCTCGAACCTCCTCCTCCTCCCCCCCTGGCCAGCACCCAATGACCCAGGCTCATGCCGGAACCCTAGTTGCCAGTGTCACGGGCTGTATAGCTACTGCTGTGCCAATGGCCCAGCTATAAATACTCCATTAATGAAGAGAGGGGGTGATCAGTTACAAAAACTTTTATTCATTGAATTTATATCATGGACTGCCAGACTCCAAATGGACTTAACAAAACTCTGGACATAGAATCTTTTTTCTGACTTCTATATGTATACTTGTTGTGGCTCTGTGTAGCTGATCATTGAGTGAGTTCTCATTTATTTCTTAGTGTAACCCCCATGTTCTCTGGGGTTACTAGAATACTATCAGTGCAAGTGTTAGCTAGGGAAGGCAGCTAGTGATTATCTAGTTAAATGGATTTTCACTCTGTCCCTTTCTGCTGCTTGGTTTCAGCTGAGAGCTCGAGAGTTGATGTCATTTAGAACTCTCGCAGCAGCATAAGCCACAGCCTTTGGTGTGAGAGGGGGATTTTAGAATTCTGAGTAGATCATGCTGGTGTGTAGTTCCAGCAACAGCAGCTCAGAGAGTGAGCTGCAGTGTGGAGTGTCTGTTTTTTCACACCCTAGTGGAGGACTGCCTGTTCCTGACTAGTGAAGTGGTGGAAACCATCTCCAGGAATTCCTGTGACTTTATCCCCTGTGGGATGAAGGGGATTACAGTGGATGTTAGGGGTAATCCCCTGATCCCACCCAGAACTTTGGTGAAGCTGCCTGTGTGTACAACGGTGAGTAGATTTCTGTCTGAGAGTTACCCAAGATGTGTACCTGCCTTTTCTCTGTGGGGTGACTCTCTGCTAAAGGGACTATTTCACCCATTTTCTGTGAGGATTCCCTCAAGAACTCTATGTGTTTAAAGATATCTGACAATAGTGGACGTCCCAGAAGTGGCTTGCCTTTTGTTCAGGAATTTAACTTTACACCCTTGTGGTGTCTCTGATGTTAAATGTGATAAACATTTCTAGACAGCATCAAGTTTCTACAGTTTTCAGTATTTGTGAGGTGTAACTCTGAAAGAATTGCTGGGTTTGGACATGGAAGCAAAAGGTGGGAGACCTCCCATCTGGAGTGACTAGTTCAGCACTTCAAGTTCTGTAAGGGTACCTGTTTCCTTCTAGTGCATGTGGCCAATGCTTGAAGACGTTTAACCCCTTGTATGTGCATTTTCTCCAGTGTGCCCCTTGTATGTGGGTTCTGCAAGTCTTGTGCCATGAGTGCTCCATCATGGTCTGTGTGTCACATCCTATCCTATGCAATATGGGAAATGTGCATAGTACTGGCCGAGTGCCACCTTTCCAGAAGATTTTGTGTGTTCGAGTGGCTAGTTCCACAAATTTCCAGTCGTTTATCTGGTGCTAAATGGGAACTGTACTAGTACTGGCCTAGTGCCATGTCGAAGAGAAACTGTGTGTGCTCACCGTGGCTAGTTTCACATTCCAGTTTAATCCTATGCAATATGGGAGGTTCATTGTACTGTTTCTACAGATGTGTTCTGCATTGCCTTGTGCCAGTGTAAACCCTTGGGGGTTGATCTTTTCTTTTGTTTTCCAACTGTGTTTCAGAAAAAAGCCACACTCTAGAATCCCAGCCTGGTATGGACAATCTAGTTACTGTTTCCTTGTGTGGATTTACTGCGTACCACTGTCCTTTAACAAATGTTCTGTCCTCAGGATCTGTGTTTTGATATAGGTCTGGTTGTGTCTAGTATGTACACACCTTTTGTGTCTTTCTACTACATCTGAAAATTTAGCACGTTTAATTGCTTTGTATCCCCCCTCTCTTTTCCCCTAGACTATGGGAGGTGTGCCTACTGGTTAAATAAGGGACCAGTGGGGGTTACATTAGGATATGAAAAGGGATCATATTCACCAAGTTTAAAATTGTAGAGTACAGTATCTTGATAAATGATTCAACATAGTATAAATATTAATGCATAACCATAGGACCCTATGCAGTAATGTGCCCCATTATGTGCAGAGGAGCTGTGTAAAGCAGGCATGCAGCTGTGCAGGTTAGAAGCATGTAACCCACAATGGCATGCACTATGGAGGGTGAGATGGCCACCAGGATGTGAACTGGTCACATAATTATGTACTTTGCTGTGTGCAGGAGGAATGGGTGGGTCGTGCTAAGCTGGAAATGCCTCATGACCCCACCATAAATGGACAAACATGGACCAGGGGTGCACACCTACTACACAGGCATGTCAAATACAGGCAGTACATGGCTGAGACACTTGGTCACAGCACCCCTGACCTGTCCAGTTGAGGTAACTTGCCTCCACAGCCAATGAGGGTGCAAGATGGGTACTGCAGGGATCACCCCTGCAGACAACACCCACACATTCGTGGCAATGTCCACATTGACTGTATCTGGTGCCACCATGCAGGGAACTTCATGGCTGAGCAGGTGAACAACCCTGTCTTCAAGATATAGAACAGCTATGCCGCTCTGAATGGATGGCATCACTCCAGGTGCTGCTGGCCATCAAGGCTGGCATATTGAAGGCCATCCAGACTGTCATCAATGCAGTGGGTCCTATGCCCAAGTACATCAAGGCCAATAAGCATAAGTGAGTGACAGAACCTGAACATGGCCTTCCAGAAGAAACTGGCAGGTGGGTGGCAGCCAGCAATGCCACCATTGGAGCTCACACAGCTGGAGGACAATGATGGTGGACACTATCAGCCAGGTGACAGTGGATAGTGAAGAAGAAAGACTGGACACCAAGCAAGGTGAGTGACCACAGCCCTACACATGTGGCACAGTGTACACTAATGTGGAAGTTACAGTGACACTGGCATCCCATCTATACCATGCATTGGACCTACAGTATCTGTGACATTGCTGCAGGAGGGTGATAACACGACTGTGGTGACTGACATCCACACAGCTATCTCACTAAACACCATTGACAAGGACAGAACCCTACTGATGCATAATGGTGAGTAACCTGATGATGCACTACACCAGCTGCAATTGTCAGCAGTCCAGCACCTAACAATACATTATGCCCCCACAGATGCTACCAATGCCAGTGCAGGGTGCAACCAGCAGGAGAAAGAGAAGGATGCAGCATTGTATGGAGGGGCTGTCCAACCAGATCACAGGGCTCTCAGTTACCAATCCCCACGAAGGGTAGCCCCCACTCTTCTGAGCCATGGACCCAGAGCCCTGAGCACCATCTTTGTCAGGGGCAGGGCACCAACATGGATGGGCAGAGGTATGAACCACAGTCACCCAATGCACCAGGAACCAACACTGCCAGGCACACTGACACACCCAATCTCGGGTGTAACTTTCCCATTTTGCAAACTGACCCTAACATTGGTGCTTCCTTTACAGAACCACTTATTGCCTCCTACCGCCAGCCACCTAACCTGTGAAATCTCCTGGTTAGAAGCAGCCTACCTACTCCTGACAGTTCCTCCCTCCCAGGTACCAAACCTTGCAACAGGACTCGCTGCTACACCTGCAAATTTATTTCCAGTGTGACTGAGATTCGGGGGCCTACAGGTATTTTTCACATCACCAAGGAATTCTCATGCACCTCCACTAATGTGGTGTATTGTATTCTTTGCAGGAAGTGTACAGCTATTTACATCGGAGAAACTGGTAAGCGTCTTGCTGACCGTTTCAGGGAACATTACAGAGCAGTCAGAATGGTGAAACTGCTAAACCCATTGTATCCCACTTTATCTCCAGGGACCACAATGTCAATGACCTTTCTGTTTGTGTCATTCAGCAGGGCTTCTGGGATCCTGACCATAGAAAAAACATGGAAGCCAAGCTGATCATCCACCTTGGCTCCCAGCAGCCCTCTGGTTTAAATGATAGACTTATTTTCCACTAACATCTTTCAGCCATCCCTTTTTTTTCTCCTAAAGTCTATTTGTTTTTGTACTCATTTAATGTATTTTTAATTTTCACCATAAGTCTCCATTTCTGTCTCCTACCCACACATTTGTCACCTTTCAGCCTTCTTACTAGGCCCTGTTAATTAGTCCCCACCTGGGAACTTCCCCAGCTCTTTCACTCCCATTATGCTTTATCTTTCCCATCATCACCTTTTTGTTTCCCAGATTCTCTCTTAATCTTACCATTTATCACTTCTTCTCCCTGAGCCTCCCCTTTCTTCTTTCTCCACACATATATATCATTTTACCTCTCCGCTACACTAACTTGTTGTTTTTTTTTCTTTTAGATATTTCCTGAAGAAGACCTAAGGTCGAAATGTAGATTTTTTACTCTATTTTCTATTTTCAACGTGCATTTAATATAACCATTTTGTTTTGCTTTTAGACCACATGCTGACGCAGCGCCTTGTTTTGGTTTTTTACAATCTCAGGTGTGCCACATGGTTTAGTAGCACCAAACAGCAGAAGAGATTGTCAACCCAGGCATAGTGACAGGTAAACAATGATCCTGGCCCTGGCAGTGGTGATGAAGGTCCATCAAACAGAACTGGCCCATAGAGGAGGAGCAGCACTGCCAGATACCTATTCACCTTTTTTTTTTCTATGAGGTGCATTGAATGAAACAGGACAGGCTACAGGCTGGCAAGAAGAACAATGCCCAGCTCTGTGCCCTGATGGTGGAGGTCTGCATGGCATTCAGGAGGGTTGGTGAGCCTGCTTCAGGATGCGCTAGGATGCCTAGCAACACAGGCAAGTAGAGGTGGCAGTCTGCCCCCTGCACAGCCACCACAGCCCCATTCCTCACCCTCCCAAAGGAGCCCACATCCCTGGGTCACCCTTCCTTGGCCCATTCACCCATGGTGACCAGGGCCAGTCCATCACAGACAGAATGGCATGGCTGTCTACCAGGTTTGGGGAGGGCAAGTTGGCTGCAAAGACCCAAAATACACAGTCCTCCACAAGCAACGGGGCCACTATGCCCATCAGGGCAACTCCTTTGCATGAACCCCCCAACACTGCACACAAAGGCACTGAGCACTGCCACTTATCATTGGGCATTGTGGTTCTTGGGCATGTACTGCCACACTCCCACTCATCACACAGGCCCAGTCTGAAACATGCCATGTGCTAGTCCATGTCAATCCTCCTTTCTGATCAATGTCACCCCCGGCCATGTGCCCACATCTTGCTCCTTGCTTTCCTCTCTCTGGCCCAGGGGGTCCTAATGAGCAGGCAGATCCTCAGGTAATGGCAGTCTTTTCCTCATGGTTATATTGGGTAGCATGCAGCACATGTCAAAGGCACAGCACATCCTGCCCAGTGCAATCAATGTTGTGTCACCTATCTTGTCCAGGCATCAGAACTGCCTTTTCACTTGCTCCAAGGTATGCTCCACTACATTCCATGCCCTCCAGTGGGTGTGATTATACCTCTGCTCCACCACCTCAACAGGGGCCAGAAATTATGTCATCTGGTAAGGCCTCGGGGGTACCCCTTGTCACCTGTAAGGGACACATGAAATACACGTGTCACTGCACTGATCTGCACAGCATGGCATGCATCATTCCCATGTGTCCCATATGGTGCATACCTTGCAGCCACCCCAACCAGCTTCCATCGACAGCTAGTACTGTTTGCAGCTAAGATTGCTAGAAGATGAAGGCACTGGGTATAAACCCAGGTACTTTGCACTGACATTCATGTCAAGGCCCTCCACATCCACAACCACCTATATTCATGCTGTAGAATCTGTTCCTGTTCCTGTATTCCTCATCACTGACATGAAGTAGCAGGACTGGCACATGTGTGAAGTCTATGGTGCCCTGAACCTTCAAGAACCCATACCACTCATAGAAGCCCTCCTGCACCATCCATATGCCCAGTTGGTCAGTAGCAAACTGGATGTAGTCACCCACATGGGTCAGCAGTGTTGCAGTCACCTTCCAAAGGGCACAGGACACTAAAGACTGGCTCCCCTCTGTCATGTCGCCGATGCACACATCACCTCCATCTCCATGGTCATGGCCATGGACCTGTGGATGGAGGAGCATACGGTGGTCCATGGTCCTGTCTAAATCATCCCAGGCAATAGGTATCATGCATGTCCTCAAGTGCCACACCAGTCCTAAATATGCATGGCCTGGGACCCACATGGCCCTCTTTCTTCATGGCGGCCTCCACACCCCACAGCAACATGTGCATTAGTAATAAGGGGCATATCCTTAGTATCCATGGCCCTTCATAGTGGCCTCCACACCCCACAGCAGTGTGTGCATTAGTAGTAAGAGGCATATCCTTAGTATCCATGGCCTGTGGAGGGTTGCTCTTTTATCACATCCTTCCACTGGCACAGGACCCTTTCCATGCACTACTGGTTATCCCTCAACAGTATGTGCATCATGTTAAGCACCTGAGCATCCCACAGATAGTGATGGATGCGGTGGTTTTCTTTGGATTGTGATAAAATAATTTAAATGCTTGGAGTACCTTGCTCTTTAAGAAGCAAGATAAAGATTCTCAGTAAAATATGCACCCCTTATTTGGTTATGCAGCTGAGAAGTGAAAATAATTGGTACTTTTGAAAAACAAAGGAAGGGCCTCCAAGTTATGCCTATTATTTAAAGAGCTCAGGTAATGTTAAACCTCACCCCCTGAGGAAGATCCCATTGGTGATTGAAGCTCTAGGGCAGTCTAGCATGGGTGTGTTCATGTCTGGTGGCAGTAAATAACTTGCTTAGTAAACAAAGTTTACTTTTATAAGCATTAAAATTGACTTGTGTTTCTATCTGTAGTCAGCCTCTGTTTTTTTGCCATTACTCATGCAGACTGCATGGGCAAGACAAAGCTGCAAATAGTAACCCTCCCTCCCAACCCTTTGAATGCACGCAGTCAATAGTTTCCTCTCATTACTCGCCAACCCTTTTTTTGCTCTGATAACCTATGAAACCTAAGCCCTCACCCTCCGCACCCCAAACAGATAGCAGGCCCAACCAATTGACATCTACTGTATATGCAAAACAGTGTGAAAAATGGTGTTGAATGATTGGCTAGATCAGCTGTATTAGGGGTATCCAGTAGTATCTCTTTCCCTCCATGCCAGAGCTCCACAGTCACTATGTCCATCTGTGATATCTGCTGATTGAGCTGAGATAGTATGTTACTCACGTGAATCCACAGTTCTTTGCCATAGGCTGCCACCATAATAGTGCAATCTTTATTTGATCTGTTTTCCTCCTGTCACTGATACTGCTGTTTTCTGCCTGGCTACCCAATCCACCCCCATCTCTGTCACCCAGTGCCAGGGGTCCACTGGAACATTTCCTCTTGCTGAGGGCATTTCTAGGGTGGTGGGGTCCCTATGGAATACTGTCAGCCATGGTCACTGTTGGGCCCATTGGGGATCAGGACTGGTGGGAAGCCAGGAGCGGTGGAACCTGAAAGGGCCAGCCAGTCAGGTGTGCATTAAGGTCTACCACACTTGTATTTTACCCTTGAGGACACTGCCAGTGCGAGCTCCAAGGTGTTCATGTGCACACACATTTGTAACCCTATGCTTGAGTCAGGCTGCACCTCCATTGTTGCTATCCAGCTGTTCCTCCAGCTGTGGTCCCCCAGGGGAGGTTGTGTGGTAGTGAAGATTGTCACCCTCTCTCCGCAGAGGAGGAGAGCATCCCCATGGATGTTTGATACTCCTCTTCCTCCTCCTCTGGCCAGCCCCCAATGGCCTAGGCTCATTCCATAACCTGTGTTGTCAGGGTTAGGAGTGGTAGTGCTATTGCTATGTTAACAGCTTGATGTCTGCATTTTCTTTGAAAACAAATACATTTCTGTGACTCTTCTTCAGCTGAGTTTACTGGTAGTACACTTATGCTGACACCTGGACTGTCTGTCTTGTGCTCTGCCCTCCTGTCTCCTGTTTCCAGTTGCCAGCTTATAAGTATGCTTACTGAAAAAGATGACTTTTTTGCTGTGGCAAGGTTGGAAACTGGTCAGACTGACATCAGCCCAATTTTGACAATGACAACCAGGTTGGGCAATGCATTTATCTATCTATCCATCTATCTATCTATCTAGCTATCTATCAACATGTTACTGAAACTAAAAAAACATAAATAAAGGCTGCAAGTTGAATCTGTTTGGTCCTCAGGGGCCACAGAGAGTTGCTGTGAAGGCCATTTCTGGCCCCCAGGCTGCATCTTGTGCACCCCTGACCTAGACAAACCAAGACTCTGACCCAGCCTTTGGCATATCCCTAGTGGATTAGCACTACCCTTTTGTGGAGAGAGATATTAAGTGGCAGTCCTCAGCCTGGATATGTGCTGGAACAACTGCTGTTCAGCATTTTCATCAATGAGTAGGACACTAGATTCTCTATTAAGCTGTTTAAATTTGGTGATGACGCTAGCTGGTTAGGTTGGTGTACTTCCCTGAGAATGAGGACACTTAAAGATCACAGGTTCAGGCTCTCCTAGAGTCAAATACTCACTGTGCTACCTTGGGCAAGTCAATTAATCTCTACACAGGAAGAGGTGCTGCTGGTGGGGGATTTCAATCTTCTGGATGTACATCGGAGCCGTCCAGCTCCAGCTTCAGCTAAAAGCTGCAGCTGGAAGGCTCTGATCTTTCTTTTGAACATCATATATTTCATATTACAAAAACACTTCATCGACTGGGTGTTCTTTATACAGTCAAAAACTGTTTGACAATTGAGTCTAGAAAAATCTTATCTGATGGTTTGTTATTTCCGCTGATTGACTATGGTCTGCTAGTATATTCCTCTGCAAATGAGACAATGCTGTCAAGGGTAAGGGTACTTTATAATTCCATTTGTAGATTTCAGACTTACCTCCCTTACTGTCTGCACACAACATTGTCTTCTGTGTAATTCTGCCTGTCGTCTTTCATTGGATAATTGAATTACATTTTTGGGTTTGGTTTTTCTTCAGAGGCAGCTTTAGGACTAGTTCCACAAAGTATTCAGGATATGTTTAAACAATCATTTAATAACAGGTATACAAGATCCTCTGCAAGTCGTGTGTTTCATATTCCTACCATGAACAGCTGTCTGGGTCAAATATCTCTGGTTTGCAGGGTCAAAGATTGGTATAATAAGCTACTCACATCAATTACTGTACAAAAATCAATTGTGAGCTTTAAAAATGTATGTCTTTATTTTATAGCTTCTCAGTCTATTTATAATTGTACTTAGTTAATTGTCTTCGAATGGCAAGAACATTTCTAGCATTCTGATTGGTCAGTTTGTGCCTGGAACAGTGATGTTATCTGAGTATAACATCATTGTATCAAGTCCAGGCACATACAAGATCTTTTCACATGTTGTCTACATGGTAGAGATTAAAACGCCTTCATGTCTGCCATGCAAATCTCCCTCCCACTGAGCTACAGTTTGCCCCCCCAAGCTCAGTCTCTCTTAGTCTGCAGTGTAGATAGACTTTTTTATGTTGATTGCGCGCATGCACAAGAAACATGTTGCGTCAGCTTTCTCCACAAGCAGGTTGTGGAGGTATGGCACTGTTTTGCCCACTGCCCCCACAGCCTGCAAAGGCTTGTCCCCCGTCCCCCAATGCCGTGGCACGCTGCTGCTGACACTAGTTCAGCCAGCATGCCAAAACCTTCTAAAACATCAGCCGCTGCAATCAGGGGCCGCCTCGTCATTGCAGCGTCAGTCATCTGCTGCAATGAGGGAGTGACCTGTCATTGCAGGGGTAGGGATGGGATCCCTGATATTATTTGTGAACACGGCAGGTTGCCGGCACCACAGCTCAATATAACCTCCCCCACCATGTTTACTTGCTGATGGGGAGCCCTCCCCATCGGCATTCTGTAACCCCGTTGTTACTGCTGATGGGGTGCCCAGTCCCTGTCGGCATAATGATTATCCCGTTTTGTTCCTGCCCGGCCAGGGGTGCCCAATCCCTGTCAGCATAATGATACCCCCATTAATGTGAGCCGAGGGATGCCCAATCCCTTCAGCTCCTGCAGCTCCCTCCCCTTGCCTTGTTTGCCGGGGGGTGCCCAATCCCCATCGGCTAACCCACCCACACAGGTGGCATGCTGGGAGCCCACCCTAGCGTGCCAAAGCACCTGTTAAATCGTAAAATGGTCTCCCGATGTCTTATTTTTGTTTCAACCTGTAAAAAAGGAAAGGGTCCCTCGTAGTCTCCCTGCCCCCCTACCACAACCCGCACCCACCCACTGTGCACCCTGTCTCCACCCCCCATACCCCATACTTACCTCCTGAGTTCAGCACAATGATCTTCGCTGAACCGGGAACACGTCTGCACTCTTCAAAGCCGACTGCGAACTGAGGAAATGCCGGTAAGCTATATAATGTAATAAAAAGGGTTTTCTCCACTTTAGTGCATATCTCGGGCATTTTTGAGAATTTTTTCACAAAATGTTCAACATGGGGTTTTTGGGACCCCTCCTCATGAATTCTTGAACTGTCATGGCGTTAATTGGCCCCGAAAGGTGGTTTTGCGGTCACTGTGCAGAATCACCCTTCGATGCCGATTGATGAAACAACAGTGCCAGTGTTCATGAGGTGGTATCTCAAAAAGCCTATGTTGCAAATTTGGTGGAAAAAAAAAAATGACTGTTTTACGAGCGTGCATTGCGCAGTTGCTACGTACACTCGTAACTGCATGAATTTACAATATTTTCATGCCAGATTTTCAACATTGGCATTTTGTCACACCTCCTTGTGAGCAGTATAGCTGTCATTGTTCACATCCTGGCTGAAATGTGTTTTCGCAGTTCCGGCACAGAATGGCGTGGTCACTGTGGGAAATCAGTGTTCAGGATAGATTAAGAAAATGTCAGTGACACTGTTCATGAGTAGAAGTCCTAAAATGCCTATGTTGAAAATTTGGTAACGATACTCCATAAAATGACTGTGTTACGAGCTTGCGTTGCGCAGTTGGCACGCATGCTCATAACTTTGTGAATTTATAATATTTTCACTCCAGATTTTCAATATTGCCATTTTCCCACACCTACTTATAAAAAGTGCAGCTGTCATTTTTCCCATCCTGGCCAAAATGTGTTTTTGCACTTCCAGCGCAGAATAGAGCGGTCGCTGTGGGAAATCACTGTCCGGGACAGATTAAGAAAATGACAATGATACTGTTCATGAGCAAAGGTCCTAAAATGCCTATGTTGAAAATTTGGTGATGATAGCCCTTCAATTGACTGTGTTACAAGTGTGCGTTGTGCACTTTCCACGCACCCTTGTAACTTCGCAGATTTGTAATACTGTCACACCAGATTTTCAACAGTGCCATTTTTTCACACCTCTTTATAAGCAGTATAGCTATCATTTTTCACATCCTGACCAAAATGTGTTTTCACAGTTCCGGCGCAGAATGACGTGGTCACTGTGGGAAGTCAGTGTTTGGGACAGATAACAAAAATGACAGTGGCACTGTTCATGAGCAGAGGTCCTAAAATCCCTAAGTTGAAAATTTGGTGACGAAACTCCATAACATGACTATGTTACAAGCATGCGTTGAACTGTTTCCATGCACCCTTGTAATTTCGCAAATTTGTAATACTGTCACACCACATTTTCAACAGTGACATTTTTTCACAACTTATGAACACTACAGCTGTCATTTTTCACATCCTGGCTAAAATATGTTTTTGCACTCCTGCCAGACAATAGCACGGTCACTCTGGGAAATCAGTATTTGGGACAGATTAAGATCGACCGAGTGAGAGGGGGGAGTGACCGAGCTCAACTGAGCTCTATCGGGACTGCTGCAGATTTGTTTGTGGGCAGACAAAGGCCTCAACACAAGAGCCCAGTACAAAAGAGCAGCCTGCAACACTGGGAGAAACAAAACGAGAGAGTGAGTGAAGGAGAAGGAGTGAGCAAATTCACCAAAGCGCTGTCAGGACTGCTACGGATTTCTTTGTGGGTAGAAAAAGGTGTCAATATAGGCAGGGGCCCAGTACAAAAGGCCAGCCTGCAGCGGTGGGAGAAACAGTATGAGCGAGTGAGACAAGGGGACTTAGTCAGCTCAACGGAGCTCTATCAGTACTGCTGGGATTTCTTTGTGGGTAGAAAAAGGCGCCAATGCAGGCAGGGGCCCCGTACAAAAAGGGCAGCTTGCAGCACCAGGACAAACAGAATGAGTGATGAGAGAGGGAGACTGCGCGACCTCAATGGAGCTCTGTAGAGACAGCTGCGGATTTCTTTGTGGACAGACAAAGGTACCAACGCAGCCAGGAGCCCCATACAAAAGCGCAGTGTGCGGCACCAAGAGAAACAGAACAAGCGAGTGACAGAGCGGTAGTGATCGAGCTCAACAGAGTTCTACTGTGACTGCTGCAGATTTCTTTGTGGTCAGAAAATGTGTCAACGCAGGCAGGAGCCCAGTACAAATGGCGAGCTTGCAGCGCCGGCAGAAACGGAATGCGAGAGTGATAGAGGGGGACTGAGCGAGCTCAGTGGAGCTGTGTCGGGACTGCTTCAGATTTCTTTCTGGCCAGAAAAAGCCACCAATGCAGGCAGGAGCCCGGTACAAAAGGGCAGCCTGCAGCACCAGGAGACACAGAACGAGCGAGTGAGGGAGGTGGAGTCAATGAGTTCAACGGGTCTTTGTTGGGCCTGCTGCAGATTTGTTTGTGGGCAGAAAAAGGCAGCAATGCATGCAGGAGCCCAGTTCAAAAGGGCAGCCTGCAGTGGCAGGAAAACCAGAATGAGCGAGTGAGTGAGCTCAACAGAGCTGTATTGTAACTGCTACAAATTTCTTTGTGGGCATAAGAAGACAACAACGCAGGCAGGAGCCCGGGAGAAAAGGGCAGCCTGCAGCACCGGCAGAACAGAATGAGCGAGTGAGAGAAGGGGAGTGAGCGACCTCAACGGAGCTTTGTCGGGACTACCATAACATGACTGTGTTACAAGCGTGCACTGAACTGTTTCCACGCACCCTTGTAACTTCGCAAATTTGTAATACTGTCACACCACATTTTCAACAGTGGCATTTTTTCACAACTCCTTATGAACACTACAGCTGTCATTTTTCACATCCTGGCTACAATATGTTTTTGCACTCCTGCCAGACAATAGCACAGTCACTCTGGGAAATCAGTGTTTGTGACAGAATAAGATCGACCTAGTGAGAGGGGGGAGTGACCGAGCTCAACTGAGCTCTGTCAGGTCTGCTGCGGATTTGTTTGTGGGCAGACAAAGGCCCCAACACAAGAGCCTAGTACAAAAGGACAGCCTGCAGCACTGGGAGAAACAGAACGAGAGAGCGAGTGAGGGAGGGGGAGTGAACAAACTCACCGAAGTGCTGTCAGGACTGCTGCAGATTTCTTTGTGGGCAGAAAAAGGCATCAATACAGGCAGGGGCCCAGTACAAAAGGCCAGTCTGCAGCTGTGGGAGAAACAATATGAGCGAGTGAGACAAAGGGACATAGACAGCTCAACGGAGCTCTATCAAGACTGCTGGGATTTCTTTGTGGGCAGAAAAAGGCGCCAATGCAGGCAGGAGCCCCGTACAAAAGGGCAACTTGCAGCTCCAGGACAAACAGAATGAGTGATGAGACAGGGAGACTGCGCAACCTCAATGGAGCTCTGTTGGGACAGCTGCGGATTTCTTTGTGGACAGACAAAGGTACCAATGCAGCCAGGAGCCCCATACAAAAGCGCAATGTGCGGCGCCAAGAGAAACAGAACGAGCGAGTGACAGAGCAGTAGTGATCGAGCTCAACGGAGCTCTAGTGTCACTGCTGCAGATTTCTTTGTGGGCAGAAAATGCGGCAATGCAGGCAAGGGCCCAGTACAAATGGCCAGCTTGCAGTGCCAGCAGAAACGGAATGCAAGAGTGATAGAGGGGGAGTGAGCGAGCTCAGTGGAGCTGTGTCGGGACTGCTTCAGATTTCTTTCTGGCCAGAAAAAGCCACCAATACAGGCAGGATCCCAGTACAAAAGGGCAGCCTGCAGCACCAGGAGACACAGAACGAGCAAATGAGGGAGGGGGAGTCAGTGAGCTCAACGGGGCTTTGTTGGGACTGCTGCAGATTTGTTTGTGGGCAGAAAAAGGCAGCAATGCATGCAGGGGCCCAGTACAAAAGGGCAGCCTGCAGTGGCAGGAAAACCAGAATGAGTGAGTGAGTAAGCTCAACAGAGCTGTATTGTAACTTCTGCAAATTTCTTTGTGGGCATAAGAAGGCAGCAACGCAGGCAGGAGCCCAGTAGAAAAGGGCAGCCTGCAGCGCCGGCAGAACAGAATGAGTGAGTGAGAGATGGGGAGTGAGCGACCTCAACGGAGCTTTGTCGGGACTGCTGCACATTTCTTTGTAGGCAGAAAAAGGCGCAAACAGAGGCAGGAGCCCAGTACAAAAGGGCAGCCTGCAGCACCAGGAGAACCAGAATGAGTGAGTGAGACAGGTGGAGTGAGCCACCTCAATGGAGCTCTGTCGGGACAGCTGCGTATTTCTTCCTCAGCAGAACAAGGTGCCAAAGCAAGCAGCAGCCCACTACAAAAGAGCAGCCTGCAGCACTGGGACAAACAGACTGAGCCAGTGACAGAGGGCCACTGAGCGAGCTCAACAGACCAACGCAATCAACATTTGGCATTGACAAATGCTCGTTTTTCTTTTGTGCAGCTCACATGTTTAAATCTAAAAAGAAAAGCGAGTGGTTGTTAAAAAGGACAGGATGTAACTCTCCGATACCGCACGCTCACTCAGCACCTAATTTATATTTGAGGTCCCCCCCCCACTAATTTTCTTCCTTAAAAATAAATACCAGTGGCTCAATTCATTTAAACTAGGGAGCCTAGTGACACACTTCCAAAGTGGAACGGAGAAATGGAATATCACAGCTGCTTCACTGAAGCAGACTTTTGTAGGGCTAAGCCAGTGGTTCAAGAGGGCAGCACAACTGGCCACATCCCCCATTCAGCCCATTTAAGGGCTACTCCTCCTCCCGCTGCACATGAGCATTTTTCCTTGCAGTCGGAGGTGCCGCCCCTTCCCCATCTGTTTCTCTTCCCTTCAGTGCTGGTCCCTGTCTCTCTGAGCCTCTGGCTGCCCACTCATCTTGCTTCCCCTGTTCTTTCCCCCCCTTCCCCCACTGCCTGCCCAGTGGTGGACACTCCTTCATCTTGTCCTGTGCTGGATTCCTATGCTACCTCATTTCCATGGTCCTTCCTTGCCCTGGCAGCATCTTCGCTTCCTTCCATTGTCTCTCCTCCCCCTCACTCCTTCCCTCCTGCCTTCTTTCTCACGGCTGCTCCTCTCTGCTTTTGGGATCTCCGCTCCTGTTCACCATGTCGGTGAGCTCAGGGAGTTACCGCTCACTCAGAGTGAGTTGAGGAGCTACACCAAGCCATGAAGGGTTGGAAGCAGAGTGCTGGCAGGACAGAGGAAGTCCGCACAGTGGGCAACACACCTAAGCCATCTGTCCAGCTACTGGTAGCCCTTTCATCCTTGCTTCCACCGTAGGGCACCTTACTCCTGGCGCAATTATCTCTCTCCATTGTCTGTACCCCAGAGTGGTGTTCATCAGCTCTCTACCACTTCCTGTGCAGCTCAACCCAATGTTCTAGCTCCCTGCTCACCCCAGACATTTTCCATGGTGCTCCTATTCATTTCAGTACAGATTTGCATGGCCATCATTACTTACCTCCTGTGTACTTCCTCCTCTGCATGTTAGCCCAGTCTTTCTCTCCCCTGTTACTTAGCCTGGATTTCCTGCCATGTACTTTGCTCCAGGGCATCTTGGCTTAGCCACAGCTGTTGACAATTATTTCTTTAACCCTATTAATTAGCTGCTACGTACTTTTCTCCTGGGCCTGTCTGCTTAGCTGCACAGCTATCGTACAACATGTTATCCCAACCCCCGCTGATGGTAATTACTCCTTTATGTTTTCCTCCTGGTTTACTTAACTTCTCGATGTCGGGGTGTCCTGTTTGTTGCTTCTTTGTTTTTCCTATGGCGGGGGACTGAGGAGTAGTGGCAGACATCTCGGTCCCGGGCAGTGGGAGCAGCTTTATGTTTGCCATACTGTTGCAGCCCCTAGCTCGCCTGACCTCCTGCTGCTGCTCCACACAGCCTTTATGGCATTTCACAACTAGCTATTGCAGACAACTCTCTACCTTAGGGCAGCTGGCTCCACCCAGCCTTCTACCATCCTTTCCCTGTTATTTTGCACCTGATTTACATAGTCATCCCAGTCTTCCTGTCCCTTGCAGTCCTCTCAGCCTTTCTGTCCCTTGCACTACCAGTATCACTCATATACCAGCCGTCATGGCACTAACATAATCAGCTTGCAAGTCTGTTCTTTCCAGGACCTTTCCCCTTTCAATACTGGCATCCCCTTCCAAGTCTGAGAGCATATCATGTTTACTTGCTTTGAACTGCACCTCCTACCATACTGGCTTTGCAGCCTCTTCCTACCTAACCAGCTTCACAGCATCCTCGTCTCCAACCATCTGCCTTGGGCTTCACCTGGCCTCAACGTTCTCTTACTCATAATATACAATCCAATTCACTCCTAATTTGGCTTTCTAATGGACTTGGTTGGCATGCATTCCTGTGGTTGACAGCTGCTATTTGCTTTACCTAGACCCACAAGATGGTCCATATTGCTCAGTCTGACCTACGTACAGGTCTCCCTGTCAGCTTTCATCCAGTCAAGACCCATGATAGGATCCACAGTGCTCAGTCTGACCTATGTACTGGTCTCCCCATGTCTGCTATCATCCATCATGACCCACGTACGGGTCCCATGCTCCTTACCATGTGCAGGTCTCATGCTCATTATATCTCACTTTTCCACATTTTGGAGACATGCCGACCATATCCATTACTCTGGGACTCAGGGTTAGCCGTGTGGTTGACAGTCTCTCTCTGTACCCCGAAGTTCGCATCTTAAACATGTAAAGCTTGTGGCGAGGTCCTTCACACCTGGCCCATAGTTGGGGATTTACTCACTCTGGGTGGACCTTCAGTCGTGAACTGTTCAATGGCACCTCTTGATGTAGCATTTAAGACTTCAGTGGTGAAGGATGGGGCTCTCATGGGAAAGGGCCTTTTAGCTGCCTGAGCAGGTTTGGAGGCATCCTTTCAAGCTATTCTCGCTACAATCATCTCTGGTTCGCCTGGTTTGTTCTTAGATCAGTAGGCCAGCTGAGCACCTCAGTGGTTGTTACTCTCCTGCTCCCACCTTGGTTGCCCGTTGTTGTAGAGTTAGCTTGCAACCTTCCACGGTGTTCCTGTTAGAGGGATAGAGTGAGAGTGTTCCCTGAAATTGAAATTCCCCAGGGCTGGTCTACTGAATTGCAGTAGCAGAGCCGTCACTAAACAAAACTGTCCCAAAGCCTGGAGGGAAAGTGACCTAGGCCTTGGTTCCCCAGAAGTTTCCTCCTCAAAGGTTTTTTTTCCTCTATTCCATGCCAATGGTCAAAATACTAGTTAGGCATAATTGTAGTCCCTAGGTCAATTAGTTAAGTTCTGCTGTTGGATGGCTGTCCCGTATTTATCCCTTCTCCCCCTTTGGTTGTTCTGTCTCTCCTAAGGAAGCCAGGCCTCCACACCTTGCGGTCAGGCCTCTGAGTGGGTCACTATTCACTTGTCATTTCATGCCTACTTTACTCAAACAGTACAACCGATTGACCCATGCCATCAACTGAATCCATGTTACCAACCGACCTATATACAGGTCTCCATTCACCCATGCTACCAACTGAATCTATGTTACTACCTGACCAATGTACAGGTCTTCAATATGATAAGCATTCACCATCTTGTCTGCTTGCTTCACTCTCTTTTTGGGCTTCTTTCTAAAGTACCTTTAGCTAAGGGAAACACTCCTGAGGCATCCCTAGGGGTGGAACCCTCTTCTAGGGTTCCTTGCCTTTGTACCCCTACAGGGTGGTATATCCCACGGATAGAGAGGCAAACAGCCAAAGATTACATATGTTACACAACAACGAAACCAGTTGTGCAAGCACATTGGATTGGAGGGCTAAACCCGTGGTTCAAGGGGGCATCACAACTGGCCATATCCCCCATCGGCCCATTTAAGGGCTGCTCCTCCTCCTGCTGCACATTAGTGTTTTTCTTTGCCCCTCCATCCACCCCTCCTCCTCCAGTGGCATGACTCTCTCTCCCACGGTCTTCTTCACTAACACAGCACCTCTAGGGGTGGAATCTTTTTCTAGGGTTCCCTGCCTTTGTACCGCTACCGGATGGTATATCCCACAGATAAAGAGGCAAACAGACAAAGATTACATATGTTACATAAGCACAAAACCAGTTGCATAGGCACATTGAATTACTTTCAGCACCACTGCTTCTGAAAAGGGTACCCATTCAGATTAGCAGTATAGGAATAGCAAAAGGCAAGAGAGCGCTTGTTTCTGTAGTGCTACCATGGACAGCGAGCAGGGATGTAGAGCACTTGTGATATGTGCTCCCCTGGTGGCTGTCCAGGGTGCTGCCACAGGACACGGGCAGCAAAATACCAGGGGCTGGCTGATCTGATCCCATGGCGTGGAGGGGTGGGGCATGGAACAGTTTAGCCGGGAGGCAGTGGAGACAAAGGTTCTAATCCTGGTCTCCAAACATTTTTGCTGGATTCAGGACTTAGAATTTGTACAAGGGGTGTGGAAACAGTACTGTATGGCCCCACAAATGTTAACTTTTCCCGTGATCCGCTCCCCCCCGAGGGAGAATCTTTAAGTACAAGGGGTTGGGGGGGAAGAGCATCAGGGGGTGCAGGGGGGTGAAGCCCCCTGCAAAAATAAATCTGACAGTAGTTTTGCCATGCTATCCTTGCTGATGGCATTGTGGTCAGCTATATTCTGACCCAGTGCCTTGAAAAGTACTGCGCACTTGCTATTTACTGACCATTACTCATCAATTCCATTTTTTAAAGTTTTCCTAGAGTTCCACAACAAAAAAAAAAATGAACCAGTCTCCACTTGGGCTGCTATGGTGATGAGGAGGCTCAGTAAGACAAACATGAATGAGTGTTTGAGCGAGTCAGCGAGCATTTCTCTCAACGGTCACCACAGCACTATTCTGATAATGCTTGCTTGCTCTTCATGTCTCTTTTTTCAATTCTTCCATATAAATACATTACAAAAACATTCTCCCTTCCAGCTCTGTATCTCTGCTCTCCTGTTTTGAAGACACGCAACTGACAGCAGTGGCCCTCATGAGCAGTGATGGGGCCAGAGCTCCAAACAGTGCTCAGTGACTGTCATACAACTGTTACATAATCTCCTGGTACAACATTTAAATACAGCACCAAACTGACTACCAGAAGAACACAGGTGGAACCTGGACACTGGGTTGGGTTGGTGAGGTGGTGGGAGAGGTACCAGAGCCTACAAAATGAAACAATACATGGGAGAGGGAATTGCATAGAACACAAGAAAAATCCTCCTACTGCCCAGACAGCTCCACCTAGAGGATAAGCATAAAAAAGGAACTTCTTTTTGGTATAAATATACTTCCACACACAAAAAAATCAAGTGAAAAACTGTTTTAAAAATATTTTTGTTGTTGTTGCTTCTTCTGTTTAAAGATTAGCCATTGTATAATAGCAGTAATGCACTTCAGGGTGTGTATTGTGCTCAGATAAAGTCACTTCTCGGTTGTTGGACACACTCAGCCTGTGGCATTGTGCCCAACCACCGGAGGCGTGACATTATCTGAGCATGACACACACACACAGTTGTGCATTATTGCTTAATGATTACATATGTTTTGTCCATTTTTTTATTGTTGTGCCTGTACTGGACACTTGTGCAAAAAGAGTTTTTGCCTGTTAAGGTTTTCCAGTAAAATAAATGAAATGAAATGAAATTAAAAGCAGGGACATACTGAACTCCCTGCTGAGGGTGTTCCTCATGTAAGTAGTAAGGGAACCCTCTCATAATGGAGCAACACAGGACTTGGTATTCATTAACAGGGGCAGAGTTAAAGATGTCAAGGTGAGATGACACCTGGGACCAGTGATCAGTGTACAGTGTACAGTGTGGTTCAACATAAGGATGACTGCAGAATCAAGCAAAACAAGGGTGAGGGTCCTGGACTTCAGGAAGGCAGATTTTGAAAAGTTGGGGGAATGCTTCAAGGATGACCTGGCAGGGAGTTATGATTTGAGTGCGGTGGAGGAACAGCAAGTGAAGCTAAAAGAGGGCATATTGAAGGCAACATACATCTATGTCAAGCAAGTGAGTAAAAGCAAAAGATGAAAGAGAACATTACAGTTCTCAAGAGGTAACTTAAAAGGTAAAGGCTAAAAGGGTGGCATTCAGAAGGTCTAAGGAGACACAGAAGGAGGAGGATAGTGTGGTGGATTGGGAGAACAGAGGGAAGCAGGGAAAGCAGGACCACAAAGATGCAAATGGAGGAGAAAATAGCCCAGGCAGTAATAAAATGGGACAAGGCAATTTTTATGTTTGCTTGCACGCATGTGCAAGAAACATAGTGCCATCATCGGAGATTTCGGAGGTGTGTCACCTCCTCCTCCAATTCAGTCAGTGTGTTGGCAGGCGCAGCCCCTGTAAGCCAATGCATGCTGGAGCTGTCTATGACAAGCTCCAAAATGCAGTGGCATACAGTTCAAAGGGGGAGCTACGCTTGAGTGAGCAGCGATAAGATATAGCCTGCTCATGCGCACACACACACACACACACACACACGCCACGCAGGCGCGCGCTTCCACGCACGCACACACTGAATAGCCGACAGGGGTGCCCAATCCCGGCTGTGCCGCGGCCCCCCCAAAGTTTTCAAAATGCCACGCTGGGTGCCTACCCCAGCGTGGCAAGTAATGATATAGCCGACGGGCTGCCCAACCTCGTCCGGCTCCACTGTCCTAACCCCCGAGTACTAAGTGCCACGCTGGGAGCCCACCCCAGCGTGGCAATCCATACTTTGGCCGATGGGGTGCCCAATCCCCCGTCGGCTGAACGGCCCCCCCAACCGTTCTTGTGCCACGCTGGGAGCCCACCCCAGCGTGGCAAACGTCCCGAGTGTTTTTTTTACCCTGTAAAGAGAAAACGGTCCCACGGCACGCCTCCCAGCCCCTCCCACAACCCGCACTCCACCCACTGCACACCCAGCCTCCCCACACCCCTCACCCCATACTTACCTCCGGACTCTGCGCGCGACTTCCGTGGACTGGGAACACGCCTGCACTCTTCAAAGCCGACCGTGAACTGAGGAAATGCCGTAAGCTGTATAATGGGCTAGATAGGGTGTTTCAACTTTGTTGCATATCTCAGGCATTTTTGAATTTTTGCACCAATCTTCAACATGGGGTTTTGGGACCCTTCTATGATTGATGTCACTGTCATGGCGTTATTCAGGCCCGAGGGTGATTTCGCAGTCACTGCGCCTAAATCACCCTTCGGGCCTGAATAACGCCATGACAGTGACATCATTCATGAGAAGGGGTTCCAAAACCCATGTTGAAAATCTGTGCCAAAATTCCAAAATGACTGTTTTATTGAGCGTATGCATGCAGTTCCTACGCAGGCTCGTAAGTTTGCAAATTTTCAATATTTTCACTCCAGATTTTCAAAATTGCCATTTTACCACACCTTCTTATGAGCAGTACAGCTGCCATTTTTCACATCTCACTCAAAATGTGTTTCCGCCCATGTAGCGCACAATGGCGCAGTCGGTGTGTGAGATCAATGTACGGGCCAAATTAAGAAAATCACAGTGACACTGTTCATGAGCTGAGGTGTTAAAATGGCTATGTTGAAAATTTGGTGAAAAAATTCCAAAAAATGACTGTTATGAGCGTGCGTTGCACAGTTCCTATGCATGCTCGTAAGTTTGCAAATTTAATATTTTCACTCCAGATTTTCAACATTGCCATTTTATTACACTTCCTTATGAACAGTACAGGTCCAATTTTTCATATGTCGCCCAAAATGTGTTTTCGCACATGTAGCGCACAATGGTGTAGTCGGTGTGCGAAAGCAATGTTTGGGACAGATTAAGAAAATCACAGTGACACTGTTCATGAGCAGAGGTCTTAAAATGGCTATGTTGAAAATTTGGTGACAAAAGTCCATAAAATGACTGTGTTACAAGTGAGCATTGCCCAGTTTCCATGCAGCCTCGCTAGTTCATGACTTTGTAATATTTTCAGTCCAGATTTTCACCAGTACCATTTTTCCACACTTCCTTATGAACAGTACAGCTGTCATTTTTCACAACATGGCTGAAGTGTGTTTCCACACTTTCAGTGCAGAGATGCATGGTCGCTGTGGGAAATCATTGTTCGGCACAGATAAAGAAAATCACAGTGACACTGTTCATGATCGGAGGCTCCAAAATGCCTGAGTTGACAATCTGCTGTAAAAAAATCCCCAACCTAATTATATTACGAGTGTGCGTTGCACAGTTTCTATGTACGCTCGTGACTTCACCATTTTTTTAAATATTTTTACTACAGATTTGCAACATTGCCATTTTTTACACCTCCCCATGAACAGTACAGCTGTCATTTTTTACATCCTGTTCGGAATGTTTTTGCACCTGTGGTGCTAAATGCCGTAGTCACTGTGCATAAGCAGCTTTCGGCTAACAAACTGATATTCCCCCTGTTCATGAGGTGGGGTCACAAAAAAAACATGTTGAAAATTTGGAGTGAAAATACCAACGAATGCCTGAGGTATTAGGGTTTCCAACCATAACGCCCAACCCTGTAGGGAATGACAGGCATCAGGGGTATGACTTGGGGATTCTTGCCTGTGATACTCATACCATTCCACACCCTGCAGTCAGTGAGCGGCATCAAGGTATGCCTTAGACTCTTCGTCCCAAACTTCACCCCATTCTCCTATATCACACCCATCTCACCATATTTCCTAATGAAATGGGGTGCGCATAAGGGCCAAAGACCCCAAGGAACACCGTGACACTTGTCAGTGTCTGCAGGGTGGGGTGTGGTGAAATGGCGTGGTCATTATGCCTGACAACCCAAACGCACAACCCAATGCCTGTCACTCTATGCAGGGTGGTGGTGGCGTTGGCTTCAGTTCAAAACTTCACTGCCATTCCTATTACGCAGCTCTGTAACTTCTACACTACCACTGCCAATGCCAGCAAGCAAACATTCGGCATTGACAAATGCTTGTTAGGTATTGAAGTGAAAAGAGGAAGACCAGGGGAGGGATTGTAAAGTTAAAAAGGGAAGGGGAGACTGTGCAGAGGGGGACCAGGGAAAAGCAGACATCCTGGTCAAATATTTTTTTCAGTGTTCACAGAGGAAGGAGATGGGGAGGGGCAACAAAAAAGTAACAGGAGCTTTGGGGGAGGGTGGTAGACACTAGTCCTTTTTCAGAGGAGAGAGTCCTGAAGAGGCTTACTAATCTGAAAGTGGACAGAGTGGATGTCTGGACCAGTGATGGGACCAGACAGGGTGCCACCAAGGGTATTGAGAGAGCTCAGGGAAGTACTGGCTGCATCTCTGACAGTCCTATTTAACAGCTCACTGGAAACCAGAGTGTTTCCAAAGGACTGAAGGAAGGCAGGTGAAGTCCCAGCTCGCAAAAGTGGTACAGGGAGGAAGCTGACAACTACAGACCAATCAGCCTAACATCAGTGGTGGGAAAATTAATGAAATGGCTGCTGAAGGACAGGATTGTGGAACATCTTGAAACAAACAGGTTACGAGGCCTGAGGCAGCATGGATTCGGTGGGGGTTGGGGGGTCATGTCAAAAGAATCTGATACATGTCTTTGACTGGATGACCAGGGAATTGGATCAGGGTGGAGTGATGGATTTGGCCTACCTAGATTTTAATAAGGCTTTTGACTTGTAAGGAAGCTGAAATGGATCCAAAGGTGGTAAACCTGATAAGATATTGTTTAGGGGATATGCTACAGAAGGTGGTGGTAAACAGAGTTCACTCTGAGGAAGGGAGGGTGACCAACAGGATGCCTCAGGGCTCAGTACTGGAACCAGTCCTCTTTAATGTCTTTAGAAGTGGCATTGCACAGGAGATAGAAGGGAAGGGAAGGTCTGCCTCTTTGTAGATGACACAAAATTCTGCAATAAGGTAGACACTCTAGGGGGTGGAAAGAATGAGCAGTGACTTGAGAAAACTCGAGGAGTGGTTAAGAGTATGGCAGCTAGGTCTGAATGTGAAAAAGTACACAATCATGCACTTGGGGCACAGAATCCCAAGTGCAGAATACAAAAAATATGTACGGAGAGGTGTTGATGATGACCAAACAGGAAAGAGACCTGGGGGCTATCATATCTGATGACCTCAAGGTAGCCAGGCAGTGTGACAAGGCAGTCAGGAGGGCTAGTGGGATACTGGGGTGCATAAGGAGAGGTAACATTAGCAAAACAAGGGAGGTGGTGTTACCTCTGTATGGATTGCTGGTAAGACTCCACCTAGAGTACTGTGTGCAGTTTGGGAGACCACATCTTCAGAAGGAAATAGACAGAATGGAGGAGGTCCAGAGGAGGACAATTAAAATCATGTAGAGTCTGCATCAAAGGCCCTACAAGAAAAGACTGAAGTACTTCAAAATGTACTCCTGGAAGAGAGGAGGGCAGGGGGGATATGACAGAGACCATTAGATACCTCACCAGAGTACATAAGGTTCAAGAGGGAAGTAATTTTTCAGAAAAAAGATGCTCTGGAACAAAGGCACTTGCAATGAAGCTGGTGGGAGGGGTAGATTCAGGAGAGATGTGAGAAAGTACTTCTTCACAGAAAGAGTAGTGGATGCCTGGAACAGTTTTCCAGTAGATGTGGTGGAGGCAAAAACAATGGTGGGATTTAAGAATGCGTGGAATAGACATAAGGGAATCTTAATGGAAAGAAAGTGAGAGAAAGAGTCCAGCACTGTATGTAGGGAAAAGTGGGCAGACTAGGTGGGTCAAGCGGTCCTTATCTGTCGTCAAATTCTATGTTTCTATGTGCCAGTCCACCCAAATACAGAAATGTTAGAGGTATGACCTAACTAGAAATGAGATGTTGTGTCTCGGCTGACATATACTGGATAAATAAATTTAACGAAAAAAATTTAGGAAAACGTGAACAATCTGAGTAACTGGTCACACCCCTAAAGTCTTATTTTATTTATTTATTTTTTTATTTATTTGTTTACTGGGTAGGCACACTGATCCCAAGGACCGCTTTCAGTCATGACCCGGGCCATGCACATGGCACATACAAGGGATAAACATTACACTTGTATATTCAAAAGGATATGCATTACAAATTCAAAGATAATACAGTTCCAGCAGCATATGACAGGTACAATGGGGTACAGATAAAGTACAGTTACATTTACAATAGTAATATGCATATGGACAAGGTGGACTTTTTCAATTAGGTAATAATTGTGCAGAAATACAAGAGGCAAACAGGTCCATGGAAAGAGTCACCCTGGGGGGCAAGTGCATTTAGATGCTATGACTAAGGAGGCGTTATAGTTTGACAGGAAAGATGTGTGCGAGTCCAGTGAGCAAAAGGAGATGGGGAGGTTATTCCATAGTTTGGGTTCTACAACAGAGAAGGTGTACCTCCCTGTGTTGTTGAGATTCTGGGGACTTCCAGTGGGGGAACAACAGTGCTTCTAAGGAGATGGAGGCATTGTCTCCTGTTGAGGAGGTAGGAATAGAGGGAGAGGTCACCGTCTCTGATGGCTTTATTCACTATACATCCTACAGAGAAGTTCCAGCGTGCCAGAAGAGGGAGCCATCCCAGAGACTGGTAAAGCGAGCAGTGGTGTGTGGAATAGAGGCCCATTAGTGTGAATCTGCAGATGCTATTTTAGGTGGGGGTAAGTCTGGCAAGTAGTTTAAAGGTTTGAGTGTAAATAGTGGCACAGTAGTCAAGGAGGGGGATGAGGTTTCCATGTGTAACCCCCTTGTTCTCAGGGGTACTAGAATCCTACTTAGAATCAGTGGCAAGCAGGGAGAGGCAGCTAGTGAAATGCCAGTTAAATGGATTTCACAGTGTCCCACTCTGTTTTCAATCTCAGCTGAGCTGGAGTGATGATGTCACTTTAGAATTGTCGCAGCAGCATAAGCCACATTGGAATGCTAGCTGGGGAGTTAGCTGTAGAATGTTGAGTTAGAGTTCAGAATCTGTAGAGTGGAGAGTGAGAAGGAGGCTACTGCCTGGGCAGCGCCTCAGTTTTAGCTCTGACAGAAAGCTACCTCCGTAGTTTGGGTAGTTTGTTCTCACCCTAGAAGAAGAACATAGAAGATCAGAGAGTGAAGTGGTAGAGACTATTCCTAAAGGGTTTTCCAGTGCCCCATCCCCGGAGGGATGGGGGGGATTCCAGGATTCAGGGGCAATCCCCTAGTCCAGCCTGGACTGTGCTGAAGCTGCCTGAGATTCATCTGCTCTGTGAGTACCCAAGACTTTTGTGTGGAAAAAGCCCTGGGGCACCTGCATTTCTGTGGTGAGTTTTTCTCTGACAAAGGGACTCTATCACCAAGACTGTTTCTGTTTAAAAGTGTCTGCCTACAATCGGGTCTGGAGAGAGACTTGCCAAGTACAGAACTTTTAGTTCGTGTCTGATTTAAAAGTGTCTGTTAAAGTGGGGGGTCCAGTGAAGAGACATTGCCAATTACAGAACTTTTAACTTCATGACACCTCAGAGGTGTGTAAAGTAGTATGTTAAATGTGAAAGACATTTCAAGATAGCATCTACAAGTTTTCTGAGAAGGGGTGTTATTAACCAGATGAATGGCTGAGTATAAATTTGGAAGCAAAAGGTGGGAGACCCCCCCCCCCGCAATCTGGAGTAACCATGTTTACCTCTCCGAGTTCAGTTTGGTCACCTTTGTTTTCTCTCAGTGCATTTGGCTAGTGCCTGAAGAAAATAGTTTACCCAGACGTGGGTTTTGGATTTTCTGTGAGCCTGTATGTGCTCTTTGGTGGTCGAGGGTGCCACCAGTAATTTCTCATGAAATACGGGAAAGTCTCCTAGTACTGGCTGAGGGTGCCTAGTCAAGGGAAGTGTACCAGATCTGGCCATGTGTACCAATTTCCAATCAGAACCTGAGGGTTTGCTGTGTGTGTGTGTGTGTGCTCTGTACCTCAGTAATCTGCATTACCAGTGGGAGTAGCTCTGTGTGGGGGTCCATCTTCACTTTGTGATTATTCTCTGTGTATGTGAATAAAAGCCACACTCTAGAATTCCAACCTGGTTTGGACAGTACTGTTATTGCTTCCACTGTATCTGGATTTAGTTGGGTACCACTGACCAGAAGTACAAACCTAGCATAATTGTGAGCAAACGTTTTCTCCCAGGGACCCAGGTTGATGGCCATGGCAAATGGTCCCCCAGGTGTGAGCCAGGTAGTTGCCACACTTGGGTTGCCTGTCTGAGGATGGCAGGCTCAGATGTACTAGTAAACTGAACTGTTGTAGTGACAACCCCCATTCCCTCTCGTTGGCGTCATGTGTGAGAGGAGCAGCCCTGCTAGTTGAACAAAGGGGGCCAGTGGGGGTGGGATACACATGCACTATGGCTAGCCTGACTTCTGGAGTTAGGTGATGATGAAGGCGGCAGTTTACTCATTGTATGGTTGAGTTAATGTGTACTGAGTACATCAGGGAGGGGTCCAGTGTAACACCCGGGTCTTTGAAAGTATGCACATTCTCAAGTGGCGTGCCATCCAGGGCTAGGATAGATAGGGGAGATGGGTTGTTTGCCAGATATGTTAATGTTGGCTTGGATCCCAGTAGAATGACTTTAGATTTTTTGATGTTTACCAGCAGCCTGTTTCCAAGGAACCAACTGTGTGCAGTTCGGTAGTTACTAGTTAGTTGGGAGGAGATGTTTGCTAGGGGTTTGGCACTATGGCATAGAACCAAGTTGTCAGTGTAAAGAATGGCCTCACTCTTAAGGCTTTCCTTAGGGAGGGAGTTAATAAATAGGGAGAAAAGGAATGGGCCCAGGATGGATTCTTGGAGTACTCTGGAAGGTACGGCCTTAGCTGTGGAGATTGGACTATTCACAGTGACCATCTAGTGGCGATTTAGAAGGTAATTTTGGAACCGGGTTTTTGTCCTCTCTGAGCACCCAGGGCTTACTAATCTTTCTCTGACTCATACAGCAAATACAAAGCATTACACTTGGGAAGGAAAAGCAGAGGTGAGGCCTACATATCCTGTAGGGCTCCACTTGTTGCAGTTAAGAAGCAAAAGGGGCTGGGAGTCTTAATAGACAAGGGGGTGAAGCATGATAAGCAGTGCAGAACTACTGTTAATTGGGCCAGTAGAATGCTGGAGTGCATTAAAGAGTGTAACAGCAGGGCAGGGGAAATAATATTGATACTTTACAAGGCCCTAGTCAGGCCCTTCCTGGAGTAATATTTGCAATTATTGGCTCCTCAATGAAAAAGGACATTAAAGTGGCCAAGAGGGTGCAGTGCAAGCCCACCAATATTATTAGGAGTTTAAGGGACAACTGTTACGAGGAGAGGTTGGTGGCCCTTAATATGTTAGCCTTGGAGAAAAGGAGGCTGAGAGGGGACCTGATCTCAGTCTTCTATATACTCAAGGGGATCAAAAAAGATTGAACAGACAGGAATGTTTGATCTAGTGTCCCCTAGAAGGACATAATGACATGCCCTGCTGCTCAAACGTGGCAAACACAGGGGTACAGTAATGTTAGGAGGCCTTCTTCTACCAGAGGCTGGTGATCTTATAGACTAGTCAAATTAGTATGTGCCTGAAAATCATGTTTACTTATCGCTGCTTCAGATGCAGAGTGGTAGATGCAATGGACCAAGAATCCCTTCAGACCTTATATTAATACAGCATGTTATTGTGGTATAATACACATTCTGTGCAAGTATCAGGTTCTCATGGTTTGCCTGAAGATTCAGTTATCTGATGTACTAGGGAAATAATAACAATTCCTTAGTGCTTTACAGCAGACTGAAGTCATTATAGATTGGCTTTTGTGCTTTCTTTCCATGCACCCCCTCACTCCCATACTTCCTCCAACATTTTGGCAGAAGATAGAAAGGAACTTTTATGACTCACTAAATCTGTTTCTAGCTAAGTACTGTTCTTTCTGACTCTGTCCCTGCTAACTTGTTTAAAAAAGATGTTGTTTTCTAAGGGCAAAGTTTACAGGATTGTTAAAAGTCAGCCTGCTGTTTATAAAAATCATAAATCTCTGGATTTACTCGTGGAGACAAGCTGCCTTAATTTATACTGTAAGTCTTTTAAGGATGACTCACTCTCCAACTTGTAGAAGGGGGTTTGTACCTTTAGATGCTAGTGAACTTTGGAACACATTCTCACAGCTTATGGAGGTGAATTACATGCTGCACATGCTTGTTCTCTGCCACGTAAACAGGTTTGTACTCTTCCACTGGCCTCAGCAGATGTCTCCAGAGCTCTCTGCCCCAGTCACATGGATTGCTGATCATATACAGTAGTTGCTTGCATAAGCCAAATCAGGAGAGAGAGCAGGGAATGGTGTGACTGATAAATAAATGCCAGTGCATCTATTCTCAAAGGACCGCAAAGGTCACTACACCCCCTACAAATTACACTAAGAATTCTTTACTTTTATAATAAAATAAACATGCCCTTTTCATAGTTTTGATTTTTTTTTATTAATCTTGTCAACATTTTTAATAAATTCCATGTTGATAAGCAGACTGCATTCCTAACAAGGCTCCCTCAATTTACCTAACCCTGCATAACAGATACCTATTTTGGTCAGTACCAAGGCTTCCAATTCAAAGCACATTGTGCAGCCATGCTGCTATCACAGAGCATCCCATGTCAACTCCTCAGACCTTCTGCAACCATATTAGCCACAAGGCCTCACAATACAGTCAGCATAGGCTGCGTCTGCCGTTCTCAGCCTTTGCTGACTGTATCGTGAGGCCTTCTGGCATCATGCAGTTCTGCTTAAAGTTGAGTCAGTCCAAATTAATTCATGGGCATCTGCATATGCTTCCCATGATGCTTTGCATCATTGGGGTATGTGCAGTTTGTGTTTTCTTTATTTTAATATTGGTTTCTTCTTTCTTAATTCCTATTCCTCCTTTTCCCATTCCCTTTTTTCTTTTCGCTTTTGAAATCCTGATTTATGGTGATATATTTTTTTGATTTTTGAATTATTCCTTCCAATTTCCACAACACCAGATCCCAGGGACTCAGCAGCAGAGTGAGTCGCTTGGCTGACTGATAGCCTGTGAGCTAGGCGGCAGCCCATCACTCAACCGGGAAAGGGAACCAGGCCAGGCAGGCAGCACCAGTCCAGCAGCAGCAGAGAGCCGAATCCGATTGATCAGCTGGTAAAAAAAGAGAGAGGCCACTGCTGCCAGCCCAGCAGAAGACCAAAGACGAGAAGAAGATCTGATTCCAAATGCAATCAAATTACAGCACAAGCCACACACACACACACACACACACACGCACCACAGGCTGGAGGGGGAAAAAAGCCAGCCAGCGGTTAAAAAAGAGGCTAGAGCAGCCAGTGACTGCTTCTGAGTCATGACATCACTTTACTTCATTTCACTTCACTTCACTAATCAGACAAACTTGAGACGACTTAGCAGCAGACCACAGTACTACTAATAACTGAGTGGCTGGTCTGGCGGTGCACACACCGAGTCACCAATGACCAGAGTTGAATGACACAAATTACACCAGGTCCACCACAAGTCCAGTCAGTTATCTTTAGACAGTTCACATGTTTCTGTTCTGTGTAGGTACTTATTAATAAACAGTTCACCTTGAACTCTTAGTTACTAAAAGACAACTCACTGTTAACAGTAAACACCACTGTAGCTTTCTTGACTTGAGTTCGGCTAATCAGACATAGCTATTCAGATTTGAGACAACTTAGCAACAGACGACCAACCAGTCAACAGTTACTGATACCGTGTTGGTCTAGAGAACAGCCGAGTACTTGACTTGTCTCTGTCTCTGTAGTGACAGTCTATGGGCTGGCTGAGCACGGCTGCGCAGAGTGGTGACCTTTTTGACACCAGCACAGGTCCACCATAGACAAGTCATTTTACTTCAGTTCACAACTTAGTTTTTGTTTAGTTAGTTTTTGTTTAGGTACTTAAAACAGTTAACCAATTGTTCTTTAGCTAGCAACTCACTGTCTGGAACTGGATCATAAAATAAACACCACACAGCTTGCTTGCCCAGTTGCCCTCATTCCTCCTGACTACTTGAACTGAAGTTGTGATTGATAGTTGACTTCACTATCAAACTACTTCACTTCAGTTAACTTACTTCACTTCAAGTTCAGTTCACAGCAGTTTCTGCTTAGGCTGTTTTTGTAGCACAGTTAAAGTTCAATTATTCTTTACAGCAAGTAAGACTTAGTAGATAACTTTAGTTACTGCAGGTGGTATGGGTAGGTCACCAAGATAATGAGGAGGTAGACTATTACTAAGTGTAAGAGTTAGCCCCCCCATCTGCCTGGCCTGCCTTAATAATTCCTTCCAATCCAAGTACTGTTAACTGAACTTAGTCCAGGGGCTCCAGCTCCACACTGAGTCCAAGACCACCACTGGCCACTGAAGAGCGACAGCTATGATGATAGGACCTTCGCCTGCCCATTCATATTAGCCTCCTCCAAGTGCTCTCACCATAACAACGTTCGGATAGCACCACACCACCTGCTGGATTTTGGAAAAATAGTCAGACTCGGCAGTAGTATGCTTTGATTTGGTTGCTGATTGAGAGCCCTCAGCCATAGCAACCTGTCAGAGTATGAGAACGAATGGCTGCAGGAGAAACAGTGGGAGCTAGTGGTTTGTGAACTGGCTGCAAAACCAGTAGATCACAGGTTCAATACCCATTGAAATCAAATGCTCGCTATAAGAGCTTGGTACTCCATTAGTGTGGAACTAATTATAACTTTAAAGGGACACTGTCAACCCCCTTAGGTCTCAAAAATGCCCCCAGTTTAAAAAACACATTTTATGATTGCAAACATTATGTGAAGATTGTTGATTTGGCTTGTAGTTTGATTCTCACTCTTTTTCTTTAAAAGTGAAAAACAGACCGCTCACCAAACTGGTGTTACCACACAAACACAGTTTTGTTTACATTCCTTGATCAGTTCCAACTGCATCTTTCCCGGACTTGGGAACACCCACAACACAGTCTAGCCCCTCATGATGCAGTGGGAGTTTAGGAGCCTACTGCCTCATGAATGACTGCGCTGTTTGGGTGTGTTTGTAATGCTAAGGAAGTATGCAGTAAGAACAGATCCAGCATTATAAACAAAACAAGTTTGTTTATAAATATACATTAGCATGCATTTCAGTTCTACTAAACAAGGAGACAGACAAAACAAACAGCAACATCAGCGAATTTTTGAGAAGGTAAGCAATCATAAAATGCAGGGTTTTAACTAGAAATAATATGATGAAAAACAGGTTGACAGTGTCCCTTTAAGCAGGACTCTGCTAGTATGATGTGTAATGTATCTCACCTGGGCTATCTAGTAGAGTAAATTATGAGATAACACTGAGGGGACCCCCAAAAGAACAGAACTTTCAACTATTTCTTGAAAGTGCATTTGTAATTGAGTGCGCTGATTATAGGAGTTAAGATTACAATTACCAAAAAAAGGTACTAAAAGGTGACAAAGTTAAAAAAATAAATAAACTTTACCCAGCCAAGATAGTAATTTTGTAATTGCATGCGATAAGATTAAAATTACCAAAGGCACTAAAAGATGACAAAGTATTTTTTTAAACTATTTCTTTACCCAAGATAGCCCAGATGAAGTGTAATATTTGTTTCACATATCACATGCTCTTGGGTTTCTGCAGCTGAGTGGATTGAAGCATTTGGAGGTTAAGCAACTTGGGCAAAGTTCGCACACCATGTAAACAGATGTGGTGGGATTTGAACTTAGGTCTCCTGGTTCCAAAGTTTGTGCTCCAGTCCACCCAGCATACCACATGGCATGAATGGAGTCTTCATTTATTGACTGCAGTCTGTCAGTAGCATATGGCTACCTCTACTTGCTGGGCTGCTACACTGATGAAAACAGCACTGCACAACGTCATAAAACACTCGGAGAAAATTAGAAAAAACTCCTCTCACAGCCTAGGTAGAAAAAAAAACACTAGGATGAAGTGAGAACTCAAAACTGTTAGTAATGCATATATTTTCCTGATTTTAACATGCAGTTTTCCTATGCTCAATTTACAGTCTTTGTGACCGCATAATATTTGTGGCTTCATTGAGCCATCTCACTGGGGTCACACACCTTCCCTTGCACCTAGAAAAGTTTTACAGGTACTCAAGAAAGAGGCTGGGGCCCAGTCCAGTGGTGGCAGTGCAGCAAGTTACACTCCAATATGGGTGTCGCAGGTTAATGCTGTGAAGCTGCCAACAATCCTCAGGCTGGTGGAACCATCAGAAAATGATGGAATTATTTCTTCTAGGCTTTGGAGGTGGCATCTGCTGACTGTTCCCTATGCCAGTGCTTACTCTGCTTGCAGGGAGAGATTGACACTAGGATGACACATGATGCCCCCTTCCCCCGGCAAGCTCACTGCATGGCAAGCATTAAGCAAAGCAGGGTACACATCAGGGACGTGGAAGTGTTTTTTTTCCACCAGTTTTCTTTCCCTCCCGTCACACTCCAACCACATGATGATGCTGCTAGCCATCCTGGTTGCCTCAGTCAGACACCATAGCTAACCCTAGGAGAAGCAAAATATGTGGCCTAACACAGGGGTCACTCACTATGGTGTTTGTTGTAGTGAGATTTTCTCCCTAGCTGTGAAGCGCTGCTGACAACACCATTGTTTCCAAATCCAATCCCACCTTTCCCCTGTCTCATGTGCCCAAGTCTACTCAAGAACCTGGGTCACTCACTGGCGTGAAAGGGTGATGTGCTTCCACTTGGCAAACAGGCATCCCCTGGGCTAGTCTCTTAAATTAACATGGGTGGCTAGTGATTTAAATCTTCCTTTCCAAAATAACTTTTTTGAACAGCAATTGGCTTTATGTGTTTGATGCTTATCATCAGGAAGAACTTAGCTGTGTGCTACTGCTACACACACTGCTACCACATCCCCCCCACATTCTGCACTCAAGCATAAGCACAGTGTACACAGTCAAGGACAACTCCATATAGCTACATACCGCCCTCCACACAGCCACAAACACTCCCTGAATATATATATACATGCACAACAGCCATGAAAATGATCAAATATACTCCCCTGCCCCAAGAGCCCAGGCACTCAGGTCATACCAAAACCCATCACACTGCCACAGTGGTGTTACCCCTATCTATGTAATGCATCCCGCACAAGTACATGATGTGCTGCCTGGCGAGACAGTGTCTCAGGACTTTGGTGCTGGTGGACCTCTCCCTTCTTATCCCCCAGTGGGTTGTCTCCCGGAGTGTCCTGCAGCAAGGGTAGCCATTTACGCACAGTCATGTTGTACAGCATGGTACATGCAGTGATCACTCTGTATGCCTTCAGAGGGCATGCATCATTGTGCCACCAGTGTGATCTAGGCACCAGAACCTCATCTTCAGAAGCCTTATAGTACTCTTGATCATGACATTGATCTTCCTCTGGGCCCCATTGTATGCCTCTTCCTGTGTGCCATTCACCACCAGAAATGGAGTCATTAGGTATGGCCTTAGTGGGTATCCACGATCACTTGTGAAGTGAGTAAAGAATAGCTATGTTAGCATGCTGTGGCACTGCACCCACCTACTGTGTGTTGCACCTGCTGTGTATCCATACTCACCTAGCAGCCATCTATTGTCACCACTGCATGCCATGAGGAGGGTACACTTTAATAAAGTGTATTTAATTAAAAAAAAATGAGGTGGGCACACAGCCTGAAATCATCAAAGACGAAGGTTTCATGACACAGTCCAGGGTACTTGGCACACACATTGGTGATGATGCTGCCCACATCACATGCCATCTGGCAGTTAATGCTGTGGAACCCCTTGTGGTTCCTGTACACCGACGCTTCCATGGTTGGTGCTAGGATTGCCACATGTGTACAATCTATTGCCCCAAGTACATTGGACATTCCATGCATGGCATGGAAGGCCTCAGTTGTGGTATTATGTCATTCTCTGTAGTGGAAAATGATGTGTGCACATGTACATGCAGTAGTAGAGCATCCATGACCTGATGCAGGGCCCTGGACACAAATGACTGGCTGCTACCAGTGATGTCCCAAGCAACTCCCCTGGAAGAACCCTGCAAAACAGTATGACAGGGCACACAGAACTTTGTTTCCACAGACATTCCTCTTAACCTCCATGTTTGTGGTGCCCGCTGTGAATGGGGCATGTCACACAGCCCTGCAACTGTGTCATGGTCCACACAGAATCTTTTAACATAATACATGCCTGCAGTTTCCTGACATCCAACCATAGCCTGAATACATGAACCTTGGCATGCCCTCATAGCCCTTTGCCACACCAGTTCACCCTCCATAAGAAGGATATTTAGCAGTAAGCCTGGGCTCATCCTGTGGACCCCTTTGTGGATGCACCATGGTGTCCATAACTCCTCAGTCCACACACAAGTGCTGTTGGTTCCACTGCTCAGGCATCCATTGCTGAAAGGAGCCACCTTTAACTGGGTGATGGCCCAGCATGACAGCAGTGTAATGCCACAAAATCAGCCGTCACACAGCACTGTACAATAGGGGTGACAGCAATGGTAAAGGCAGCTGTACAGCCCGCATGCACCATAACCATGCAGGAGGTGGGACATCTGGAGGTATATCCCTGCAAACTGTAGAAGGTGCTTTCCATAGTATATCAGGACAACCTGGACAGGGGGAGCTGTGGCAGGTCACTAAGCCTGCAGAGGTAAGTGTGCATCCATCAGATATACTTGAATGCAGTGTTACTGTCCATGTCTCTACGGTCCTGCATTTGCGTCTGCTCTGTCATATTGTAGTATATGTCTTGTGTATCCCTATGCCATGGTGCATGTCCTATCATGTCAGTATATTATCCTATCCTAGCCTGAGCACCTTTGTGACTTACCACAGCTTGCTGGAGCATTAGGTCAGGTAACATATCTTGTACATCAACTGGGATCCTGTGTGTATGTCTGTTGGGTATGGTGCTGTGTCAGTGATGTGCCCCTCTCTCCTTATGTCTCCACAGGACTACCATGGCCTTCCTGAGAGGATGGGGCTCTAGCATGTGGAGCAGCTGGACAGTGCTGCATCAGTGGTGGTTGTGGCTGACAGCTATATGAAGCAGTGGCCCTACAAATACAAACAACTCAAGAATGTCCTCCTCATCTTCTGTAGCAGGAGTATCATGGCCCTCCCTGCAGGATGGTTCTGGTCCAGTTATGGTACACAGACAGCACACCAAAGGGATCCAGCGAAGATTCCTAGGTTGAGGAGGACTGAAGGGGGGAGATTGGGCAGCACTGGCTGGTGTAGCCCATTGGGCAGTGTTGTGTCAGACACCATTGTGTTTAATAAAGATATTTTTCTATATATACTGATGTTGTTATTCTAGGCAGTGATGTGTTGCCACTGTTCGGGTCTGTGGGCTTGGGGGGGACTATGGCCACTTACCTATTTTGCTCCTGCGTGGTACTGTGGGTCATCACAACAAGGGTCTGTCAGGTCCTGTGCCTGCAGGGCCATGCACAGTAGGCACTCCATGCTACCATTTGTGTGCCTAACACACCTGCAGTTTACAGCAACCCTCAATATTGTATAGTTCTGTGTGTACTGCTCCATGTGCAAGGGCGATGTACTGCACATTAAGCATGCGCATAGTGTGCTGTGTACATGCAGGTAGGTGACCACACCCCCAGGCACATGTGTAGTGTGACTGCCATGTAGCTGCTTTGTAACTACGTGTACCCTGTTTGTGTACCACTGCATATCGTATGTGCATGTTGCCTGGTTGTGCATGCGCAGTACAGTGACATATACTGTACCCTTATACGCACATGTTACGTGCTGTGCAGTTGTTGTTTTTTTTGAAATTTCTTTTTCTCCCCACCTAAGTCCCTTCCAGAGCTGCCCCTTCAGCAGTCACCAATGAAACCCATCCCTGCCATCATCTTACCTGCTGCATGGGTCCCTCCATCCTACCACGGATTGCCCCGGGGCAGGGTTTGGGTTGGGGCAGAACACCCCTGTACCTTATATCTCATCAGGTCCCCGAGACAGTGGCAGTCACTGGCATATCAGGACTGGGCTCAGCACTCCATCTACCCAGATCTGGAGGGTAATTTTCCCATTTTCTGTCGGACGCTGCATGCCCGAGCATCAAGCGCGCAAGCCGACAACTGCAACGTCCCTCCCCCTCCTTCCATGAAGAAGCTACCACCAGAGCTTATTGGCACTGGACTTTTGCCCCTGACCGATCATGCCCCAGTGACTTGGTGCACTGTCACACCCCCAGCTTCCGCTAGGGGTCACTGCTTGCTGACTAGGAAGCCATCCCTCCCACCGGAGAAGGTGAGCTGTCATCAGACACTCCAACCTTTCTCCCCCCAGCCAACTCCCGGCAGCCTGAGTTCACTCCAGAACCCGGGATGCCAGCATGGTGTGAGGTGTGGCATCCAGTGCCTTAACCCTCAGTGCCACCTGGCCGGCCACTTGTTGTACAGTTGTATCTCCAGGCTCATGCATAGGCCCCAGTGCACAGAATATGTCAAAAACCATCTTTTCCCTCAGTCTCCTGGATTGTAAAATTGCTTTAGGATACCATCTGTCTGAAAGTCACCATAAAATACCAAATTCCCTTCCTTCTTTAGGGCTCCAATCACAGATAAGTGCAGATCCACCTGGGAATGTGCATACAGTTGGCATGCAGTACTACATTGTATGACAGCTGCACTGGAGATGCAATCCACAGCATCTGTCAGAGTGGCTGGTAGCTACAGCTTCACCACAGAAGGATGAGGAACAGCTAGGCCAGGGATCCATGCAACAAAAAAGGTGTGGGCACACCCTGGCAGGCAGGAATGTGGAAATGTCTACTGTGGATGCCAGGAGTATAGAGCAGAACAATAAAGACACCAGACCAGGTGGCAATGCCACAGCAAAGCTACCAGCAATAGCACCACATAGTCTGGCATGGCAGATATATTGGGATGAGGAAGAGGCAGAGAAGGCATCCATGCCCCCCACCACAGGACATAGATGACAAACTGCACCATGGAGGAGACCTCCATCATTGTCACAGAGGGGCATTAAAGGCATGTAAATTAAGCGACCCTGTTTGGCTTTGGGGCATTGAAGGGCATACCCACACTTAAACACCTTATTTGGGTTGGCATTCATAAATTCCATGAATACCACCAGAAACTGCCCCTTCCCTGTAGTATCACAACCATCATGCACAAGTGGCATGACTGGCAGAGTTCTGTGAAAATGTGAAAAAGAAAATGGCTCAGTGGAGGCAGTCACAGCTGGCAACAGGTGGGGGTGGCTCTAGGAGGGTCCCAAGATGACCACAATTGATGATATCATGATAGTCCTCTTGAGCCTGTAGTCCATTGTTGGCGAGGAGGAACAGATCAGCACGCTGGAGGGTGAGTACCGTCATGTAGCCACATGGTAACCAGGCAAAGTGTGTACAGTATACATTGCTAACACAGGCTCATGTTTCACAAAAATCAACATCTGCCAACACCCATACAGGATTGCAGAAGAGGTCACCGATGATGACAGTGCACAGGGGCTAAGTAGGGGTGACACAGATATGCTGCAGTTTTTGTGCAAGACCCACTCGTGCTTTCAGGCAGTATAGTATGGCAGCTGATGCAGTAACCACCGCATCTGTACCATCAACAGGATCTGATCCCACCATGCAGCAGTGGTCCCAGGACACCAATGACAGTGAGACATCAACCAGTGAGGACACTCCCAGAGCACCCTAAAAGCTGCTATATGCTGCCATGATAGCGATAAAGCAGAAGCAACTTACAAGAAACATAACAGCAGTCTGGAGGGCAATTAAAAAACAGTGACATTTAAAGAACTTAAACAACTGTTCGTAGTACATAGATACATAGATACATAGACAGTGTCGGCAGATAAGGGCCTATGGCCCACCCAGTCTGCCCATTTGAGCTTGTAAGTTCAGTTTATTTTCCTAGAAGTCTGTTGCACCTAACCCCTGACCTCCAGAATTCCTTTATGTCTATGCCATGCATTCTTAAATCCCGTGATTGTTTCAGCCCCCACCACTTCCTCTGGCAGGGTGTTCCACTTGTCCACCACCTGTTCTGTGAAGAAATTCTTTCTCATGTTTCCTCTGAATCGTCCTCCCTCCAACTTCATCCCATGCCCTCTAGTCCTGGAACATCTTTTTCACTTAAAAATAGTGTTTTCCTGCACCCTGTTCCTCCCTGTAAGATACTTGTATATCTCTATCACATCCCCTCCCTCCCTCCTCTCCTCCAGGGAGTACATGTTCAGTTCCTTCAACCTGTCTGTGTTAGTGGGTACATGAGGCATTAAAGAAATGCAGGACATAATTCCCCTTGAAAATGCCCAGTCAGTCATGGCCAAAACATTGGGGGTGAATGAAAAATAAATATAAAACAGATAAGAAACAGTAATGTGTGATTTCTTGAAGAGTGCTTCAGTACATGCATTACACTATATCTGCAGTCTGATTAGCCTTCAACAGGGTGGAAGCACCATATGAAAACACACCATTACCTAAAGATATTTATGTACATGAATATACTGATGATCCAGCACTAGCCTGCAAGCAAGGCATACAGAATCAGCCATTCTGGAGTTCTCCAGTCGAGTCACATGGTACCTGGTATAGACATCTGTAACAATACCCGCAGCATCACACATGACCTGCATGTTTATGCTGTGTTACTCCTTGCAGGTCCTGTATGCCTCCTCCACCTCTGTCAGAGTCACTGGACAAAGCTGAAAATAAGCAGAATTGCCTAGCCCTTCTTTCCCAGTCAATAAAAGCTAAATAAATAATGATTGGCATATGGGTACAGTCGATGGTACCAATGGCATTAGCCATGCCTACTACAGCATAGAAGTCTGGTATGGTATTCCTCATTTTGAGCTCCATCCATGAGAATGTAGCCATTGCAGTGTACCAGCAGCGCATCAGCCACCAGCCAGAGGCACATGCTGATGGGGGACTGGCTCATACCAGTCATGGACCCTGTCATGGGCTGGAAACTACCTGACACAATGTAGGTCAGGACCAATAGCCCACATGTGTGTATGGTTAAATGCATTGCACCAGCATGTCCTGGTCTGCAGCTGAGGTCCCAGGAGCTGGCATAGCTCTACTATGGTGCCCCTGTCAAAGCAGTACCTGGCTATGCATAACTGTTCTATTACTATGGCTCTGTCTAAGCTTGGCCTCTAAATATGTGGGCATCCACCACAGTGTCCCCATCCCTCCAACACTTTATTATGCAGCTTGAGCAGGACCTTCTTCATCAGGATGCCATGGCACATCATTGACCAGTGCTGTATTATACATGCCAACACACCCTGGTGTCCTTACCATTGATCTGAACTGCTACCACCTAATCACCTTTAAATGCCACTGTGTTGCTACACATGTCCAATTACTGGCAGCCAGGTGTGGGTTGGGCATATGGGCATGATGTCATGTAGCACTGCCTGTGCATACATCCACAGGTAGTAGAGTAGTAGCAGAGCTTATTTATTTCAGGCGCTCTTCCCCGTAGGCTCAGGGCACCCTTACAGAATATAAAGCAAAACAGCATTAGGAACATAAAACTCATATTACAAATATATAAAAATCAATACATATAACCCATTAAAATCCATGCAAGCTAAGTCCTAAGCTGTCTAGTGGTTCAGATATATTCCTCAGGCCTCAAAGGCCTATTGGAAGAGGAATGTTTTAAGATGTTTTTTGAAGACCTCTAAGGAAGGTGCCTCCTGGTGGTACCCCAGCAATGAGTTCCAAATGACTGGGGGGGGGGGCACCTCGAATGTCCGGTCCAACCCATGTAGGGCCTTATAGGTTAGAAGACATATTTTAAAGGTGATGTGGCAGTGCACTGGCATCCAATGCAGTTCATGCAGCACCAGTGTACTATGACTGAACATCAAGTGTTCAGTCAAAAACCGGGCCACCACATTCTGCAAAAGCTGCAGGTGCCACATCGTACCTTCTCTGATCCCGAGGTAGAGTGCGTTAAAGTAGTCAAGCCTCGAATTGACAAACACGTGTACCAGTGTGGCCAGGACATCAGGGGGAATAAGGGATTTAATTCAGGTGATGTTCCGGAAATGGTATAAACCGGTCTGGACAACAGCCAACATCTGAACTTCAAGTGTTAGTTCATTGTCCAGAACAACACCCAAATTCTTCACCTTGGGGGAGGCCTCCAGTTCAGTCAGACCAATAAAAAGCCCCAGCCTATCCACAGAGGCCCCAACTCCCCCCCATTGGACCCGGCTCAACCACCATCACTTCAGTCTTCCCTGGGTTTAGTCCAAACCAGTTTGACGACGTCCAATCCCAGATCTCGGCCAAGCAATTATTCAGCATGTTGACCATGTCAGATCTCCTGTGTGTGAAAGACAGGTAGAGCTGTGTACTCACTGGACCCAGGACCCTGACACAACTGACAAGCAATCTTGTTGGGCCCGGGTCAAGGTCACAGAACACTGGTTTAAGCCCTGAGATCACACCACAGGCCTCCACCATCACCACCAGTCGGAACTCTCCCAAGGGCGACCGAACGCATTTACCCACCTGAGGTCTGCCACTGTTGGAGAATGATATTCTGCTTGGAGAAATCACAGCCCTAACAGGGGACACTCTGTCTGCAAAGAACCAAGTGAACTCCTCACACTTGTGAGCTGAAAGAGCTCTAACAGGTTCTAGACAGGCCAGATGTAATAACTTGTCTACATCCTGAAACAGCTGAGCCAGTCAATTCTTCCCAGCTGCAATCATCCTAGACATCAATCAATCAATCAGTCAAAATCTTTATTTATCCAGGGGAACATCGTTGAGCAAGCTCATTTACAAGATGGACCTGGTTAGCCCCAGGTCAAATGGTACAATGCATACAGAGATATTTACAATAAAGCCAAATAACAGAAGTAAAAAACAATTAATGTAATTAATGCAAGTAAGTACTCAATGTTTCATCAGTCATACCAGTTCAGAGTTCTTCTGTAATATTTAAGGAGGACATAAGATGAGGCTTAGTAGGAACTTCAGTAGGGAGAAGCGATCAGCCGCTTGTGTAGGGAGCTGACGCAAGCACAGAATTTCAAAAGTAGTGTAATCACACAGTATCCTTAAATGTAAAACTCTAAACAGAAGGATAAGGGTCTTAACAGTCAAGGAGAAAAGTAATTATAGTTCTTTTTTGGCAAATTTCGGCCTGGAAATCAGATTTATGCCTGGTTTAGAACAGATACAGAAGCAGACTGCAGGAACCAATTGGAAACCAACGTCGAAGCGCGCTCATGTTCTGACTGGATGGCTGCTAATGCCGTGCTTTGTTAATGGAGAGTCCGAGCTTAGGTTCTCAGGTGGTGGTACGGGTGTCCCATGTCTATGAGCAGGGAGCCTGTGGAGAGCATATCCTTGGCAGGGGATGGAAGAAGGGGTCAGTATTAAGTACTTGGCCATGTACAATGGAACATCTGAACCAGCACGAGGACCAAAACAGCAGGACAACAGAAATGGGTATTCCTTGATGCCTAAAGACTTGCCCAACCACAGAAATTCAGAAAGGAGTGTAATCAAACAGAGTCCCAACTCTTGACACTCTTAAACAGGAAAAAATAGAGGTCATAACTGTTAGGCAATAAGTAAGTACAGCTCTTTTTTGTGCAAGTTTTAGACAGAAAATCAGATTTTAGCTTAGTATTGAGAGACACAGGAGCAGACTGCAGGAGCCAATCAGATGCCAGAGCAGAAAAGTATTTGCGTTCTGATTGGGTATCAACAATGCCACACCTCACTAGTAAGGAGTCCAGTTTAGGTGTCTCAGGTGGTGGCTATGGAAGTGACAACCGCCCGGTATCTGCATTTCTCCCACATGAGGGGCAGAGAGCCCCTGAAGGGCTAGTCTATGGCAGGAAAGAGAGGGGATAGAAGAAAGAGATAGTAAGAGTGGTATGCAGTAGAAAGGGAATATGAAGATGGGGCAGTTAAATGGTACAGGACAGGGGAATAAGAGCCACAGAATAAGCAATATGTAAAAGACAGTAGGGTGAGTAAGGTGTAGTGGCAGCAAAAGCCATGAAGAGATAATAACCCTACAGGGATTTCTAGAAGGGAAAAACATTTAAGGCATAAGAAGCTCACAGAGTTCAGGTCACCAAAGGTTACAAGTGATCATAAATTCAACTACACTCAGAGGGCAGCAGCCTGATGCTTCGGACTAAAATTAGGGTCTGGGGTAGCAATTGCATGGCTCACACACATACTGAGCATATAGAGATTTAAAGGAATTCATACTGAGGAGGCAGCTTAATTTCAATAATTTTTGTACTTTGATCCACAATGTTGGCAACAGGAAACTAGTGGCCACTCTGCCATAGTGAGAGGAAGCCTTGGGGATACATAATGTGATGTAGCATGCGCTTCGTAGGGCATACGTTCCTGGCTCACTTAGTGGAAAACAGTCTATTATATATTATGGAAGCTGCTTCAAGAAGACTCTGTAAGTCCAAAGGACTGCATTTCTATTACTCCTAAACATAAGAGAGGACCACCTTACGGCTTTGTAGAAGGAACAATGATGGGTAGAGATGGGGAGACCAGTAATAAACTGGATGACCCTGTGGTAAAGTGTATGCAACATTGCAAGCAAGGCTTTGGGACATTGACTATAAAGGAAATCTGCATAATCGATCAGCGAAAGAAAAGTAGTTTGGACAATGTGCATTTTTGCATCTCTAGTAAGAAAATGGTTAATTCTAAAGAATAGCCCCAGCCTCTGCCTTAACTTTTTTACAAGGTCCTCGATGTGCTCAGTGAATGATAGATCATTGTCTAACCACACACCTATGTATTTAAACTTTGAGACAAACTCCAATTTCTCTCCAAGAATTGTGATAATCTGAGGTAGTGCTCCAGAGCTGGCCGGATTCATCACACGGCTATAGGGTGAGAACAACATTGTTTTTGTTTTTTTAGCATTTAGAAGAAGTTTTTTATGAAGGAGCTGGTTCTGGAGCTGGTTAAATTCCTCCTGGAGGTCAGCACAAACGGCTTTAGGTGTCGGACGAATTATATATACAACTGTGCCATCAGCAAATAGGTGTATGTTGGCCTTGTTAATACTCTCATCAATGTTATTAACATAAATAGCGAATAGTAAGGGACCAAGTATGGATCCTTGCATTACTCCCCTCAGTAGAGGTTTGAGTGGGGATAGCTCACCCTCAACCTTAATTTGTTGATGCCGTCCTACAAGGTACTCAGTAAACCAATGCAAAGAAACTGAGTCTAGGCCTATACTCATAAAAGCTCCCTTTTTTGGGGATGATTACATTCTGATACTCATCGTAATGAGTAATCAGAACCAGCTTGTCCTCCTGGGACTCTTCTTCCATTGCCTCTCTAACCTCCGCCACCCAGGTTTTCAGTGTCCTCAGCTCACCATCAAACCAAGGCGAGCCGAGGTGTAAAACTAGTGGACATAAACGGTTTGGTGCCAAATGATCCAGGGCCTCTCTGACAGCCTTATTATAGGCTGTAACAGCATTCCTCTAACGATCAGTGCAAGCCTCCAGCACAGACGAAATATTCAGTTCCGCCATTAGTCCCTCTGGTCATAACCCTTTCAAAGGGCAGAACTGAGCCATTTCTACAAGGGAAGGGATATCCAGGGGGCTCTGAAGCTGAACCTGATGGTGCAAACATCCGACCAAATAATCAGATCAATCTCGATGGTGTCAATTTTGAGCACTAGGGAGAACACCAGATTGAGTGCATGCATGGAGCACTGGGTCCCAGCTGTTGTCTCCAGAGTGAGGCCAAGAGGCTTCATATTAAATAGAAAGTCTCTGGCCCCAGATGAAGCCTCGTCGTCCACCCAGGTGTTGAAGTTGCAGAGAATAAGCCATCTTGGCGATTCCAATGCCCTCTCGGCAACAAAGGCCATCAACTCCTGCAGGAAACTCCTGTCTCACCCAGGTGGATGATAGACCAGAAGAATCCTGAAATCCACCCCAGGACCCCCCATGCACCACCGCACACTCAAAAGAGCTGGTGTCCTCCACTGGGTGCACCGCCAGGCCCAGATCCAACCTTAAACAAATGTCCACCCCCCCCCCTCCCCAGCGTTTCTTCCTCAGGCAGTGAACTATGGTAAACCCAGCCGGGACAGATGCCTCAAACACAGGGCCTGAAGCATCCCCCAGCCAAGTCTCCATAATGCATGCCAGGTCAGCCAATGCAACCAGCTCAGCCATTACAGCAGTCTTGTTGGCCATCAACATGGCAGTGCACAACATCGGTCCCTCAGCTATCTGCCATCTTAGTCTGGAGGGCTCCCTGGGAAAGAGACAAGGCACAGAGGACCCGCTGCAAGTGCCTTCATGACAAAGGGCATCTTTTGGTCCCACAACCCGAATCAGTTCCTCGCCAGCCACATCCCTCTTCACATCTCCCTCTCACTGCTCCTCCTTGCAGTACCCAACCCTTGCATCTCTGAGAAACTGTAGCCAAAAGGGGTGGGTCTTGGAAGGGGCATAAAGCTTTTAAAAGGATGGGGGAGTAACAGAGCCCAGGAGCCTGAGTCAAAAAAAAAAAACATTGTGGTGGATAATCTCTGAAGCACTCCACAGTCACTACATCATGGGTTGTGTACACCTGATAGGTTGCTTGATGCATGTGACTTCTAAAGAAGTCCGTCCCCTTCCTTGGGGACCTGCTTCAATTGGATCACTTTCGAATGTGCATCTGAACAGACTGCAGCACAACTCATTAGTTGCAGAGAGCAACAACGTTTCTATTTTGTGAGCAGAAATTCCAAACAACTAAGATAAGAGAGTAACATGGATATGACTACATAAAGATTTTCATTGATATGGCTTGTTAAACTAAATTAATTATTGCTCATTTATGAATTAAACAGAGTACCATATTGGAGCATCATAAAGAGAAAGGCAGCCTTACCATTAAAAGTTTCAGGCTTATTACTATTCATGTTGTACAAATTATAATAGCACTGCATACTCTTAAAAACGTTTAGTATAGCCCATGATGGTCCTTGGAACTCCTGCTAATGGTTCCAGGAACAATCACTACCAGATCTGTCAATAACAACTTAAAATGGCACAGATTATCATTCTAGGGCACACTGGAATCCCTGCTAATGATTCCAGAAGAGCCCATAATTATTGGAAACTAATTCCCTGAATTCTTGGCATCTTGGAACCACTGCTAGTAGTTCCAGGATCAGCAAAACTCCAAACAAGTATCAAATCTTGATAGACATCTGGACTCCCCTGCCAGCAGTTCCAGAACTAGCCTATTTTATTACAAGATGAGAGGCACTGGGCCTTTAACTGTATCCCCTTATGTGATTTTCTTATGCTGGAGGATATGCAGTGTGATGGAAATCTGATGGTGCCCAGAGAAAAATCACGCCATATAAATTAAAGGTTCCCCATCTCCAAAATGGTGCTTGCCCTTCCTTTGTGTATTGTGCCATCTGTAAATTTTTAAAATCGCCACCTTCTTTCCTGATTACCTCTTGCTCCAGGATGCCATTCTAACTTCTCTCACGTGAGAGCAGTCAGACTCTCACTCAGTTCTCATCTGCCATCTTGTTTCTTGGATAACCATGAAATTTATCACTTATCTCATGAGCCTTATGGCTGCCATCTTGCACACAGCAAGCGCGCACTGTGCGCATGTGCAATTAGGCAGCAGCCATTCACCAAAATGTTCCGTGATGGTTTTCCTAATTAAAACTCCATGCTTTGGACATATAGGGGTGCTCCTAAAAGGAGCATTGTCCAACACAAAACAGTCCCCTTTACCAAGTTATTTCTCTGCAGAACAGGGCAGGGGAATAGAATAATTATAGTCTAAATTACTCCTCCCAACTAAAGACACCTTTCAAAGGGCAACACACACTATCATTGCAGGAGTCACACTTAAAGGGCTATAAACCCCAGAGAGAGAGGGGCATAGTAAGACTATGGCAAAGAATATACAAGGATCTGTCCCAAGGGGGAAAAATATCTTTATAAATGAAGTAGGGGCAATACAACAATATGATAAACAAGTGCTATTGTACCTACATAGGGGAATATAAAGTTTAAGTTATATGTGTCAAAACAACAAACTGGTCACTATAAAGTACTGTTTTAGCAACACAGCTAAAAGACCACCCATACAAAATACGCCTTATCTGTCCTCTCTTTCCACAGAATAACATGACAAAAACAAGGAGCGGCAGGCACTATAATGTGCCCATCCCCTCTGGCCAGCTGGGCAGACTATGTGCCTCCTGTGCTGAAGATCCTCCCACCTTAACTGAAGAGGAGGATGCTGGGAAAAGTACCAGTGGAACACACAATACATAGATACATAGATACATAGACAGTGTCAGTAGATAAGGGCCTGTGACCCACCAAGTCTGCCCATTTGAGCTTGTAAGTTCAGTTTATGTTTTCCTAGAAGTCTGTTGCCCCTTACCCCTGAACTCCAGAACTCCTTTATGTCTATCCCATGCATTCTTAAATCCCGTGATTGTTTCAGCCCCCACCACTTCCTCTGGCAGGGTGTTCCACTTGTCCACCACCCGTTCTGTGAAGAAATTCTTCCTCACGTTTCCTCTGAATCGTCCTCCCTCCAACTTCATCCCATGCCCTCTAGTCCTGGAACATCTTTTTCACTTAAAAATAGTGTATTCCTGCACCTTGTTCATCCCTGTAAGATACTTGTATGTCTCTATCATATCCCCTCTCTCCCTCCTCTCCTCCAGGGAGTACAAACTGTATTCAATTCCTTCAACCTGTCCTCACAGGACTTGTGATGCAATCCATGCACCATCTTTGTTGCCCTCTTCTGAACCTTCTCTACCCTGTCTATGTCCTTACGTAGGTAAGGTCTCCAGAACTGTACACTGTACTCTAGGTGGGGCCTCGCTAGTGTCTTGTATAGTGGAATTATGACCTCCCTTTTCCTGCTGGTGATGCCCCTGCCTATGCATCCCAGCATCCTATTTGCTTTACCTGCTGCCTTGTCACACTGTTTCCCTACCTTGAGGTCATCAGAGATGATAACCCCAAGATCCCTTTCCTGCTTGGTGCATGCTATATCCTCACCCCCCAACTGATATATTGTGCCAGGGTTTTTGTGCCCTATATGCATTATCTTGCACTTCTTTGCATTGAATTTCATCTGCCAAACCCCTGACCATTCTTCAAGTTTCTGCAGGTCCCTTCTCATTCTGTCTACACCCTCTGGTGTGTCTACTCTGTTACAGAGCTTTGTGTCATCAGTGAACAGTGAAATTCTGCCTTCTAGGTCCTGCGCAATGTCACTGATGAAGATGTTGAATAGGGCCGGTCCCAACACTGATCCCTGTGGTACCCCACTGGTCACTCTTCTCTCTGTGGAGTGACAGCCATTTACCACCACCCTCTGTGCCCTGCCGCCCAGCCAGTTACCTACCCACCACACTACTGTCCTGCCCACACCCATATTCCCCAGTTTGTGTAATAGTCTTCTATGTGGTACAGTGTCAAAGGCCTTCCTGAAGTCCAGATAGGCCATGTCCACTGCCCTCCCCCTGATCCACCTACCTAGTCACCCAGTCAAAAAATTAATGAGGTTGGTCTGACATGACCACCCCCTGGTGAAACCATGCTGCCTTGGGTCCTCTAGTCCATTGACAACCAGATGTTCCACCAGTCTCTCCTTCAGTAGTGCTTCCATGATCTTCCCCACTACCGAGGTGGGGCTGACTGGTCTGTAGTTTCCCGCTTCCTCTTTGTTTCCACTTTTGTATAAGGGGACTACATCTGCTGTCCTCTAGTCTTTGGATACCTCCCCTGTTTCCAGTGATCAGCTAAGCAGGATAGCCAGAGGTTCAGACACCACCTCTCTTAGCTCTTTAAGGACCCTGGGGTGCACCCCATCTGGCCCCATTGCTTTATTAGCTGTTATTACTTCCAGTTCCTTCAGGACCCTTTCTCGAGTAAAGGAACTTGTGTCCATTTCTGCACCATTCTCACCCCTTGTACTCCCTTCAGACCCATTACCCTCCTCTTCCTCAGTAAAGACTGGGCAGAAATACAGTACCTGTTCAATATGTCAGCTTTACTGTTGTCATCCTCCACGCTGCCCCCATCCTCCCCCCCTTCAGTCTCACTACCCCTCCCTTTGCCTTTCTTTTTTCACTTATGTACCTGTAAAAGGTTTTGTCCCCTCTACCCACTGATTTTGCAATGTGTTCTTCTGTCTGAGCTTTGGCTTCCCTTACTGACCTCCCTGCCTCCCTTTGTTTCTCCTGGTACTTCTCCCTATCTCCTTCTGCCTGTGTCTTTTTGTATTGCCTGAACACAATCTTTTTGGCTTTCACTTTCTTTGCTACCTCTTTGGAAAACCATAATGGTATCCTCTTCCATTTCCTCATGCTAACCTGCTTAATGCATAATTCTGTTGCTCTTGTAATCCCCATTTTAAATACTGCTCACCGTTCCTCAACCCCTGATTACTGCCCCATTCCCCATAATGCCTCTTTCAAGTATCTCCCCATTTTCTCAAAGTCTGCCCCCCTAAAATCCAGGATACGTGTTTTTGTGTGATTTGGTTCTGCTCTTTCTGTGATTTCAAACCACAATGACTGGTGGTCACTGTTCCCCAGGTGCTCCCTCACTATTACCCCCATCACACTGTCCCTGTTTGTGAGCACAAGGTCCAATATTGCCTTCTGCCAAGTTGGTTCCATGACCAGTTGCTTGAGGAAGGCACCCTGAAGGGAGTCCAAGATAAATCTGTTCCTAGTTGATGCTGCTGCTGGGATGCTCCAGTCCACGTTTGGAATATTGAAGTCTCCATTCAGTACTACCTCACCCTTGTCTGCCATCCTTTGGATGGCTAGCATCAGCTCCCTATCTGTTTCTTCCTCCTGATCTGGTGGCCTATAGACCACACCTGTGCGGATGGCTGGCCCCATTTTCCTTTCCAGCTTAACCCACAGTATCTCTCCCCTATTTTGTTCCTCCTGAATCTCTGTGGCCCTTATGTCATTTTTCACATACAGTGCCACTCCTCCTCCCTTTCTACCTGCCCTGTCTCTTCTGAATATGTTGTAGCCAGGTATGGCCATCTCCCAGTCGTGGTTATTACACCAGGTTTCAGTGATGGCCACAATGTCCTGGTCTGACTGCACCATGACAGCCTCCAGATCTTCCATCATGTTGCTAAGGCTCCTGGCATTGGCACACATGGCTTTCCATGATTTGACCTCCCTAGACTATTTTGCTGTTCTACTCCAGCCCCTTCCTTGGTTGTCCTTTATCCCTGGTTCTCCTTGCTGTCTGCCCTTCTACTGAATTTTGCCCCTTTTCTGCCGATCCACCTCTTGGGCGCTAATCTCCATCTTTTGCACACTGCTTTGTAGAGATAGCCACTCCTCCGTTTCACTGGTTCCACTGCTAGCTGTGGGGGGTGAGCAAGTAGGTGCCTTTCTTGCTGGCCTGCCACCCCCCTTTGCTAGTTTAAATGCTTGTCAATGTAGCATTTGAACTTATCATTGAGTGCTTGGATTCCCCTCTAGGATGGATGCAGGCCGTCAGGCTTGAACAAACCTCCATCCTCCAGGTGGGTCCCCAGTCACCAATGAATCCCAACCTTTCCTCACAGCACCAGTTCTTCAACCATGAGTTAAAGTTCTTGTGCATGCACCCTCATGTTTCCTTGCCTCTCAGTAGTACTTCTGAGAAAGTGACAGAAGTAGCTACTTGCTTGAGACCCCTCACCAATTTCTTAAACTCTTCCTGAACTTCCTTTGGCTCCCCATTTGCCAGGTCATTAGTACCTAGGTGGATAATCACATCCAGCTCACCATCCTGTCTTGCCTTCCCAGTGATCCCCAGGATCTTCCTTCCATCCCTCCATGCTGTGGCACCTGGTAGGCACCTCACCTCCCTGTCCTCCCCCTCCTGTGTTCCTAGCTGGACCCGTCTTATGATGGAGTCCCCCACCAGGATTTGCTTCCTCCTCCTCTGGGGTCCACTGCTCTCCCCGCTGAGGTCTCCTCCTTGGCTAACCTCTACATCCATTCCTTCCACTTCTCTGGGTACCTCTATTTGGTTGTCCCCATTTGCTACTGTGTCATATGAGTTCTTGAGTGGAATAGGACCTGGGATGTGCCTCTGCCTGACCGCCTCTAACCTCCCTGAGCCCACTGTCATCCAAGTGCTCCTCGTTCTCGGTATCCTTTGAGGCAGTTGCATTGGACTGGGTGGTCTCTAGATAGGGGTGATGGTACTCCTGACCCAATTTACTTCCGCTCTGAGTCTGGCTACCTCATCCCACAGTCCAGAGAGATGCATGCAGATAGGGCAGCATCTCAGTGTCCAGAAGGTCTGCCTGAATATGGCTGCCCCACAGCCACTGCATTGCACCACAATATATTGCAACAGCCTCAAAATGCCACCAATAATACCCCAATTTCAGGTCAGAACCTGGACGCAGCAGCCTTACTGTTTCAAAATAACCAATAATGCAAGCTCAGCAACAAGTCCTAGCAGCAATGCTAGATAAATGGGTGGAATTGACAGGCCCATGCCCCCACATTCTGCCTGAGCCCACTATGGTCATTACACCTACCTCTCCAGGAACCAAGTCCTAGAAGGGCCCCGGCCTCAGTCACCATAGCCGGACTCGGAAAATCATTCCGAAGACGAGGGAGATATGGAGGTAGACCCACAGTCACTAACTGCAAAATGGTGTTTTCCTGATCAAATCCCAGCTCTATTATTTTTTTGTGCCTTCTTAAATTGTATCTGTGTTTTCTTGGATACTTTTATCTATGTCAGGGAATGTAGAAACAAACCCTGGGCCTACCTCTTTAACTTTTCAGGAACCAGATGTACTCAGTTTAACTGAGACATGGCTAAAACCTACTATACATGATATTCTCTGTGAGATACAAGGGTATAAAGTTGTTAGAAAGGATAGGGCATTGAAAAAGAAAGGAGGAGGATCATGGTTTTCTATAGAGAAACATTCCAAGTCACTATTGAGAAGGTTTCTATAAAACCCAAGACTGAATGTGCATTAGGTGCATGTAATAAGATTAGTCATTGTACAGTATAGAATCCATCGAAATCAAGTAAAAAAATGTCTTATAGAATTTCTTGAATGCTTTCAATCTACTGTATTAAATAAACATGCACTGGTTGGGGTGGACACCAACTTAAATTGGGGAACTGCAGACCAATCTGACACAGAAACACTTGTTTTAAATATAGGCCTCACTCAGTTAATTACTGAATTTACCAGTATGAATTTCCATAGTAGCTTGCATACAGTCTTGGATTGGATCTTAACTAAAAATATTGACAAGATCATTGACTGTGTGGCCTTTCCTGACAGCATCAGTGATCATCTCCCAGTTTTTTGCATATGGAATAGCTCCAAAATTAAAGTTCCCTCATAAATTATTTTTTACAGAAATTATAATAATTTTGATCTTGAACATTTGAACAAGGACTTGAACTCATTAGACTGGACTTATTTAGATGACATAGCTGATCCAAATGCTGCTGTTGACTTTTTTGTTTCTACATTATTAAAATTACAAAATAAGTATTTTCCATTAGTAACTAGAAGGGTTAAAGGAACCAATAATAAATGGATTTCTCCAGAACATTTTAATTTAAAGAGGGAGAGGGATAGGTATTGAAAAGAGTTATAAGAACTCAAATTGTATTGCAGACTTTATTACATATCTCATGCTTAGAAATAAGTGTAAAAATGTAACTTGGAAGAGTAAATCTGAATATTTTAAAAAGGTACAATTGGATACATTGGGTGACTTTAAAAAATGGTGGTCATCAATTAAACTATTGACTGATCCTGTTAAGAATAAAACATCTGATACAGTAAAAGACAACAGGTCAATCATAACAAACGCAAAAGAAATCTGTGATTTGTTTCTATCTAAGTTCACAGACTTTACAAAATATGCAACTAGTTTCGGTAGCAAAACCACCTCTATTAATGTTGTATCTTGTCAAATTGATCACACCAATCATCCATTCTATTTTCTGATAATAAGCCCCATACACGTGCTTAGATTAATAAAACAGATTCCAGTCAATAAGAGTGCAGAGTCAGATGGGCTTGAGCCCAGGTTTTTGAAAAATGTTACACCTTATGTTTACAAGTCTTTGACTAAAGTATTTAATCTTTCTCTGGTTACTGGTGAGTTCCCACAAAATTGGAAACAAAACAAGATAAAACATATTCCTAAATCTGGTTCCCCTCAAGACATTGATAATTATAGGCCTATATCACTATTATCCCAGCTTAGCAAAATGCTAGAAAAAATAATTAATGAACAAATTACTGAATATCCTCAGGCCAATGGACTTCACTCTCTGGAGCACCATGGTTTCTGGAAGTCCTGTAGTACAGGTACATCACTGACATGTTTTACTGACCATGTTTTAATATCTATGGATCATGGCAAGTTATTCAGTGCAGTTATTGTTGACCTGTCGAAGGCTTTCGATTTGGTTAACCACATCATGCTGCTCCAGAGATTAAAGGACATTGGCCTGATGGAAAGCCCTCATCAATAGTTTCAAAGTTATTTAACAAATCATCCCATCCACTAAGAGTTAACATTGGTGATATACGGTCTCAGACACATATTCTGGAACAAAGGGCCCCACAGGAGTCCATATTAGGACCTCTGTTTTTATCATTATATATAGATCCCATAGTAAAAATCCTTTCAAAGTCCAGTATGTTATATGCTGACTATATCACTCTTTTTTCTAGTTCAAATTCAGTGGATGAAATAAATTCATCTTTAAACAGTGATTTTTCTGTTTTAAATAATTGGTTGACTTTACACCATTTGATGCTAAATACTTCAAAAACTCAGTGCGCTATTTCGGGTCTAAGCCAAGACTAAATAATTGTAAACCCCTTTAAATATTTGACCTGTAGGGAATTATGCTTCAGCAGGTTATTGAGACAAAAAAATTAGGAGTTTTTCTTGACCTAAGTTTGTTTTTTAAAGCCTATATAAAGAAAACTGTAAAACAGGTGAACCAAAAAAATTGGTGGTATATATAAAATAAAGGATTGTTTAACAAGAGAAGCTAGGGAAACAACAGCAAAGAGTGCACATTTGCCAATAGTGTATTGTAATTCATTCTTATTTACTATGATAACTGGTATCAATCTTGATTTGGTTAATAAACCCTTTAATGCAGTTTGCCATTTTGTTACTACAAAACCTTATAATACTCACCATTGTTAGTTAAATTAAGAATTGGGATGGTTGCCACCTAAATTAAATTTTACGTATTGCTTGGGTTATCTGCTGGATAACATAATTAAACATGAACATCATTCTCCTGCATTTAAGTTAATTGAGCTAAAGAAAGGGGTTAGGACACTGAGGTCCTCTTCAAATGTGCTATTAAGTTTTCCCATGTATGGGTGAGAGAGCTTTTTCATTTTAGGCATTTAAGTTATGGAACAACATACCTCAAAGTTTCCTACACTCTATAGGCCATGCAAATTTTAAAAAGGGGTTGAAAATGTATTTGCTGCAACAATCTGTTTGCAAATGTTATTAACGTTGTTTACAACATGTTATCTAGTGCTGTTTTATATTTTGTTGCGTTTCATTGTACAGTATGTACTTTTTGTACTTGTTGTAATTTGTATATGTTTCAGCTACTATTTAAGTAGCTCTGGGTCATTCCTGAAACTGGACCTTGGCCCAGTCTGCTTACCCGGTGAACAAAGTGAAAAATAAAAAATAAAATAAAAAAAAATAGTACACAAAATTATGGCCATGGTTGGGTTTGACACCCCCGCACCTGCACCACTATCCAAGTTAATTCCATCTCTACAGCCCTCTGCAAAAAAGGTTGATATATTCCCAGTATGTGAATCCATAGAGGAGGTGGTGACTAAAGAATGGGAGTCTACAGACCCAGCTCACATTCCTGAGCGCTGCTCATGGGACAACATTTATCCCCTCCATGCTGACAAATTGGCCCGATGATGAACACCACTCACAACAGATCCACAAACTGCATCCCTAAATAAAAAGACGATGCTCCCAACTGAGATGGCTTCAGGGCTCAAAGACCAGATTGACAGAAAATTAGAAGATATTCTAAAGAAAAATTCTGAATTGACAGGACTAGGAGCTAGAGCTGCAATGACAGCAATCTATGCAGTCAGGGCCCAACTAATATGGCTTCAGGAAGTAATGAAGAAGTTAACACCAAAATCTATGGAGTCACAACTCCTAGAGAATGCAATACTCTCCACAAAGTACCTAGTTGACACGGCAGTAGATTCCCTCAAGATTATCTCTGGAGCTGCAGTTCTAGTCAACAGAGCTCAAAGATCTTTGTGGATGAAATTGTAGGATGTGGATAATGAATCAAAAGCAATGCTTCATTAGCTACACTTCAAAGGGTCAGTATTGTTTGGAAAAGGACTAAAAATGTACCTCAAGGGAAAAGAGAAGGAAAAACACTGAACAAAGAACAATCTGACAGGTCCACATATCAAACCACTAGACACAGGGCCCAAAGGAGACTCTGTGGTTACAGAGGAAACATCTTCTGGCCATCATACTCGCCGACAAGCCATCACATTAGATTCTGAGGTAGAGGAGGATCCCACAGAGGCAGGGGACACTATGCCACCCATAAACCTCAGTCAAAACAATGACTACATTGCTATAGACATTACCAAAACATGCCCATAGGCACACGCCTATTACAATTCACTCAGGCATGGGAGCACTCTACAGAAGACAAATGGGTACTGGAAATAATACAAAAGGGATATGCCATAGAGCTATCACAAATCTCCAAACAAAACAGACTAATTTTATTCCCCATCTTGAAACACAAGATCAAACCAGTTCAAATACACCAAGTACTGGCCGATCTACTACACAACAAGGCCATAGCAGAAGTCCCACAAAATGAGAGGAGGAAAGGAATATATTGCATCTTCTTCATGGTGCCCAAGAAAATAGGAGGACTATGACCAGTCCTAGACCTGAAATTTCTAAATCAATCAGTACAATACAAACCCTTCAGGATGGAAACTATCAGATTCACACTACGGCTTGTTCGCCCCAGAGTCTTCCTAACATCGATAGATTTAAAGGATGCATACCTCCACATCCCCAGGAGACCACCACATTACAAATTCCTCAGATTCCACATACTGGGGAAACATTTCCAATATCAAGTACTCGTGGCATCTGCCCAAAGGGTATTCACAAAAGTAACCATAGTTCTAGCAGCCAAACTGAGGGAAAGGGGCATTCAAGTAATACCATACTTGCACGACTGGCTAATCAGGACCAGATCTATCCAACAATCCATTCAGGAGACAGAAATGGTGGCACAATGCTTACAGAGCAATGGCTGGGTAATCAACCACTCAGAGAGCTGCCTTACTCCCAGCCACTCCATAGAACACCGAGGCACCATGATCGACACAACTCTGGGTCTAGTATATCCATCGTAAACATGAATCTTCAATCTAATAGATCAAGTCCATTACAAAAACTCAAAAGTCTTCATTACAACTCATATCTCAAGTACTTGGAATAATATCCTCCTCAATAGACATAGTGCTTTGGGCCAGATGGAACATGTGTCCCCTTACGTCCTTTTTGATCAAACAACTTATGACATTGACCTGTCCAAGCCAGTGACACTTCCCCCACGGGTGATAAAAAGCCTATTGTGGTGGACAAACAGACACAATCTCGTGCCTCTGGATATCCAACCAGAAGTGACCACAGACACAGATGCCAGCCTATCAGTCTGGGGGGCAGTACTGGGACATCACTCAGCACAAAGAAGATGGTCCTTAACCAAGGCAAAACTACCCATAAACATGCTAGAAATGAGAGCAGTTTTCCTGGCACTTCTACATTTCAACCAACACATCAAAGACAAACAAGTACTCATCAGGTTCGACAGTCAGGTGACAGTATCATACATAAACAAACAAGGGGGAACCAAGAACAAGGCAATGCAGAAAGAAGCATCAAAAGTCATACCATGGGCCCAGAAACATCTCATGAGTATCTCAGCAATCCACCTAGTGGGAACATTAAATACAACAACAGATTGGTTAAGCCACCAGCAGATCTACCCAGGAGAATGGAAACTACACCAGCAAGTATGCCAAGACAACAACAGGAGATGGGGACTGGTGGAAATCAATCTGATGGCATCCAGCAAGAACAATCAATGCCCAGAATTCCTATTCATGTACAAGGACAGACAATCCATGGGAGTAGATGCCCTATCAGCAAAGTGGATATTCAAAGTGGCATACCTATTTCCACCACTACCACTCATTCCCCAAGTATTAAAGAAAATGCATATATCTAGAGTGAGAGTAATCCTCATTACACCCCACTGGCCGAGGAGGTCCTGGTTAACTACAATTGTAACCATGGCCCTAGACCACCCCTGAAGACTCCCCAGCAGACACAACATTTTCTGGCAAGGGCCTGTATGCCACCCCAATCCATACCACCTAAAATTGACGGTTTGGCTCCTGAAGGGTAGAGACTGCTAAAGGTGGGCTATCACCCATTAGTAATAAACACAATGAATATATCCAGGAGGACATCCACAACAACCATCACATGTCAGAGACATTGGAATCTATTTTCAAAATGGTGCAATCATCGAAAAATAGACCCAGAGGATTCCTCAATGCAAATATCCTACTTTTCTTGCAAGAAGGTCTAGACCTAGGCCTCTCACCATCCTCTCTCAGAGTTCAAGTAGCGACAATAAGTGCGGCAAGAGGCCAAATCCATGGCACCACGCCAGGAGCACAACAAGATATTATCCATTTTCTAAAGGCTGCCAATAATGTATGGCCCAAAGTAAAGAGAATGACAGAACCATGGCATCTCAACCTCTTACTGAGGGCCATGACGGAGTCACCCTTTGAACCCTTAGAATCAGTGGCACTCAAGTGGCTAAACCTAAAAACAATATTCCTAGTTGCAATTTGTTCCACCAGATGAATTGGAGGACTATAGGCCCTATCATGCTGGGTCCTGTTCCTAACATTCCAAGATGCCCGAGTCTCACTAAGAACAAAATTATCTTTTGTCCTCAAAGTGATATCACCATTCCATACAAGAAAAACAATTGAACTGCCTGCATACATGCCAGCAGAAAAAGTGCATCAAGAGCCTCAGCTGCAAACACTTGGAATGAAAAGAGTTTTAAACGTATATGTCACCCGCACCAACGAAGTACGTAAGATGAGCAGACTATCCATCATTTTACAAGGTCACAGGAAAGGTCACCCCACGTCTCGCTCATCGATAGTGTCATAGCTCAAGGCAGCAATGTGAAGTGATATAAGGCTAATAACTCATTGCCAGCTACAGAACTAAAGGTACACTCCATCAAGGTGGTGGGTGCCTCATGGGCAGGGAAGAACATGGCCACCACCGAAGAAATATGTGCCACAGCCACTTGAGCATTCCTACACAGTTTTACTAGACACTACAGAATAGACATGTCACAAGACAATAAAACATACTTTGCCCACTCAATCTTACTAGCGGTAAAATCTAGTAGACTAGAAAGAGACACATTTACCCCACCCAGGGATCTGGGTACTGCTTTTTTAAAAAAACCATGATGTAATGACTGTGGAGCATTTTAGAGATTATCCCCCACAATGGTAACTTATTCACCTGGTAAAGGTGATTGTGGGGGTATACATCTCTGAGGCACTCCACCTCCCTCCCTTTAGACATGCAGATACACACGCCATTCCTTTATTCAATTGCATGCCATACAGGCCGGAGTTTACTTGAGTGTACCAATAGGAAATAAAAGTAAACCTATTTGAACTTACCTGGGTCTGCAGTGCATGATACATAACCACAAGGCAGAATTATTAGTTTTCATTTCAGATATAGCTTTGGAAGACATCAAACTGATCCAGTTAGAACATGTCCCCAGGGGAACATAGAAACATAGAAACATAGACTTTGACGGCAGATAAGGACCACTTGGCCCACCCAGTCTGCCCATTTCCCTACCTACTGGAAGGGGGGCAGGGTATCCCATGATATGGGCAAAGCAAATTGAGTGACTCAATTTGCTTGCCCATAGGAGTAGCGACAGTGAAGATATAGACCGGACAGGCAAGGCAAGACAAAGTTTATTTATATTATGTGCCCAATCCCAGAGGCTCTGGGTGCCTTACATAAAACAGACAGGGTATTGAATAAAAACATACATCATAATTAAAACCAAAATAAATTAGTAAAACTTCAGATATAGCATTAATAATTAGTCTGGCAGTTTCTTAGGGCTGGTCCCCAAGATAGAAAAGCAAGGGTGGAGGGATGGAATAGCGACCACGAATGACGGGGGGTGTGTATGATGCTGTAGGACAAATAGAAAAGCGCAGATTCTGCTGCTGAGCTGGCTGCCTGGAGTGGTGGATACAGATGCCACTTACAGTGGTAGTGGTCCTGGGTTTGGGACTGCCTGTGGGTAAAATATTTGTGTAACTGTGCTGGGTGTTGTACATTTTTTTTCCATTCTCTGGTTCCCTGTGTTGCCCCAGCCACGGTACCCCCCCCACTTACTGTGGCCCCCATCCTGTGTATTCACCTGTCCCCAAGTATTTGCCCCCCAAGAGTTGATTATATTAATATGGGGGTGCAGGAGTGTAGCCCCCCACATAAATAATAAGTGTATATATCACTTCCGTTTAGGAGTTATGGTGTGGTTGCGGTGTTGGTGATTGGTGTAGTGCTTATCAACAACTTTTTTTGTTAGCAATTTGCACTCTGTATAGGCAGTCACATTTCTATCTTCGCTGTTATAACCAGGGAATGGACTTCTTTAGAAGTCACATGTGCATCAAGCAACCTATCAGGTTTACACAACCCATGACTGTGTTGTGCCTCAGAGATATATACTTCCACAATCACCTTTACAGGTGAGTAAACTACCATTTCTGAGGTCTGCCACTAATACTCTATAATAATTCTACTACTACACTAACTTTAAAATCACAATAAACTACCACACCACACGCACCGCACTCACTCAAGCAGCCACTCACTCCAACATAAATAACTAACAAGCATTTGTCAATGCTGAAGGTTTGATGCTTTGCACCAGTACATCCACAGATGTTACATGGGCACTTGGGCTGCAAGTGCAAGGAATGTTGGGTACAGCAAACAGCTCTCTTACAGGATGCTGTGGAAAACACTGAGTGCTCAAGATTCACTTTGGGAAAAAAATCCATTTTGTTTACACCTAGACAGATATCAAGGGTACTAATAGGGCATTTAGGAGAAGAATAACGGTATTGAGGCTAGGAGAGAGCTGGTGCAGAGGATCACCATGGACAGAAGGCAAATACTGGGATCACTGCAGGAAGGATGGCAAGGAAAAAAGTTGTGCAAAAGAAAAAAGAGAATACATGTAGGGATCTTCCAGTTATTCTTTTTATTGAACTTCAATATATGCAATATCGTAACCATGTTAAGATCTATGCGTCACTCAGATCATGGCAGGTCTTGGTATATACGCAAGAGCTAAAAAGTGAGGGGTAAGGGTAGTATACAGGGGAGGGGCATGGATGGCTAGGGCATGGGGAGATGAACATAAGAGTTATGGGAGGAAGGGTGGTGAAAAAGGAAATGGGGGATGGCAGGAGAGGATTTCAAAAGTTGGTGACATCCATATACCCACAGTTCTATAAGTGTGGGTTCACCTTTCAAATGGCATTCATGTAATACAGATACAAAAAAGTTTAGAATGAAAATGTGTCTTTGCCTAGGTTAACATTGTTTGCAATGTACACTTGCTGGTGGAGAGAAACGAAGGTATATTATTATTTTTTTTCACTATATTTAAAAGTTGCCACAGTAAGAAGACTAAGGGCCAGATTTTCAAAGCTTTGTCCCAGGGCTAAATTAGCACTGCCCGGTGTGCTAACAGTGTCCAGATCAAATAGCCTGCTATATTGAAAAGGAATAGGCTGTTGCTAAACCTGCTGAATGTAGCATGCTAAGGAATCCAGGCAAACTGAACTGGGAATACAGAGCAGAAATAGCCTGGGAACAAAACAGCTCTGAATATAGCAAACATGACAGCACTGAAAATAGCACCCAGGCAGGCAGTACAAACACCCACAGGAACACAGTGCAGAGATGAGGCTGCAATGCCCTGGAACACATGCAAACAAGCACAGCCCCGAAAGGGACCCCAAGAGCAGACAGCAATGCAGAACCCAGAATATGACACACACCCAGCCATGTGAATGCCCAGAAGCCCCCAGGACCCATGAGGGAAACCAAAGAACCGTACTAACCTGTTGAAAAAACCAAACACCCAAAAATGACACAGGACACAGTAAAATCATGGAAGTGTAATGAATAATGTAACAAAGTAATGGCAACAAGAATAACAGAAGAGCAACAACAATATACACAACAAACAGCAATGATATGAACACAAACCCAAATATACTACTGCTACCACTACTACTACTACTAATATGACAACAGCTACTACTACTACTACTACTACTACAACTACTAATACTAATACTGCTATGAAAATGGAGGGAAGAGGGATGTGGACACCAAAGAAAAAGGAACAAAAGGCAGCAGACAATCCAGCAGTCCAGTGGGGGGGGGCAAACAAAGAAGGGAACAGTCATATGACTGGGTACTGGATGGTTCTGGCAGTCATGCCTCCAGGACAGCAGCCACCCTCCTGGTTTCTGAGATCAGCACCACCTGCTGCTCAATCAACGTCCTCTGCTGTTGCATAATCCATCGCAGGAGGTCATTGCTTCCCTCCGACTCCTCTGGCCTAGCCGCCCACAATGAAGAATGTCATGGACCTACAGGAGTAAGGGGGACCATGTAAGGATGGGAAACCAGCAAGGAGGCACAATGCTGCCCCAGGTGGCAACCAAGGGGTGGACAGCAAGTCCCGACAACCATGCCCATGTGGCGATGTGGAATACAATGGAATGAATACCCGACAGGTGCCCGCAGGGTGGGGCTGGATGACACAGGAAACAACCAACAACCCAATGGACACGGATATGTGTGGGAGGCTGCTGACAACACCACAGCATAGTGGACACTGCCCAACCCAGCATTGCACACAGTGAGACAGTGCTGCCAGACAGGCAGGCCTCGAGACATCAGCTACAGTGGGCCACACCATGACATGCACATGGGATGACACATATTGGGACATGCTGCCCATAGGAACAGAACTATGTAACACAATGCAGAACACAACCACAAGTGAAATGAGCACAGCAACAACAGAAGACAATGCCATGCAGCCCGTACGATAGCACAGCAAGGCATGTGGCGGTGCCACCAACCAGTGCAGCAGCACGTACATTGCAGGCATGCATAGCCACACCCATGGCACACACGGCCACAGGCCATGGCCCACCAGTGGCAGGACAGCAGTGGGCCAAACACATGCTCAGCACAGTGCTGCACAAGCAGCCATGGTATGGCAGGTGCCACACACCCCATTGGTGGGCACATCAACAGCCATAGGAGTGTTGCCAATGCACACCATGCCACCAAAGTCCACCAGCCCATGCACCCCCCAAGCATGACCAGTGTACATACACCAGGCACAGCAGGGACAGTGGAATGGCAGCTGGGTGGGGAACAGTGATCCCCTGCCACAGCCATATGCTACAGGCAGACAAGACGGGTGAAGTAACACATGCCAGGACAGCATTAGGGCACCAGAACACCCCAATGTAGGCACAGTGTCTGTCCACCAGCCAGCCCATGCCAAGGCCCCCCATGCCACAGCAGCAGACATACTGCATGGCACACACACCTGCAGGGAGAGGCTGTCTAGATGCCATCACGCCAAATCCCTGAACCATACAGGTGTAATACAGTGGCATGCACCTAGAATATGCACATGCCATGTGAACAGCAGAACAGGAAAGCCAGGCACTAAATGGGAATGGGAATGGCAATGCCGGCTGGCATGCCAGCACAGGCCCATACAGCACAGAGGCCCCACACAGCCCCCTCCCACAGCCACAGTGTACAGCAGCCATCCACCCAGTCACTGGCCGTATCCTGCCACATCTGTGGACACCACAGTACTGTGGTGCACATGCTCTGGTACCATGCACACGACCATGCACTTAGCGGGATGGACAATGGCAGCCCATGGAAAGACCCACACATGTCACAGGCAGTGCAGTATGCAGACAAACATTGTATTCACGCAATAGGCTCTGGTCACTGGGGCTGCTCTTAGCCCACTGCAGTATGGGAGGCACCCTCGGGCTTCTCCTGCTGGTTGCCCAGGACCCCTCCTGACCTGCGCTCTCTGTGCTGGTCCTCTCAATATGCTCTGCAGTGGAACCAGGGTACAGCAATGTTACTATAGTGCAAGCCACAATGGTATGACACAGCAGTGACCAAGGTACACGAGTATCCCACAACACCCCCAGCTACTGGTGGCATGGCACAGCACACACACATGGTCCCAACCCCCACACAGGGCATGTTGGCATGGTGATAGTGCAGTGGACTGTGACCACATGCAGGTGGACAGTGGCATGCCACACCCACAGCAGTGGGGGTGGCCCATGTGCCTAGGCATCAGCCCTCCCACAGTCCACTGGGATCAGCCGCAGGGCACAGCCGAAGTTGGTCCCCCTGCCAGCAGGCCCAACCACAGCAGACCAAGCTGGGGGCAGGTGTGATGGGGGCGCACAGCTAATGTGCATGGCAACGGCCAAGGACACATCAACAAGCACCAGGTAGCATCTAGCACTGCAGAACCACTGGAAGTGGTATGGCCACCGTGCCCCCCAGCCAGACACCCTAATGCACAGTGCCACCAGAGGCACCCACAGCAGCAGGTGATTCACCAGAGCCCCCTGGGAAGGTATGTGTCAGGGGACACATGCACACACCCAGGCACCCCCCATCACACAGGCACACCTGGGGTTTCACACACACACACACAGCTGCACAGGGTACACATGTGTGCACTGCAGAGCAACACTTACCTGGCACCGGCACAGTCCCATCACGCACCATCTGGTGGTAGCGTTCCAGCTGCTGCTACCTGTGCTGCAGGTCAGCATATCTGTGGCGGCACTTCTCCCCATCATGTGAGATGCCAGTCCTGGCCATCAGGTGACAGGAGATAGAGGCCCACACCTGTTGCTGTGGCAGGTCCACCTCCTAGACCTCCCCAAACAGGTGCCTGTGCCTCGGCTGCACAAGCTGTACAAGGTTGGCTGTCTCATCCTCACCCTACCACCTGTCCCTCTGCACCACAGCCCTCTGTCTTCGATGTGCGCAGAAATGCCCTGCCACTAATGCCAACCACTGGGATGCACTGTGACACACCCTGCACCTGTATCAGTGCTATGGTATAGTGCCATGCTGCCACGTGTAGTAACGCTGCACAACCCAGAAGTGTGCGCTATACTCATGCGCGACCCTACCATGACCCCAGTGATGATGTTGCGCGCATGCGCAGTGGTGCCACGCTCATGGCCGTAGCACCGTGCTATGATGCACAGTGACCGTGTGCTAGCACACACTGCAGCCACACTGTGCATGCACCGAGGATGAGCAATGGCTCATAGCGCAGTGCTATCATCACTGTGTGGTGCAAGGTAACACCTCAGTTGCCTGGCGTTAGCCTTTTGCTCGGTGCTATCTGCTTGCCCGGCGCTAACGCAAGCAATATTCAATGTATCTATGTGAATCAAGCCACTTGTGTATGCAGAGGGCAGACAGGATGATTACCATATCATTACATCATTACATCCTCATTTGCATGCCAAACAGGCCTGATTGCCCAGCTGTGCACACAGTGCTCCACCAGTGTTGCTGTTAGGGACTGTAGTGCTGTGCAGGATAGAGGTTGTCTACTCAGTGAGCAGGATGTCCCAGGAGAGACAGCAGGAACAATCAGGTCTGTACAGCACACAAGCCAGGCCGCAGTACAGTACAGGGGTGTACGCTGGGCTATGCACTGTCCACACACGTGTACAGCCATGATGCAGGCCTGGCACAGTACATATGCTGGACTGTTGCCATGTGCACACTACAGTGCTGTGTCTGTGTTGTTATGGGCCAATGAGAGGGGCTGCCTTCTGGGCGGTCATGTCCTAGGGTCACACCTGTGTAGATGCCATCACAGAGGGTAGGGGACACTGCTGAGTGTGCCTGGGGCTACCATTGCAGAGGATGTGTCCCTCATTGGGGGGAGTGGGATGCTGCAGGACTATGCCTGTATGTCCACATATGCCTGCCTACACCCCTGGACCTGACAGGAAGTGCATAGGACAGGGTGGTGTGTGTAGGCATCCAGGGCCACTGCACAGCCTCTGACTGCACTTCCATATTGGTATGTGCACACAGCGCAGTAGGTCCCTATGCCGCAGGTCAGCGAGACAGGCACTACTGACACTGTCTGCATGGTACAGATTGGGAACGCTATGTGGCATTGTGGGAGCTACTCTAGCAATGCGTGGTATGATCTGCATGCACAGTGTGTGCAGCATGCAGGGCCAGGCAATGCATGGTGGGTGTGTAGGGTGCCATGCCCAGTCGGTACTGCTACTGCTGTGCACACATTGTACGCCACTGTGAGTAATATGTGCCATTTCCACTGTCCCACCCAGGTGACGCTGCCAGACAGGAGCGGCAATGGGAGCATAAACTCTCTGGGGATGAGCTTCGGGCCATCAAGGAGAGGGAGAAGATGCTGGGGAGGAACAAGTCCACTGATGCAGTGGTGCAATGCATGTGGGATGAAACCAAGGCAGAGGTGAATGCTGTGGGTGGCCGTGGCCATAGCACAGACACCGTGCGTAAAAGGTGGAATGCCTGCTGTGACAGGCTAAGGAGAAGGAGGCCCAGTGACTGAGGGAATGGCTGCAGACTGGTGGAGGCTCACAAAGCATTGAGCAGTGTGAATGGAACCCATTGATGGCCATGTTTGCCTCAGCCCCGAGGCCAGTGGCAGTTAGGGGTGTTGAAGGCAATGGGTGTGAGTTGCCGCTCACACCACCTAGGCCAGGTATGTCTATGGCATGTGTCTATCTGTACCTGCATGACACCTACGGGGTCTGTGGCTCACCATCCCACTATCACCGTGCATGCAGGATGCACACTTGGTCGGGTCGCAATATGATTGCAGTGTGTGTGCCGCACTGTGGCGTGCTTTAGTTAGCAGTGCACAGCATGCACCAGTGCATGGGTTTCTTGGCCCATGTGCACCATGGTTGGGTGCGTGTGTGCATGGGGGCATTGTGGGGGGTGCACGGGCCTGCTTTGGGGTGAGCACTGTTGAGGGTGCATGTCATGGTGATGGGCTTGGCCTTCCGTGTGCTATACTGGTCACTGACACTGTCTATTTCCCTTCACAGTGCTGGGTGCTAAGCATGCCATGGGCTGGGAGGTGGCTGGCACAGTGGCTCAGGAGGCGGAGAAGGATGATGCAGTTGTGATGCCATCAACATCTGACATGGGTGACATGCGAAGACCATCAGTGGCGGTGCATGGTTGGCTGGCATGTGGCTGTGGATTCCATGTGGCAGTGGGCGCTAGTGGGTCATTGGATGAGGAGGATGTACACCTGGATGATGTCAGTAGACTTGAGGATGCACAGGTGGAGGACCTTAGTGGTGGCCAGGTGGTCATTCTCACTGTGACAAGTGACCATGGCTCAGAGGATGCAGAGCCCAAAAAAAAACTGCCTGTGGGTGGGACTGTGTGTGCCAGCATTGGGGTGGGACCTGCAGGGGACTCTCACACAGCTGCATTGGGGTGGGATGTGCAAAGGCACATGGAGGAGGTGTACAGCCCGGGCCATTGGCCAAGGGGTCATTCAGTGCGCACCACTGGACATGTGCTGCCGGCCACAGGGTGCGGTGCAGGCCCTGCAGCATGCACCGACCCCTGCCACACCACTGCAGCAGCAGACTCATCAGCAGCAGCCACCACAGGTACCTGCCCAGCTACCCCACCATGCTCACTGGCAGCCACCACCACCCACGGGCCAGGGTGGTGCTGCACCCTTGGGACAGGATGGCCGGAGTTCCCAGCCTATGCTCTGGGCTGCCCTGTCATCACAGCAGGAAGCCCAGCAGGACCTGCATGAATTTCGGAGAGAGGTGTGGCATGAGCTGTCACAGCTGTGGGACACAGTGGGCTCGGCCCTTGGCAGTGCTGAGCAGTGGGCAGAGGCACGGATGACGTGCATCCTGGGCACAATTGATTGTGGCTTTGGGGGGCACACAGCCACTGTGAGTGATCTTGCAGAGGTGCTTTGGGTGGCACACACAGTGGGGTAGCAGGGTCCACACACAACACAGCGCAGCCACTCCACATGTGTGTATGGGCATGTGTCCTGTGTTACAGAAGGGGTACAGGCTCCACTACAACCACATCTCAGTCCTCCACAGGCCATTCACAGCATCATGGGTGGCAACCCACCTTGGCTGGGTCTGCAGCACATTGTGGACGCAGGTGTACCACCCTCCAGATGTCTCCATAGTCCTCACCGCCCATGTCATCTGCTCAGAGCATACCTAGCTCTGTGTCATGCACGCAAGGAGTGTGTCATGTGGAGGGTGGCAGTCGCCACAGATAGGCACCACTGCCATGCACTGTGTTCCCATGTCTTGCGCACACACACACACACACACACACACACACACACACACGTACACACACGGTCCCCTGCCCACACACATACATCGTCACAGGCCCAACCCACCCCACACCACTTGCTCCCACCGTAGCTGTCTACTATGCACACATGCATGACATGCACTGCACACTACACACATATCCATGTCACGTCTTAACATTTCCAGCATGTGTTACACTAGAGTGGTTTACTGTCTACACTGTACTGAGTATGCATACATATTAAAGGCACGGTTCATGACCTGTTTGTTGTCTATGTTGTGTTTACTCACTGTCCCATCTGGGCTAGCATCCCAATGATGCCACTCCTGTGCTCCAGGGCCCTGCATGCCATATGAGGATCTTTCCTCTCGAGTTGCTCTGCTGTCCCCCAGATCTTTGGCTCTGGGTCACTGTCTGACTGTTCCTCAGGTTTAGGTGCATGTATCCCATGGTTCAGCACCATGCTGTGTAGCATGCAACAGGCTAGGATGATATGGCATACCTTCTGAGGCCTATACTGTAGGGCACTGCCTGACTGGTCTATGCTGTGGAACCCCATCTTTAGCATGCCAAAGATCCTCTCTATGATGTTTCTGGTTGCAGTGTGTGACTCATTGTACCTCTCTTTGACCACTGTGGCCAGCCTGGATACTGGAGTCAGCAGCCAGGGTTGCAGGGGATAGGCACTGTCCCCTGTGGAGAGATGTGCACATGTTAGTGTTGCTATTCTACTGTCTGCCCATTGCCGCTGTGCATCACCTGTGTTGCTATCCTACTGCCTCCTGCTCCAGCCCCAGCCCTGGCTACCCATGCCTGTCCCAGCTCCCACTGTGGTGTCCTCATGTTGTGGCTGCACATACTCACTGACAAAGTGCCCACTGGATATCCTGCCCTCCTCAAAGGCCCAGCACAGCCATGATTGGTGCCAGATGACGGTGTCATGGGCACTGCCGGAGTACTGTGCAAAGACATTGCTGACGCACCCCTGTCTCACTGCACACCACCTGGCAATAAATGGAGTGATACCCCTTCCTGTTCACATATATATCACTGCCATCACCAGGTGGTGCATGGATGGGAACATGGGTGCAGTCAATGGCACCAAGTACTTCAGGTAGGTGCACAAGTCAGTAGAATTGCTGCATGGTTTCTCTGCGCTCGGTTGCTGTGCTGGAGAATACAATGAATTCACCAGCATGTGGTAGGAAAGCATTTAGGAACTGGGTCAGGAGGTGTGAGGTGGCGGACTGCGATATCCCTATGGTGTTGCCCGTCGGGCATTGGAATGTCCCAGTCACTAGAAAGCACATCGCTGCTGTCACCTTCTCCTCCACTGTCATGGCATGGCTGCATCTGGTGTTGGGTTGCAGCTGCTCATGCAGGAGTTTGCATAACTGCCTCAACATTCCTCTGTTCATCCTGTACCATCCAGTGATGTGCTCATCAGGCAGGGTCTGGGCCAGTAACACCTGTATGCAACATATCTCCTCCTAGATCTGCATTGTGGGCCTGGTTGTGCCTGCTCCCTGTCTTCCTCCTCCACTACATCCACCATTATTTGCAGCAGCACTGCATTGCTGAATAGTGCCATGTTTACTTCCTGCTATGGTCACTCCCCTTTCTGTGATTTTCCCCTGGTCTAAGACCTGCCTTTTATAGGCGGTAGGCAGCGCCGTGCTATGTGTCAAGCAATGCGGCCTTGTGCGGCGCTATCACTGTGAATATCCCATTGCACCTGTATGTACGTTCCCGCCCCCTCACTTTGCCCCTTGTATATATTATGGTTTTGCCGGCGCTACCTCTGTTTGCACGTGCTATTTGCCCTTTTGAATATGGCAGACCCTGGCTATCCTGGCGCTAATCCTGCATGCTCGCAATGTTTTGAATATCTGGCCATAACTTCCATACTACAGAGAGGCAGGCATGAGTTAATTTTCCTTTACGAGACTTGCTAGTTTAGGAGAAAAAAAAAGTCTGTCATCTGAGACATCATTGCCAGTTTCAAACTGCCTACAGACTAGGCAGAAGAAGTAGGAAAATCTTTAACAGTAATAAAATAATAAAGACTGGCACAACACAGTTCAAACCTTCTGTAGATCTCTCCTCAATTTTCTGATGTAGTCTGGTCAGCTTGTCACTGGTGATGATTTTAATGACAGGCTGCTGGTGTTGACAGTCCATCAGCTGTTTGTCGAATAGCTACATTCAATATTTATGTAAGACGTGGAGTCTTTGCCAATGAGTCTCTGACTCAAAGGGTTGTAATTCCTAGACCATCAATAAATAAATAAATTTATTGGCTTGGTTCTTTTGACATGCATTCAGCCGAAGAAGAGTGGTGTCATAGTTAAAGTGCATGGTTATTGGTCTAGACTGCTTCGTCCCTACAAATTTTAACTGCAATGGGCTCACAGAGACATACCTCTGAAATCCACTTCCACTCATAACAAAAAGTTTGTTGCACATGTGCATCAAACCTAAAAATAAAGAAACCTTTCCCCACCCCAATCCCAACAACTAAAATCCTAAATAATATACAAATAACACCCACAAAAACCTTTACCCTCCCACCCACAGCCCTCCCAACAATAAAATACAAAAATCCAATGCAATTAGGAGAGTCTATAAGTCTGTGGAGGGGTCTTCTCAACAGATCTTAATTCAAGTCCATAAAACTTGTGATACACAAGACACGCTCCTCTCTCACAGGCAGTGCCTCTTCACAACTGTGTTTTCCCTGGGCAGCAATAAATTCCATAGATAGCAGTCCCAAAAGAGTCATGAATATTACGCAGGGTCACAATAAACACAACACAACGCTCTCACCTATGTAATAGCACTTCTATAATCAGGTCCAGAGTGTTAGGGCCCCCAAATTCTCTCACAATCAAAGATTCCTCTCCGTGTGCAGTACAGAAGTCCCAGCAGTGCTTTCAGCACTGCAGACAGCCTGACAAATTCTCTCCCAGAGGCCAGTGACCAGAGTTGCAGCTGCAGGAGGACACCAGAGAGGTGCTGCAAACCAAGAAGACTCTGCCAAAGCTGATCTCTGTGCCCAAAAACATGTATTTCCCATGGACCCTACACCTTGAGGGAAACGGGTACTGGGACCAGGATAGGTGTTCTGGTATTTGATCCAGACATCGCAGATATGTGTTCCCCTATTTGCACTGTGATCATCCCTGTCATTGTGCTGTCATTACTAGATGTTTTGTATGGTTTAAGGTGAGTTGACAGGCTTTTCCAGTTTCGTACAGGAGTCTACAGCACCAGCTGGCACACTCATGCTGCAGAAGAGGCAACAGAGAAGGCCCCAGGGATGGTGACACAGTCTGTGACCAAGTGATGGCAAGGACCTGGAGGACTGGCCGCTGACAGATGGGGATGGTGACAGGACCAGTGGTGCATCTGGGGTGGGGCTAGCTTGCCAAGGACAGGTCCTGAAAAATAAAGGGCTTCAGCTGCAAGTCAAGATCCTGCAACTGTTGACCCGTAGGTCATAGGAGTGCATATTGACCAGAATAGAAACATAGAATCTGATGGCAGATAAGGACCGCCCGGCCCACCTAGTCTGCCCATTTCCCTACCTAGTGTATAAACTCCAGATCCAATATGATCTGCAGTTGACCTTCTCCTTCCTACCACTAGGGTTGCCTTCTGCCTGTCCCAAGCATTCTTGAAGTCACTTATTATTTTTGCCCCATGACAACCTCAGGGAGGCTGTTCCATGCATCCACCACCCTTTCTGTGTAAAAATACTTCCTCATGTTACCCCTGAGATTTCTCCCTCTAACCTCATGTTGTGACCCCTTGTTCTTGCACATCTCCTTTTCTGAAAGATGCTGCCCTCCTGAATTGTGTTAATTCCCTTGAGGAACTTAAAAGTTTCTGTCATTCCCCCCCCCCCTTTCCTCCAGTGTATACATGTTGAGAGCCCTCAGTCTCTCCTCATATGATTTCTGGTGCAGTCCCTGCACCAATTTCACTGCCCTCCTCTGGATTACCTCTACCCTGTCTATGTCCTTCCGGACATGCAGTTTCCAGAACTGCACACAGTACTCCAGATGAGGTCTCACCAATTGTCTGTACAGTGGCATCACCATCTGTTTTCTACTGTGATACATCTCCTTATGCACCCCAGCATCCCACTGGCTTTTCTCACTGCCTTCTCACATTGTTTGGCTACCTTTAGGTCATCTGTTATGATCACCCCCAGGTCCCTTTCCAGTTTGGTTGTTGCTAGTACCCCCCTCCCCTATAGTGTATCCCTTCCCTGGGTTTCTGTTACCTAAGTGCATGCTTTTGCACTTCTTTGTGTTGAATTGAAGCTGCCACAGTCTTGACCATGCCTCCAACTTGCCTAGGTCTCTTCTCATTTTCTCCACCCCTCAGAAGTGTCAACCCTATTGCAAATCTTAGTGTCATCTGCAAGGAGGCATGACTTTCCTTGCAGTCTCTCTGCAATGTCACTAATAAAGACATTAAAATGGACCAGCCCCAGCACTGACCCCTGTGGCAACCAGCTGGTCACCCCCCCTCCTCTGATTGAACTCCGTTTACCACCACCCTCTGTGTTCTATTGCTAAGCCAATTTCTGATCCAGTGTACCACCTTGGGGCCCACTCCCAGATTGTCCAACTTTTTTACTAGCCTCTTGTGCGGGACTTTGTCAAATGCCTTACTAAAGTCTAGGTTGGCCATATCCACCACTCCTCCCTGATCTACTACCCCAGTCACTCAGTCACATACATCTATCAGATTTGTTTGACAGGACCTTCCTGCTGTGACTTCATGTTGCCTTGGGTCCACAATCCTATAGTCCTTTCCTTCCACACCAATTACATCATCGTCCCTACCACTGAGGTCAAACTAACCAGTCTATAGTTTCCCACGTCTACCTTGCTCCCACTTTTGTGAAGGGGAATTACATTTGCCCTCCTCCAGTCCTTTGGCATCACTCTCTCCTCCAGTGATTTGATGAACAGGGCTGTCAGTGGTGTCAATAGTACCTCTCTGAGTTCCTTTAGTATTCTGGGATGCATCCCATCTGGCCTCATTGCCTTGTCTACCTTCAGTTTCAAGAGTTCTTTTAGTACTCTCACTTCCGTGAATGGACTGGTGTCCACCCCTCTTCCCTGTGTGTTTTTATGTCCTAATTTTGGTTCCTCCCACTCCTCTTCCTTTGTGAATACTAAGCAGAAGTATTCTTTCAGGATCTCAGTTTTTTATAAGTCCTCCTCAACCCACTCCCCCCCTTCCTTTGCTTAGCCTCACCATCCCTTGCTTGGTCTTTTCCCTAATGTACCTGAAAAAGGTTTTGTCCCCTTCCTTTACTGTCTGGGCTAGCCTTTCTTCTGATTACGCCTTTGCGCTTCTGACTGCTTTCCCTGCCTCCCTTTACTTTATCTGATACAGTTTCCTGTCTTCCTCATTCTGTTTTCTTGTACTTTCTGAATTCCCCTTTTTTTCTCTCTAACCTTCCCTACCACTTCTTTAGAAAACCATAATGCTTTTTCTTTCTTTTTGCCTTGTCAACTTGCTTCACACAAAGGCTTGTTGCCTCTGTTATGGCTTTCTTGAGTTGCTCCCACTGCTTCTCTACCCCCTTCCTTCTCCCTTTGCCAGTGCTTTCTTGATGCATTCTCCCATTTTTGCAAAGTCTGCCCTTTTGAAGTCTAGGACCTTTGCTTTTGTGTTTTATTTTTTTTTATTTATTTATTTAGTTTTTGTTGACCGGGTAAGTGCACTAGACAAATCCTGCCTATTTTCAGGCACGACCCGGGGGAGGGGGATACAGATGAATTCCAACTGACCTTGAAACAGATTAAGCTGTTGGTGGTATTTTTAGTGAATGAGGGAAATTTGGCTAGGACACCGGGAAATTTCCTGCTCTTTCGATAAGTGCCATGGGATCTTTAACATCCACCTGAACTACCACCAATCCAGGCAGATGGGACCTCGGTTTAACGTCTCATCCGAAAGACGGCACCTCAGAAATGCAGCATCCCTCTCATGCTGCACTACAGTGTCAGTACTGGGATATTAACCCAAGTGCCAGATGTGGGAACTGAACCCACAGCCCTCTGATCTCCCAGCCTCAGAGGCGAGTGTGCTACCTACTGAGCCACTGACACTGCTACTGAGCCACTGACACTGCCTCTTCTACTGTTTTTACCTTGAACCATACTGTATGGTGATCGCTGGCCCTAGACGGCTGCTCACCAATACATCTGTTGTTCCATCTCCATTTGTTAGCACCAGGTCCAATATTGCCCCCTCACAGATGGGCTTCACCACTAGCTGTCTGAGGCCTGCCCCATGTATGACATCCAGGATGTCCCTGCTCTTGGATGTGGCTGCCCCATAGGTGTTCCAGTTGACATCTGCCATATTTAGGTCCCCTGCCAACAACACTTCCCCTTTCTCTAACATTTTAAGGATGTTTTTTACTATCACATGTCTATTTCCTCCCCCTGTGCTGGGGGTTTGTAGCTAACTCCTGTATGGATAGTGGTGCCATTTCCTGTCTCCAGGGTGACCTACAGTGCCTCCTCTCCTCCCTGTTTCCCCTTTATCTTAGTTGCTTTGATCCCTCTCTTATGTAGATAGCTAATCCTGATTCATTTTTTCCTTCTCTGTCCCTCCTGTAGACTGTTTACCCATGTATGTTAATATCCCAGTCATGGCTTCCTGCGTATCATGTTTCCATGACTGCCACAATATCCAGGTCTCCCTCTGCCATCAAGGCCACTAGGTCAGGGATCTTGTTACCTAGGCTATGGGCATTTGTACACACGGCACTCTATGTTTTGATGGTTTCCCCATATTAGCACCAGTCCTATCCCTTCCCCCTGTTCATCCCCTGGCTTTATCCTGTTTCATTCCCTTGTGTATTCTCATCCTTTGGATCCTTTTTACTATCTACCTTAATATTTGTGTGGGGGGGGGCAGTTTGGTTTTCCCTGCTTATTTCTGCCTCCCCCTTGGCTAGTTTAAATGCTTGCTAATGAAACATTCAAACCATTCACCCAGAATCCTGCCCCTCCCAGACAGATGCAGACCATCTCTTGCATACAAGCCTGTATTTCTCCAGGTGGGCCCCCAGTCCCCAGTGAAGCCAAACCCTTCAACTCCACACCAGTTCTTCAGTCAGTCATTGAATCCCATGATGCAGAGCACCCTGGCTTCTTCCATGCCACAGACAGGTAGCACTTCCGAGAAGGTTACCATGCATGCCACCTGTCTAAGACCACTCCCCAACTCAGTGAACTCCCTCTGCACTGCTCTAGCCTCATTCTCAGCCAGGTCATTAGTCCCTAGGTGGGTAGAGATGTCTAGCTCACCCTCCCAGCTGCTGCCCCAGTGATCCTTAGGATTCGCCTCCTATCCCTCCAAGCAGTGGAGCTAGGTAGTCAAGTTACCTCTCTCCCTCCTCCCTCATTCACTCCCAATTCTACCCCCTAATAATACAGTCCCACACAGGAGTTGCTTCCTTCTCCTCTGGGGTCCCATGCCTCCCCAAGGGGTCTCCACTGAGGAGGTTCCCTGCATCCACCTTGTCCACCACTGCAGGTGCCTCCATGGGATAGCCCCACTCTGCCAGAATGGCAAAGGAGTTGTGGAGTGGAACCACAGGTGGGATAGACCTCTGCCCAATCTTCCTCACCCTTCCGTGTCCACTGTCATCCAACCACCCCTCATTACTGGCATCCTCTGAAGTAGCAGGGGTGGCCTTGGTGGTCCCTGGGTGGGGAAGGGGGTCTCCCAAATTCTAGCCAACACAGCCCAGAGATTAGCAACCTCTGCCCTCAACCCAGAGAGGTGCCTGCAGATAGGGCCACACAGCAGCCTCCAGAATGTCTCCTGGAAGACTGCTGCCCCCCACCCACTGCACTGCACCACTCCCATCATGTCTGATATTTGCCTTCCCTTAATTAGCTTTTTAGTTACCCAAGCAAACCAATGTTTGTTTTCCCCCTCTCTTTACTATCTTCTCTCTGTGTCTCTGTTACAGTCACATTAATTAGCCCACGTCCTCTAAGCACACAGGAAGCTGATCCCAATTAGGTACCTATAAGTGCAGATATGCCCTGGGGTAGGTGGGGGGTGTGGGATTGAGTTCCTCCGGTCTGTGTCGGTGTGGAAACAATCACCTAAACAGCACAAATATACCCCAGCACACTCACTGTATGGGCAACTACAACCAATGGTCAACTGAGCCCACAACCAAGTTCCTCTTTTAAGCTTTTCACCTCCTGCAAGCCTGCTTCAGCCCCTCCTCCAAACACACACCTGCTTCACAGGTTGTAACCGTCCTGCCTCAGCAACAAGATACTGCCAAATGGTCTGCTAACTACAGCAGTTCTCTTTCCTGGCTACTAAGAATTATAGAACAGTAACCAAAAACAGAACACAAAAAACCCTAATCCAAAGCCCTTCATCTTATTTACTTACATAAACCTTGCAAGTTTGAAATGAAATAAAACACATCACCTCTGTTGTGCTGTTCTTTTCAGCTCAAAGAATGCACTGAACTTCAGGAAAGTCTGCAATGTACAGTTTTATCATGCTGTGATGTGCCAGGGATATAAAAGGTAACAGTTGGCCATGGACATACTGAGGTGTGCCCTGTCCTTAGAGGACTAACACCCACCTGAGCTGGACAGTGCCTGTGGTCCAGGTGCAACTCAAACTTAATGGAGTTTTTTGACTGGGTGATGGTAGTGGTGGACCACGGAGGAGCAGTGGACTATGTAGACTTCAGCAAGGCTTTTGACATTGTTCCTCATAAAAGGCTTCTGAACAGAATGGGCAGTCGGGGTGGGACCAGCAGTAGTTAAGTGGGTCAAGAAGAGGCTCTCCAGCAGGATCCAGAAGGTGATGGTTAACAGGGTACTCTCTAATGAGGAAAGGGTGACAAGTAGGGAACCACAGGGATTGATACTGAGCCCAATCCTATTCAATGTCTTCACTGGAGACATTGCAGTAGGGCTGAAGGGGAAGGTGTGCTTGTTCATGAACGATATGAAGATTTGTAACAGGGTGGATACACCAGAGGGTATTGGCAGGATTAGGGGGGGTCTTAAAAAGCTGGAGCAGTGGTCCAAGGAGTGGAGACTAGAGTTCAATGAGGGGAAGTGTAAAAGTATGCACTTCGGGCATAGGAACCCTAGGACAAAATATGTGCTCGGGGGGGGGTGGAACAGCAGTCACAGAACAGGAGAGGGACCTTGGTGTCATCATCACAGCTGACCTCAAGGTGACAAGTCAATGTCAAAAGGCAGTAAGGAAGGCTAACAGAATGCTAGTAGGCACAGGGTGGGGTTTTACTAGCAGAAAGAGGGAGGTCAATATGTCCCTGTGCAAGATATTGGTCAGGTCCCACCTTAAGTACTGCATCCAGTTCTGGAGACTGCATCTGAAAAAGGACATTGAAAGGGTGGAGGCTGTCCAAAGGACAGCCACCAGAATGATTCATGGGCTGCAATGGAGGGCATATGAGGACATCCTGAGGGATCTAAATATGTAGCCCCCTGAGGAAAGGAAGGAGGGGGCCATGATTGAGACCTGAAATATCTAAAAGGTTATAGGATACAGGAGGGAAGTTTATTTCAGAGGAAAAAGGGCTCATTAACTAGGGGTCATGGCATGAAGCTGGAATGAGAAAAATTTAGGGGAAGTATAAAAAAAGTACTTTTTCATGGAGTGGGTGGATGCCTGGAATGGGCTGCTAGATGAGATAGTATGGGCATAAACTGTCTCTGGTTTCAAGCATGTACAACCCTTACCCCAGCCAAGAGCAGCATCTTGCAACCAGGACCTTCCTAACTTGTACACAGACAAGGCATTAAACCACATGTTGGCATAAAATAGATTTCACCCCTGGCACTGGGGCAAATACCTGGTTCGGCATCTAAGAAGTCAGGGGGATTAGAGCGCAAAATAACATTTATATTTACATTGAGTTCTGGGAGAGAGGTGTTAGGGATATGCTATGTCTCCTATCTGAGGGAGCCCATAGACAAATTCATACTGGGAAGCACAGATGGAATGTCCACTACTAGAAACAGGGTTGTATAGTATGGCTTTATTCTGACACAAATGGGCACAGAACAGGGTGGTCCCCCAGGCTGACACTGTACATTACAAACAATCAGCAAGCACTTTTTATGTTGGTGCACTTGCGCAGCCAACATCTTGTGACAATGGGGATTTGGGGGCGCGGTCGCTGTTGGGCGAATGCAGGGCATGCATCAGGCGGTGCATCCCTCATTCCCCAATCAGCCTGCATGCTGGCAGCACACCATGCATACTAATATGGTGAGCACATCTAAGGAAAAGTCCACTGCAATCCAAGTAAAGCTCGTCAGATGCAGCCGATCCTTCCTGTGTGCTCGCCACATTGTCAGCATGGCGGGTGGTGGCCGCCCAACTGCTGACTTCACAGGTGCCCAATCCCCCTGCTGGCTTACTCTGTCTGCAAAACTTTGCCAATGGGGGAGCCCACTCCCCATCAGCATAAAGCAGTCCTCCCCATTTCTTTTATGACGAGATGGCTGCCCAATCCCCTCGGCTCTCTCTCCCCTCCTCTTAGGTGTGCCACGGGGTGCCCAATCCCGCGCAGCTGCAGCAACCCCCCAAACAGTTAGGTGGCATGCTGGGAGTCCACCCCAGTGTGCTAAGTCCCTGAAAAAAAAACTGTCCCTGATGTTAGTTTTTTTCCCTGTAACATAAAATGGTCCCTCGTAGTCTCCCTAGAGTCCCTACCCACCACCCACACCACCCTGTGCACCTGCCTCCCCACCCCCCCCATCCCATACTTACCTCCAGAGTCTGGCACGACAATCTTCGGTGGACTGGGAACATGTCTGCGCTCTGCAAAGCCGACCACGAACTGAGGAAATGCCGGTAAGCTGTATAATGGGATAGATAGGGTTTTTTCAACTTTGCTGCATATCTCAGTCATTTTTTGGAATGTTTGCACCAACTTTTCAACATGGGGTTTTTGGGACCCCTCCTCATGAATTCTGTTACAGTTATGACATTAATCGGTCCTGAAAGGTGATTTCGCAGTCACTGCATGGAATCACCTTTCGGGGCTGATTAACACAAGGACAGTGGCAGTGTTCATGAGGTGGGCTGTCAAAAAGCCTATGTTGCAACTTTGGTGGAAAAAATCCCAAAAATGGCTGTTTTATGAGTGTGCATTGCGCAGTTGCTACACACGCTCGTAACTTCATGAATTCGCAATATTTTCATGCCAGATTTTCAACATTGTCATTTTTCTACACCTCCTTGTGAACAGTACAGCTGTCCTTTTTCACATCCTGGCCGAAATGTGTTTCTGCACTTCTGGTGCACAAAACTGCAGTCACTGTGGGAAATCAGTGTTTGGGGTAGATTACGAAAATGACAGTTACAATGCTCATGAGCCGAGGTGAATGCCATGCTGAAAATTTAGTGATGATACTTCCATAACGTGACTATGCTACGAGCGTGCTTTGTAAAGTTTGCACGCAAGCTCGTAAGTTTGTGAATTTATAATATTTTCACTCCAGATTTTCAACATTGCCATTGTTCTGCACCTCCTTATGAACAGTACAGCTGTCATTTTTCACATCCCGACCAAAATGTGTTTTTCGCAGTTCCGGCACACAATAGCGCAGTCGCTGTGGAACGTCCATGTTCGAGACATATTATGGAAATGACAGTGACACTGTTCATTAGCAGAGGTCCTAAAATGCCTATGTTGAAAAATTAGGGGCCAGCAGTCCATGCAATTAGTGTTTTATGAGCGTGTGTTGCGCAGTTTGCATGCACGCTTGTGACTCTGTGTATTTGTAATATTTTCACTCCACATGTTCAACATTGGCATTGTTCCACACCTCTTTATGAACAGTACAGCTGTCATTTTACATATCCTGCCTGAAATGTGTTTTCATAGGTTCAGCGCTGAATCGCACAGTTGCTGTGCGTAATCAGAGTTCAGAGCAGTTTGAAGGAATGACGATGACACTGTTCATGAGCAGAGGTCCTAAAATGCCTATGTTGAAAATTTGGTGCTGCAAGTCCAGAAAATGACTGTGCTGGAAGCGTATGTTGTGCAGTTTCCACGCAGCCTTGTAACTTTGTACATTTACAATATTTCCATTCCCCATTTTCACCACTGGCATTTATGCATACCTCTTTATCAACAGTACAGCTGCCATTTTTCACAGCCTGCCCAAAACATGTTCCCACAACTGTGGCGCACAATGGTGTGCTGGCTGTGGGAAATCACCTTTTGGGACATATTAACAAAATCACAGTACCACTGTTCATGAGGGGAGGTCCCAAAATACCTATGTTGAAAATGTGCCTAAAAAACTCCCACAAATAATTGGGTTGCAGACGTCTGCTGCGCAGTTTGCATGCATGTTCATTGCTTCACCAATATTTCATATTGCCACTCCAGATTTTCAATGTTGCCATTTTTTATGCCTCCTCATGAAAAATACAGTTGTCATTCTCCACATCCTGCCCAAAACTGTGTTTTCATCCCTCTGCCACCAAATGCCACAGCCGCTGTGCAAACCCACCTTTCAGCTAACAAAGTGATTGTGCTGCTTTTCATGAGGTGGTCTGACAAGCAGCCCGTGTTGAACATGTAGAGTGAAACTACCACTACATGCCTAAGGTGTTGGGGTTTCCAACTGCAGCACCCCACCCGGTATGGACTGACAGGCATCCGGGCTGTGACTTGGGATCATCAGATGTAATGCTCACATCATTCCACCTCCCCCACACCACCCTGCAGCCACTGACAGGCATTGTGGTGTGTCTTGCACTGTTCGGCCACAAACTTCACCCCACACTCCTATACTGCACCCATGTCAGCATATTTCCTTATGGAATGGGGTAAGTATAATGCCCAAAGACCCCAAAGCACACCCTGATGCTTGTCAGTGTCTACGGGGTATTGTGAGGTACAATGACATGAGCATTATGCCTGGCAACCCAAAGGCACACCCCACTGCCTGTTGCTCTCTACAGCGTAGGGGTGGGGTTGGTGCCACTTCAATACTTGACTGCCATTCCTATTATGTGCCTCTAGCTCCACCACTGCTGATGCCAATGCCAGTGCAACAACATTTGACATTGACAAATGCTTGTCTTTTCCAGGACAACACAGTTTGGGCTTTTCCTAGATTCTTTTCCTCACAGAAGCTCCAACAGTCTATCCCTCTTTGCTAGAGACCTCAAGGACGTTATTTTCCCATAAGTGTGTATTACGTGAGGGTTGCCACACACTTTAAATTCCTTTTCTTCCTGATGTGATGGACTAAGTTAACATCCCCAGGGTAACCGTGTGCCCTTTCAGTGATGAGGTTCTTCCCACCCTGGCCCCAGCAAGCCTCTGCAATTCCATCCTGGTTAGACAAACAGCCTTCAGCTCCCCCTCAAATTGCTAAAGGTCTTTAAACTTTCAAATTCCTTATTCAGCACATTTTTATGGTGCTATTTGGGCCCCTGAGTGGTGTACTCTAGCCTTATCTCTGGGCACATACACCACCAGACAACTCCCTCTGAAATATTCCCATGTAGCTGTACTCATGGTTTGTTTGTCCCTTTGTTACAGACATGGACCTTGGAATAAGAATACTTCTCCCCTTTTCTGGTAGCTTTTAATGAGGCAGTCTCTGTCTCTGATCTGGACAGCTGGACAAACTTCCAATCCCTTAGGGGATTGCCCCCTTGGACCCACTGGATCTCACAGTCCCATTCATGTCTCACCAAAGTGACCCACTGGAGCCTCAGAATTACTGGTCTCCACCACTTCCTGTGATACTGCTGTTGTCTCACACACTGTGGTGAGAAAAACTGCATGTGGTCCACTGTGGATGTGTATACAGTGGTGGTGGAGCATACTGAAAAGTTGGGGGTTAAAACTGTGCAGGCCAGGAGATGGCTGAATACAACAACTCAGCCCAGAGCACAGTAAAAATAATTACAATCTTGAAAATGCTTCGGTCAACCTACTTATCTTTTTATAATCCAGAATAATCCACACATTTTTAAAAATAATCCATGGTACTGTACCTTCACAGAAATGTAGAGATTATTTGGAAGTATCACAGCAGAAATGGGTCAGGACATAGCATTTTGATAAGTTTTGAGAACAGAAAACAAAGCCAAAATAATGCAGTGCAAGCCACTGAGTAGTAAAACAAAATGTAATATATAAGGGATACACAACCCCTCTACTGGAAATATTGTTGATATTTTTTGTTCACGTGCCAGTTGACCCGATAACATCACCAGTGGTGATGCCACAAGTGATGTCATCAGGTCAATTGGCATGAGAACAAAAAATATCGATAATATTTCCAGTAGACGGGTTACGTATTCCATTTATGCCATACCTCCAAAAACGTGAAAAAAATTTAATTTCTTGTCATTTTTTTGCTGATTATAAAAAATCTAAATGCTATCTATAAATGAAACACTGCTCATTTTGTAGATATTTTTATCCTGATCAACCTTTATGCTTAAAGTACCATGCTATCATTTTCATTTTAAAGTTATTTGCATTTGTTTGTTGCAAAAAGTGAAAAAAAAGAATTCTGCTTTTTCTTGCTAATTATAGAAAAATTAAAAGGTATCTGTAAATGTAACACCATCCATTTTGTAGATGCATTTATGATAAACAAATGTTGTGCTCACAGTACTAGTCTATCATTTTTTGTTTTAAAGTTTATCGTATTTGTTTGTCAAAAAGGTAAACAAAATGCATTTCCTGCTGTTTTTTTGTTACTTTAAAAAAAAAATCAAAGGTAGCTATAAATGAAACACCACTCATTTTGCAGATATTTCTGTGCTGAACATTTTTTGTGCTCCCAGTACTATGCTATCATTTTTTGTTTTAAAGTTATTCGCATTTGAATACGGTTAGTATTGCTGCTGAAGCCGAACATTCAAAATGAGAATATCACGGATATATTTTGCCATGCATGGACCAACAGAAAGAATATCACTGATATTCTCACTGTAGATCCATGCATGGCAAGAATATCACTGATATTTGCTACTTTGTATTCTCACAGGTGTGGCATAAAATGTTTTTCACAAAAAATATATTTTATTTCCTGGATTCTCTTACATTTGATATAATTAAAGTTTAAAAGCAGGTTGCCTGTTGAACTCAAAGAATGCCCACCAGCCTCATTACTTTTAAATTAAAGCTGTTCCACTGATTAAAATGTGGGAGTGAAATGGATTGGCTAAGCCACTAGCTACAAAAGTGATGGGTCTGCTGACCCCCTTGACCCCTTGACTATTTGCCTGTATGTGTATATGCAGCACATATATACAATTTATGCATAGCAGAGTGCACATATACCCTATGCGACCACATAGGGGGTGTGAACTAAAGCTGCAAGGAATGAGAAAAGTTCTAAATTCATGGAATTTTAATGGACTTCTGTAAATTTCTGTGAAATTTTGTGGAATTTCATCAGAATGTAACAGAATTTTTGAAATGTATTAATTTGGTCATGATACAGTTTTCTTTTAAGCTAGAGATCTGACATTTGGCATGGTTACTTGTGGATAGGTGCTCTAACAGTGTGCCACATATCATGACATTACGATCATCATGTCAAAATTATAGGTGCTCAAAATATGTCATTTTATTTTTTATGGAAAATTTCATGAAAATTGTTACTTACATGTAACTCAGGCAGCTTTGGAGCTAGAAATCTGAAACTGGGTACACATATAAATGTAGAAACAACCCTTATACCTGCAGAATTGTATATCATTTTGATGAATGATTTCAAAATCATATTAAAATAAAGTGAAATTGAAATGTTGGCAAAATCATTGGCTCCCTATGGCACAGCCCCCTTTAAAACTTGGTGCTCATACCCATTTTGCATGTTTCTCTAAATGCTGACACTGTGGCAAAATCTGGATAAGAGTTTTTAAAATTAAATAGAAATAACTGAAAATTACATTTTGATTAAATGTTTGGCCATCCACAACTCACCCCTTTACACCCACTACTCACTCCTTTCAATCTAGGATTCTGGTACACTTATGAAAGCCAATAGTACATGCATACCTGCTAATTTTGGAATAATTTGGATGTGTACTTTGACAACTAGACCAAAATAACTGAACTTTAAAATCTGACAACATTCAGTGAAATTTTTGAAATGTATTAATTTGGTGGTAAGTAAGAGACTTCTATTGAGATGGAATCTGTGATTTGGCATTATTACTTGCTGATAGGAGTTCTAATGGTGCGCCAAATATCCTAGCAGTAGGATGCATCCTCTCAAAATGATAGGTACTCAAAATCAGTCACTTTATTTTTTGTGGGAAATTCCAAGAACATTTTTACCTGCATATAATTCAGACATCTTTAGAGTTAGAAATATGAAACTGGGTACATATAGGTCAGCCCAGTGGTGCTGAGGGTTGAGGTACTGCACACCACACCTTGCACCACACCGGCGACCCGGATTCAGGAATGGACTCTGGTCACATGGGGGTTGGCAGGGGGAGGAAGGATTGAGCATCCATAGACAGCTCTCCTTCTTTAGGCAGGTGGGACAGTGGTGGCTGGGTGTCAGCACCGGCACATTGCCTAGAAAAGGAGAGGGCACCATCCAGGGCATATGGCTACTTCCAGAGAGGCAGGGGCAGCTGCCTCGTCCATTGCATGGTTCAGGTGCTCAGGGGAGAACAGCATAAAAAAGGCTGGTAGCTGATGAGGTCCATGATGACCCAACATGTTCAGGTCAGAGAACGAGTCCCTCCAAGGGAGGGACGGAGCTACCTGTCTGCTCTGCAGAGCGGCACTAAAAAGTATAAATAAATAAAAAACTGGGTACATATATAAATGTAGTAACAATGCATACGCCGGCAACATTTTATAACCTGTTGATGATTGCTTTCAAAATTATACTAAACTAAAATATAAATGTTAGCAAAATGTTTGGCTACATATAGCACACCCCCCTTTAAAGCTTAAGACTTAAAACTTGGTACACATTACCATGCTGTATGTTTCACTAAATCCTGAAAATGGGGAGAAATGTGCATAATAAATTTTAAAATAAGATGGAAAACATGAAAATTAAATTTTGATCAAATCTGTGGCCATCCCTAACTCAGCTCACTTTTAGTCTACGACACTGAAGGTTGGTACAGTTATGCAAGCCATCAGTACCAATTTTCCCACCAAATTTAGTATAATTTGAATATGTACTTTAAGAACGTGACTGAAATAACTGAAATTTAAAATTTTGCTTAATTCCACAGAATTTTCATGAAAATTCCACACAATTCCATGAACTCAGAATAGTAATTCAATGGGCATGCTGCCAGTGGAATTTTATATTCTGCACAGCTCTAGCTTGTGGGAGTTGTGTGTTGAGCCCTTAGTGTGGAGTCCTTTGCAAGTAGAATTAGAGCTGTTCACATTTTTTTTCTTCTTACAAAAGTGTACTTGGTTGCACGTTTGCATTCATAGTTTCATGGAAAAGTTCACATTTGGTAAACTGGCATAGAATACAGCAGTTTTCAGATTTGTTTTCAGAATTTTGAGGATTTGGGCAGAATGTTCTTTTCCCCATGGGGTCTGAATTTAGGGAGAATCTTAATTTCACAGTGGCTGCAAAATTCTTTGCATTTTAGTGGACATAATGTTGAATCCCACATTTTGCAAAGCTCTTTTTATAAGGTTGCAGAGTTCAGTCTACACAAAGTAGAAAACAGTACTCACAGCACTGCATTGGGTTTCTGGATCATGACAATCTTTGCCATAGGATTGCTCACCAAATGTCCACATTCCATTGATAGGAGTGAATGATAAGGAGTGGATTCTTAGGATAAGCAACCTAAATAGTTCTGCACTATAATGGCAACTGATAAATACTGCACACAAAATCCAGTGCATAAATGCTGCAAGCACTGGCAAGGTGCCCTGGTGAAAGCCATTATTATTATTATTAGTTGTTTTAACCAGGGACAGCACACTAAGCTGAAAGCTTTTCTACAGGTGCAACCTGTGAGCACAGGGAAGTTAAGTGACTTGCTCAGGGTCACACAGTATGCAAGTAGAAGCTGTAGGATTCAAACCCAGGTCTGGTTTGCTGGATGTCACCAGATTTGCAGCTCAGAGCCTTAAACCACTGCACTATACTGCCTCCCTGCCATATATGCAGTAAAGGGGAGATGACAGCAACAAGGAACACATATTTATCAATGCTAAATGTTTCTTTGCATGGTTTATGTGGCAGGGGTGTATTGTATTAGTTGAACTTCTGGTGGGAGGAAAAGCCTGCCTGAACTATGTTTTGACAAGCTGTCATATTTTGGACAGCATTTGAATACAGAAGTTCGGGTAATAAGAAGGCTATGTAGAAAATGTGGGGTGCAAATATTTAAGATTTTCGCAGTTACGAGCATGCCTACCAAAACTGCAACAAATGGGCATAACATTATAATTTTTTTATATTTTGACCCCCAATAGTTGAACATTGTCCTCTTATCACACCACCTCATGAACCCCATAGGTGATAATTTTCAAATCCTTAGGACAAGGGCATTCCACACCACAGGTGCGAAAACATGTTTTGGGCAAGGTGTGAAAAATGACAGCTGTACTGTTCATGAAGTGGTGTGATAAAATGGCTATACTGAAAATTTGGAGTGAAAATATTGAAAATGATCAAAGTTACATGTGTGCGTAGAAAATTATGAACGACCACATGTAAACTCGTCCATTTTTGGGAGTTTTTTCACCAAATTTTAAACATGGCCTTTTTGGGACCCCACCTAATGAGGAGTGCCACTGCCATTTTGTTCATTCATCCTGGAAGGTGATTTCACACAGTGACTGTGCCATTCTGTGCCACAGGTGTGAAAACACATTTTGGACAGGATGTGAAAAATGACAGCTGTACCACTCATGAGGAGGTGTGAAAAATGGCAATGTTGAAAATTTAGAGTGAAAATAAAAAAAAAAATTGAAGTAATGAGCGTGCATAGAAACTTCGCAATGCACGCTCGTAACACAGTCATTTTTTGTGATTTTTTGCACCAAATTTTCAACATGGGCTTTTGGGACCTCTCCTCATGAACACTGACACTACTATAATTTTGTTACTCAGTCCCAAAAGGTGATTCTGCACAGTGACCACGAAATCACCTTTTGGGATGGAGTAATGAAATGACAGAGCCAGTGTTCATGAGGCGGGGTCCCAAGAACCCCATGTTGAAAATGTGGGGTTCAAAATTCCTAAAAATGGCTGAGATATCAACATAACTTGAAAACCCCACTGACAACCATTATACAGGCTTACCTTGATTCCTCAGTTCATGATTCGGCTTTGAAGAGTGTAAATGTGTCCCGGTCCACAGAAGATCACAGCCACTGACCTCTGAAGGTAAGTATGGAGCAAGGGGAGTGAGGGGAGGTGGGTGTGCAGAGGGAGCGTCAGGATGGGGAGGGGGATGGGGAGACGACAAGGACTGTTTTCTTTTTTACAGGCTTAAAAAAAGGCATTGGGGACAGTTTTCTTTTTTTTGACAGGGTATAAAATATGTTTATTTCCGGACACTGGGAGTGAGCTCCCCAGTGTCCTGGGGAGGGGTTAGATAATGCCAACATGGGGATTGGGCACCCCAATGTCAGCATGGGGAGAGGGAACAGAAGGTACAGGGTAAACAACACATAGAGGGAGCAGGAGGGCTTCATTCATATACTGGGATGGGGAACAAGGGGTGCGGGGAGGACAGCAGGCAGAGGGAGGGAGCAGGAGGGCTTAATTTTCATACTGGGATGGGCACAAAGGGTGCTGGGAGGACAGCATGCAGGTGGAGGGAGTGGGAGGGAATGCAGCTGATACCAGGACATGGAATAAAGGGTGCAAGGAAGACAGCATGCAGAGGAAGGGAGCAGGAGGGAACGCTGCTGGTGATAGGGAAATGGAGGGCTCTTTATGCAAATGGTGGCAAAGAACAGGTGACAGAGCTGTCTGCTTGCAAGCCGGCATTATGCAAATTAAAGAAATGAAGCACTCTCATTGGAGTACTTCATTTTTTTAACCTAGAGAACAGCTTCCAGTTGCGAAACTGTGACTAGTGTCACAGTCTGGTTGCATGCTCATTGGTCTTTGAGGGATGAGCTCACTCTATAGTGCTGTGCACTGGACACATCCCTGTCACACTTACGAAATGTCATTCTACCACAAGATGTTTCTTACGCACATGCAAAGGAAACATAAAAATGAGGGGTGGTGGAGAAGAAGTAAAATTTTGCTCTTTTTAAAGAATGTTTACACTTGATCCTTTCTCTTATGCCTCTTGGACACCATTACACTCACTAAAGCACCAGAAGCATGCTAATGTCGACAAGGTATGTACAGTATTTGGTCTATTGGTGCTAGGCATGTCTTCAGGGTCACAATTGCTGTGAACAGTTTCAATAGTTGAGGTCAAGGAGTAAGGTCCCACAGGGGTCAAAGTTGGTGGCTTTTTTATGTTTGCTAGTGAGAGCAGAGTAGCAAGCTTCAGAGGTGTGTTACCATCGTATCCCATGCAGCTCAAGCTGCAGGAGGCGCGACACTGACAGAACAATGACAACAAGGCTGATCATGATGCTGTTCTGCTGGTTGATGGGTGGAAACTTTGTGTAGCTGAAAAAAAGGCAGCAGCTGCATCCTTTTATCTACATGGCACCACACAGCAATCAGTTGAGTGGCATCATAATCATCCGGCTCTCGTCCCCCCCCCAACATCCAGTGGTAGTCTGTGTTGCCAGTGCCATTCCTGGAGAAAATACAATCAATGTTAATCATATTTAAGAGAGACTTTGAAATGAATGAAAGAAACAGCTGCACTGTTGCTCTTATTTTTTTTATTTTTACTGATTTGGTTTTGCTCTCTCCCAAAGGTAAACTCTTGCTTGAACACTGGTAGAGTATAACATGTACCCACTTGCAATGATATTAAACTCCAGTCAGTAAGATGCCCTCAAACCACCATCTGCAGCACCTTTAACCCTTAGGCTGCCAACAGAATTAGAACGTATAGAAATTTGGAATGATATATCAGTCTGCAGCACAGCAAGGGTTAAAACCCATTCCCACCCTCCATTTCCAGCTCCCAATCATTAAAAAAGAAAAACTCCCACTCCTTTGTTCTCTGTAGTATCCTAAGCCGGAGGAAAGGAGGAAGGAGACTACTGAAGACTACAGGAAGTTCCTGTCCCAGAACAGGAAGGGCGAGAGTTGTAAGGGTACATAGGCACTAGGAAAGTAGATGGAAAAAACACGTAGAGGGAGGAGAGAGAAAGCATAAAAAGCAACAGGAGAGGGGAAATAAAATAAGTCATGATGGGAGTGGTGCAATGCAATGGCTGTCGGATGGAAGTGTTCTGGGAGACATTCTGGAGGCTGTGATGCTGCCCTATTTGCAGGCACCTCTCTGGTCTGAGGGAGGAGGTTGCCCGTCTCCAGGCTGACCTGGCTAGGATTTGTGAAACCTCTTACCCCACCCAGGGACCACCAGGGTCATAGCTGCTACCTCAGAGGCTGCCAAGAAAGAGGAGCAGTTGGATCAAGGTGAGCTCAGGGAGGGAGAGGGTGGTGGAACAGAGGTGCATCCCTCCAGCTGTATCTCTCCACAATTCATATGCTGTTCTGGTGAAGAATGGTTCCTCTATGGAGGCACCTGCAGTGGAGACCAAGGAGAATGCTGGGAACCTCCACAAAAGAGACCCACAGGAGGGTGGTACGAGACCCCACAGGGGAAGAAAACAACTCCTGGAGGGGGACTCAATCATTAGGGGGTAGAAGTGGGGGAGGAAGGGGAGAGGGAGGTAAGGTGGCTGCCTGGCACCACAGCTCAGAGGGACTGGAAGTGAATCCTCAGGATTGTGGGAGAAGCTGCACAAGGGAGGGAGCTGGATGTCATTGTCCACCTAGGGACAAATGATCTGGCTGGGAATGGGATCAGAGCAGTGCAAGAGGAGTTTGAAGAGTGGGGAAGGGGCCTTAGACAAGTAGCACGTACTGTAACCTTGTCGGAGGTGCTGCCTGTCTATGGCAAGGATGATGCTAGGGTATTCCACTCCATGGGATTCAATGAATGGTTGAAATACTGGTGTGGAGCTCAGGGTTTTGGCTTCATTTGGGACTGGGGTGCCACCTGGAGGGATGCAGGCCTATACTGGCTCAATGGTCTGCATTTTTCCAGGGGGGAACCAGGATCCTAGATGATAGGTTTAAATGCTTCATTGACAAGCATTTAAACTTGCTAAGGGGGCAGACACTGAAAAGCAGCAGGGGAAATCCCAGCCTCTCCCCACAAAACACAGTAATTAACAAGGTAAACACCAAGATAGAGAAGTCATCGAGGAGCAGGACAGGGATAAATGCAGAAAAAGGCAAAGGCAGTAAGGACAGGGATGTGGCTAAAAGGGGTAAGGCCATAAAAAAATGGAGGGTGATGAGTACCAATGCCATAGTCTAGGTAACAAGCTCCCTGAACTAGTGGCATTGATAGAAGAGGGATGCCTGGATATTGTGGTCACTGAAACATGGTATACAGAGAACCATGACTGGGATGTCAACATACCAAGATACACAATCTACAGGAGGGACAGGGAGGGTAAAAGAGGAGGAGGAGGAGTAGCTCTCTATGTAAGGAGAGGGATTAAAGCAACAGAACTAAAGAGTAAACATGAAGTAGATGAGTCACTATGGGTCACCCTGGAGACAGGAAATGGCACCACAATCCACATGGGAGTTGTGTATAGACCCCCATCTCAGGGGGAGGGAGTGGACAATGAAATGATAGAAGGCATCCTTAAAATGGCAGAAAAAGGGGAGATATTGTTAATGGGGGACCTGAATATGCCAGATGTTAACTGGAGCACCTTTGTTGCAAGCACATCCAGGAGCAGGGTCATTCCTGATGCCCTACAAGGGGTATGCCTCAGACAGCTAGTGCTGGAACCCACTCAGGAGGGAACAATCTTAGACCTGGTACTCTCAAATAGGGACAGAGAAAGGATCTCGGACTTTGAAGTGGGTAGCCATCTGGGAACAATTGACCACCAAACAGTGTGGTTCACAATAAACACAGCCATAAAGTTAAGCCATACAAAAGCAAGAGTATTGGACTTTAGGATGGCTGACTTTGGGAAAATGAGAGAGTGCCTCAGAAAAGCACTAGCAAATGGGCAAGAAGGAGGGGTGGAGGAACAATGGGTAATAATCAAAACAGCCGTCACAGAGGCAACAAGCCTTTGTGTGAAGCGAATCAATAAAACAAAACAAAGGAAAAAAACACTATGTTTCTCAAAAGAGGTGGCATGGATGGTTAAGGAGAAAAGGATAGCATTCAGGAAATATTAGGAAACACAGAAGGAGCAGGACAGAGAACTTTATCAGTTAAAGTAGAAGGAGGCAGGGAAGGCAGTCAGAATAACAAAAGCCCAAATGAGGAAAAGATAGCCAATTCTGTTACGAAGGGGGATAATACCTTTAATAGGTCCATTAGGGAGTAAAGAAAGACCAAGGGAGGGACACAGAGACTTAATAAAGGGGAGGGAATGTGGACAGAGGGTGACAGTGAAAAAGCAGGGATACTGAATGAATATTTCTGCTCAGTATTCACAACAGAAGAGGAGGGTGAGGTACCTAAACCAAACAAGAGAAACACTCTGGATAGGGGATTGATACCAATCCATTCACAGAAGAAAGCATTTTGAAAGAACTCTTGAAACTGAGTGTGGACAAAGCAATGGGGCCTGATGGAATTCACCCCAGAATTCTAAAAGAACTAAGTGGAGAACTAGTGACACCACTGACTTCTCTCATTAACAAATCATGGGAGGATGGAGTGTGGTACCTGAGGACTGGAGGAGGGCAGATGTGATTCCACTTCACAAAAGTGGGAACAGGGCAGAGGCAGGTAACTACAGAGCAGTTAGTTTGACCTCAGTGGTAGGGAAAATGATGGAATCACTTCTGAAGGAAAGAATTGTTGAGTACCTAGAGACCAGTGGGGCACAGGACCCAAGGCAGTGTGGAGTCACAGCTGGAAAGTCGTGTCAGATGAATCTAATAGATTTATTTAACTTGGTGACCAAAGTAGTAGACCACGGAGGGGCTGTGGATATGGCCTACCTAGATTTTAGCAAGGCATTTGACACAGTCCCACATCAAAGATTACTATACAAGTTAACCTGCCTCGGAGTGGGTCCCAAGGTGGTAGCCTGGATAAAAAATTGGCTGGACAACAGGATGCAAAGGGTAATAGTAAATGAAGTACAGAGTGAAGAAAGGAGGGTGACTAGCGGGGTACGGCGGAGTTCAGTACTGGGACCGGTCTTCTTTAATGTCTTTATAAGTGACATTGGAGACCACCTGGAAGGAAAAGCATGTCTCTTTGCAGACGACACAAAGATCTGCAACAGGGTTGATACACAAGGTGGTGTGGAAAGGATGAAAAGGGACTTGGCAAGGTTGGAGGAATGGTCAAATGTATGGCAGCTCAGATTCAATGCAAAGAAGTGCAAGGTAATGCATCTGGGAAACAAAAACCCAGGAGAAGAGTACACAAAGGGGTGTGAGATACTAACAACAACAAAAATCGAAAGGGGCCTGGGAGTAATTATATCAGATGACATTAAAGTAGGCAAGCAATGTGAGAAGGCAGTAAGGAGGGCTGGGGGGATGCTGGGATGCATAGGGAGAGGCATCAACAGTAGAAAACAGGAAGTTGTTATCCCTCTGTACAGACAGTTGGTGAGACCCCATCTGGAGTACTGTGTGCAGTTCTAGAGACCCCATCTCCGCAAAGACATAGACAAAGTGGAGGCTGTTCAAAGGAGTGCAACCAAAATGGTGTAGGGTCTGCACCAGAAGACATATGAAGAGAGACTAAAGCAGCTTAATATGTACACCCTCGAGGAAAGGAGGGAGAAGGTGGACATGATAGAAACTTTCAAGTACCTCAAGGGAATTAACAAAGTCCAAGAGGGTAGAATCTTTCAGGAAAACAGATGTGCAAGAACAAGGGGGCACAATTTGAAGATACAGAGGGGCGGCTCAGAGGTAATGTTAGAAAGTATTTTTTCATGGAGAGGGTTGTGGATCCATGGAACAGACTTCCTGAGGAGGTTGTGGAGACAAGAACAGTGGGAGAATTCAAGAATGCATGGGACAGACATAAAGCAATTCTAGTGGGGGGGGGTAGGAGGAAGTAAGCTGTTGGTTAACTAGAATCTGCAGCTTATCCATCAGGTAGAGAAATAGGCAGACTAGGTGGGCCAAGCAGTCCTTATCTGCCATCAAATTCTGTGTTTCTATGTTAAGCCCCCTGCCACTTCTTCAACCTCTGACCTCTGTTGCTGATGTAATGTACACCTGCTCCCTCCCTCTGCTTGCTCTCCTACCCCCACCCTCAATTCCAGGCTCAGTATAATAGAAAAACAACCTTTCCCTCCTCCCTATCCATGCTATCCTCCTCCTCCATCTTTTCTTTTCCCTATACATATACGTGCTCCAGGCTGAATTTTGCAGCTGGTTCTAAAAGAGACAGGCCTGTCCTGATCAATTGGATCACAGTGAACTTGAGAGGAAGACCAAGGGAGGAACCAAGTAAAATCAAAATCTTTGGCTTCTTTTTGCGATTGTCTGTGGACTAGAGCTCTGCCCCCTGGCAAGCACCATTGATACGGAGAAGAGGCATCCAGAGTGTAAGAATCACATGGAATGCTGCCTACTCAGATGGCCAGAAAAGGGAGGTGAAACTATAAGCCTTAGTCACTTTTTTAAACCTGTGATTCACTACTTGAATTGACCTAAAAACTTCAAGAGGGGAGGCACTATCCATAGCTCAACCTTAATGCATCTGTCATATCAGCTGCCCCATTACCATTTGCAGGGAGTCAAGCAGTAACGGCTCTTAGTTTATTACTTAGTTCCTCCACTGTATCTGACATCTAAACTGTCCCCGTTACCATTAGTAGGGAGTCAGGCAAGATGGCTCTCAGTTTAGCACTCGGATTCTACACTAGTATGTGGCATCTCAACTGCCCCTGTTACCATCAGTAGAGAGTTAAACAGGGAAGGTTCTCAGTTTAGCACTCAGATCCAGATTGTCTCTGGAATGTTGCACCACCCACTGGCCAGCCTGTGGATGCAGATTAGCGGTAGCTAGACAGTAAAAATCACATGGAATGACACCCACTCAGGTGACCAGAAATGAGAAGTGACTCTAGAAGCCTCAATCACTGTAGTTAAACCTATAATGAATTACTTCGATTGACTTACAAACTTTAGGTTGGAAGGCACTAATCATAGCTCAGCTTAATATATCTGACATCTGAACTGCCCCTTTCCATTACCATTACTTAGGGAGTTAGGTCGGGGTGGTTCTCAGTTTAGCTCTCCATTCCTTCACTAGCATCTGACATTTCAACTGCCCCCCCCCATTACCTTTAGTACGAAGTGAAGCAGGGGTGGCTGTCAGTTTAGCAGTCGGATTCTCCACTAATACCTGTCATCTCCAAAGGGCAAAGTGGTTCAATCAATGTGTAGTTAATATCTGGAATACTCTCCCAGAGTCTATTGTTACCAGCCCAAATATGGATGCATTCAAGACAGCTATTGATAATTACTTTAGGTAAATAATTAGACCAATGTTAATTGGCGAGTCTTAATGGCTTACGATTTTGACTCGTATACATTAGCTGACTCTACTGCCCTGAAATTACCCAGCATGACCCCACATCCACACCCCTCCTTTACTTTCCTCCCAGTCCTAGCTTGCCCTATCCTCCATTCACCCTAGCCCTGTCCCACATCCATTCAACAATGCCTGTGTTTGGCTGCTAATCCAGTAACATGTTGCCACTTACAAAAAATCCCATAGCAACAAGCATAGCACACCTGGTTCACAAAGTGTGCCCTTTCACTTGCTGCCTCCTTCCTTGCTTCTTCCTCGCCTTTATTAAACTAGTTCCTATCCCTATGTCCAACCCTCTTTCCCTGTCTCTGACAAAGTCTGAACGCAGACTGCTTCTCTCTTCTTCGGTTGCACTATGAAACTATTTTTTGTAAACTCGCAGCTATTATCAATATGAACCTCTACTTAACCATTGTTTAAAAACTGCCTATCTTGCAATACTTGATGTTCTTGCCTAACACCATTTAACTATAATGAGTAATTGATGCTTGTCCTGAATTCAGTATGTTTTTACCATGTGTGTTTTATCTGTTCCAGCAATGACCCTGTTTATTTGTACTGCTGTTTTGACATGAAACCTTTGTAAAAGAGCCTCTGGGCTCAAAGGTAATAATCCAAAATGCGAAATAAACAAAATAAATAAATGAAGTATACATCCTATTAAGCCTATGCATCTCAACTCCCACCTGTTACCATTAGTAGTGAATCGGAAAGAGATGGCTGTCAGTTTAGCACTGAGTTCCTCTACTAGTATCTGAACTCTGAACTGCCCCCCCATTACCGTTAGTAGGGAGTCAGGCAGGAACGGCATGCAGTTTAGCACTCGGCCTCATGCAGAAGATGCTTGCTGCCCTGAAGTGCTGTCTCACATACTAATCTGAATTTTTACACATGAATTTGATCCTGTTCTTACTGTAGTGATAGCCTCGTGACAGGAAATTTTTACGAGCAGAAAAGCACCTTGTTTCTTCACAATAGTGTAATACAGAGATGTTTCACTGTAGTGACGATGGGGCCAGTTTGGCAATTTTTCATTATTTTAAGGGACAGTGCCTAGCATTTTGGGTGAAGAAAGGTTGAAAGGTATATCAAATGTGGGCCACAGTGACTGCCTGTCTAAGACAGAAACTTGTATTTTGTAATTTGAGCAGGGTGCCTACTTTTTAAGAGGGGTGAGTGGGTGACTCCATCACAGGGACTGGTAAAAGATTTGTAAGGACATGGAAGTACCATTTTCTTTTAAGTTGTGTTATTTGCATCTGTGTTGGGATACTTGTGCTGACCTACATGACAATGTTCAGACCTACCTACAGGTATAAAGCTTGAGCTAAACACTACCTTGAACTTCTAATAAGGCTGTGGGTAGTAACTTATGTTTAAGATCAAGTTGTGCAATTATCTGTCCTCTAGTGACATGCTGTGTACTGATGATGTGAATGAATGTGGACTAAATTATTGTGTTCGCACCTGGTGGTCTGAACGACCTGTACCGGGCATCTTTCTTCCTGTGTTCATCAGTTCACCCTACTCCTTCTACAAGTACATTCAGCCTAGCAATCTGTTATGACCTGTCCAGGGCTATCAATCTCATTTGGGGATCAGGAGCCTCCTCTGGTGAGCCCCACGTCAAAATAAAGAGTTTCTGAGTCCTTAGAAAGATTTTGTGCTTGGCCCCTGTGTGGTGCATTCGTCCCTGAAAGTCTTTCCTCCAGTGCACCCTTGTTTCTTTGGATCATCTCTTCACAGCCGCAATGAGGGTTAACCCAAAATGTACTCTAGTAACCCCTGGCCAGGATGATAGTAATAATAGCAGTAATAGTAGTGATAGTAGCAATAGTAGTAACAGCAGTGATAGCAATAGTAGTACAGTAGTAATAACAGTCATGGGTATACCATAAAGTATAGAGCTGATTGAAACTGTTTTAAAAGTACAAAGTTGAATGTTCTTCAAAGCATAGTCTTTACTACAGTAAAGTACCTCCAGGGTGCTTGTTATTATCTACAGTGGTTGGACTACTGCACTTACCTTTGAATAAACCATTTGTTGCATTTGAAGTTGTCATCTGCCTCTCCTTGCAACCCATCTCCATCTTCATAGAATGAACCTGGAGTACCTGGTAAGTAATGAAAGGTTGGGTACATTACAAGCCAGGCGCTCACTACACTTTTATTCCCCTGCAAATGTGGCTGAGGCAGAAAAGGAGGCGTATTGCAAACCCTGTGTTAATGCTTGGGGCTACAGAATGAGGTTTTCAATATACAGTACTGTACCTTCTGCCAGAGCAGTAAACAGGAAAGCCCTAACATGGCCTTCTTTTCACACCACATCATGAACCAGGCAGGTGAAAGTTCTCAGATCCCTCTAAAATGTGTTTTCACACTTGCTCTGCAAAACCATATTTCCAGTGGTATTTAAGAAATGTCATTGATCTTCATTGTTCGGTTGGCTCATAAAAAAACTATGCTGAACATTTGGGCTCAAAATCTGAAAAGCAACAAAGTTATGGAGAAACGTTAAAAGTCTTCAACGTTTGCTGAGAACTTTGCTATTTTCAAGAGTTTGACTCCACATTTTCGACATAGCAGTCCAAAAGTCAAAGAACCTCAACACATAAGCATTGAGGCAAGGTTTACCTGCAAAGGGCATTGGCAATAAAGCCAGGTTTCAAAGAAATGTAAAATTACACATATTGTCATAATACAAAGCACTGTGGGAAGTACAGTACATGTAAATCACCAAGGGAGTATTCAGACCAGTTCTGCTTCAAGCTAGAGTGTACTGTACCAAATGGCCTTACAGACATGTATACATTTTCCACAGTGCTTTGCATTATGGGCACATATGTAATTTAACATTTCTGTGAAACCTGCTTATACTGCCAATGCCGTTTCTGGGTAACCCTTGCCTCTGTGCTTTTGTGCTGAGGTTCTTTGACTTTTGGATTGCTAACCTATTTTGGGCTCCACCATGACCCAGACCAGTGGGACCAGGATATGAATGGTTTGTCCTGTGCCTGGGCTGATACAGATGAGGCATACTGCTTGTGCTGTGTAAGGTGGAACGTGTATCCATGTCTTCTGTTTTCAGCCTTTGCAGAGAGTATGAGAGGCTGTTTGGTATCATACACTCTTGCTTGAAGCTGAACTGATCTGAACTCTTTCATGGTGATTTGCATTATGGGGGATATTTGTAATTTCACATTTCTTAGAAACTAGGCTTTATTGCCAATGGCCTTTGCAGGTAACCCTTGCCTCGGTGCTTTTCTGCTGAGGTTGTTTAACTTTTGGATCACTTTGCTATTTTGGGCTCCATCATAACTCAGCCTCTACTGTAGTTAGAGATGGGCAAAATTAACATATATCGCTCCACGAAACATTTCAATGAAATTGCGCATTTCGCAAAATTTTTTGTTCGAGTGAAATGTGACAGTTCTACCCAGAAATGGCAAAGTTTTGCCTGCAAATGGCAGAATTTCACCCTTTGTGGGTGAAATACATACGAACAAGTCAGCAGAAGAAGGCCATTTGGTCTATCAAGTCTGCTCATATTGCAGAGTCCACAGCTTGAGCTAATGTCCCTGCCCTCCTTCCCCGCTCCTCCCATCCTCCCTACCCATGATTCTTATCTGCCCCCTATGCCTATCCCAACCTCTCTTAAAGCTGCTCACTGTCTTTAATGAGATGACTTCTTCCGGCGCCCATTCCAAGTGTCCACCACTCTTTCTGTGAAGAAGTGCTTCCTGACATCCCTCCTAAATCTCCCACCCTCCAGCTTAAGACTGTGCCCCCTTGTGATATGGTTGTCACTCAGCTTAAAGAGACTTTCCTTATCAACAATATGTATCCCTTTCAAGTACTTGAATGTCTCAATCATGTCCCCTCTCTCTCTCTCTCTCTCTCTCCCTCCTGTCTTCCAGGGAGTACATGCCATTTTGGGTGAAATACCCCATCCCTGGTGGTCTAGTGGACCCTCTTCCTTTTCCTGTATCCCCTTACAGTAAAATGTTTACTGCCCTGGTGGTCTAGAGGACCCACCATCCCTGTCCTGATCTCCTCTACACATATGCCATATTTTCCCTGATGGTCTAGCGGTCCCTCACCCCTCCCTGATGTCAGTTGCCACTTACCTTATCTATTAAAAAAAAAAAAAGATCTTCATAGCAGTCCCTCCCCGATCCCCTCATCTGAAAAAAATGTATTTATATTTCTGGTGGTCTAGTGGCCCTCCCACCATCCCCCCATCCTCTTGAGTAATGACTCACCATCCCGCACCCCCCATCCACATTCCCATCCCTGTCTGCGACCAGCCTGGCCCTCCACTCACCTCCACGGCTGGCTGGCTACAGGTAGAAATGAGAACCCTGCCTGCAGACTGTGGCTACATCATAGCTGCAGTATGCAGGTGAGGCTCTTTCATATCGCAGTCTGTGGCCATCCATGGAGGTGAGAGGAGGGCTGTGCTGGTCGCAGACAGGGATGGGAATGTGGATGGGGGGTACGGGATGGTGAGTCATTACTCAAGAGAGTGGGGGGAAGGGCCACCAGACCACCAGGAATATAAATACATATTTTTTTCAGAGGAGGGATCGGGCATCTGGCATTGGGGAGAGACTGTTACAAAGATTTTTTTTTTTGTTACTGGACAAGGTAAGTGGCAACTGACTTTGGGGAGGGGGGAGGGACTGCTAGACCACCAGGGAAAAATAGGGCATATGTGAAGGGGAGATCAGGATGGGGATAGGGAGAGGGGTCCACTAGACCACCAGGGCAGTAAACATTTTACTGTAAGGGGATACAGGGAAAGTGAAGGGGGCCCTTTCTAGGTGGTTGGATGTGAAAAATTTGGCAGTTTCCAGTGTGAAATTTTTCACAGAACACTAAAATTTCGCAACATTTTTTGCATAGTGAAATTGTCAATTTCGTAGGAATTTTGCCGGCGAAATTTTTTTATGGTGCATCACTAAATGCAAGTAAGACAGGCTCATCCACCTCAGTGGCAGCAGATGATATTGCGGACATTATAGAAAAATGTTTGGGGTCCCAAACTAGACAAAGAGCTCTCCACCTCCTGTTAGGAAAGTGCATATAACACTCTGCCTGAGGGACCAGTTTGTAGCAGAGAAAGAGCTCTCCTTCTTCCATTCCTTGGCACACTCTTACTCTAGACTAGAGAGACCTTCTCCTGTGAAGAGACCTCCTTCACTGTATCCAGCATAGTGAAGTCATTCCTTGGGGTGATGCTGTGAGTGGGCAAAAAAAAAAAAGCCTGAGTGCACAGCAGCAGTGACAGAATAAGCCACGCTTCCACCACCTGAGCACAGGACTTTACATTCTGCCCTCTACTGACTACTCTCCTCATGACAATGCTATTTTGAATGGCCAAGATTGATTTGAAGCAGGGAGCATTGACTTGTAAATTCATACAGTTTGTTTAAAGAGCTGTTGACATGATTTGGTCAGGCAACTCATTCAGAAGTTGACTGCCCAGTTAGCTAAATAAACTTATGCTGCATTTTCTTTCTTTGAAAAAATACTTACGTTTTAATTTACAATGCCCAGCTCATACCTTCTGTGTACGTGCCGAGTGGCTGTCTCAGCACTGCAGCCCCACCTCAAAAATCAGCTTTTTGATGACGTAAGGTCTGGACCGGGGCTACAGAAGCTCTATATAGTAAGTAATAGGACGGGAATAGGATCGGGAAGGGGGGATGTCTAAATGTACTAACATTATCTTTGCTGACAGTTATACATGTATGTGGAAATAATATCTCCCCCATAAATGTCTAACTGCCAGAAAAGATAACATTAATACCTTTAGACAGCTTCCTCCAGATCATGTTCCATCTTAATACTTACTGTATAACCTGCAGCCCGGTCCGGACAAATCATCAAAAGCTGATTTTTAAAGCGGGCTGCAGCACTGAGATGGCCGCTTGGCTTGTACATGGAAGGAACGAGCCAGGCATTTTAAGTTAAAATGTAAGTATTTTTTCAAAGAAAAAAAATGCAGCACAAGTTTATTTACCTAATTGAGCAGGCAACTTCCAAATGAGTTGCCTGCCCGAATCGTGTCACCAGCTCTTTAAGTTCATTGTTTTTCTTTTCAAGGGCTGGCACAGGACTCATTCCTTTGCTTTGAGGATCCCCCTGTGCTAGGTGAACTTTTTTATAGTTTATATTTTCTTTTAGAATTTTATTGTACAACGCTATGATCTTGATTGGAATAGCATTTAAGAAATACAATTTGCTTTGCTTTAGGTTGTCTCAAGGGCTGGTGCTGCCCTCATTCCTTTGCTTTTAGGACCCCCCTTTGCCGGTTGGCTCAGTGGGGCTTATATTAGCAGTGGTTTCATGCAGTTATTTTTTGGACAAAGTTTCTCTGAGCTTCATGAATTGGCTGGCTTTAAACAATTTATTTTCTTTGTTGCCCTTTATTGTGCAACTTACAATTGATGCAGTGCAAATAGCTATCACAGTCATGTCTAGTTAAATATGTTCTATAAAATTTTATTTAAAACAGTACATCTTTTGCTTGGTTTTCTGTTTTCTTAGCAATTTCCATTATGTACATTCAGTGTTTTAATTTTCAGCTGTACAGAGCAAAATACACCTATCACTCTCTCTCATGTGATCTACAGCTGGCAGGCAGAACACCTATAGCATCTATTATGGTGATTTGAGGAGTTCAGGAGGGGAGCTTAGAACCAGATATAGGCAGATATAGAAACATAGAATCCAGTGGCAGAAAAGGACTGCTTAGCACACCTTCTCTGCCCGGATGTTGCCTACCTATTCTGCTTCTGCAGACCTAATCAGATCTCTATCAACTTTCTCACCTCCCTTCATCCTTCCTAATGTACCCCGTGTCTATCCCATGCATGCTTGAAGCCACCCACTGTTCTAGTCTCCACCACTTCTGCTGGCAATTTATTCTAGTCATCTGCTACCCTTTCAGTGAAGAAATATTTCCTCACATTACTCTTGAATCCCCCACCCCATTACATTCATTGCATGCCTCCTGGTCCTGTGTTTTTTTCTCATTTGAAATAGACTCCCCACTCATATCCTATTGACTCCTTTGAGGTACGTGTAGGTCTCTATAATATCTTTCTCTCTCTCTTTCTCTCCCGCTCTCTCCATCTTTCTTAAGAAAACCATGCACCATTGTAATTGCCCTCCTCTGGACCTTCTCTGCCTCTGGTATATCCTATGATTATCTGCACTACTCCAAAGACAGGCAGTGCTTCTCTGCTTCTGGGATATCCTATGATTATCTGCACTACTCCCTAGACAGGCAGTGCTTCTCTGCTTCTGGGATTTCCTATGATTATCTGCACTACTCCCTAGACAGGCAGTGCTTCTCTGCTTCTGGGATATCCTATGATTATCTGCACTGCTCCCTAGACAGGCAGTGCTTCTCTGCTTCTGGGATAGCCTATGATTATCTGCACTACTCCCTAGACAGGCAGTGCTTCTCTGCCTCTGGGATATCCTATGATTATCTGCACTACTCCCTAGACAGGCAGTGCTTCTCTGCCTCTGGGATATCCTATGATTATCTGCACTACTCCCTAGACAGGCAGTGCTTCTCTGCCTCTGGGATATCCTATGATTATCTGCACTACTCCAAAGACAGGCAGTGCTTCTCTGCTTCTGGGATATCCTATGATTATCTGCACTACTCCAAAGACAGGCAGTGCTTCTCTGCTGAATTTTGGCAGCTAAGCTTCTTGTTCTTCTTTTCCTCCCAGTGCAGTCCACTCTAACCCCTCTGATCTAGCAACAAAGTGCATCACTCATTTTACAGGGAGTGCTGCACTCATCACACATTTAAACCATTTGCATCACAACATATCTATGACTGGACATGAAAGTTCTTTTCTGTGTAAGTGTTCTGTTGCCCACATATGGAAAGATTCCTTTCTAAGGCTGAGATAAAACTGTTTTGAAACAGAACCATTACAGTACTGATTTTTATGTTTGCTTGCATGCATGTGCAAGAAACATAGTGCCACCATACAAATTTTCGTAGGTGTGCCACCCCGCTTCCAGTGCCCTGCTCCTTCTTACAGGCGTGGCCTTACCCCACCAATAAATGTCCAAGCTGTCTATGACAGCAGTTCAGATGCAGTGGCGTACAGTTCAAAGCAAAAGACAGCTACAATGAGCAGTGGTAACATGTAGGCAAGTTGCATACTGCCGTCAGCAGGCAATTTACATACTGCCGTCAGCAGTATGCAAACTGCCTACACGTCAGCACTGCATCTGAACAGCTGTCATAAACAGCTCCATTTTTTCTTGGACCCCCCCCCAAAAAACACCCAAGTAGCATGCTGGGAGCCCACCCCTGCGTGCTTATGCGCTCCCTCCACCCCTGCACACTGTATGGCTGAGGGGGGTGCCCAATCCCCATTGGCCCCTGCCCCCCCAAACAGACTTCCAGGTGCCACGCTGGGAGTCCACCCCAGTGTGGCAAAAGTCCAAATGGCCGACGGGCATGCCCAATCCCCCATCGGCTCCACTGTAACCCCCCCACCAAATGCACAACAACAATACAGCTCCTCAGTGTAAAAAGGGTGAGAGTAATAAAATTAGATAATCCAAATCAACAAAAAAACTACATTCCTCAGTTGCTAAATAGGCTTTTAATAGTAATGTTAAAACAGGCCGCTGTAACCAAATGGTAAACTATACACCTCACTCAGACCCCGACCAATTTCGTACACAGTATGTTATCAGGGGGTGGCAAAAGTCTGTATGACTGGCAGGGATGCCCAATTCCCTGTTGACTCCACTGCCCCCCAAATAAACTTCCAGCTGCCATGCTGGGAGCCCACCCCAGCATGGCAAAAGTCCCACGTCGTCTTCCTAAAAAAAACACCTAGAAGAAAAAATGGTCCCTCATTGACTTTCTTGCCCATCCCCCAATCTGCACCCACCTTCTGCAAACCCCACTTCCCCACACACCCACCTCACCTCATACTTACCTCCGGATGATGGCACAATGATCTTTGGGGACGGGAACACATCTGCACTCTTCAAAGCCAACTGCGAACTGAAGAAATGCTGGTAAGCTACATAACAGCATAAATGTTTTTTTTTTCAACTTTGGTGCATATCTCAGCCATTTATGGGAACTTTTTCAGCAAATTTTCAACATGGGATTCTTGGGACCCCACCTCATGAACTCAGTCACTGTCATTTTGTTATTCAGCCCCCAAAGGTGATTTCATGGTCACTGTGCACAACCACCTTTCAGGACAGAGTATGAAATTACAGTGTTACAGTTCATGAGGTAGGCCCCCAAAAACCCTATGTTGAAAATTTGGTAAATAAATCCCAAAAATGACTGTTTTACAAGCGTGCATTGCGCATTTCCTATGCACGTTGGTAACATTGAGAATTTTTAATATTTTCACTCCAGATTTTCAACATTACCATTTTACCACACCTCCTTATGAACAGTACAGCTGTCATTTTTCATGGTACCCAAAATGTGTTTTCGCACATGTAGTGCACATTGGAAAGGTAAGTGTGCAAAATCAATGTTTGGGACACATTAAGAAAATCACAGTGATACTGTTCATGAGCAGAGGTCTTAAAATGGCTATGTTGAAAATTTGGTTACAAAAGTCATAAGTTCACGAATTTGAAGTATTTTCAGTCCAGATTTTCAACATTGACATTTTCCACCTCCTTATAAACAGTACAGCTGTAATTTTTCACACCCTGGCCAAAATGTGTTTTTGCATTTCCGGCACAGAATAGCTCAGTCGTTGTGGGAAATTAGTGTTTGGGACAGATTAAGAAAATCACAGTGACACTGTTCCTGAGTGGAGGTCCCAAAATGCCTATGTTGAAAATCTGCTGTAAAAATTCCCCCAAAGAATTACATTATGGGTGTACATTGCGCAGTTTCTACGCACACTTGTGACTTCACCAGTTTTTTTATATTTTTACTCCAGATTTTCAGCAATGACATTTTTTACAACTCCTCATGAACAGTACACCTGTTACTTTTCACATCCTGTTCGAAATGTGTTTTTCACCTGTGGCACCAAATGGCACAGTCACTGTGCAAAATCACCTTTTGCCTAACGAAGTGATAGTGTCACTGTTTATGTGGTGGGGTCACAAAAAGCCCATGTGGAAATCATGGAGTAAAAATACCAAGAAACACCCAGGGCATTAGGGTTTTTGACCATAATTCCCTACCTTGTAGGGACTGACAGGCATCAGGGGTGTGACTTGGGATTGTCAACAGTAATGCTCATGCCATTCCAACCCCACCCCCACCCTGCAGCCAGAGACAGGCATCGAGGTGCACCTTGGACCCTTGGCCCCCAGAGTTCACCCCATTCTCCTATACTGTGACCATTTCAGTGTATTTCCTTATGGAATGAGGTGAATGTAAAGCCCAAACATCCCAAGGCACACCTCGACACTTGTCAGTGTCTGAAAGGTAGGGTGAGGTGAAATGTCGTGACTGCCATGGGTGTCGACCCAAAGGCACACCCCAATGCCTGTCCATCTCTGCAGGGTGAGTATGGAGTTGGCGTCAGTTCAATACTTCAATGCCATTCCTATACTGCATCTGTCTAACTCCTGCAATTCCGCTGCTAATGCCAGCAAGCAAACATTCGGCAATGACAAATGCTTGTTAGAATATGGGGTAAAATGGGCTGTGACTGCAATTCTTTAAGGTACAGTGTTTGCTCAACTGGCTTTGTATCTCTCAGCCTCCAGCTGGGCACCAAATCACTTGTAGCCCACTAGGCATTTTTCATCTTCAGTTTCATTAACGGACTACTGCACCTTCACATTTGTAAATTTAATCTGTTTTCTTACCACCAATCAGCTCCTTTTCTGCAGCTGTGGGAGATAGAAACATTTGTTTTAGTTTAAGGGCCATATACACACACTGGCAATCAATTTTTAGAAACGTTTTCACAAACATTTTCTAACTCACCACACTTGCCTGACCACACTGCTGACTAGTTTCTCCAAACCGTGTTTAAACACAATCACACTACATCCACACTACAGGCTTTTAGGGTTTTCAGCATCATGTTTAAGCATGGTCTTTAGCATGGTTCTATGCAGTCATACCAGCTGGAATCCCATGAATTCGATCCACATTGCAAGGTAATCTGTGTTGGGTTTGAAACCGTGTTTAAAACCAGACTTGAGACTAGGTTTCTTGCAGGTTTAAAACATTTTTATGTTGCTTGCACGCATGTGCAAGAAACATAGTGCCATCATCGGAGATTTCGGAGGTGTGTCACCTCCTCCTCCAATTCAGTCAGTGTGCTGGCAGGCGCAGCCCCTTGTAAGCCAATGCATTTTGGAGCTGTCTATGAGACGCTCCAAAATGCAGTGGCATGCAGTTGAAAGGGGGAGCTACGCTTGAGTGAGCACCAATAAGATATCGGCTGCTCATGCACAGCTCCCCCCCCCCACACAGGCGTGCGCACCCCCACTCGCACTGTATAGCCGACGGGGTGCCCAATCCCAATCGGCTGAGCTCGTCCCCAGTAGTAGGTGCCAGCTGGGGCCCCACCCAGCGTGGCAAGCAGTCCACTGGCTGACAGGGGTGCCCAATCCCCATTGGCTGAACACCTCCCGTCCTTGTGCCATGCTGAGCCCACCCCAGTGTCAAGCGTCCTGACGTCTTTTTTTAAACCTGCAAAGCGAAAACGGTCCCGCCAGGCGCATCTCCCCAGCCCCTCCCATAATCCGCACCCACCCACCGCGCACTCAGCCTCTCACACCCCCTCACCCCATACTTACCCGGACTCTGGCGCGGCGATCTTCGGTGGACCGGGAACACGTCTGCACTCTTCAAAGCCGACCAGCGAACTGAAATGCGGTGTGAGCTGTATAATGGACTAGATGGGGGTTTCAGCTATTGCATATCTCAGGCATTTTTGGAATTTTGCACCAAATTTTCAACATGGAGTTTTGGGACCCTTCTCATGAATGATGTCACTGTCATGGCGTTATTCGGGCCCAAAGGGTGATTTCGTGCAGTGACTGAGAAATCACCCTTTGGGCCCAAATACCATGACAGTGACATCATTCATGAGAAGGTCCTAAAACCCATGTTGAAAATTTGGAACAAAATTTAAAAATGACTGTTTTACGAGCTGACGCTACGCAGTTCCCACGCAGGCTCGTAAGTTCGCGAAATTTCAATATTTTCACTCCAGATTTTCAACATTGCCATTTTACCACACCTTCTTATGAGTAGTACAGCTGTCATTTTCACATCTCACCCAAAATGTGTTTCCGCCCATGTGGCGCTAGAATGGCGAGTCGGTGTGTGAAATCAATGTACAGGAAAATTAAGAAAATCACAGTGACACTGTTCATGAGCAGAGGTCTTAAATGGCTATGTTGAAATTTGGTGAAAAATTCCCTAAAATGACTGTTTTACAATCGCCGCGTTCGCTCACCTTGCAGCTTCGTAAGTTCACAAATTTTCAATATTTTCACTCCAGATTTTCAACATTGCCATTTTACTGCACCTCCATATGAGCAGTACAGCTGTCATTTTTCACATCCTGCCCAAAACGTGTTTCCGCCAACGTAGCACACAATGGCGCAGTCGGTGTTCAAAATCAATGTATGGGACACATTAAGAAAATCACAGTGACACTGTTCATGAGCAGAGGTCTTAAAATGGCTATGTTGAAAATTTGGTGAAAAAATTCCTAAAAATGACTGTTTTACAAGCGTGCGTTGTGCAGTTCCTATGCAGGCTCGTAAGTTCACAAATTTTCAATATTTTCACTCCAGATTTTCAACATTGCCATTTTACCACACCTCCTTATGAGCAGTACAGCTGTCATTTTCACATCCTGCCCAAACGTGTTTCACTACGTAGCACACAATGGCGCAGTCGGTGTGCAAAATCAATGTATGGGACACATTAAGAAAATCACCATGACACTGTTCATTAGCAGAGGTCTTAAAATGGCTATGTTGAAAATTTGGTGAAAAAAATTCCTAAAAATGACTGTTTTATGGCGTGTGTGCGCGAGTTCCTACGCTGCGCTCATAGGTTCGCGAATTTTTCAATATTTCACTCCAGATTTTCAACATTGCCATTTTACCACACCTTCTTATGAGTAGCACAGCTGTCATTTTTCACATCTCACCCAAAACGTGTTTCCGCCCATGTAGCGCACAATGGCGCAGTCGGTGTGTAAAATCAATGCATGGGACACATTAAGAAAATCACAGTGACACTGTTCATGAGCAGAGGTCTTAAAATGGCTGTGCTGAAAATTTGGTGAAAAAATTCCTAAAAATGACTGTTTTACGAGTCTGTGTTGATAAAGTTCCTACGCAAGCTCGTAAGTTTGCGAATTTTCAATATTTTTACTCTAGATTTTCAACATTGGCATTTTATCACACCTCCTCATGAGCAGTACAGCTGTAATTTTTCACATCCTGCCCAAAACATGTTTCCACCCATATAGCGCACCATGGCGCAGTCGGTGTGCGAACTCAATATATGGGACACATTAAGAAAATCACAGTGACACTGATCATGAGCAGAGGTCTTAAAATGCCTGTGTTGAAAATTTGGTGAAAAAATTCCTAAAAATGACTGTTTTACGAGTGTGCGTTGCATTGTTCCTACGCACACTGTAAGTTTGCGAATTTTCAATATTTCACTCAGATTTTCAACATTGCCATTTTACCACACCCTCATCCGAGCAGTACAGCTGTCATTTTTCACATCCTGCCCAAAACATGTTTCCGCTTCATGTAGCGCATCAATGGCGCAGGCTTGTGCGTAACTCAGTGTATGGGATACATTAAGAAAATCACAGTGTCACTGTTCATAAGCAGAGATCTTAAATGGCAATGTTGAAAATTTGGTGAAAGAATTCCTAAAATGACTGTTTTACTAGTGTGTTGCGCAGTTCCCACGCACGCTCATAGGTTTGCGAATTTTCAATATTTCCACTCCAGATTTTCAACATTGCCATTTTACCACACCTCCTTATGAGCAGTACAGCTGTCATTTTTCACATCCTGCCCAAAACATGTTTCCGCCCAGTAGCACACAATGGCACAGTCGGTGTGCAAAATCAATGTATGGGACACATTAAGAAAATCACAGTGACACTGTTCATGAGCAGAGGTCTTAAAATGGCTATGTTGAAAATTTGGTGAAAAATTTCTTAAAAATGACTGTTTTATGAGCGTGCGATGAGCAGTTCCTACGCACGCTCGTAAGTTCGCAAATTTTCAATATTTGCACTCCAATGACTTCCAAATGTCTAAACAGCACATAGAAGCAAGCAACATTCGGCATTGACAAATGCTTGTTTAAACACAGTTTCAAACCATGTTCAATGCAAATACAAATGGTGTTCCAGTGTGTTAAAATGTGTAAGATCTTTAAAATGTTTTAACAAATCAAGTGTGAACAGGGCCTCACTCATAGCAATAGCCTTTGTAACTATCCTGGGTGGCCCATTTTCTGATTGTTGAAATTGCAGCTTGTTCTTGTGTGCTACATTAAGTGTGAGAAGATGACGTGTCATTACTCGTTATTGTATTCCACAGTATGCCTGTCTGCTGATTAAGAATAACGAAAAAAAAATACTCAAGAAGTGTGAAATACCCTCAGTTTACTTTTAGTTAGTTTCAGAAACTTCTAATGAATGGAGAGCAGGATTTTGTAGGTAAATCCTTTAAGCTTTATTTTATTTGTAAGTTTATTTATACTACATAGACATGCATATTGTAAACTGGCTCAGTGACATCATCTTCTCAGTGCTAAGGGAGCACTTGGGAACAAATTAAGAAAATGGAGGCCACCCAGGACTACAGAGTGCTAATGTGAACAGTAAAAGTAAACTAAAACAAATGTTTATATCCCCAAATGTTTTAGAAATGGAAGTTATTGGTGACAACTTCAAGAAAACAGATAATATTTACAATGTGTGAGGGGTGAAACCATCATGTAAGGGACTGCTCTGGTGGGGGTATCCATCAGAACCACAGCCCAGTTATAGCTTTCTTGTTGAGCAATGGGTCAACACTACTCCTAAATGGGCCGGTAGGATGGCAGATCAATTTCCCCCTTTCCAGACTCACACTTAGGTTATGATTTGGGGCCACAGATTCTGACATATGAAACACCCTTACAAGGGGGGGGGTCACAGATTTTAAAATGTCAACTCAAACTGTTCATCTCCAAAACCAATATGGTTCAAAGTCCTCTCAGACTAAAGTCTCTTTATTACACAGAGATCTCTCAAGTGTAAAGGTTTTATGCAGGCTGTGCCACATTGAGGACTGCTATGTGAATGGCCACTACCATAAATTAAGATGTGCTGGGGATCTCCATTTTCCTCATAAAAATGGAAAGAGTACAAATCTTAGGGTGCTGCCCTTTCACCATCTGTCAAAAGCCAGGGCCATACATTCTTATACTGCTATGTTAAGCACTGCCTCATGAAAGAGCCTTCAAGCCTGAGGTTTAAAACACTTAAATTGACACAAGGGACTTGTATCAAAAGAGTTTGACGGAAGAGGTGACTTGCATCACATCTTGTGTCAAACACAATTTTCTATCACAGTTTGTGTCAAATTGGATGCAGCTGCACCAAAGTCCTCTTGTGCCAGGGTTGAGTCAAACAACCTGGTGTGCCAGATCCCAAGGGGGCTTTTGCCACAATGGGGCTGCAACATCCCCTTTTTTTGGATTTTATAAGCCCTGCCATGGACACAGGAAGGGGCACTACTTAGACCAGCCAGGAGGTGGTCTAAGTGGCTTGCACCAGTGACAGGGGCTCTGACAATGCACTGCTGGGGCATAATTGGCATGGGTGTTGGCATGGGGAGTCGGGGGGACAGTCGGTACTGTCAGTCAGTGACATGGCACCTGTCGGGGTGCATTTACATCTGTATGAATATTGGAAATGTCCAGCAAATCATCATAGTGTAATACAATGTACAGTAACAATTACTCATGCTGACATACAGAAATAGCCATAAGCCAACAGACCAAAGCAGGGACAATTGATAACTCCACATATCATGGCATCAAGGGACCTGAGCAGAGATCAGAACTGTACAGTTACACAGACCGTATTGCTACGGTCTGTATAACTGTACAGCTCTGAGGTCTGCTGTGTTATGGGTCCATATGATGCTGTTTTATGTGGAGTTATTAATTGTCCCTGTTTTGGTGTGTTTGCTTACAGCTGTTTCTATATGTACAGTATGGATAATTGTTACTGTACATCGTATTACACTATGATGATGTGCTGGTAATTTCCAATATTCATACAGACGTAAATGCACCCTGACAGGTGCCACATCACTAACTGTCAGTCCCAGTTGTGCTCCCTGACTTCCCCATGCCAACACCTGTGCCACTTATGCCCCCTGCCCCACTCCTGGCAAGCAGCAGTTTCATCCCCTAATCATCCCAGCCCCTTTAGTGTTGCACTGTGTGGGGGGGCTGGATCCTTGTGGCCATTCCTGCAGGTGTGCCAACTGTTTGGCACAGCTGATAGCTTGCAGAAAACCTGGGGAGTTTGGCACCAGGATCCTGCTTTTTCTAAAATTGGGCCCAGGGTCCCACACACACCCCCGGGGTTTGCCCCAGCCCTGTGAGTAATGCAACGTGCATCACTCTAAGGGCTCTTTGAAAATGAGGCACTCTGTCTCCAGCACTGGTAAATTAACCCCCTGGGATCTGGAGTCCCAGATATATACTCTAGAGGCCCACTGAGTACTTGGGAGTTACAATGCTCTCTCCACACACAGGAAACATGCAGGCCTTTCTCAGACTTCTGGCAAACCTGCCAGGAGACAGCCTTTCAATGAGCTTCAGTGAATCATTTAAAGGCAGACAGATTATTTAGGTATCACTATGAGATCCTGAGGTGCAAAAGCCCAAGACTAACAAGCCCAGTGCTGAAATCCCGACGCACGGAATTCCAGCGGTATGGTGGACCTTCTGACAGCCACATTCCCCTCGGTATGGCGACCCAGAGTTTGTTTATATGTTTACCAGGGGGTGCAGCGGTGGGCTCAGCTGGTTACCAAAAACCAAATGAATGAATGAATGAATAAATAAAAATCTTAATGGATTGTTCCACAGCAGTCTCAAATTGATTTTCTTGCAGCAGATCCCCCAGTTACACACCAGTCCCTAATCAGGCCCAGTTTTTTTTTTAACCAGGCCTCTGGACACCTGACAGTACAGGTCCTCCAGATGGAAGCGAACTGGCCAGAGCCCTTTAAAGTGTGTGGACACTAGCGGCATGTGAGAGTTCTCCAAGGGCACTATTCTTCACTTATTATTTCCATTATCCCTAAATCCATAGTTCACAAACAGCTTTAAAGTCAAGCAGAGTTGGAACTTCATTAAATTTAGTGTCTCCTAGTCAGATTACTTACTGGCAGACACAGGGATCTTTGCTTCAGGCAATACTTAGGGTCTCTTGACTGTGGTATACCCTTTACACATTACATAACTTCTTCTTCAATTCACAACATAACTTGGAATACAAGCCATATATTTATGGTGGACTAATGCCATAGCTTCAAAGCTATCCACCTTCCTTTCTTCTGATAGAAAAACTTCTCTGCTCTTACAGTACAGGCTTGGAGGCTGATGTTGCATATGATATCTAAACTAGACTCCCTTCACATCCTACCCTCAGTTGCAGCTTACTGTAGGGCACACATTCTTGAAGATTCTTGGGCAACAGAAATGTACCAGACTGGCAGACCACTGCATATGACCTCCACCTGAAGCATACAGCAATGTCAACTGTGAGGACCCTTTGTCTGTGGCTCCTCCTTTGCTTTGTTTTATGTTCTGTAAGACACCTCCTCCACCATGGAATTTGGAGCAGCCCTACATTTACCCTGGGCATCTCTCGTGAGTGGAACCCCTACAACTCTAGTCTCTTTTTCCATAGTTGTGCGGGACAATAAGGGCTCTCCTCCCTCTCACTCATCCCTGCATTCTCACTTGTTTTATTCTTTGCTTTCCTCCCCAGTCTACTCCCCTGAGTTGAAAATGCAGTCCCTCATTCTGTTCCAAAGGGCAGGGGCTTTCCCCCTAGTGGGCTCTCTTTCTTTGTTCTTTTTTTTTTTTATTATTCCTATTTATTTGCCTGCTGTGGCTGCTACCGGTGGGGGCAGCCAGCCACCAGCCCTGCCCGCCAGGAGAGCACAAGGCTCACTCACATGATGGTGGATCCAGCACAGCCATCACTGGTCTGCTGGAGGGTCTCCCCACACCCTGTCCAGCCAGACTGGCCCTGGACCCCCCTCAGTGCGATTCCACGTGAGTCCTCTCGGTGAGGAAGGGTGCAGCCAACAGGCTGGATGGTCGCGCCCAGCCATCTTCCACATAATTGTTTACCCCACTGGAGCACGGACGTGCAATGATGTCCGGGCATTGCGTGCCAATGTCCGCCGTGCTTTCCCTCACATACCTACCAGCCTGTAGTGCCACTGAGGCTGCTATGGCACAGTGGATTTCCCCAACCCTCCCCAGGATCAGGAGAGCAGTCTATGGATGTTCGATCCTGATCCTCCCCTGCTGATCCACTGATGACCCGAGTACTTTCTCGAACCCGGGTCACCGGCGTGGCATGAGGTGTGGTGTCCAGTGCCTCAACCCTCAGTGCCACCGGGCCAGCTGTTCTTTTTTTATCTGGATCCCTCTGAGTAACCTGCTATCTTTGCCTCACCCTTTATAGACAGGGGGCAGGCAGAACATAAGTTTATTAGATTAGCAAAAGCAGACCAGTTCAGAGTGTGATGATGCACTGGTACTAATGTGTACAGCCCTACCAGAGAAACCCGACTACTCACCAATCATTCTCAAATAAAAGCATAATGATAATGGGCCAGATTTTCAAATGTCCTAGATCGCCACAAGACACAGTGCACCGATGTTACGGTGCATGGGGCTTGCAGTGATCTAACGGGATTTTCTATCCCATAAGGCAATTGCCGCAAGTTAGATACATTTTTTCTGGTCTAACTTGCGGCAACCCTGGGGGTCTGTTTTATGAAGCCTGCGCCAATATTTGTGAAAACAGTTGCAACTGCGCCCCAAGATTGAAAAATTGGAAGCAGTTGTGGGGAAGGGTTTGGAGCACCACCAGAACCAAAGTGTCGTGGCACAGGGCTGGATGCAAGTCCTGCTCCACCTTTTGAAAATCCTGCTCCATGTTATTCAAACAAATGTATTTGATACATGATAGATAAAAGGAGGTCTTACAATTGTGCTAGGGTAGTGACCCCAACTAAACTATTTGTCAACATTTTGTGTTATCATGTGAGTTTTTTCAAGGCTGTGCTTCTGCCACTTAGTGATGGCTTTAAATACTGTACTTGGTACAATCATAGTTAATTAGAGACGGCTGAGCAGACTGTAGTGTAAAAGGTTATGTGACAGTGCATACAAAACAGGTTAAAACACAGTTAAACAAAGTAGTCAGATACACAGCACCTGATTATTAAATAACAGATACAGTATATTGCTAAGTATTGCACTTGTACTTGAGTATAGACATACAAGGGGTGACCTTTGTTTGGTATTTAAAGCCTTTAAAAATAAGGACTTGTTGGAAAGTATAGGATTACAATGTAAGCATATTTTTAGAGACTTAAGAACGTGTGAGTTCCAGCTTAAAGGACAGAACTTCAGAACCACTAAAAGAGGTTTTTGGTTAAACCAAATGGTGGTATCACCGTGGAACTCATTACCTGACTATATTGTAAAATGTCCAACAATAGATATATTTACAGCATCTCTTGATAGGTACCTAGGTGGGCACTTTGTCCAATGAAAACTGGTGAGTTGATAATGGGTAACGTGTGTAGACTCAATATTATTCCTATGATTTCTATGATATTCTTATCATTCAAGAATAATTCATTTCGGTAGTGGTCAAAAGTCATTATCACTTGAAGGCTATTCAATGGCATATGAATGGGTTGTGAGGTTTCAGTCCATTTCCCAGTGGGCAGGTGTCCACATCACAAAACCACCAACACAATTGGAACCAATTGGATGATAGAGCTGCAAAGAAAGATTTGTTTAAAATTATTGCAGATGGTGCAAACTGAGGAAAATGTAACCTGATTATCCACTATATTTCTGGGAGCACACAAGACTTGTTGCACAGATGGAGAATAAGTAGCTTAGGAGTGGACATGTGCAAGTAATAGAATTGGGAACAAATTATTGCTGAGTTAGGAGTTATAGTTCAGCAAGATGGGAAAATGAACAGCCAATAGAACTCGTCAATGCTTTCTGATCAGCAAAATGTCTGCAAATGGGTTCATTGTCCCAAGAAGACTGATTTAGTCTGTTATTAAATCTTGAAAGCATCACATCAGCTTTTACAGATAAGGATGTATGATAATTATGGGCACATCATAGCCAAATGCCATTTTTACAAACTGGGTGCAGTATCTTGGAGTTTCAAAAAGCAGGAGAGAGGTGCTTCTAAGAGCATATGCAGAGCCCACACTTCTCTATAAGTCTGCGAGATATGGAGGCAGATCACACTTTATGGCTTTGAAGATTCAGAGGTGTGGGTTCTTTAGCCTCCTGGTAGCTGAGGAGGTCCAATTTTAGGCTGCATATAAGAACAGGTGCTTTCTGTTGTGCTGTCAAGGTATGAACCATATGGCTTTGTGATACAGAACATCTATTCTGTTTATTTTTTATTTATTTATTTTATTTTAAAGTGTCACCAGGCAGGCATACTGAGCAGTATTGCTTGTTTCGAGATGTGTCCTGGGGAAAAGGGGAGTGGATAATACAATTCATACAAAGTTAGGTAAAAAAATACAAACATAGTAATAACTTCCTAAAAATAGTAATAACACAGTTCCAAATACATTTTTTGCACAATTGATACTGCATTAGAGAATAGTCCATCAATATTTACAGGTACATTAAGGATTAAAGTATGTACTGTACTAAGATAGCTGGGTAGTATTTAACAGTATACAGTAAACATTCTGTACAATATGGGATGGAAAGAATGATATATCCATTGGATACAGTGACCAGGTGTGGCACCAGCACCCTACCACAATTTTTATCAACAATTACTTTAACAGAAAGCATTTCATGAAGCTGAAGAGGAAGGTTCCAGAAAAAGAAGAGAAGGAGAGAGGGAGAGGGAGAGGGAAAATTAAGGGCATGTGCAGACTGGGGAGGTGAAGTTGTGTAGGAGTGAAGAAAGGGTTTGTGGGTGAGGAAGCATTTCAGAAGGAAAGAGGGAGGGCATTCCATATTTTAGATCACTTATATGAGAAGGTGGATTGTCCGACATTTGTAGAACTAAGGGGGAAAACTAGGGTCTTATGATCAGTGTTACGGAGCAAATCAGGGGAGGGGTGGGTGTAGAGAAAGTAGTGGTGAGATAGGAGGGTAGTGAACAGGACCAGAATTTGGACAGAAAGTTAGCAGTGTGGATGAGGCACCTGGATTCAAAGGAAGGGAGGGAGAGAGCTTTGTAATGATCAGAGAGATGTATCGGGGGGGGCAGGATAGAGCAAAATGACAAAAGGAGTTAAAGAGGGTGTCCAGTCTGGCAAAGGTGGACTTGGATGCAGCACTATAGACTATATCAGCATAGTCAAATGTGGGGAGTATCATTTTCTGTACAATTGCATGGTAAGTCGGTAGAGGAATGCAGTCACAGTTTCTATATAAGGCACTGAGTTTAGGGTGCAGTTTCTTTTGGATTGGGTTCACATGTATAGAGAAGTCCACATGCTGGTCTAGCCAGACACCAAGGTACCTGAAGGAGGATACATTCTCTAGAGCTGTCCTGTCCAAGGTGTGGAAAATAGTGGGGGTGGGGTCTAGAAAGTCTCTGCTTAGTGCCGAAGGTCATGGAGACAGCTTTTTTGGCATTTAGGAACAGCTGGTTTGATTGAAACCAATGCTGAACCTTGTTGAAATCCAGCTGTAGTCTTGCTGCTACATCTGAGAGAGAAGCACTAGAGGTGTAAAGGATGGTATCATCCATGTACGTGTGTATTTCAGCTGTAAAGCAGATAGCAGGAAGATCATTTAAGAAGATGGAAAATAGGATTCAGCTGAGAATAGAGTCCTGTTGGAATCCAGTGTTGATGGGGGTAGGTACCAATCTTGACTGATTGTGATCTACCTGCAAGACTTGAACAGAACAAGGTGGAGGCTGAGGAGGATAGTCCGGCAGCTGTTAGTCTATGAGGGAGGAGGAAGTGTGATACTGTGTCGAAGGCCTTAGCCAGGTAGATAAATATGGCAGAAATGAACTGCCACTGATCCATACCTGGGAGTACGGAGACAGTATGTTGAATGAGAGATGTGGTGATAGAGTGGGACTTTCAGAAGTCAGACTGGTAAGTTGTGAAGAAGGAGGAAGAGTCAAGATAGGGGGAAAGTTGGGAAAGTACAACATGCTCCTGTACTCTAGTCAGAATGGGGAGAAGGGAGGTTTAGCAACATATACCGGATTGGAGGGGTCACCACCTTTGGGGAGAGGGATGACTGTAGAGTTTCCAATCAGATGGGACTGAGCTAGAGAGAATGATAGATTTAGAAGTGCGGCCAAGGGGGAGGAGATAGCAGGCACACAGAGATAAAGGAGTTTGAAGTTGAGCCCATCGAGGCTCTTGCCCTTGCTAGGGTTTAATGCTAGAAGGGTCTTAAAGGCTCTTATTAGGGGAGATGGGTGAGAAGGAGAAAGGGGATAAGCTGGTGTTGGAAGGAGGGGACATTTGGGGGTGGTGGTGGAGGTGGTGGAGGTGGAGGGGAGAGTGACAAGGAGTAAAGATGCGCAAGAGGTGAAAAAGGAGCTGAAAGTTGCTGTCATGGTGGGGGGGGCAGGGTGAAATTACCATCATTGAGAAGCTGGATGGGAGGGATGAGTGGGGGTGAGAATACAGATTGGACAACTTTCCTGAATTTGGAAGAGTGGTTTATGCTGGAGTTAAAGGAGGTGGAATAGTATTCGGCTTTGTCATATCTGAGGGCCCTAGTTCATGTGTTTCTTAGGTAATGGTATCTTAGCAACTGTGTATAGGAGCTGGATGTCTTATGGGCTATCCAGACTTGACTGCAAACATGCATGCAGGCTAGCAGTTTGGTGTGAACCCATGGGAGGTGTGATCCTCATACCCTAGTGTATTTTAGGGCAGCATGCTGGTTCCAGATCCCCAAGTATTTGCAACTGAAGTAGGTGAGGACTTCATTCAGTGGAGACGGATGACCATTCTGAATGGGATAGATCAGCTAGGAGAGGGGTTAGATTTAGTGATCAAAATGAGCGAAGCAAGATAATTTTGAGAGGAGCTTTAGTAAGATGGACCTTGGTGATGCAGTAGATTATATAATGATCACTCAGGAGTATGGGAGGATGCAGGAGGTAATTATGCAGTGAGGGTGTTAGGTAAGGGCCCCATCTAGGAGCATATGGTTGTGGGTTTTGTGGTTGAGATGAGTGGGTTCAGAGATAAGTTGAGTTAGATTGAGGGATTTGAGTCTGGAACATGTTTTAGTGTTGGTGGGTGAGAGCCAATCTAGGTTAAAATCACCTAGGATGTAGAGTTCACCAGAGGAAGCATGAGTAGTTATGCTGGTGGTGACTTCTGAGATTGATGATGAGGGAAGACCAGGATGGTAGTATGCCCCTGCTATAAAAATGGGGAGCATATGTCGTAAGGTGAGTTTTATGAGGAGGAGTTCATATGCAGAGGGGGAGGAGATTGATAGCACTGGGGAGAACTGGAAGTTAGATGAGAGATAGATGGCTATCTCTCCACCCTTATTGAATCTATCTTGATGAATCACTGAGTAGCATGGAATGTGGAGATTATTATTAGGTATTTTGGTGGAGAGTCAGGTTTTGGACAGTACCAGGATATCTGGCTGGAGGTCTAGCATAAGGGGCTGGAGAAGGGTTAGTTTAAGGACCAGGCTTCTTATGTTAAGGTGGGTTATTCTTAGGCTCTTAGGAATATGTGTCAGAGAGGGGAGGATTGGACCTGGGTTGGATTTGAAGTCCCCAGCTGAGAGTAGTAGTAATGTGATTACGAGCCTTAAAAGGATGTATATCTTCTTGCTGGGTTTATTACAGTGAGGAGGAGGTAAGAAGGTGGGTTGGGATGGGGATGTAAGGGAAGTGTAAGCATAGGTAGGGTAGATAGGAGGCTGATGGATGGGAGCATAGCTGCTCCTGGAGGCCATGCAGGGTGCGGCAGTATGCTGACAGAGAGGGGTGAAGTGAGAGTTGGGGAAATAGTTAGGTCTAGGATGAGGGATGATTGGATTGTGGGGTATAAGGATGGGAGGAGGGAGAATAAGGTGAGTAGAAGAGGTAGGAGGTATACGGTGATGTGGGACACTAAGGTAGTTGGAGTCCTATAGTGTGGCAAGTGGGAGGAACTGGGAGTGAGTCAGAGTAGTCCAGAGAGTGGAATTTAGTAATAGAGCTAGTAGTGACCTAAAAGTAGCTTACTGTTTAAAACAAGAAGAGTAATTTAACTAGAAGTGGCCTTAGTAAAGTTTATGATATAAAAGTGAGTAGAGTGACACATGCGTTATTAATGTGGAAGTTTAAGTTGCAGTGGGGATTGTGGCTTTGGAATGAAGGTGCTGGGAAGGAAGCTGTGTTTAGTGTGTTGTATATCGGTATGTGGGGTAGGAGGTGGTGATTAGAGGGGTGGGGATGCAGAGGAAAACGAATAAAGTGTGATTGCCAACCCCAGATGGGAGTGGTGGGGGAAAGGTGGGAGGGATATACCACTGTGCTGCTGAGGTAGCTTGAGGTAATCTGTAGCTGTTAGCTGACAGAAAATTCTGAGTCGGTAGAGTGGAAAAAGACAGCGCCGAATGTCAATATCAGCGTGGAGTCCAAGAACCTGAGTGTCCTCCTATGCAAGTGGTGGGCCCGAGGGGCGGGGGCGGAAAATGGCACCCTCATGACCTCTGCTGGGATCAGAAAGTAATCATCTATGGAGGTGTCTGAGGAGAGAAGCGAATATAACAGGTAGGTGTTGGTCAGTCAAAGCAAGGGAGAGGGTCAAGTTACTAGTAAAACAAAAGCAAAAGCGAATCCCGCTGAAGGAGAGGGAAAGAATGCAGGGAGAAATGAGATTTAGTAAGAGGGAGAGGAGATGGAGCTAATGGGGAGGCGTAGCTAAGGTAACATTTATTTTTATGGTGCCCAATCTCAGAGGCTCTGGCACCTTACACTATAAAATGCAAGGTAATACAGAATAACAAAACAAACTGTGAAACATAAATACATTAAAATACAACATAAAGTGCAGTTATAATAATCAATAAATAGTATAAAAAATATAAAATAACTCTGGTTAGACCATGAAAGCTAGCTTAAAGAGATGAGTCTAAAGATCCATTTTAAGTGCCTCAACTGTTGGGGCCTGCCTAAGAGAGACAGGAAACGAGTTCCAGAGGGTCAGGCCAGTGACCTCAAACGCTTGATCACCAGACATTTTTAACCTGGCCCTCAGAACCGCAAGGAGGCTCCTGGTGGAGGAGTGGAGGGAGCGGGCTGAGGTGTCAGGTGTCAGGAGATCAGTCAGGTAGCCAGGACCCACTCCATGTAAGGCCTTATAGGTGAGCAAGCCCACCTTGAAGATGACCTTCCACCTGACAGGCAGCCAGTGCCGAGCCTGCAGGACCAGGATCACATGACATGACCTAGGTAGGCCCATCAGTAACCTGCGAGCTGTGTTCTGCAGCAGCTACAGCTGGTGGAGGGTCCCTCCACTGACCCTGAAGTACAGGGTGTGACACTTGGACAGCTGGTTCTGATTAACCTATGCTTTTTGTAATATAAAAAAGTGTTATTGAATGTCTCTCATGACAGATGCTGACAGTCTGTGGAATGACAACCCCCCCTCCAGGTTTTAGCTAATAGGTGTTACCTGGAAGGCCAAGGGATAATTACAGGCTATAAGAGACTAAATTTAGGATCTCCTTTTTATGTGACTAATTGGAGCTTGCTAGATGCCAAGATAGATCATAAACTTTTATAACGTTCAGAAGAAACACAGTAAAATTCACATGGTGATACCAAGAATGTTGCATCTCCATGAGATCTAGCAGAGTGACATAACAAGTCCCTGTGATGTACTGGAAAGGGGAAACTGATCATGAGAGCAAAGAAAGTCATATGAGAAAATGAGTTGTGCTAAGCTCACAGAATTTACTTTTGATAAGACATCCTGTTTTGCATAGATATACATTTTTTATATTCTGACAGGGAGGAGCTAGGTGACCTCATGCAAAGAGGTCTGCAAAGCCAGTTTTTAAACAGTATTCTGTTTTCCATTTACACACAACATGTACAGCATTGTGAGATAAGAATATCTTAGAACAGACAATTCTAAGTGTACTAGTGGAAGGAATCTGTACTTTTTAAAACCTGTTTTGTTTAAGTGATTTGTATGTTATGTGATATATGGTTCTGTATTTTATGTTTTACGTACGCTTATCTATTTTAATAAAACTCTGTTTTTAGAGCCTACTTGGCCTGTCTTTGAATTTCTTTCTTTAACAAGTGAAGTATATATGGTTAAAGCTGACACTATGCATAAACTTGAATGGTGATACCAAACTGGAAAAAGGTGAGAGTTTAATCTGAGGTCTTTCATTAGAGTTTTTAAGGGTTCATTTTTGTACACCTGGTTAGGTGCCTGTAGGCAAAGATACCTGGCCCCCCAAAGATAGAATTATCTGAGCCTGTGCATTGAGCACGCTAGCAAGAGATTCACAGTTTGAATCCCTCCAGAACTTGAGACCAAAGGTTGATTCAAACCCACGAAACAGACAGGGTTACCCTGTTTCTGTTAACTGTTCACAAGACTGCGCTTGGAGGTTGGCACTTTGGGAGTAGAGGGCTGACCTGCTGCGCGGGTTTGTGACACAGGGCATTATAGTAATCAAGCCTGGATGTAACAAAGGCATGTACTAGTGAAGGCAGGTCCTTGGGCGAACTAGGAGTTTAATCTGGCAATATTCCTAAAGTGGTAAAAACCACTTTGGACAACAAATGACACCTGAACATCAAGTGTCAATCTGTCATCCAGGAAGATGCCCAGATTTCCCACCCTAGAGGAAGCTATCAATGAGTGGTTCCCAAGACCAGTCCTGTTGCCACCCCAGAGGCACTCCTATCATGCCCATGACCTCTGTCTTGTTGGAGTTCAGTCATAACCAGTTGGAGGACATCCAGTCCTGCATCTCAGTGAGGCAGTTGTTAAGCACTTCCACAGCATCATGTGTTCCAGGGGCAAAGGACATATGCAGATGGGTATCATCTGCATAGTAGTGAACACCCAAAATGTAATGCCTAATGAGCTCACCCAAGGGTAGCATGTACACTGTGAATAACATTGGCGACAGAATTGAACCTTGAGAAACTCCACATGGTAGGAGCTTTGGGGAGGAGGAGAAATTCCCCATCACCATCTGCTGCATCTTGCCCAAAAGATAGGACTCAAACCAGTTGATGATAGTACCGGTGAGTTCACAATACTCACTAAAGTGATCCAAAAGCACAATGTGATCCACAGTGTCAAATGCTGAGGAGAGATCGAGGAGAACGAGAATTGGCCACTTTCCTCTATATCTTGCTCTGAGGAGATCATTTTGCACCTAACCAATGCCATTTTGGTACTATGCCTTGCCCTGAAACTGGACTGGAATGGCTCATAGATGTGAAAGGCCATGAGGTGCACCTCAAGCTGCTGCACCACTATTTTCTCAACAACCTTTCCTAAAAAGTGAAGGCTGGAGATAGGTCGATAATTCCTCAGGACATTAGGGTCAAGTGATGTTTCTTTCAGGAGGGGTCTCACAAGTGCATCCTTCAAGGCATCAGGAAAGTCACTCAGTTTGGTTCACTATTATCATGGGATACCCAGCTGTCAAAGTAGATAAATCTGCTACTGCCAACAACCCCTCTGGGGACAGTCACCTTAAAGGGTGATAGCTGACCATCTCAACAGGGGCGGGACTATCAGAGGGGGCCCAAACATGAACTCCACCGTGCAATGATCAGATCAAGTGATCCAATAAGTCTTGAGGTTCATGACCTCAAGCCCCAGTAGAAAAACCAGGTCCAACACGTGGCCATGATGATGGGTAGCAGGAACAACTGCTTGTGCAATGCCCTGTGATGTCATCAACTGGAGGAGGTTGTGACCAAATTGTGAAGTTTTGTCATCGATCCAGGTGTTGAAGTCCCCCAGAATCAACCTTCTGGGGGACTCCAGCACTCTGTAAAGAATGAAATCTGTGACCTCCTTCAGGAAATCTCCCCCCAACCCCCAGAGGGCAGTAAACTAGGAGAATCCTGCAACCCACACCTGGACCCCACGCACTGCCACACATTCAAAGGATGAGGCAGAATCCACTGGGTGCACGGTGAAGTTAAAGCTGGATTTAAAGCAGATGGCCTCACCCCTGCCCCTGCGTTCCCTCCTTAGGCAATGCACTACAGAGTACCTGGTGGGGACACCCACCTCCAAGATTGGCCTGGCATCATCTCCCAGCCAGATCTCTGTGATGCAAGCCAGATCAAGTGACAAAATCAAGTCCAGCATAATTGCAGTCTTGTTTCTCATCGATGTGGCATTACATAGCATGGCCTGAAGGGGACTGATCAAGGCTGCAGGCCCACTAGCTACCAGCCCACTCGATCTGGTGGGAACCCTGGGGGGAGGTGAGTGGTCAGGGTAGGTAACATAATGAAGCAGAAATAGAAAGGAAAATATTGAAATCACAAGCAGATGCACAACATGTGAGAAACAGGTACATTAATATGTGCAGCTACATTCAAGCTTCTGAACAAAGTTTAAATATGCTACAGCACACAGCAGTGAAAATGTTAACAGCTGAGTGATGAAACACAGGGTGGTATGAGAAATACCTATGTACACTGTTTGAATACTCTTTAGCACACAGCAGTGAAAATGCTAACAGCTGAGTGATGAAACACAGGGTGGTAAATGAAGCAGTATACAACTCAGCATACAGGACATCTCTACTTGGAATACAATGAGGTACACTGGAGTTGCTGCAGCAGACTGAGAGTTGCGCAAACACTAGTAGGGGTTACATTAAAATAAAAAGGAATAACTGCACCCATCTAACAAACACCAGAGGGTGCATTAATTTAAGCAGGGATATGCTCAGGAGGAGAATGGAACAGCAGTAGAAATCCCACAAAACCACATGAGCAGAAGAGTGCAATGCTAAACAGTCAGTCTCTGGGTAAAAACTGGGGATTCTTCACTGAATAAAACAGCAGCTGCACTATATGGGATACAACAAATGTAACCGTGACTGCTGCGGCAGACTGAAAGCATGGACTGAACTGCAGTCAGTTACAGGCTACAAACAGCTGGGAAGTATTAACACATGGAAAAACCAAAAACCAAAGCTAATAATATAGTAAAGTCCAGTCTATGCAGTTAATGCACCACTGTGCTGCTGGGGCTGTCAGGGACAAAATGCAGCTGTTAACTGACAGAAAATTCAGAGTCAGCAGAGTGGGAAAAGATGGCGCCAAACACCAATATCAGCATGGAGTCCAAGTACCTGGGTGTCCTCCTGTGCAAGCGGTGGGTGCGACGGGGGGGGGTCTGGAAATGGTGCCCTCATAACCTCTGCTGGGATCAAAAAGTAGTTGTCTGTAGAGGTGTTTGGGTGTCCTCCTATGCAAGTGGTGGGCCCAAGGTGGGGGGAGGACTGGACATGGCGCCCTCACGACCTCTGCTGGGATTGGAAAGTAGTCATCTGTGGAGGTGTCTGAGTGTCTTCCTATGCAAGCGGTGGGCCCGAGGGGGAGGAGGGCTAGAAATGGCAGGTGTACCCCCCAAGACACTGGAATGGCAGCAGAGCTCATACAATTGCTGAACCATGATGATGTATGTCTCTTGTGGTATGTTCAGAGTTCACAGAGTTGTATGTACTTTCTCTTACCTGATGGTGGCCATTTCTGATTGGTTGTGTTTCCTTGCCCCTTTCACTGCTTGCTTGTATGTGTGTGTGTGTGTGTGTTGGGGGGGATATGAAGTTAGGATTGGAAACCCTAATGCCGTATTTCCCAGCTTTTGTCACTTTAATAGCAACCCTAACTGATGCATTAACAAAGTTTTTGCAATGAATTTCCTTACTTTTTGAGAAAGTCATAAATAATCTTTGAATTTGCTTACTAGTATGAAAAAAGCTTACTGTCTCAATATGAAATCATCTAACTGATTGTGGATACACTGTTCTCTTGTCCTCATCAGTATAACACCACACACCACCCTCCCCCATCTCAATTCCTCCTTCCTTAGAAGGATGTTGCATGGCAGCTATATGCAGTACTCAGATTGCTTTGTCTCTATAAAATATATCTGTGGTGTTTTTTGGGAGAGAGGATTGTACACTTGGATTGTTGTCACAGTAAACCAGGCACAGTATTCATGTACACCCAAAGAAATCATTTGTCATACTGCACCACAGAAACATATACAGTGAGACCTGGTTAATCGTTGCCTTGTTACTCCGTATGTCTGATTATCTGAAAGAGAAACAATGCAAACGGATTCTTGGTAATGTTAATGACCTCTTTATTACGTAAACCTGAGTCTCCGAATCCGTTTTCAAGTTCTCATTAACAAGGCTGATTAAGTTCCATTGTTTTTTACCTCCTTAATCCGTTTCTGATGTGGGCGCTAAGTGGTGACAATAGAGTGTTAACAGTTCTCAACCTCTTAATCCCCACGTTACATTGCACTGAGTTTGTAAATTTCACAGTCAGTCCCGAACTGAAAGGTAGCCAGGCTGTTGTTAAAAAGCAATTCCCGAACTTAATACGACTGAAAAGTTCATGCTGCTCCCTTTGAGAGGTTGTAAATTAAAACTAAATACCAATTTTGTTAACCCACATAAAGCAAGTCCCGAAGTCCCAAATGAACTGAATTAAAAGTTAATGTTCCTTGTTTCTGAACGCAGCTCCTTTTGCATGAAGCTGTAGAGAACTACCTTGCTGATTGAAACGGTTTGCACTGTAAAGTTAAAATAAGGTTTCCAGTGATCCTGCTGCTTCTTTGCCCTCAACTCCGAAAACTACCAGCTGCCTATTGTTGCACTGATTTAACTTGAGCAGAAGTCCCGAACTGACCACAATTCAGAGTTAATACTGCTCATACGGTATTTGATTGAAGCTGGATTTTGCCTGAAGCTGCTGAAAATTTACCGCTGAATGAAAATAAGGTTTACAGGGCTCCTGCTGCTCATATGTCCCCCTTTCCCCCACCAAATCTGTTACCACACTAAAACGGAGGCTCCTTTTATTAAAAAAGCTCCTGCTTAAAATGTAAAGCTCCCGAACTAACCTGTTGCCACGGCTTCTGTTTCCATATATGAAAGCAAGTCTTGAAGTCCCAAACTGACCGCATTTTGAAGTTAATGCTGCTGAAAACTTGCCACACTAAAACGGAGGCTTCTGCTGCAAATTAAAAGCTACACAGCTGAATGAATGAAACTGTAAAGTTGCTTCTTGTAGCACTGATTTGACATGAACTGAAATTGTAAGCCGTTTCAGAACTGAACTTCACATGTGAATTCTGCTCCTTTTTTAGAAATTAACTGCTGATTTATTAACTTGAAAAGCTCAGTCCTCCTGCTGCTAATTTTTAAATGCTGCTTGCTGTACAGTACACACTTCTAAACTGACGGCTGCACAGTGCTGTATTGTCCAGAAATGATCTTTGTTTCTCTGAAAGCTAATGCTGACTATGTTTGAATTAAGCTACAGTATGGCACATTAAAAGACTACCCCCTGTAGAGTAATAAATCTTGAAAAAATTCATCAACTGGTCATTGTCTGGTTACAACGTAGATTTTTATTATGTAGAAAAATTGGCAAACACAAATGCTTATGGATTAATCAGGTCTGACTGTACACACTTCTATGAATATGCACAGTACACACTACATTGCCACATAGGCATTTCAGATTCTAAATGTATGACCTCACACAATATAAGTAATCTTGCTCCACAGTCTTGGTCATATAAGTAAATTCTTTTTTTTTTTTTTTGGTATATTAGTATGACTTTCATTTTAAATAATATGGCAATGACAAAGTTTATGAGGCAACATCTTACAAAGTTTTTAGGTAACCAGATAATCAGTCAACACACAGAAATTCTGGGTACTGTCTTAATGTATAAGTATCACAACCACTGAGTCAACAATGTAATGCTGTTACAAACAATAGAACAATACATGGCCCTTCCCCTCTTGTCATGAAGTAAGATGTTGCATGCCAGCTGTATACAGGAGCCACATTAGATTGTTAGTGTCGAAATGGTGCCATGGTACTTTTCATGCCAACTTTTGTTTGTTTGTCAACCATTACTGTTGTTACTGTATACCAGGCATACAATCAATGTGCACATGTAATAACAGAGAATAATTCAGCTTGTTTGTTAAAATAACCCTCAAATGAATTTGTGACCTGTTTTGCGTAAAGCATAATTATGCATGTAACATAGTAACTCAGCCGGTACTATACATCTCAGGTGACCTAAACATAAGACATGCCAAGACACTCTTATTTTTTGTGGCATTACTTCCGCACAGGTAAGCTGTCTGGTCTGTTACAGTGTCATAACATGCGTTGTAGACAACTGACTGCCTGTAAAGATTGTGGATTGTAGAGTACTATGGTAAACACTCTGCATGTGCAATGTCAGTGAAAATACTAATAGAACATGTAGTAAACAGAACCACATTCTTGACAAAATACGACACAGAAAATACGATTAGAAAATTTTTTATTAGAGAAATTCCAATTGAATTATTGTTGAATTGTGTGGTTATTCCTGGAGTGGGCGAAAAAACAGGTGACCTCAACTAAGAAACGAAACATATGTGTATCTGTGCTATCCTGATAGGATATTTTGTATTACATCCCTGCACATTCCACATTTTTATTTGCAAAAAAAAAAATCCCTTCCATATTTATTTTTAAAAGCAAAGGCAGTATAGTCTCTGCTATATAGGTCTAATTATATTTATTTCATGCTGCACAAGAAGATGCAATTGCAATATAAAGCTGGTAGAATTATTTTTTTAGCTGCATAACCCCCACCCAGCCAATTGTTAATCGAGAGGAAATGACCAACTCTGAGGTCATTATTGCGATTATAAGTCTAATCATAAAAATTACTTTTTAATTTCATTTTAAAAATGTTTTTTTCAGTGAGTTTTTGTTGCGGTGCACGGGGCGGTCCCTCTGTGAAAAACACACTTCAGGGATTCATGAATATTCATTTGGAAATGTGTAACCTAATCAATGGCAGCACTTTTTATTTTACAAACAGGCTCTCAGGATTTTGCAGTGAAAGCTTTCTGTCAGATTTTGTCCAGAGTTCACCACTTCACAACATCATAAAAGTAACCACTGCGGGTAGCGGGAAGAGCTGAGTGACTGTCATGCTGGTAATTTCCAGGAGGCTTCAGACTGGCATGGCAGCCAATCAGTGCGCTACCTCAGATCATGAATAATTAATTAGGCTTATAATAAGTTATTATGTCTTTTAGCTTTTTATGTATGAGTATTAATACCTTTATAAGATTGTTACTACTTGGGGGGTGGGGAACTTTGTTTCTTGGGTTGTGGTTATCTGTTGATTCATTTTTATGTTGCTTGCGTGCATGCGCAAGAAACATGTTGCGTCAGCTTTCTCCACAAGCAGGTTGTGGAATCGTGGCACTCTTGTGCCCAATGCCCCCACAGCCTGCAAAGGCATGTCCCGCTTCCCCCAATGCCATGGCATGCTGCTGCTGACACTAGTTCAGCCAGCATGCCACAACTTTCTAAAAAAGTAGCCGCTGCAATCAGGGGCTGCCTCGTCATTGCAGCGTCAGCCATCTGCTGCAATGAGGGAGCGATCCGTCATTGCAGGGCGGGATGTAGGACCTCTGAAATTGTTTGTGAACATGGTGGCAGCTTGCCACCGTATTCTCAAACAATATTTACCCCTCTACCATGTTTATTTGCTGACGGGGGAGCCTACTCCTCATCAGCATAATGTAAACCCCCCCTCCCGTTTAATTGTCTGCTGACGGGGTGCCCAATCCCCATCGGCAGAATTCTGCCCTCTTTGTTGTTTGCGGAAGGGTGCCCAATCCTCCATCGGCTACAGCCCTCCCCAAAAGACTTCAGTGGCATGCTGGGAGCCCACCTAGCATGCCACATGCCCTGCAAAGTTGAAAATGGTCCCGCAATGTTTTCTTGTTTTTTTTGTACCTGAAAAAAAGGTAATGGTCCCTTGTAGTCTCCCTGCCCCCCTCCTACAACCTGCACCCAGCCACTGCGCACCCAGCCTCCCCACACCCCCCTCACCCCATACTTACCTCCGGAGTCTGGCGTGATGATCTTCGGGGGACTGGGAACACGTCTGCCCTCTTCAAAGCCAACCGCGAACTGAGGAAATGCCGGTAAGCTGTATAATGGAATAAATAGGTTTTTTTCAACTTTAGTGTATATCTCGGGCATTTTTGGGACTTTTTTCACCAAATTTTCAACATGGGGATTTTGGGACCCCTCCTCATGAATTCTTGAACTGTCATGGCATTAATCTGCCCCGAAAGGTGGTTTCGCATTCACTGTCCAGAATCACCCTTCGGGGCTGATTAACGAAATGACAGTGCCAGTGTTCATGAGGTGGGCTCTCAAAAAGCCTATGTTGCAAATTTGGTGGGAAAAATCAAAAAAACAACTGTTTTACGAGTGTGCATTGCGCAGTTTCTACGCACGCTCGTAACTTTGTGAATTTGCAATATTTTCATGCCAGATTTTCAAAGTTGCCATTTTGTCACACCTCCTTGTGAGCAGTATAGCTGTCATTGTTCACATCCTGGCCAAAATGTGTTTTTGCACTTCCAGAGCAGAATAGCGCGGTCGCTGTGGTAAATCAGTGTTCAGGACAGATTAAGAAAATGACAGTGACACTGTTCATGAGTAGAGGTTCTAAAATGCCTATGTTGAAAATTTGAGCTTGATACTCCATAAAATGACTGTGTTACGAGCGTGCGTTGCACAGTTGGCATGCAGCTAAAGTAACTTCGCGAATTTATAATATTTTCACTCCAGATTTTCAACATTGCCACTTTCCAAGACCTACTTATGAACAGTACAGCTGTCATTTTTCCCATCCTGGTCAAAATGTGTTTTGGCACTTCCAGCACAGAATACAGCGGTCACTGGGGGAAATCACCGGGACAGATTAAGAAAATGAAAGTGATACTGCTCATGAGCAGAGGCCCAAAAATGTCTATGTTGAAAATTTGGTGATGATAGCCCATCAATTGACAGTGTTACAAGTGTGCGTTGCGCACTTTCCATGCACCCTTGTAACTTCGCAACTTTGTAATATTGTCACACCACATTTTTAACAGTGGCATTTTTTCACACTTCCTTATGAACACTACAGCTGTCATTTTTCACATCCTGGCTAAAATATGTTTTTGCACTCCTGCCAGAGAATAGCATGGTCACTCTGGGAAATCAGTGTTTGGGACAGATTAAGATCGACTGAGTGAGAGGGGCGAGTGACCGAGCTCAACTGAGCTCTGTCGGGACTGCTGCGGATTTGTTTGTGGGCAGACAAAGGCCCCAACACAAGAACCCAGTACAAAGGGCAGCCTGCAGCACTGGGAGAAGCACAATGAGAGAGCGACTGAGGGAGAGGAAGTGAGCGAACTCACCGAAACGTTGTCAGAACTACTGCAGATTTCTTTGTAGGCAGAAAAAGGCATCAGTGCAGGCAGGGGCCCAGTACAAAAGGTCAGCCTGCAGCGGTGAGAGAAACAGTACAAGTGAGTGAGACAGAGGGACTTAGTGAGCTCAAAAGAGCTCTATCATGACTGCTGCTGATTTCTTTGTGGGCAGAAAAAGGCGCCAATGCAGGCAGGAACCCTGTACAAAAGGGCAGCTTGCAGCGCCAGGACAAACAGAATGAGCACATGAGAGAGGGAGACTGAGCGACCTCAATGGAGCTCTGTTGGGACAGCTGCAAATTTCTTTGTGGACAAACAAAGGTGCCAACACAGCCAGAAGCCCCATACAAAAGCGCAGTCTGCAGCGCCAAGGGAAACAGAATTAGCGAGTGACAGAATGGTAGTGAGTGAGCTCAACGGAGCTCTATTGTGACTGCTGTGGATTTCTTTGTGGGCAGAAAATGCGGCAACGCAGGCAGGAGCTCAGTACAAAAGGCCAGCTTGCAGCGCCAGCAGAAACAGAATACATGAGTGACAGAGGGGGAGTGAGCGAGCTCAATGGAGCTGTGTCGGGACTCCTTCATATTTCTTTCTGGCCAGAAAAAGCCACCAATGCAGGCAGGAGGCAGTACAAAAGGGCAGCCTGCAGTGCCAGGAGACACAGAACGAGCAAGTGAGGGAGGTGGAGTCGGTGAGCTCAACGGAGCTCTGTTGGGACTGCTGCAGATTTGTTTGTGGGCAAAAAAAGGCAGCAATACACGCAGGAGCACAGTACAAAAGGGCACCCTGCACTGGCAGGAAAACCAGAATGAGTGAGTGAGCAAGTGCAGCAGACCTGTATTGTAACTGCTGCAAGTTTCTTTGTGGGCATAAGAAGGCAGCAATGCAGGCAGGAGCCCTGTAGACAAGGGCAGCCTGCAGTGCCGGCAGAAACGGAATGAGTGAGTGAGAGAGAGAGAGAGAGAGAAGGGGAGTGAGCGAGCTCAGCTAAGCTTTGTCTGGAGTGCTGCAGATTTCTTTGTTGGCTGAAAAAGGTGCCAACAGAGGCAGGAGCCCAGTACAAAAGGGCAGTCTGCAGCGCCGGGAGAACCAGAAGGAGTGAGTGAGACAGGGGGAGTGAGCGACCTCAATGGAGCTCTGTCGGGACAGCTGTGGATTTCTTTGTGGGCAGAAAAAGCCACCAACACAGGCAGGAGCCCAGTACAAAAGGGCAGCCAGCAGCATCAGGAGAAACAGAATGAGCAAGTGAGAGAGGGGAAGTGAGCCACCTCATTGAAGTTCTGTCAGGACAGCTGCGGATTTCTTCCTCAGCAGAACAAGGTGCCAATGCAGGCAGCAGCCCCGTACAAAAGAGCAGCCTGCAGCACCGGGACAAACAGACTGAGCCAGTGACAGAGGTCCACTGAGCGAGCTCAGCAGACCAATGCAATCAACACTCGGCATTAACAAATGCTTGTTCTTGGTTAGGATTGTTATAGGGTGTGAGTTAGGGGTCAGATCTCAGAGGAGAGTAGTATTGGTTTCAATGCAATTTCATACAGCTTCTTTTTACAAAAAATTATGCTGCACTCCAGTGGGTTAAGTTGCAAAAAATATGGCAGTAGGATATTGTTTTTGTTCATGGAACATTAGAGGTGCCCAATCCCCAACAAAAAGAACTAAAATGTTCCTATATTTACAAAGATTACAGGTTGAAATTAGCTTGCTTCAAGAAACCCATCTTTCTTCTGATCAAATTACTCGCTTTAGACATTCCTGGATTGGTCACATTTTTGGGGCGTGGTCTGACTGCTGTAAAAGAGGTGTGGCTGTCTTAATTGCTAGAAGAGTACCCTTTAGACTACAACAAGAAATACCAGATTCTCACGGCTGCAATTTTTTTTTAAGGGCCCTACTGGGTCATTTGGAAGTTGTATTGGGTGTCATTTATGGTCCCACGGCTGATGATCCAAATGTTTTTTCTACCTTGATAAGTATATTATCCCCTTGTTATTTCTTCCCCATGCTGCTTGTGGGTGATTGGAATAAGGTACTCTGCAGTGACTTAGACCATTCAAGTGGACACCGTTTGCGCCTAGCTCTGGGTCAGCTAGCACTCAGGGAGTTTATGGACTCACTGGATCTGGTAGATCCATGGATAATTTGTCATCCAGCTCAAAAAGAATATTCCTTTCATTCCATCCCTCACAACTCATTCTCTAGAATTAATTATTTTTTGTTGGGTGTTGAACACCTATCTGGATTTGCTTTGTGTCAGTACAGTGCCAAAGTGATTTCAGACCATCATCCGGTTCTCCTTCAGTTTAGTTTTTCACCATCCCTGATGTTAGACAAATGTTGGAGGTGAAATAACCAATTGTTAAAGTCTGATGAGTTGGTTGAACATCTCCATGCATTTATTACTTCTTTTCTGGATTTTAATATTCCCTGCATGAACAAATTGGATATTCTCTGAAGTGCTTTAAAATGTGCTCTCCAGGGGGAACTACTATTCATAGCCTCCAAGCGTAAAAAACAAATGTTACAAAAATATCCTCCCTCCTTAATCAGATTAGATCCCTGGAGAAGCATCTCATTTCTCTCTCCTCCCAATCAGACTGAGTTCATTTGGAATCACTATGAGCAGAGTACAATAAACTTTTAGGGGAGAAAGTGGAGCATATGCTGTTACAGTCCAAAGTTAAATACTTTGACCAAGGTGAAAAAACGGGTAAGCTCTTGGTGCTGAGCCTGCTTTCACAGATGGCAGACAGAATAGTTTCTTCTCTAAGTACCAATGCAAGGCAGGTGATTGCCTCACCTCATAATATCATTGCTTATTTTCAAGTATATTATCAGGATCTATACTCCCTGGCTTCCCAGACCTTTAATGTTACTCAGATGGATGTTTTTATCCAATATATGACTTTTCCCCATTTAACGGAGGTGCAGGTAGATTTTCTACACTCTCCTCTGATCTTAGAGGAGGTACATTGTTCTATAGACTCTTTAGCACCGAATAAGTCCCCGGGCCAGATGGTTTCTCCTCTAATTTTTACAAAAAAATTAAAAATGTTAATAGCCTTTATTTTACTAGACGTCTTAAAGAATATTTCGACTCATGGACTTTCAGATTTGTCTCTGGCAGAGGCCCTGATTGTAGTACTACCAAAGCCTGGAAGGAATCCATCACGAGTTGCTAATTATAGGCCAATTTCGCTCGTCAATGTAGATCTTAAAATATTTGCAAAAATACTGGCCAACCAGCTAAATCAGGTATGGGGGGCCCCATCTCAGCAGGGAACACGTTGGTTTCATACTAGGAAGGCTGTCAGCTGATCATTTAAAGAAATTACTGCACCTCTTCTCCGCATCCAGGGATTCCTCCACAGCTGCGGTGTTGGTCTCCTTGGATGTGTAGAAAGCTTTTGATAGAGTTTCATGGGAGTATTTATTCTCTCTTTCACCTCAATATCACATTCCTTCTCTGTTTAGTCAATGGATAAAGGTACTTTATACCCATCTCTCAGCACGTGCACTTTGTAATGGTGTGCTGTCTGGTCATTTTTTTTCCTGTGACAAGGCACCAGACAAGGGTGTCTGCTTTCTCCATTTTTGTTCAATTTATTTTTAGAGCCTTTGATTAAGAAAATCAATGTCACCCCTTCATATCAGGTATTCTCATAGGCCCATGCCAATACAAACTCTCCGCATATGTGGATGATGTGTTGTGGCACATCACTGACCCTGAGGTCTCTCTTCCTGCTGCTTTGAACTTAATTAACCAATTTGGTTTAATTTCAAACTACAAATTAAATCTCTTCAAAACTGAAATTGTGCCTTTAAACGTTGAATTGATGAGGGCAAGTATAGACCATCTCGGTCTTGTATGGACTAATGACAAACTTAAGTACCTTGGAATATATTTAAGTACATCTTTAATTAAACAAAAGCAATATAACCTTGACTCAGTCATTAATAAAATTAAAATGGACCTCGACCTCTGGTCTTTTCTGCTCATTTCCCTGTGGGGTCAATTAAAAATAATTAAAATGATTGTTCTCGCATGTATTCTTTATCCTCTCACAATGCTCCCTATAATGTTACCACAAGCATGGTTTTTGAAAGTAAATAGGATACTATCAAAATTTCTATGGCAGGGTAACCTGCCATCCCACCCGACAGCACTTACCAAATTAATGCAGTCCAAGGACATGGGAGGCCTGAAAGTTCCTATTTTTTTTCTATATTACCTAGCCATTCATAGTTCTAGATCTTTTGAGTGGCTCAAACCAACATCAGTAGAACAATACTTGCCATATTCCCTATTTTGGTTGGATATTGAACAATATCAATGTTCTAAATTAGGCTTGAACATTCAAGGTTTGTTATACATCCCTCATAAAAAGCTTCCCCACTTGTTGTGGGACACCTCAATAGACATGTCTCTGAAAGTCAACAAACAATTAGTTTCTCTTTTTGGGATGACTTCACACAGGAATACCAGACAACCTTCACTTGGAAACCCAAATTTTAAAATTGCAGGTCATCCACTGACTCAGGCCTTCTGGCCTTACACAGTGGTAAGCACAGTGGATCATGTTTTACAAGATGGTAAATTGCTTATGTTCTTGGAGGTGAGACAGCAATATGGCTAGCCTACATCTCTTTTTTTAAATATTTTCAACTAGTTCATATGCTCTCACAACACTATGGACCAGGACATAATGGTGGTCTAATTCCTATGGGTCTCAAATTCTTTACTTGCCCTTGTTTGCACCAGTAACTCATGTTGTATCATTGTATTATAATAAATTTCAAGAAATACTCTCAAATAGAGAACTTAAGCCTCATTAGTATTGAGATCAGATATTTTCTTCTTCCGCTAGCCTGCTTAATTAGAGCCACATCTGGAAGAATCTTTACAAATACATGAAATGGGATAGATACTGTCTAATGCAGTTTCAGATCATCCATAATCTTTTTTACACCACAGTCAAACTGCAGAGGATGGGCAAACTCACGTTGATGGTTTGCTCTCGGTGTAATAAAGATCGAGGTACCTTATTCCACATTCTTTGGGAATGTGAGGTGACACCTTTTTGGGAGAACATTAAGCAGCACCTAGATCCACTACTAGGTCTTGATTCAGCTTTTCACAAGTTACATGTCTATTGGGAGATTTTGATACAGACTTACTTGGAAACCAGAAACCACACATGGCCCTGCTTTCAGCCTGTGCAAAGAAAGTAAATTATGAGATATTGGTGTGATGAAACCATCCCTCAGTATATAGAATGGCATAAAGAAATATAATTTGCTTTACAAGCAGAAAGTACTCTTGCCAGTATTATTGATAGTCTTGATAGATACAGGAAGGTTTGGGAACACCTCTATACTCTATTGACTACACTGTAGGTATGAGCCATGGTACACCTTCTTGAACAATCTTCTTACTGTACAACTGTATTCCTATACTTTCCTTTTAGTAAACTCATTTGGCCCAATAAGTTGGGGAAGTCTGTATTATTGAGTTCTCATTAGAATTAATGCATCTCAATATACATATATAGTATACACTCTGGCATGTTTCCCTTGGTTATAGAAGCTTTATCAGTTTTACCTTACATATAACTCTCCTCTGGGTTTGAGGTGGTTGGAATGGTGGAAGGGTTAAGATTAGGTTGATTATATGTATATAACAGTTATCCTAGATATTCCTTTTTCAGGTCATCCAAATGTATGTGTTCATTCTGTACCGTTCAATGCTCACGTTATATATGTTTGTATATTGTTGAAAAATGTAATAAAGTTTGTTTAATTTAAAAAAAATAAGATTGTTACTACTTAAATAACTATATGTATTTTTGAATACCCATACTCTAACTAGTCTGTAAAGCGGTTTATATAGGAAAAACAAAGACAGCATTTTCAAACCCCTCATAACAACGCACAGTGTTAGCATTAAACATAAGGGAATGCAACAGGCACATTGCATCAAGGAATGCATTCCAAGCAGCCTTCTAAAGCAGCCTACATAACATGTAATGCACATACATCAAAGGAGGCTTGTGATATCCATCTGTCACAAAAGGAACACTGGCATGCTACTTAGTGGGGCCAAGCTAATACCAACTGTAATATCCCCCAGTAATGAATTTTAAAACTGTGGGCCACGTACAAAAGTGTGACTTCCATTAGACCAGTGTAATTATGGTGAAACAGTACTCATACATAGTCTAGTAGTGCTAACAGCTAGATAGCACTGTAACAACCCCCCCCCAAGAAAGCCTGAAATGGTGGTTACATAACTGGTTACAGACAACTCTGTTGTGTGCTGGTATCCCGTCCACCAACCCCAACTATGACAATACTGAACACCATTACAAAACAAGTATTTTTCAATGCCAAATGTTGTCTCGCTGGCATTGCTGGTGCAGGAGTTAGAGATGCATAATAGGAATGGCAGTGAAGTACTAAACTGATGCCAACCCCACCCCCACCCTGTAGAGACTGACAGGCATTGGGTCATGCCTTTGGGTCTTCAGCTATAACACTCATGCCATTTTACTTCATCCAACCCTGTAGACACTTACAAGTGTCGTGGAGTGCTTTAGGGTATTTGGGCCTTATACTTACCTCATTCCATAAGAAAATACCCTGAGATGGGTGCAGTATAGGGGAATGGGGTGAACTTTAGGGCTGAAAACTCCAAAGCACACCTCAATGCCTGTCAGTGGCTGCAGGGTGGGGGTGGGGGGTGAGGTGGAATGGCATGAGCATTACAGCCAATGATCCCAAGTCACACCCCTGACATATGGCAGTCTCTACAGGGTGGGATGTTACAGTTGGAAACCCTAATGCCGTAGGCATTTGTTGGTATTTTCACTCCAAATTTTCAACATGGGCGTTTTGTGACCCCACTTCATGAAGAGTGGCACTATCAGTTTGTTAGCCGAAAGGTGGTTTTGCACAGTGACTATGCCATTTGGCAACACATGCATGAAAATACATTTTGGGCAGCATGTGAAAAATTACAACTGTAGTGTTCATGAGGAGGTCTAAAAAAATGGCTACACTGAAAATCTGGAGTGAAAATATGAAAAATTGGTGAAGTCATGAGCAGGCATAGAAACTGCGCAACACACGTCAGTAACCCAATAATTTTTGGAATTTTTTTAACCACATTTTCAACATAGGCATTTATGGACCTCCCCACATGAACAGCAGCACTGTGATTTTGTTAATCTGTCCCAAAAGTTGATTTCCCACAGCAACCACGCCATTGTGTGCCACAGGTGTGAAAACACATTTTGGGCAGGCTGTGAAAAATGACAACTGTACTGTTCATAAAGAGATGTGAAAAAATGCCAGTGTTGAAAATCTGGCATGAAAATATTGCAAATTTGCGAAGTTACAAGGGTGCATGGAAACTGTGCAATGCACACTTGTAACACAGATCATTTTATGGACTTTCGTCACCAAATTTTCAACATAGGCATTTTAGGACCTCTTCTCATGAACAGTATCACTGTCATTTTCTCAAACTGTCCTGAAAATGGATTTTGCACAGCGACCCGCTTATTCTGCTCCGACATGCAAAACACATTTCAGCCAGGATATGTACAATGACAGCTGTACTGTTCATAAGGAGGCATGGAAAAATGTCAGTTTGAAAATCTGGAGTGAAAATATTACAAATTCATGAAATTCTGACGTGCGTAAGAAACTGCATAGCACTTGCCTTCATAAAACAGCCATTTAGGGGATTTTTCTAAATTTACAACATAGGATTTTGAGAGCCCCTAATGAACAGTGGCACTGTCATTTTGTTAATCAGTCCCAAAAGGTGATTCTGCACAGTGACTGCAAATCACCGTGACCGAATAACGCCATGACAGTGACTGAATTCATGAGGAGGGGTCCCAATAACCCTTGCTGAAAATTTGGTGGCAAAATTCCCCAAAATGCTGAGATATGCACCAAAGTTGAAAAAAACATATTTATACCATTATACAGCTTACCGGCATTTCTTCAGTTCACGGTCGGCTTTGAAGAGTGCAGAGTGTTTCTGGTCCACCGAAGATTGTTGTGCCATGCTCCGGAGGTAAGTATGGGGTGAGGAGGGTGTGGGCAGGCAGGGTGCATAGAGGATTGGCACAGTTTGGGGCCGGGGCCACTGGAGTCGATGAGGTACTGTTTTCTGCTTTGCAGGTTTAAAACAAAAAACATTGTGGGACCGTTTTTCTTTTACAGGGGATTTGGCATGCTGGGGTGGGCTCCCAGCATGCCACATAAGTGTTTTTTGGGGGGGGGTTCTGCAGCCAACAGGGGATTGGGCACCCTCGTCGGCACACAAGAAATGGGGGGACATTATGCTGACAAGTGCTCTCATATTATCATAATGATAGCAATTGTGCAAATCTGCATATGTATATACAAGCAGCATTAACATGCAGAATAACATTTAGTGTCATGCAAAACATTAAATATTAAAGCTCTTTACATGAAATGAGAACCTCTTAAATATGTAGAAAACCATATAACGTAAAGATTTTTTTTGTTTTTGTAAAAGGGTAACATAACCAATATAGCAATAGAAGACTACCACACTTGAAGTACTCTTAGGCATATATACATATTTACAATACAGTGTCACAGTTTGGTGGTTGTTCAATTCATGTCCAGTAAAGCAATGACTTTTCCAGCAGCATGCCATGCAAATATCAATTTACATGGTTGCACATTACTATAAACCGCACGGTAGTGTTCAAAGAACAGTCCTGCAATTGTTCAGTGTTGTGTATCTACATGGGCCAAGATATGTCTTGCTTGCTGATATATTACTGCAGTCGAGCACCCTCGAGTCTACTTGGACAATGCACATGTCATTTTTGTTACCAAAGTGATCAAGGTCACTCATGTAGAGCATAACAGAAAAAGAAACCACTACTTTTAACTGTCAGCATGTTGCAAATCTATTTGCAATAGTTACATATGACTCTCTCATGTTTCACAATAAGAGTTGAGTATTGTCCAAATATGTTGCACTGTTTCTCTGATCTGTAGACAGTAACAGTACTATTCCGATCAATTCTAACATGCTTTATGTCAAATGAAACATATCTAGTAAGCAAAGATGGCACAGAACAGGACTGACACATGGTGTATACACTTTTTTGTCAGCTTGCCTTTTGCAGTAAAGATTATTACTAGTGACAGACTCAACAGGGCATTATAAATCCCTGTGAAATATAGGATCTTCTTGTCTCAGAACAGGAAGATCAGCAGCTTAAAGGGCAGTAAGTAAGTAGGGAGAAAAAAAATTAACAGAGGAAAGAGGAAGGATTCCCAACAACAGTGAAGGGACCAGAAATAAAACATGATGGGAGTGGTGCAGTGCAGTGGCTGTGGAGCAGCAGTCTTCCGGGAGACGTTCTGGAGGATGTGGTGTTGTCTCATCTGCAGGCACCTCTCTGGGCTGAGGGAGGAGGCTGCTCATCTCCAGGCTGAAATGGCCAGGATTTGTGGGACTTCTTCTCCCATCCAGGGATCACCAGGGCCACTGCCGTTGCCTCAGAGGTTGCCAAGAAAGAGGAGTGGTTGGACCACAGTGGGCTCAGGGAGGGTGAGGGTGGTGGAACAGAGGTGCATCCCTCCAGTTGTACCTCTCCACAACTCATATACCATTCTGACAAAGTGTGGTTTCTCTATGGAGGCACCCGCAGTGGAGACCAAGGAGGATGCTGGGAACCTCCACAAAGGAAAGGAGACCCACAGGAGGGTGGTATGGGACCCCACAGGGGAAGGAAACAACTCCTGGTGGGGGACTCCATTGTTAGGAAGGTAGTACTGGGGGAGGAAGGGGAGAGGGAGGTAAGGTGCCTGCCTGGCGTCATGGCTTGGAGAAACAGGGAGCGAATCCTCAGGATCGTCGGAGCAGCTGCACAGGAGAGGGAGCTAGATGTCATTGTCCACCTAGGGACAAATGATCTTGCTAAGAAAGGGATCAGAGCAGTGTAGGAAGAGTTTGTGGAGTTGGGGAGGGGCCTTAGACAAGTAGCACACATGGTAACCTTCTCAGAGGTGCTGCTTGTCTATGGCGTAGGTGAGGCTAGGGTGCGCCACACCATGGGATTCAATCAGTGGTTGAAAAACTGGTGCAGAGCTCAGGGATTTGGCTTCATTGGGGACTGGGGATCCACCTGGAGTGATGCAGGGCTATACTGGTGTGATGGTCTGCATCTGTTCAGAAGGGGAACCAGGATCCTACGTGATAGGTTTAAATGCTTCATTGGCAAGCATTTAAACTAGCCAAGGGTGGAGGTACTGGAAAGGAGCAGAGAAATTCTAGCCCCCCACAAAAAAAAGTTAGGGTAGTAAATGAGGTAAATACCAAGTTAGAGAAGGGCAGGGGTAAATGGAGAATGTGACAAAAGCAATAAGGACAGGGATGGGGCAAAAAGGGGTAAGGCCATCAGGAAATGGAGGGTAATGAGCACCAATGCCCATAGTCTGGGCAACAAGCTCCCTGAACTGGTGGGCTTGATGGAAGAGGGATGCCTGGATATCGCAGTAGTCATAGAAACATGGTACACTGAGAACCATGACTGGGATGTTAACATACCAGGGTACACAACCTACAGGAGAGACAGGAAGGGGAGGAGTAGCTCTCTATGTAAGGGAAGGGATAAAAGCAACTGAACAAAAGAGTAAACAGGGAGGAGAGGAGGCACTGTGGGTCACCTTAGAGACTGGAAATGGCACCACAGTCCACAAAGGGGTTGTATACAGAAACCCCATGTCAGAGGGAGGGAATGGACAAGGATATGATAGAAGGCATTTTTAGGATGGCAGAGAAAGGGGAGATACTGTTGATGGGGGACCTTAATATGCCAGATGTTAACTGGAGCACATTTGCTGCAGCCACATCCATTCTCGATGCCCTTCAGGTGGCATGCCTCAGACAACTAGTTTTGGAACCCACTCATGAAGGAGCAATCTTAGACCTCATACTCTCAAATGTGGACAGTGAGAGGATCGCAGATCTAGAAGTGGGTAGCCATCTGGGAACAAGTGGCCACCAAACAGTGTGGTTCATGATAAACTCAGCTACAGAGTCAAGCCATATAAAAGTGAGGGTGCTAGACTTCAGGAGGGCTGACTTTGGCAAGACGGGAGAGTGCCTTAGAAAAGCACTAGCAAACAGGCTAGAAGGAGGGTGGAGCAACAATGGGGAAACATCAGAACAGCCATCACAGAGGCAACAAGCCTTTGTGTGAAGCAAATAAACAAATCAAAACAAAAGAAAAAGCCACTGTGGTTCTCAAAAGAGGTGGCAGGGAAGGTCAGGGAGAAAAAGATAGCATTCGGGAAGTATAAGGAAACAAAGAAGGAGCAGGACAGAGAGCTGTACCAGTTAAGGCAGAATGAAGCAGGGAGGGAAGTCTGAATAGCAAAGGCCCAAACTGAGAAAAGATAGCCAACTCGGTTAAGAAGAGGGATAAAACCTTTTATAGGTACACCAGTGAGCATATAAAGACAAAAGGAGGGATAGTGAGGCTGAATAGAATGGACGGTGGGTGAGCAGAAAGGGACAGTGAAAAATCAGGGACACTGAATGAATATGTCTGCTTAGTATTGACAAAAGAGGAGGAGGAGGAGGAGGGGGAGGTGACTAATCCAATTAACAGAAGCACTCTGGATGGGGGTTCGATCCCAGTCCTTTCACAGAAGAAAGGGTTCTGAAAGAACTCCTAAAACTGAAGGTGGACAAAGCAATGGGGCCTGATGGAATTCACCCCAGAATTCTAAAATAATTAAGGGGAGAACTAGTGAAACCACTGACTACCCTTTTTAATAAATCATGGGAGGATGGTGTGGTACCTGAGGACTGGAGGAAGGTGGATGTGATTCCCCTTCACAAAAGTGGGACCAAGACAGAACCAGGCAACTACAGACCTGCCAGTTTGACCTCTGTGGTAGGGAAAGTGATGGAATCACTTCTGAAGGAAAGAATTGTTGAGTACCTAGAGGCCAGTGGGGCACAGGACCCTAGGCAGCATGGGTTCACAATGGGAAGGTCATGTTAGATTAATCTAATTGACTTCTTTGACTGGGTGACCAAAGTAGTAGACCAGGGAGGGACTGTGGACATGGCCTACCTAGACTTTAGCAAGGCATTTGACACAGTCCCACACAAAAGATTAATAGCCAAATTAACCAGCCTGGGAGTGCGTCCCAGGCTGGTAGCCTGGGTAAAACACTGGCTGGACAACAGGACATAGAAGTTAATTGTAAATGGAGTCCACTCTGAAGAAAGAGGGGTTACTAGTGGGGTACCGCAGGGTTCAGTACTGGGTCCAGTCCTTTTTAACATCTTTATAGGTGACATTGCTGAGGGTCTGGAGGGAAAGGTATGCCTCTTTGCAGATGATACAAAGATCAGTAACAGAGCTGATACACAAGGGGGGGTAGAAAGGATGAGAAGGGACTTGGCAAGGTTGGAGGAATGGTCAGACATATGGCAACTTAGATTCAATGCAAAGAAGTGCAAAGTAATGCACCTGGGAAACAAAAACCCAGGAGAAGAGTACACAAAAGCAGGGGAGGTACTAACAACAACAAAAATGGAACGGGACTTGGGGGTAGTCATATCAGATGATCTAAAGGTTGGTAAGCAATGTGATAAGTCAGTAAGGAGAGCCAGGGGGATACTGGGATGCATAGGAAGGGGCATCACAAGTAGAAAAAGGGAAGTGGTTATCCCTCTGTACAGACAGTTGGTGAGACCCCATCTGGAGTACTGTGTGCAGTTTGGAGACTCCTCTATGCAAGGACATAGACAGGATGGAAGCAGTCCAGAGGAGGACAACTAAAATGGTGCAGGGTCTGCATCAGAAATCATATGGAGAGAGACTGAGAGAGCTTAATATGTATACCCTGATGAAAGGAGGGATGGGTGGACATGATAGAAACATTCAAGTGCCTCAAGGGAATCAACAAAGTTCAGAAGGGTAGCATCTTTCAGAAAAAGAGATGCGTAAGAACAAGGGGGCACAATTTAAAGATAGAGAGGGGACGGCGAAGGGGTAATGTGAGGTTGTTGTTTTTTTCATGGAGAGAGTGGTGGATGCGTGGAACTGCCTTCCTGGGGAGGTTGTTGGGTCTAAAACAGTGGGGGAATTCAAACATGCATGGGACAGACATAAGGCAATTGTAGTGGGGGGTGGCAGGAAGTAAGCTGTTGGTTAACTAGAATCTGCAGCTTATCCAGTAGGTAGGAAAATGGGCAGACTGGGTGGGCCAAGTGGTCCTTATCTGCCGTCAAAGTCTATGTTTCTATGTTACATAGCTGGTTGTATTTCAGAATGCATTTCACATCAGCATGAACCTTGTTCTCTGCAAGGCTGTGCAGAGACCTGCAAGAGTTCTGACATGTGACAAAGTGACATATGACATGCCATCCTTGAAGATTCCTATTCCTATATTAACTTTTGCACTATCAAGACTAAGCCCTTGAGACAGAGTAAGCCAGACAGAGTGGGAACTGCTTACGTTTGACATAGCTGTCCTTCACAATCTGAAACTTCACAGTGCATCTGTTAGTGGGAACAGGACTGTCACGGCTGCCAAATTTAGCAGTCACCAGGTCCACAAATGTCTTGTGGATTGTACTGGAAATCAATAATGTAGCCCATTGCCCTTTTAACTAGCCCTTAATTAACTTCAAGGTTACTGCATACCATTACACGTGCATTTTTGCACCGTATTAAAACTGCTTCTAATCCAGCAGTTTGCGACACATCAGATGTTAATTCTTTGAGTCGCTCAATCATCTTTGTCACCATAGTAGGTATTAGACTAACACCATCAATTGCATCAAGTGATGTCTCTGTGACAATAGGTGTCTGTTCTCTTTCTAGCATGATCTGGTTAAACTCAGCACATTGTTTATGTCTTGGTAACAAACACACAATCCATAGTCTGTAGCTCTGTAAAGAGACTGCATCCATCATGCACAGAAGTTTCTTTTCTTGTGATAACATGTGTCTTCAGTACTTGCAGATTTAAAGCTGACAAGTTGCCAATACGAGCTTCATCAAGTAGTGCTTCGTAAGACACATCACCTCTCTGCTGCATATTTTGGAACAGTTCAACATAAGAGAAAAACTCCCAGATATTGACTCCACCTATGCAGCTGATAGCATTCTTAGCTTCCTCTTCAGGAAGAGTTCTGAAAACATGTTGGCCATTCATTAGAGCTAGTTGTAGTAGATCTCCAAAAAAACAATGTTTTTGCCACCAAATGGTATATCATCATCACTGCCTACTATCTCCTGCAAGTGTAGGTGGATGTAAGCAAGAAGAACATGAGAAACCTTGCTGATCTCATCAATTTTTAGCACCTCCATTTTGTCAAACATGGTCCTCAGTTCACCTGCTACCTCAAAGGACAACTTCCTGGACTTTCTAGGGTACCCTTATGTTATCTCAGGGCTCATTATTCCGACACTAACCTGCCTGGTCAGTATTGCCCAACAGGTGTAGCATCCCAACAGTGGAAATCTCACTGTTGTTTTGCCCGATGTTGTTACATGAATGGAAAGGTAGCGGATGTGATGGGTTGCTACCTTACCACTGGTATGTTCCTGAAAACAGCATTGGATCCAGGAGCTGGCCAAGCTGCCCCGGTGGTGTGAAGGACTAAAGCACTGGAAGCTCGGCCAGCGTAGCATTGGAGGCTCAGGTTCTGGTCTGGGCTATGGACCTTTTCTACATTTTGCCCCCATAACTAATATAATTTTTACTCTGAGAGCCGCTCCCCTCATAGTTAGTTAGATACGGGTAGTGTGGGGATGAAGCATTGTAACACACGGCATATGTTGCTGTGTTGACTGCCATTATTTCAGGCAAGTGGTGCCATCATATCTGTGCAGTTCAGGGATCTGTGCTCAGTATCCTGAGCATCAGGATACTGAGCTTCCAGATAACATAATACTGTAGAGGACAATGAAATCACTGCCCTTAAATGTCACTGTTTTGTCTGCTCCAACATTTTCACGGCAATTTAATTTAGCTGAAGTGCAAGCACAAGCTAACTTGTCAATGATAGTATATATGTTCACTGGCATATAATTTTCACTGGATTTTCAAAATAGTGAATATAGTGAAAATTTTGTTCCAGTGAAAAATAGGTCCTCTACAGTATATCCCTCTCCAGTTTTGTCATGCTCAACAGGGGGTATAACGAGTCGGTGCAGAGTGACACCACCTATGTTGTAGCTGCAAGACCAGTTGGCACAGATACAATGACAGATGTTGGGGTGCCAGTAAGTCTATGGACTGCTGCACTTATAGCTTCAATCATGAAGCTTTTACTCATACCAGCAGCACCACTGACAAACATCCTAACTGGCATGTATTTGTCACAGAAGCATTCCTTTTTACGGTGTTTCATTCCATGTTCTACAGCATACATTACTGCAGTATGGATCACCTGCTGGTGACTATTCAAGTTTGCTTCTATATTTTCAGATTTGTCTGTAAAGTGTGTAGCTTGCTGCCTTGCACTTTCAACCTCTGACATCAAGACAGCTGTGTCATTTGCAGGCAGATGAGGACTAAGTGCTCCTTCACCCTCAGGATCAAGCATTTCCTGTGAGTTCACTGGAGTATCCTCCTCCAGTTGTTGTCTTGCCTTTTCTAGCTGGTCTTTCTCTAGATCCAGCCTCTTGATATAGGCAGTCAACACTTCACTTTTGAAGGACTTGTAGCTCAAATGGAACTGTTCTTCATACAGTATGAGTTACATTTACCTTTCAGACTACCCTCATCTCTCCATGGCTTAAACAGAAAGCAAAGTAGTGGTGATCTTTCTTTTCTGTGATTATCAATCTAACCTTACAGTGGTTGATGAACCACGGTTTACATCTCTTCACTAGAGACTTGTCTAGCCCTGTCACCTTGTATACCTGCTTAGCTGGATCAGATGGGATCTCCCATTTGTAATCTTACCATTGGGCAACCTCAAACAGACACAAGTCATCCATAGCAGTATGACACTGTGGATAGTATCATTCAGATTGCTTTTCAGTATGTTAATTGAAATTGGTCTGCTTGCTGCAAGTTCTTCAGTCTCATCATGACTTTCAGGACATGGCATCTCTTCTCTTTGAAGTTCAAATTTAAGTAGCAGATTGATTCAGACTTGCTATAGAGACAGGTGCCAGTAAGACAGTCACTTGCATCATATGCTCCACATTCTTGATGTGACAGACAGAGTTTTCAATCCAAGTGACTACAGCCGAGAAGAGATTGAGCTGTTGCTGTTAGACAGACCTTCTCAGAGCTCTTACAAACAAGTTTGCTCATGTTTGGTAATGTATGATGTAACATACCTCACCAAAGCCATTGAGTTGTCAGCAACATACTGAACATCAATGTTGGCTTTCCCCATCAACAACAGAGCAGAGTTGTAGTCATTGATGTATGCTTCTGTCTCTTTCCTGGGCAACTCATATGCTTGTTTTATAGATTTTGCTTTCAGATGATGGTGCATTGCTGGGAAGACAACATTCAGGCATGCGTGCTGACAGACCCACCTTGGGAATCCAAACCGGCATCCTATGTACCAGTTCCCACAGTTTTTCACCTTCTTCCAACAGTATCTGCAGCACAAATGGCACTGGGATTTCTGCACCAACTTCCACAGTGTTGGGCTGTCATACTTATCAGGAATCTGACACATCATGTACTTCATAATGAGGTGGAGAATGTCAGCTTCATCACTGTCACCAATATGCGGAGCATCTTTCACCTACAACAGCATGTGTATGTGTGGTGCTCCACATGCCTGGTATTCTGTCCTCCAAAAATAGTGCTCAACAATACCAAGAGGTGGATGTGTTTTCTACAGGATGAATCACAACACTGTCTGGAAGCAGTGATGAAAGAACCATGATACAGATACAGGATCCAAAGAGCACATCTCACCAAGAGTCATACTACGTATGCCATGTATGTCTGAGTTTGCCCACTTAAGAAGGTCAGCTAGGTCATCCCAGGTGTACTCCACACAACTTAGAGTGACAAACCATGTTGCTAGTCTGAACTCTCTTAATATGCACATCACCTCAGAGTGGCATCTGTACCAGTGTTCTTTTGTGCCATGCATACTGGACAGAATTGAAGCAAGGTTTGCTTGTAGAGTGTCATCTTTCTTCTCCAGTTTTTATGTTTGCTTGCACGCATGTGCAAGAAACATAGTGCCATCATCTGAGTTTTTCAGAGGTGTGTCAGCATCTTCCAATTCAATCAGTGTGTTTGCAGGCGTGGTCACAGTTCTCCAATCACTGCTGAAGCTGTCTATGACAGCAGTTGAAAATGCAGTGGCATACAGTTGAAAGAGGGAGCTACACTTCAGTGAGCAGCTCCCCCACACACACAGATCAACTGTGTCAGTTGCCTGATAGAATGGTGTAATCTTGACTAGCTTAGAGAGACAAGCCACACATCATTACTTTAATAAACTGTTCCCTGCCAAAGCAGGACCACCAAAATGTGTGGGTGCCTAACAGTCCTTACACACGCCAGCTCTCCAAAGCACACCTTCATGGACTCCATGGGTTCTAATCCTCCAGAAAAAAATACCTCAGCATTTGATGTGAAAACTCAGACTTCTTTGTATGTGTAATTCCAAGCATTTTCTCTTACTAGACTCTGTCAATGTGAACTCCTCGCTGCTAAAACCTATGCAAATGAACTTGAGCTGTACTACCTGCAGCTGAAGCAAAGAACAGCCAGAATGCACAAAGAATACTGCTATGCATTTCAGCAGCAGCCAGTGGGGGAGGTTTTCATGACTGAAGCACTTTAATGCGCCTTTGAGTGCTGTCATATACACACCCCTGTGTGGTAATTCACTAAACTGCACACAGTCTGGTAATGCAGCTTCAAAATATTTTTTTTCTCTGAATTGCCGTGAGCTGGCATTTAGATAGAATCACACAGCTCTTTCTCAAATCAGATGCTCAATGAAGTCACATCACCTTGTGACCCTAAACATCTTAGGGTTGGACATGTGCCCTAACAAAATAGCGAAAACTAGGTATAGAAAGAGAAAACACAAATTCAACTGTAGCTCACAATCAAATCCACCCTTTTCTCCGGTGAATCTGAAGCCACCTAACAGCCCACCCCTGGGTGCTCATGCACTCCCTCCACCCGCACAACATATGGCCGATGGGGGTGCTGTTGCATTTTATTTCATAATTTCTTGATCCTGTTGCTGCCACCATACTGATACTGTAATACTTTTTATGGCTCGAAAACTGCTTGACATTAGTTGAATTATAAATGGCATCCCTGTTTGATGCTGTGGTGCGGAATACGGTGGTGCTCAAATTTTAAGCCAAGTATTACATGCAGATATGTTGTTATTGACTCATGTCACTTACCATTTTATACATCTATTGATTTTTTCAATTCACTTTTGCTGACAAATGTTGATCGCAGGGATTCTGGTGTCACAATTCAGTTCAGCGGCTTGTAACATCTTAGTGCATATGCTAAGTAACTGTTTTAAAATGCTGAAAAAGTTAACAGCAATGAAAGTGCATGAACGTCTTTCTTCCGTGTCTGGATTTGTAGTGGTGTTATTGGCAAGTGCATGTCCCTTTGCTCTAGATCTATCAGTGAGATGTCTATTCTGTGCAATGGACAGTGGCTGAATGTTATCAGCTGACAGTTTTCATTTCATTATCAACAGATAAATATTCAGGGCTTTGCAAATGCAACTTTGCTGGTAGCACAGTTTCATGCCCCCAAGTGTCTCATCAGTTAGTGGTTATATCTTAACAGATGATCACAAAAAGTATGAAAAAGATTTGCCGCTAAGTAATGTAAATGCCAATCCAACTAAGCACCTTTAAGCTGCAAACATAATTTAAACGTATAGGGATTCTGGACCGGTGTATCCCTCCTTGGCACAGCAACGGTTAATAAGTTTAAGCACATTCTCAGGACATTGTTTCACTTGCCCCCTCTCCCCACTATGATCCTGGTCACCTGAAATAAACCTGACATTTTAGTATCTGTTTTACATCTTGGCTCAGTTAGGCAATCAACGTTGTAAGAACATAAGCGGACATATAAACGGGGACTATAAGAACATGGTCACCTGAAATAAACCTGACATTTTAGTGTCTGTTTTACATCTTGGCTCAGTTAGGCAATCAGCGCTGTAAGAACATAAATGGACATATAAATGGGGACTATAAGAACATGCCGTGGGTGCTCCTGCCTTAGTCCAGCTGTGCAACATCAGCCTGAAGCTCAGGTAGAGCTTACTGTCTACCACTTTGTTCACCCCCCATGTACCTGTACCATTTCACATCCTCCCTTGCCTTAGTCCAGCTGTGCTACATCAGCCTGAAGCTCTGGTAGGGCTTACTGTCTACCACTTTGTTCACCCCCCCCATGTATCACTGTGCTACATCAGCCTGACGCTCTGGTAGGGCTTACTGTCTACCACTTTGTTCACCACCCCATGTACCTGCACCATTTCACATCCTCCCTTGATCTACAGTGAATGGATCCCTCATTCATACGTCACATATGCACGCACAAAAAGAAAAAAGGTCTTCAAAAATTAAGATACATTTATTATGTTTGTTATGTTTGCTTACACACATGTGCAAGAAACATAGTGCCATCATCCGAGATTTCGGAGGTGGGTCACCCGTTCTTCCAGTTCAATCAGTGTGTTGGCAGGCGCAAGTCCTGTAAGCCAATGCATGATGGAGCTGTCTATGACAAGCTCCAAAATGCAGTGGCATACAGTTCAAAGGGGGAGCTACGCTTCAGTGAGCAGCGATAAGATATCGCTTGCTCATGCGCAGCTCCCCCACACACACATGCACACGCAGGCATGTGCACCCCCCGCCACGCACACACTGTATAGCCGATGGGGTGCCTAATCCCCTGTCGGCTGTGCTGCACTCACCCCGCCCCCAAAGCCTTCCAAATGCCATGCTGGGTGCCCACCCCAGCGTGGCAACTCATGATATAGCCGGGGGGGTGCCCAATCCCCCGTCGGCTCCACTGTCCTCACCCTCCTCAAGTACTGAGTGCCACTCTGGGAGCCCACCCCTGTGTGGCAATCGATGCTTTGGGCTACGGGAGTGCCCAATCCCCCATCAGCTGAATGCCCCCTCAACCATCCTTGTGCCATGCTGGGAGCCCACCCCAGCGTGGCAAACGTCCTGCGTCGTCATTGGAAACAAAAAGATCACCTGTAAAGAAAAAACAGTCCCACGTAGTCTCCCTGACCCCCCTCCCACAACCCGCATCCACCCACTGCACATCCTGCCTCCCCACACACCCCTCACCCCATACTTACCTCTGGACCTTGGCGCAATGATCTTCGGTGGACCAGGAACACGTCTGCACTCTTCAAAGCCGACCGCGAACTGAGAAAATGCCAGTAAGCTGTATAATGGGCTAGATAGGGGTTTTCAACTTTGTTGCATATCTCAGGCATTTTTTGGAATTTTTGCACCAAATTTTCAACATGGGGTTTTTGGGACCCCTTCTCATGAATGATGTCACTGTCATGGCGTTATTCGGGCCCGAAGGGTGATTTCGCAGTCACTGCACGAAATCAGCTTTCAGGACTGATTAATGGAACGACACTGCCAGTGTTCATAAGGTGGGCTCTCAAAAAGCCTATTTTGAAAATTTGAAAATTCAAAAACGTCTGTTTTTTCTGAGAGCATGCATTGTGTAGTTCCTATACACGCATGTAAGTTCACAAATTTTCAATATTTTCACTCCAGATTTTCAACATTGACATTTTACCACGCCTTCTTATAAGTAGTACAGCTGTCATTTTTCACATCTCACCCAAAACGTGTTTCCGCCCATGTAGCACACAATGGCGCAGTTGGTGTGCTAAATCAATGTACGGGACAAATTAAGAAAATCACAGTGACACTGTTCATGAGCAGAGGTCTTAAAATGGCTATGTTGAAAATTTGGTGACAAAAGTCCATAAAATGACTGTGTTACTAGTGAGCATTGTGCAGTTTCCACGACCCTCGTAAGTTCATGACTTTGTAATATTTTAAGTCCAGATTTTCACCAGTGGCATTTTTCCACACTGCCTTATTTACAGTACAGCTGTCATTTTTCACAACATGGCCGAAGTGTGTTTTCACACTTTCAGCGCAGAGATGCATGGTCGCTGTGGGAAATTATTGTTCGGGACAGATAAAGAAAATCACAGTGACACTGTTCATGATCGGAGGCACCAAAATGCCTGAGTTGACAATCTGCTGTAAAAAATCCCCAACCTAATTATATTACGGGTGTGCATTGCACAGTTTCTATGTACGCTCATGACTTTACCATTTTTTTAAATATTTTTACTGCAGATCTACAACATTGCCATTTTTTACACCTCCCATGAACAGTACAGCTGTCATTTTTTACATCCTGTTCGGAATGTTTTTGCACCTGTGTTGCTAAATGTCGTAGTCGCTGTGCATAAGCAGCTTCCGGCTAAGAAACTGATATTCCCCCTGTTCATGAGGTGAGGTCACAAAAAAACCATGTTGAACATTTGGAGTGAAAATACCAACGAATGCCTGAGGTATTAGGGTTTCCAACCATAACGCCCAACCCTGTAGAGAATGACAGACATCAGGGTTGTGACTTGGGATTCTTGCCTGTAATGCTCATACCATTCCACACCCTGCAGCCAGTGAGAAGCATTGAGGTATGCCTTGGACTCTTCGGCACCAAAGTTCACCCCATTCTCCTATATCGCACCCATCCCACTGTATTTCCTAATGGAATGGGGTGTGCATAAGGACCAAAGACCCCAAGGAACACCGTGACACTTGCCAGTGTCTGCAGGGTGGGGTATACTGAAATGGCGTGGCCGTTATGGCTAACGACCCAAAGGCACACCCCAATGCCTGTCACTCTCTGCAGGGTGGTGGTGGGGTTGGCTTCAGTTCAATACTTCACTGCCATTACTATTACGTAGCTCTGTAACTTCTGCACTACCACTGCCAATGCCAGCAAGCAAACATTCGGCATTGACAAATGCTTGCTTAAGCAGCTGTGCAGCTGTCATAATCTGAAATTCTGTGCTGAGACACAATGTATGTGCACTGTTTGCAGACAGAATACTTAGTTTGCTCTCCCACAAAAGATGAAAGACGTATGCTATATGTCGACAGAACTTGCCATCTGAATGTGACAATCTTGATGCTTGGTACTCAACTCCAAGAACTCATACCTCACGCTCACCCAGACGTCCACCAGTTCGATGTGGAAAGAGGTCAGGAATGCACCGTGCCTCCAGTGAACTTTCCCAGATACTGACAGGTGTGTCTTCTACCTGTTTCATCTGGTACAAATAATTATCCACCACTGTGTCCTTACCATGTAATGGGTGGATAGTGTATTGTTCATACATGTTTTCATTCATGGTGACTTCAGCCTTTTCGGTCATGGCCTTGGAGGAATCAACAACTCCAATCTGGATATGAACATCAGCGTGTGTCTATGTCAATATCTTTGAAAAACGGATTGTGTTGTTTTAGGTACTGCAAACCATGCTTTACCTTTTCCACATTCACAATCTGTTGCCAGATTGTTCTCACCTTAGTTGGTACACCATTCATGAGAATCATGGAGATAATCTGTTCATTCTCCTGCAGTGGCAGAGGCAGGTACATAACACAGCCTTTTAAAGATTTAATTAGCTCTTTTTGTGGCATATTTTTCATCTTAGTGCTAAGCCTCAGAATTGTCTGAAATGGCTTCATTGTCTGAATCAGAATTCATTCAAAAAAGTTCAAGCCAGCAATCACAGCAGGAATTTTGTGCACCTGCATTCTGTTCAGCACTGATCTAGTAGGCAAAGTGTCTGACTTAATCTTACTGTAACAGTACATGCACAGTGTAACTGATTCCCGTACTTCGAAGTCTGTTTTTAACAACAGGTGTGTTATCAGCTGACTCCACATTTCATTCCGCCTTGGGATATTGTGAAGGTCAACATCAACTGTCTGTTTCTTGTAAAATAATCATTCACAAGACACACAGACAATGTCAAATTTCTGTTTCTTGGGGGGCATGGCAAGCAGCCAAGGTTAATGGCTGCTTAAGGGACTAGCTCTGTCAACCCTGAGCAATATCTGATCATTTCTACACACTCTCTGCAGCTAGAATAATCAGCCTGACTGAGGATTCACAATAAGAGCTTATTTACCAAACGAGACATTACGTGAAGCTCTAGTCTCTGGCATGCCATTGCTCTACAAGTTTCTGCTGCCACCTCGAGGTCAGGCCTATCTGCACTACAATCCCCGAGATAGAGGTACACTACCCACAGCCTCTGGACTGGAATCTGAAAGAGATAAAAGACATGTTCACTGTTTTAATACAGAAAATGGACAAATTAGAACTTTTGGCTCAGCATAATACAGCGGACATAATTGAACTGTCACAGAGGGTGAATGCTACCGAACACAGGATGGCAGAAATAAAAGATGCCCACCACCGCACTGACTCCAGACTATGGAGCAAGATAAAATGATCCAGCTTTTGTGGAACCATGTGGAGGATCTTGAAAATTGCAGCCGTCAGAACAACCTATGATTTGTAGGGTTACTGGAGGGCTGCAAGGGCAATGATGTTATAATGTTTCTTCAAAAAGAGCTGCCCACACTTCTGGGATGGCAAGGGGGGACGATCCTTGAGCTTGATCGAGCACACCATTCACTTGTGCCCTGACCAGCACCAAGGGACCACCCATGCACTATCCTATCCTGTTTCCTGTGATTCTGTGACCACAAGGCCATTCCTGGCTGCCAGAAAAAAACAAGAACTTAAATGGAAAGGGCAGCAGATCCAAATATTTGCACACTATTCCCAGGAGGTGTCCATGAGAAGGTGGACATTCATGCTTGCCAGGAAGGATAGCACAGACACTGGGCTTGAGTACTCACTCTGGTACCCAGCCCCATTGAGGCTTGTTGTGAACAGAGCTCCCAAAATGTTTGAAAGTCCCAAATCAGCAGAGGAGTTTCTAGTGGCTTACACTCCCAGGCTGAATTGGGACAAACTCCGGGAGATGGACAGAACCCCCAAATATTGGGGTAGATCCACACTTGTGGACTGCTCCCCTGCTGTACCAAGATCACAAAAGGTCACCTAAACACCAGCTGAGGACCGGAGACCTAGGCAGCCTGAGTGAGATTCCTGGAAGAAAAACCAAAAAGGAAGGTGGTGGAACAGGAAAATGCCCTCCAAAGTTGGAACACATGTGGATAAAACTCCAAGGCTGTGCTCCAGGAGCTGAAGCAAGAGGCATGCTCTGAATCCGTAGATCCTCCTCTGGGCAACAACCATTTTGTGGCATTGACTTACCTGCCAGACGAAGGCATGCCACAATGTCCACCGACTCCCAGACCAACCCCCAATGTCCCTCAGAAGACCCCGGCTGAGCTTGCCCGCTCCTGGGCAGAAGCTATGGAGGCAGAGACTGCACAAGGCCTAGTGCAGGCCCTAATCCATGAGACTCCCAAACTCCTGATGGGGGCCTATCCACTGCCAGAACCACCGACCGACCAGGAGGGCTGACAGCAAACAGGTTAAAGCTAATCTTTTTTTTTTCTTCTCTTCCTCCTCTTAGGGATTGCTGTTGGCTGCCATTACCAGGACTTTTGAAAGGTTACCTGAGGGATTGGCTGTGGAGGGCAGGTGGAGGGGTGAGCCCCCCCTCCTCAGCCTCTTTCAGCTTTCTGCCAGGCAATGATAATGCACCACAAATGGTTCAGAATTTAGGGCATAAGAGCCCTTTTGTTAATATAGACCATTAAGTAATACAGTTTACATATTAAGGGGCATTTCTAAGGAGTGGACGGGGGAGGGTTGCATTAGTTAGACTTCCCTCAAGTTGACACTCTGTGACAGCCATGGCCAAAGCATTCTCGGGGGTCTGGATGGATCCAGGATCCTAGCCAGGCCAGACACCACATTAGCATGGTGTGGGGGGTAGATGGTAAAGAGAGGCTACCCCCCACCCGGCAACCCCCTTCTGTTGCCTGCTTCACGATCGCAGCACATCACATGTGGATTAGGTTTCACAGCAGAAGAGCCAAAAAGTTCATTTAAAATGTTTGGAGCCTTCTTAAAGGCTGTTGCAGCTGGAGGAGGGGGGGTCGTGTTAATTAGATCCACACACCCCCAGTTGTCACCCTGCAAGACAGTAGTTGGCCACAGGCACAGAAACACCACAATACGGCCACATTCAGGTCCCCAAGCAGGGCATGAGCCACCCCACCACTAACATGCTACTCAGCCTGGCCCCCAGCTGTGAGATTGAAGGTCCATACATGACGAACCTTATATAGGAGCTCTCAAGTCACCATGAGCTGATGGTCATTTGGTCCCTTAGAACCAGCCCCCCAAAATGGTGTACTGAGGACTGCCCCCCTCCACGAAGCTTGCTGGGGAGGGGCAATGGCCTCTTGATATAGGAGCTGATAGCCACCTACTCAAGTGAAAGAGCCCTAGGCTTACAATAGCCTTCAGCCCAAGGAAGCAAATCAAACTAGCTGCCCCATAACAGGGTGTGACACACACAAAAACTCACAGCTCACAAGCTGCAGAGAACAGGGATGCACAACTGAATATGAGCCTGGGAATGAATAGGTGTCAGATGACACAAATTTATATGGCCCACCCTGAACCCCAGAAACCCCAGTGACTCCTAGCAGTATCTGGGCTGCTGGTCAGCTGATAGCCCAGGCAGAGGCTGGTCTAACAAGTGGAATATTGGGGGGGGGAGAAGGAGGTATGCATCCTTGAGTTACATTGTTATGAAATGTTGTTGTTGTTGTTGTTGGTTTGACTGTTATGTGTGTCTGTATGTATGTACGAGGAACCAAGTCTTAAAGTCAAGCATACTCATGCACCATTTTAAAAGAAGCAAAAGAGGGTATCTGGGGAAGGTGAAGGGAGGTAAAGGCAGCCCAATAGATAATAATACCTCAGGTTGGAGAACTGCAGATCACTCAGAACAGACCATATTTAACTACCTACTAGATGGAGACTAAATTGATTTCCTGGAATGTTACAGGGCTCAACTCTCCAATTAAAAGGAAAAAAGTATTACTTCACCTGAAGAGATTGAGACCCCAGATAGCATTCCTGGAAGAAACCAAACTCTCCACAGGTGAGGCAAAAAAGCTCCAACAAGTTTGGGTGGGAGAGGAGATTCATAGCGCAGCCACATCCCACAAAAGAGGGGTCTCCATCCTCCTTCATACGGACTTAGGATGGAAGGTGATCCATCTAAATAGAGACAAGGAAGGCAGATGGATCATAGCTAGGGATGTAAGTTTGTCATGGCAGTCATACACGTCATTGATTCCATGACATTTGATCTTTATTCAGGACTTCCATGACTTTCACTATTATCATCAGAATGTAGCAATGATGACAGTGCCACAACATTTACTACTGTTTACTAATGATTTCATGAACAAACAATAAGTCATTAAAACCTCATCCATGTCAAACTTACATCCCTAATCATAGCTGAAATGGAGACCCCTGACGGACCAGTTCTGCTGGTCAACCTTTATGCCCCGAATCAGGACTGCCCTCAACTCTTCCACAATCTGAACCAGGCCATGTGCAACTTTAATACTAAAAAGGCCCTGATTCTGATGGGGGAGAGATTTCAGTTTCACTCTCAGACCCAGGCTGGACAGAAGTAATGGGTCCGCAGAACACCAAAGACAGGCAGTTAAGGCTGTCCGGAGGTTCATGGTAGAGCATTCCTTACTGGACGCCTAGTGAACCAATAACCCCAGACTGTGGGATTATACATGTTTCTCCACAAAACATGGTCCATTCAGCAGAATAGATTTTTGGGTAGTATCCAGCACCCTGTATGAAGGGGTTACAAAGACCCTGTCCCACGCGATATCAATCTCTGATGATGCTTCACTGCAGCTAAGAATCAGATGGGTCCCAGGCCAACCTTGTAGCACCACATGTCATCTAGACACCCTGTTGTTGGAAGATGCCCAATTTCAAAAATGTCTGATACCTGAGATCGAAGACTACTGGCATCAAAATGACAATGCAGAGATCTCAGATACAGTCCGATCTGGTTAATCCGTGCCTTGTTAATCCATATGTCTGATTATCTGAATGAAAAACACTGCAAACAGATTTTTTGTTGCGCTACTGACCTCTTTATTATCACTGTCTGGTTACTACATAGATTTGTATTACGTAACAAAATTGGCAAACACAAATGTGTATGGATTAACCAGGTCTGACTGTATTATGCAATGGGAGGCATTCAAAGCCACCATCCAGGAGAAGATAATTGCCTTTGCTTCCACCAGTAAACGCGAAGTGAAGTGGAACAAGCCTCTCTGAAAAGACAGCTGGCCACCTTAGTAGTCCAATATAAGAGTCTTGGGTCCAGGGACCCGCCCCACAAGCTTCTAGCTCAGCTCTCAAATACAAGGATACAACTCAAGGCCCATCTCACTAGGCAAGTCGAACTAAACTTAAGATGGCTGCGGCACACTTATTGGGTTGGAGAGGAGAAAGCCAGAAGCTGTTGATATTCTGTCTGAAAAGCAGACAAGTGGCATGAACTATCCATGCCCTAAATGATAAATCCAGGGTTAAAACCTACTCACAGAAGGGGATAAACATGATCATGGCACAATTCTACTAGCAATTGTACTTGTCCCTAATCCCTCCAGGCCGCCACCAAATAGAATAATTTCTATCTGCACTTCCCATTCCTAAAATATTGGAGGATGAGGCTGGGATGCTGGAGGCACCCCTGACAGAATTGGAGGTCCTAATATCAATCAGAGCCATGAACCCCCACAAGTCACATGGGAATGATGGCTTGCCCATAGAGTTCTACTAGTTGAGTGGATCCAAGATTGATGGCTACCTGATAAGAGCATACCAGAACTCCCAGGCCAAAGGTATGCCACCCCCTACATTGAGAGTCTGTCATCATGGTGCTCCCCAAGAAAGATAAGGACACATTTGCTCCTGGGAGCTACTGCCCCATCTCCCTCATTAATGCCGACACCAAGATTCTGGCAAAAGTCTTGGCAGGGTGTCTGGAAACAATACTGATGAGCCTCATCTACCCATCACAGTCAGGGTTCATCAAAGGCTGACTAGGGTCTGACCACCACAGAACTCTGGTCACACTAATGAATGAGGCCATATCCTTAAGATCCCCAATGATGGCCCTAGCAACAGATTTTGAAAAGGGCTTCAACTCAGTTGAATGGCCCTTTCTTATGCAGACACTGACTAAAATGGGACTGGGTCCAGGATTTATCATGTGTGTTAAGCTACTGTATGCATCCCCTATGGCTTCGGTACTTACCAAATGAATCATGTCCCCAGCATTTGGGCTGCAAAGGGGAACCAGACAAGGGTGTCCCCTATTGCCTCTGCTATTTGTCATGGTGACAAAGCCACTGGCCATAGCTATTTGAGAAGCACAAGCCATCCCCAGAATCCAGATGGGGGGAACCAGCTTTAAGACCTTTCAGTATGCCGATGATCTTCTGATCACCACCGTATACACACCCCAGGTAGTCCACACAGTCCTGGACACCCTGGCCACCTTTATGCAGGTCTCGGGCCTGAAGGTGAATCAGTCCAAGACAGAAGCAGTACCACTAAACTCGGCTGGTGCTGGCCAGGCCTTCACAGCACTAGGCCTCAAGTGGTCTCCCAATGGCATCACATATTTAGGTGTCACTATACACCTCAACCCATCGGAGATGATCTCTGCCAACTTCCTTAGCCTCATTGAAACCTTGTGGAAAGATGTAGATGGGTGGAAGGTGCTAATATTATCCTTGGCAGGGAAGACTGACTCCATCAAAATGATGGCCACACATAGATTCCACTATTTTATTGCACACCTCCCTGTATAGATCCCTCAAAAATGGTTCCAGAAAACTGATACACTAATAGGAGGGGTTTTATGGGAGGAGTGACCACCCAGATTTAGTAAACTTAAACTATGTCAACATTGGTCCAAAGAGGGGGGGTCTCCCCTGGTTCCAAGGTTATCACATGGTGTACATCACAGCCTAAGTGGTGAGATGGTTTACACTGGTGGGCTACTCTTCTCCAACCTGGGTCAGACTTGAAGCATCCCTAGCAGATTCCACATCCCCAATTACATTGCTGTATAAAGCAAAATGGTCTTCTGCCCAGATCTCCCCTACAATGGAAATATCGGTTAAGTACTGGAAGAAGATTCAAACCATAATTAGGCAATGCTGAACACCCTGGACATTCATGCCACTATGGAAAAATCCCTCCCTTATGCTGGGCAGAGAATCTATCCACTGGAGAGTATGGGAAGCCCAGGAGATCACTCTGGTCAAAGATCTGCTCATCCCTGGTTTCACCACTATAGATTCCTTTGAGTCCTTAAGAACAAAATATCATTTAATGGCCCACCATTTCTGGAGATAACTACAGATTAGGGATGCTATTTCACATTCACCTAATGCCCCACCTCCCAAGGAGCCAGCCACAGCACCCTACCCTTTTGGGAAATGGATGGGAACTACTAAGGGCAGGGCTAGTAAAATATACATGGCCCTCTGGGAAGCCTCAAAGGACCCCACCCAGCACACCAGAGCACAGTGAAAATGAGAACTTAACACCCCTATCTCAGAGCAGCAGTGTGCCCATGGCTGGGCTAGAATCCACATAGCCTATAGGGATGGCTGTCCCCACCTTATTATGAACAAGACATTGTTGAGGTGGTACTACACCCCAGCTAAACTCCGAGACTTGGGTCTCTCCCCAAATGACAATTGCTGATGCTATGGTCTGCCTGGTGCCCATTTATGCCATATATTATGAGAATGTCAACATCTCCAACCCTTCTGGAGAGAGGTCCACCTCACGTGTCAGGAACTAGCCCCTGATATACCCCCAGACCCTTCTCTCCTATTACTAGGATGTGGTGGGGCAGATCTTTCCAGATACGGACCCAGGGCTCAGTGGGTTACAGTGGTGGGTGCAGCAGCCAAGAGAATGATACTGATGAGATGGCACATCACAGAAAGCCCCTCTTTCCCAGAGTTGCTGCTGTCACTGGTGCAGGTGGCTACTTTCGAGAGACACTTGAGCTTTGTCGGGGGGGCACCTAGATGAAATATAAAGCTTGTTGGCAGCCCTTTTTGGACTCAGCCTACTGCCATAAGCTACAGCCCGACTCTGGAGGGAATACCCTGTCCACTGGTTGATGCCCCTGACCGAGGACCCCAGATTGCTAAGACTCTCTCTCCCTCTGCCTGGAATACCTTATTATATCATGTAACTGAGAGCTCAAATGGATTCTAGTTATGCTCCTCTATTGCAGATAGATAAGGAATACTCACGGCAGACCTGGATGAAGGGCTAGAACCCCTCCGTCAGAATCAAGACAAGTACAGAAATGTTGGAGAGGAAGACTGTATGAGTACCCCTGCAACAGGTCTTCCTTCTGCCCCTGAAATGAATGGTTGGGGACATGACAGGTTAAGCAATGCCCGAAACACAAACACAAAGTGTATATGAGTAAACCAGTCTGTACAAGTCATGTCGTCCGTTGTTGCAGTATTTCCCAGGTGCTACCAAATATTGCAGTGACCACCTGGGTGTATGTCATTGTGTGGGTATTTCAATAACATTTTCAACTTCAAATTTCTGTTGCTTACTAATCTCAAATTTGGCAATTTCAGTATCAAATATTCTTAGCAATTGTGTCTCTTGCAGTGTTGCAGTGTTTTAAACATCTGCAATACTATCTGTCGCAACACTATCCTTCAGTTTCTTCTTCAACTGTTGTTCCTTGATAAACTCAATGAGACCATCCATGTCTCCATCACTCAGTAAGGAATCAAAAGATGTAAAGACTCTAACCGTGTATCTGATGTGATACAGTTATCATACACATTTGCACATGCCAGAGTTGTGCATGGCAATCATGCGCAAGTGAAGGAATATTCTGTCACAAGCTCCATTCTGAAGACAAGCAAGTGAATGCCCCATGAAGCCAGTCAAAGGCCTAATCCCACACTTGTCAATAATGTGAAATAACTTGTATCTTCCACATCTCTTTGTGTTAAGAAATGTGTCCATGAATGTTTCTGTGACACGGAAAGATTCTTTCCTTATGTTGCACATTATCGCAAGGCCAATTGGTAGAATAGGATTTCTTCAGTGCACGGTTCACTGCATTGTCTGCATCCTCATCAAGCATATCATCTCATGATACAACCAAACTGTGTTGTACTTTGCCAGGGGCATCTACTACTAAAGTGACTTTCCTGTCATAAACATGGCATGCCTCCTCCCAAAAGTGTGCCTCTGAATGCTTGAAATGTATCCACCTGCCTTCAAACACAAAACAAAGGTTCTCTGGCCCAGATATTCAAACTGCGCCATAAAAGTGCACAACAGCAGAAGCAAGCACAAGTCCACTGCACCCATGCGCAATAAGTGCGATATTCAAAAACTGCACAGGTCAAGATGCACCTGCGGCACACGACTGAATATTGCACCACCTGCACCTCAGTGCAACCAGTGATGTCGAGTGGCGCAGTTCAGATGTGCAATAGTACAACCAGGGATGCTCAGTGAAGCAGGGCAGCAGCGCAACAGCACAACCAGGGATGCTCAGTGGAGCAGGGCAGCAGTGCAACAGCACAATCATGGATTTGCAGGGACAGGATGCAGGGGCCCACCACCCATGCTACAGATGGGCAGAGGAGCACACAGCAGAACAGACATCGCCCCCCCACACTCTATGCACTGCACAACCGGGGGAGATCTGGAATAACCACCGGCCCATGGATACCAGCAACAAACCCACAGCCGGGGCATGGTGCCCCAGCACAACCCCTGGCAAGCTGTGACCAGCACACAAGGAGGTCTGACCACCCCGTGCCACACCATCCCACCAATTCAGAGCACACCCTGCACCATGATTCCCAGACACCCTGCCCAGGAGCAGTGTCCACCAGTGCAGGACATCCCATGCATGCCACCACCCCCACTGTGACAATGCAACCCTGTGCACCACAGAACCATGCAAGGCAGCCCCACCATGAGCACCCGTCAGCAGGTGTCAGCAGACAGCGATGCAACGACTACATACACAGTGCCACCACGCACGTCCCCCACCCGAGGTACAGCTGAGAGACTGACCATGCGTCACCACACAAGGTACCCCACACGTGACAGGGCATGCCCCAGACCCCACCACCAGCGGTACAGCACCCTGCACACCCTCTCAAGGACACCCCCTGACCCAGCACTGGCCACAACAGCCAGCGCAGACACCCACAGTGGTGCATGGAAGCATGCACCACACAGGATCTAACACAGTGCATGGACAAACACCCACCCATACCCAAGGGTACACCAACACAGGGACACAGTAGCGGGGCAACCAAGCCCCCAGCGTGTGGCCATGGAAACCGTGTACACACAGCCAGCACCCCTCCATGGCATAGGAGTGCCACCCACCCTGCGCAGGCACCATGGAGCTGTATGCCACCAGCATGCATCCAGAGCACAAGTGACAGACAGTGGACCACATCCCCTGCAACACACACAAGTGACAGCATGGAGGTGGGACAACAGCAGAGGAGGCCACAGTGCCACCGAGGCAGACATGCACCACACCAGTGACAGAAGGCAACCCGGCATTGTGCTGACACGCCAGGGACTGTGCAGGTCACAGACATGCAAGGGTGTCAGCTGCACAGGCCATGGATGGTCTGACAGGTGCACCATGGACACAGAGCATGCACTGTGGACCACTGCACACAGTCATCCAGTGCACAGGGAACAACACACATGCCACAGACAGTGACTGATAGCTACTCCCACACCATAGTCACTTCCCCTATGGACACACACACATGCCCATGACTGCACCACCCCTGACGCCATGCATACCACTGCAGCTGAGTACCTTTAGCCCGCTGCAAATCAGAGACCACCACAGTAGGCATAACAAAACAAATGTATTTTAAAAGATCGAAAACAACTATTTACATATATGTACAAAAGGTTGGGGGTTAGGGACACAAACCAGGTGGGGGTGGGTAAGGGGCAGGGGTGAACAAATGGTAGAGGGAAGGAGGGGTGTGAGGGTGGGTCCAGGGGGGTAGGAGAAATCATGGGGTGAAGGTGCCTCCCGCCATGCCTCCTTCGGACTCCTAGATGGTCTATTCTCTGTAAAATCTGCAGGGAGGCCGGGGCCACTTGCAGTATTTCCTGCAGTGCCCACTCTACGGTGTGCAACCGCCATCCACCTAGGACAAGGGAGCAGAGTCAATAGGTGTGAATGCACAGCCCCCTGCAGCCCACCCACTGTGCATGGCATGTGGCCATGGGACATGTCTCTGTGATGGTGTGCGACCACCCACAGTGATCGTGTCCACAAGATCTGCCCACCTAGGTGCACACAGCCATGTGGACCACTGCACACACCCACCACCCAAGTCCCGCACAGCACCACTGTGGCTGTACAGTGACATGGCTATGCGGTGTGAAGGCAGTGGCACAGCCATGTACCTGGTGCACACATGGACCACCATTGATGCACTCCCAGACATGCAGTGCCACTGGACAGTGCTGGCTGTACCATGTTGCGTGCATGGCAGTGGTGTCAATGGATGGTGGCCTTGCCCCGCCGGCTGCCCTGTTACACAGCATGCACAAAAAATCCTGGATATAAGGCACTCACCATCATCAGGCTGGTCCCGGCGCTGGTCTTGTATGGTTGCTCTTGCAGCATGATGTGCCTCATGCCACAGCCTCCCCTCCCTGGCATGCCGGCGCTCCTCAGGGCCTAGGGTGCAAACATGGAGAGAGGAACATCAGTACAATCCGGTAGCAAGGCCCCCCCTCCCCCGGGTGTGTGTAATCCTACACAGCCATACCCATCTGCCCCCCACCCCTATACCACCACAACGGCCCACACTGGACAGACCCCCCATGTGCTGGACACATGCCACCGTGATACCCGTATGGATGTAAACAGTGTATGGATGGGGCACCTACCTGGCTGTGGAACCGCACCCCTTCTGGTGTGTGCCTGCAGGCAGGCAAGCCTGTCCAGGTCCCTATGCTGCAGGTCCCCATAGTGGTGCCTGCACTGCTCTGCTGTGTGCTGCATGCCCGTCACCTCCTCCAGGGCCACTGCCACCTCCTCCCACATGGCACTCCTGGCCCTGTCCAGGGGTGCCTCCCCAAAGAGAGCAGCAGCATGGGGCTCCACCAGGGACACTAGGTTGGCCTGTTCGACCTGGCTCCAGATTGGTGCCCATCTCCGTGCCATCCTCCAAGCATTCAGTATCAAAATGGTGCTCTGTAGAGCATGTCCGCCACATGTGGATGCTGTGCAGTACTGCGCTGCCATTCCCCATCATGCTGTCACCGAACAGAACGATAGAGGTGCACCCATGCGGACGCATGGTGCCTAGGGGCAAAGGTCGGCACAGGGTCAGGGATCTCTCACGCATGGACTGCTACAGCGTGATTGGTACTCACCATGTGTAGCGCGGTAGGGCACCTGTGTGGCACTTCCTGTAGTGGCCTACCATGCTGTGGCTCCACAGTGTCTATGGCACCCCAGTGCCAAAATGCCATACATGTGAACAGCACAGTAGCGCCACTGGCACAATGGTGGCCATGCCCTGCACTGCCTCCCATGCAGAGCACGTCAGCAGCACAGCAGGCATCGGTGTCAGCACCGCGGGCATGTGCCATTCGGTGTCCACTGCGCACGTCACAGAAATGCGCCCTTGCCTGAGCACGTTCACCAAGATTGCTCAAGGTGCAACAGTGCAATATTCAGCTGGCATATGCAAATCAGCTCATCAGCTATTCAATGGCGCAGATACTGCATTAGCATCCACTTAAAATTGCACCTCACCTCATTTGCATGCGTTGCGCTATATAAATGCGACATTGGGCTGCAGAGGCCATAGTCTGGTATTGGAGTCTATTGTGGTAAGTTGCCTGCTGTTTGGGAGTGTGGACTGTTGTGTGTGAGAAATGCATGGGAATGCACAGTCAGAGGTAACACCTGTCATTGCCACAGGATCAATGATGAGCGATCCTGAGGTGGAGGAGGAAGAGGAACAGAGACTTGGGAGGAAGAGGAGGCCAAACTTCACCAAGGCAGAAACAGATGCCGTGTTTGAGGCCTACCTTGACCAGGAGCCACTGCTCAGTGGACAGCGGGGAACACCACAGGCCCATGCTGCTGCATGGGGAGAGGTGGCATGTGCCATCAACCAGCATGACAGCCACCAGTCGTCCATGCAGGAGTGCAAGAAGAAGGTGGGCATGGACAGGAGGAGGATTAAGGATAAGGTGGCTGCCATCAGGGCAGCATGGGCTGCGACCTGTGGGGAACAGCCGGCCGTGCAACGCCTCACCCCACAAGAAGAAGCGGGTTGCTGGCAGCATGCAGCGTTGTGCCATTGAGGGTGTTCCAGGTGGTGGATTCCAGACGGGTGGTAGCCCGTCACTGCATGGTAGGTCCTGATCTGTCACTGGGGGGGGATTACACAGGGTAGGGCAGATACATTAATGTTACTGTGTTCCCTTACAGCTCCTGAGCGTCTACTTGGGTCAGCGGTGGTGGGCTCGTCCACTGAGGGCGATACCCTGGACACAGAGGAGGGCCCATCCACCTCCACAGGTGTCTGAGGGTCAGGACGACAGTGGGCCCGGCTGGCTGTCTGGACTGATGTTGGTGGAGCAGGTGCGGAGGAGGCCCTGCCCGTGACCCAGCGTGCCAGCATCCATGGATGGCAGCATGCTGAGACTCGGACTGGTGCAGGATCCATCATTGATGATGATGGAGCTCACATCATGGACAGTGATGCGTGTGGGCCACAGGATGGCTGCACAGCAGGTTACAGCACGGGCATAGCCATGGGTGGTGCTGCCGTGGAGGCCTGCATGACATCACAGTCCTAGCCTGTGCCTGTCTGCACCAGTGGGGCAGCACTGGTGTGTGTCCAGGACAGTGGGGCTGTTGCGGCTGCTGCAGCAGCACCATTGAGCCCTGGAGAGTGGCAGCCGGAGGGGCAGTGTCAGCAGTCAGCCAATGGCCATGGGGGGACAGTGTCAGGGGCGGCATCAGTGCACCGCCTGTGGACATGCCCAGGCATGGCCGTGGTGTGCAGCACCCAACCTCAAAGGGTGCTACCCATCATGGCCGCAAACATCGTGAGGGACAGCATGCCGATCAGGCGGATGACGTCTTAGATGAGCACACCCGCATACTCCATGATTCAGTTGATCAGCAGTTGTGGCTTGTGATGGTGGTGGATGCACTCAGTGCAGTCCTGCACCAGGCAGAGGAGCGGTGCAGCAGGGACACCGGTCTGCTTTTGGCAGGGATGGACCGGCTGCGGAAGGATGTGACCGCCGCCATTGACAGGCAGACAAAGGTGATCACAGCTGTCATGGCCACAATGGGCACACAGTTATTTGCCCATGCATTGTAGACACCGCGCAGTGCAATGTCCACCCCCCCATTCCCGGTGTCATGCGACTCCCTCCTTGTAGACACTGGGTTCAGCTGTGGGCATCCCGAGCATGCCTGGCACAGGCATGTTCAGTGAGCTGCAGACCCCTGCTCAAGAACGGTCGCGTTCACGCTGCAGAACCCCTGGGGGACCATCGGTGCCACCCCATGAGGCCATTGGTCAGCTTGTCACTGCTGACCAGTCTCGGCGGGGCCACCCACGCTTCCGTGGTGGCTGTGGCACTATGCTGCATGACTGACCTGTCTCCCACCATGGCTACTGTATGACACTGCCCTGTGTGCAGTGTGTTGTTCAATGTGCAATGCATGGGTAGGGTACCCGGCCCTGCACACACACACACACACATTCCATCTGCACACCCTCCTGGCTGCTGGCTGCTGTAGCATGTGCATGATGATGTCTATGTTGCTCTGTCCACCACTGTGCAAAGGTGCCCAGCGTCTGACACACGCACACTGACAGGCACTGGGCATGGTGGTCTGTGGATGTGTGTGGCTAGGGGTGGCGGTTGGGGTCGGCGTGCCTCCTACCCTTTGTGCATGTCTTGTGGGTGTGTGTGTGTGTGTGTGTGTGACCGCGTGCCATGTTAGACCTTGCTCATCCCTGACGGCATGTGCTGTTCCATGCTCAGCCAATTCCCTTTACAACATGCACCCCTGGAGTTTGTCCATGTGTGTTTGTGGGTTGTGCCTTTGCAATTGGTGGTTGCACATGGCCCCATGACTTACCTGGGTTGGTTGAAGTGCTCCTCTGTGATGGTGTCCCAGTGCAGCTGCACCATCCGGATCAGTCGGGGGTCCCTTCGACCAAGGGGGGGCTTCCCATCACCATCTGCACCAGTGTCCTCATCATCCCCATCGCTGTCCCCATCTTCAACCTGTACAGCTATCCCACAGTCGTTGGCCATGTTGTGCAGGATGCAACAGGCCAGGAATAGCCTGCAGGCCTTTGAGGGGCTGTACTGTAGGGCACCGCCAGACATGTCCAGGCAACAGAAATGTGCCTTCAGCATCCTGAACACCCGCTGGATGACATTGCATGTGGTGGCATGTGCCTCACTGTAGCATTGCTGTGATGGGGTCGCAGGCCACCGGTATGGTGTGAGCAGCCAGGGACAGAGTGGGTATCCACTGTCACCTGTGTGTAGAGGGTGGACATTAGTTTGGTGATCAGCGTCGCCCTGCCATGGGCCATCTAGGCCAGTACCCATGTCACCTCTGACTATGCCTCTCCCAAGATCCATGTCTTTCTGTGTGATTTGCATACTCACCCACTAGGTGGCCAGTGGGGATGTCCCCACTCTCAGACCTGTGGTACAGTGCAGACTTATGCCAGATGAAGGCATCATGTGCTCCCCCAGGGTGCGTGGCACAGACATTGGTCATGCGCCCCTGGCATCGCATACCACCGGGCAGTTGATGCTTGCATACCCCTTCTGATTTATGTATGCTGCCTCTTCGGGGCCAGGTGGTGTGCAGATGGCCACATGGGTGCAGTCAATGGCCCCGAGCATGCCAGGCATACATGCTACCGTGTGGAACTGGACTTTAGAAGGGCTGACTTTGGCAAAATGGGTGAATACCTGAGGAATACACTAGCAAATGGGCAAAAAGGAGGGGTGGAAGAACAATGGAGAAAAATCAAAACTGCCATCATAGAGGCAACAAGCCTTTGTGTGAAACAGATAAAGAAAACAAAGCAGAGTAAAAAAACACTATGGTTCTCAAAAGAGGTGGCAGGGACGGTTAAGGAGAAAAAGGCTGCATTCAAAAGTATAAGGCATCACAGAAGGAGCATGACAGGAACTGTATCAATTAAAACAGAAAGAAGTAGGGAAGGCAGTCAGAATAGCAAAAGCCCAAACTGAGGAAAAAATAGCCAAGTCAGTTAAGAAGGGGGATAAATCCTTTTATAGGTACATTAGGGAGCATAGAAAGGTTAAGGGAGGAATAGTGAAGATTAATAAAGGAGAGGGGATGTGGGCAGAGCGAGACAGTGAAAAAGCAGAGATACTGAATGAATACTTTTGCTCAGTATTCACAAAAGAAGATGAGGAGGAGTTACCTAAACCAGACAATAGAAGCACTCTGGGGGGGGGGGGTTGACACCAGTCAATATACAGAAGAAAGAGTCCTGAAAGAACTCCTAAAACTCAAGGTGGACAAAGCAATGGGGCCTGATGGGATTCACCCCAGAATCCTAAAAGAACTAAGGGAGGACCTAGTGACACCACTGACCACACTTTTAACAAATCATGGGAGGATTGGGTGGTACCTGAGGACTGGAGGAGGGCAGATGTGATTCCCCTTCACAAAAGTGGGAGCAAAGGCAGAAGCAGGAAACTACAGACCTATAAGTTTGACCTCAGTGGTAGGAAAATGACGGAATCACTTCTGAAAGAAAAGAATTGAGTACCTAGAGGCCAGTGGGGCTGGGACCCAAAGCAGCATGGATTTACAGCAGGAAGGTCATGTCAGACGAATCTAATAGATTTCTTTGACTGGGTGACCAAAGTAATAGACCAGGGAGGGGCTGTGGATATGGCCTACCTAGACTTTAGCAAGGCATTTGACACAGTCCAGCAGAAAAGATTAATAATCAAGTTATCCAGCTTGGAAGTGGGTCCCAGGGTGGTAGCCTGGGTTGCAAACTGGCTGCACAACAGGACACAGAAGGTAATAGTGAGTGGCACACATTCCGAAGAAAGGGGGGTCACTAGTGGAGTACCTCAGGGCTCAGTACTGGGTCCAGTCCTTTTTAACATCTTTATAGGTGACATTGCAGAGGGTCTGGAGGAAAGGTATGCCTCTTTGCAGATGATACAAAGATCTGTAACAGAGTTGATACACAAGGGGTAGAAAGGAGGAGAAGGGACTTGGCAAAGTTTGGAGGAATGGTCAGACATATGGCAACTTAGATTCAATGCAAAGAAGTGTAAAGTAATGCACCTGGAAACAAAAACCCAGAGAAGAGTACACAATAGCAGGGAGGTACTAACAACAACAAAATAGAATGGGACTTGGGGTAGTCATATCGGATGATCTAAAGGTGGGTAAGCAATGTGAGAAGTCAGTAAGGAGAGCCAGGGGATACTGGGATGCATAGGAAGGGCATCACAAGTAGAAAAAGGGAGTGGTTATCCCTCTGTACAGACAGTTGGTGAGACCCCATCTGGAGCACTGTGTGCAGTTTTGGAGACCTCATCTACGCAAGGACATAGACAGGATGGAAGCAGTCCAGAGGGACAACTAAATGGTGCAGGGTCTGCATCAGAAATCATATGAGGAGAGACTGAGAGAGCTTAATATGTATATCCTTGATGAAAGGAGGGATGGGGACATGACAGAAATGTTCAAGTACCTCAAGGGAATCAACAAAGTCCAGGAGGGTAGCATCTTTCAGAAAAAGAGATGTGTAAGAACAAGGGGACACAATTTAAAGATGGAGGGGGAATGGCTTAGGGGTAATGTGAGGAAATCTTTTTTCATGGAGAGACTGGTGGATGCATGGAACTGCCTTCCTGGGGAGGTTGTTGGGGCTAAAACAGTGGGGGAATTCAAACATGCATGGGACAGACACAAGGCAATTGTAGTGGGCTGTGGCAGGAAGTAGGCTGTTGGTTAACTAGAATCTGCAGCTTATCCAGTAGGTAGGGAAATGGGCAGACTGGGTGGGCCAAGTGGTCCTTATCTGCCGTCAAAGTCTATGTTTCTATGTAACTCTTGTATGTGTGCTGTGCGCTCCGCAGGTGTGCTGGGGAAATGGATGTACTCTGCAGCATGTGGCAGCAGTGTGCTGAGGAATTGAGTGAGTAGGCGTGTCGCGGCCAACTGGGTTATGCCTGTTGTGTCCCCTGTTGGTCTCTGGAAGGTACCCATGGCGAGCAGGCACATGACAGCTGTCACTTTTGTCTCCACTGACAGAGCATGGCTCTGTCACGTGGGTGCCTGCGTCACATCACTGCACAGTTCACAGAGCCACCTCAGGATCGCCCGGTTCAGGTGGTACTGGCCCATGATCTCAGTATCACTGTACAGCTCGAAGCTGGTGTGGGCTTGGTACTGCCTGTTGGGGACATACCACCGACAGGCCCTTCCATGACCTCGCCCCCCTGCTGCCTGCCTTCTCACACCCCTCATTACTTCCTCCATCAGAATGGTGGCACTGGCCATGTTCCTGGCTTGTGTTACCCCCCCCGGCAGCTGTATTCCCATTCCCCCGCTGTCCTTTCTGCTACTCCCCCTGCACCTGGAACACCTCCCAGTATTGGACATCCTGCCCACTGTCAGTGCCCTCAGTCCAATGTGGCACTTCCCCTTTCCTCCTGCACAGTGGCACAGGTTCCCCACTCCTTCCCTGTTCCTGGTGGTTTCCAAGTGCTATGTCCTGCTCCTGCCCTGTCCTGCTCACAGCTACTGTGTGCCTGGTTGCAGTTAGCTCACTCCTACATGTGGCTTTCCTGTAACGTTCTTGCACCTCTCTCTTGTTCCTTTTTATTTTGGATCATTTCCGCTATCGTACAACTTCCGTTTGCTCCCCTATTGCACATGGTGCATGCTGTTGAATATTGCACTGCACCATTTATTCATGGTTCCTCCCCCTTCAGTTGTGCATGCATTCATTACCGTAGCGCTCTTGCGCATTGGATTTGAGGGGCGCAGCTGCCTCCTGCTGAATATCGCACAATGGCGCATTTTCAGACTTGCGCTGGCGCATCCCTGTTGCGCATGGCGCACCACTTTTGAATATCTGGGCCTCTCTGTTCAGGTGTTCAGAAAGCATTAGTTTGTCTGTCATGTTTTGAATTCTGTCACTAAGTTTATCAATGGCTAACATCATAACAGACAACAACTGTGTCCATATATTCATGGCCATTTTAACAAAGTCTCTTGCTCTGAGATGTACTTTCATGATAGAAAGTTTACATTTAACATTCTTTCCTTTACATCTGACAATTGCTGAAATTATATGTTCGATCCTTGCAGTATGTATAATTTTCCTAAAGTAGTGAGCTCGGTTGTGTTTTGTAGTACCTGAGCTGCTTCCTGTAACATTCACGTTTCCCTTCAATGATGTAGCACAAACACCTTTATGACCATTCAGTGCAGCTCTTTTGAAGGTCACAGACATTTTCCATCCATTCTTCAAAGCCAGTTTATCAGCACACACACATTTTTTCTTCTGTGTGACACTTTTGGTTATTGTACTTTGAGAAGGGTGACACTCAGCTGTTTGCTTACTGTGAGAAAGTACCTTTTTCATTGTGACATGAGCGAGAACCACCAAAATACATTTTTCTTTTTGAAACTGACATTGACAGTGATATAATTGTCATGTTTTTCTCTGTTTATAACTTCAGCTTTTAAACTCTGGCAAGTATCTGCAACAGAAAGAGAAGTAGAGAAAATCAGTATCTCAAAAAGACAACACTCAATAATCTAAATAAAAAAACAACTTCCTGTTATTATGAAATGCTACAGAATAATACAGAAGCATTCATAATCAGTAAATTATGCAGGTCATGTTTCCAAATAAGTATGTAAATGAAGATTATTTTTATTAAATAACCCACTATGTCGACACACAGATACACATGAGAGGTGAAACTGTCTAAAATATATTCCCCTACACGATTCTTAGATTTTTTGTTATGTCCTTTCTCTTTTTTTGTGTCATAATACAAATGTGTTGAACTTCAGTTTTCAACACAAATTTATCTTTGTTAACTAATGTTCCACCATGACATCACAAGCTGCATACTATTCAGCAGTAAGGTATAACAGTGGGTGCATTATGGTGGGATAACAGCTCACCTCGGGTGTGTTGAAGCATAAGGCAAACATTTAAGTGAAGTGGACATAATAGTGTAAGTCCTGTTCAATAATTAAATTCACACCCCAAAAAGCCATACATTTCCGTAAAACTCATTTAAAATAAGAATAAAAAACATTTCAATAAACAGGAAAAAATTTACTTGTGGAATAAATGCACATGTCACCTTCAACAGAGTTCGTTTGTGAAGTTATTCTCATGAAAAGGGATTTTGTAAGCTAGGAAAAAGGGATCCCTTTTCGTGACTCTCTCCCAAAAAGGGATTTTGCCTGCTCGCGAAAAGGAATCCCCGGTATGCCATCTTGAAAATAAATTTACTGCAAAAATGTATAAAACATCAGCACACCACATCATAGACAGTATTACAATGTATTGCAGTAAAAAAAATAAGTATTAAAATCTTTAAAAACATTGTTTAAACCATTATGCAGATCATGTTTCTCATGAGACACATGAAAATGGATTTTGCATGCTTACGACAAGATATCCATTTCGCAACTCACTCAAGAAAAGGGATTTTGCATGTTCGCGAAAAAGGATCTTCTGTATGTCATTTTTTAAGTAAATGTGCTTTAAAAATGTCTAAAACATAAGTAAACCACATTACAGGCAGTATTACACCATATTGCAGTAAAAACATAAGCTGTAAAACATAAAAATACATTTTTAAACATGTAACGCAGATCATGTTTCTCTCAAGAGTCATGCGAAGAGGGATTTTGTATGCTGGCGAAAAGGGATCCCCGGTATGCCATCTTGAAAATAAATTTACTGCAAAAATGTCTGAAATGTCAGCACACCACATCTCAGACAGTATTACAACATATTGCAGCAAAAAATTAAGTATTAAAATGTTTAAAAACATTGTTTAAACTGTCACGCAGATCACGTTTCTCTTGAGACTCTCACAAAAAGGGATTTTGCATGCTTGCTAAAAGGGATCCCTTTTTGCGACTAGCTCGCGAAAAAGGATTTTGCACGCTTATGAAAATGGATTTGAAACTAAATAGGAAATGCAATTTTAAGACCAATGGGAACACAGGAAAACAATGGGAAGTAGGCCATCTTGGATTTCCGAAAAAACATAGAAACATAGAATGTGTTGACAGAAAAGGACTGTTAGGCCCACCTAGTCTGCCTGTATGCCTAGCAAGCCACTAGAACTTTGCTATTGCCTTACACCCTCCCTAGAGCTAAATACCCCAGTGTCTGTCACACACTCTCTTGAATCCCACCACAGTTCTTGCCCCCCCCACCACCTCCTCTGGGAGTCTGTTCCAGCTTCCCACCACCCTCTCCTTAAAGTAGAATTTTCTGATATTTCCCCTGAACCTCCCCCTACTATCTCCATACCATACCCCCTTGTTTTCAACTGCTTCCTTAGCTGGAAGATGTCCCCTACTGGTACCTTGTTAATACCCTTGATATATTTGAAGGTCTCAGTCATGTCCCCCCTTTCCCTTCTTTGTTCAAGGGAGTACATGCCAAGGTCCCTCTGCCATTCCTTATATGACAGGTGATGAAGTCCCCTTACTGTTTTTGTTGCCTGCCTCTGGACGTGCTCCACCTTATCCACATCCTTCTTGAGGAATGGCCTCCAGAACTGGACCCCTCACTCCAAGTGCAGCCTGACAAGCTGCCAGTACAAGGGCACGATGACCTCCCTCTTCCTGCTAGTTATTTCCCTACCTATACAATCCAGCATCCTACCAGCCCTTGCCACTGCCTTCTCACATTGCTTTGCCACCTTTAGGTCCCATAAAATGAATATACCCAGGTCCCTTTCCAGCTCGGTAACCTTTAGGGTGTGCCCCACATACGGTATTCCACTCCCGGGTTATTTCTGCCTAAGTGCATAATCCAGCATTTTTTTGTGTTGAAGGACAATTGCCATTTGTTAGACCATTTCTCCAGTTTCTCCAAATCCCTGTGCATGCTTTCCTCCCCCTCAGGCATATCCACCCTATTACAGACCTTCATGTCATCTGCGAAAAGACACGTTCTTCCCTCTAGCCCCTCCTCTATGTCCCCTATGAATATATTGAAAAGGAGTGGTCCCAGCACAGACTCTTAAGGTACCCCACTGGTGATCCTACCCTCCTCTGAATGTACCCCATTAACAATTACCCTCTGCCTTCTACCCTCCAGCCAGTTTTGCACCCACCTAACCATGAGCAACCCAGACCCCAGACATCTTATTTTGTGCAGCAGTTTCCTGTATGGCACAGAAAAGAATGCTTTTTTGAAGTCAAGATATGCAACGTCTACAGACCCCCCCCCAATCTAGCACCCTGGTGACCAAGTCAATGAACTCTGTTAAGTTTGTTTGACACGACCTTCCTTCAGTGAACCCATGTTGTTGCCGGTCCTGTAGGCTATTGGCTTCAAGGTAGCTAGTGATCCTCTTTTTCAGTAGTTTCTCCAGGAGTTTGCCTACCAAAAATGTGAAAGCCTCCTTCTTGTCCCCACCTTATGAAGGGGGACCATATCTGCCCTTCTCCAGTCATCAGGGATCTCCCCTGTCTCCAAGGATACATTGAAGAGGCTGGTCAGAGGTTCTGCTAGCACTTTGCTAAGCTCCCTCAGTAACCTGGGGTGCACCCCATCAGGCCCCATCAGCTTATCCACCCTCAAACCCTCTAGTCCCCTCAGGACCTCCTCCACCTGGAATGGACTGGAGCCAACCTCCTCTCCACCTCCTCGTGTGCCCTGATTTTCTTAAACTCTCCTTCCTTTTCAACCATAAAGACTGAGCAGAAATAACTATTGAGTATCTCTGCCTTCCCACGGTCATCATCCACCAACTCCCTTTCTCCATTTTTTAACCTAATTATCCCCTTCCTTGACTTTCTCCTCTTGCTTACATACATACTGGAAGAAGGTTTTATCACCCTCCTTGACCATGATGGCTATTCTCTTTTCTATTCTTGCCTTCACCCTCCTGACCTCCCTCCCTGTTTCCTTCTGCTTCTCCTGGTATGTAGCCCTATCCTCCTCTCTTTGTGTCATTTTATACCTCCTAAACACCTTTCTCTTTGCCCTGACCTTCTCCACCACCTCCTTATTAAACCAAAGTGGTTTCCTCTTCTTCCTAATTTTATTCACCCTCCTGACACAGAAGCTAGTGGCCTCGCACTATTGTCCTTTTTATTTGACTCCACATTTCTTCCTCCCCTTAGTTCCCCCACCTCTGCTAATGCCTGTTGAACGCTTACCCCATTTTCCAAAAATCTGCTCGCAGAAAATCTAGCAGCTTTACTTTGGGCCTATGGACCTCAACCATTGTTTTAACTGTGAACCAGACAGTGCCGTGATAACTCGTGCCCAGGTTCTCTCCTATGGATATCTCTCCCACCCATTTCCTATTTGTAAGGATTAAATCTAGGATCGCCCTCTCACTGATCAGTTCCCTTACTAGCTGCTTCATGAGAGCTCTCTGTAGGGAGTCCATGATTTCTCTGCTACTGGTGGATGCTGCTGATGGCATGCCCCAATTCAAGCCTGACAAGTTGAAGTCCCCTATCAGCAGCACATCACCTCTGTTTGCCATCCTTTGGATCTCCTCCATTATTGCCCTATCCATCACATCCTGCTGTGCTGGTGGCCTATATATCACCCCAGTCCATATGACCTCTCCCTTCACAGTGTCCAATGATACCCATAAAGCCTCAGCCCCCCCACCTACTCTGCAATTCAGTAGTCTTGGTGTGTTCCTTCACACAAAGGACACCCCCAATCCACCCTATCATTCCTAAAAAGTGCATACCCCAGTATTGCCATGTCCCAGTCCTGGCCCTCATGATCCCACATCTCCATGATGCCCATGATGTCCAGGTCCACCTCAGCCATGACCACTGTCAAGTCTGGGATCTTACTGCACAGGCTTCTGGTGTTGGTGCATATGGCTCTCCATTCGCAGGGCCCCCTATGCTGTCCCCTGGTGTGAGCTGTTCTCTCTACTCCTCTCTTCCAGTTTTCACCATCCTGGGAGGGAGACTGGTGGCCCCCTATTACTACTGCCCCATGGCATTGATTAGTTTCCAACCCTCACACCTACGAACATACGAAATTTGCCAGCAGATAAAGGCCTAGTGGTCCATAAAGTCTGCTTGAATGTGCAGCTAGCACCTCTTGTTCTGCAGCTGTCCCTCCCTTCCACACCTGAATTAGTTTAAATTATAATTTTTTTCCATGAAGTCTCCTAACTTACTCTTTAGCACTGCTGTACCCTCCCTATTTAGGTGCAATATATCCAGGGCAAATAGACTCTCATCCCCTCACTTTGTTCCCCAGTCCCCTACTAACCCGTACCCCCATCTGTTCACACCAACCCAACAGCCACTTGTTAAATACCTCAATCCTCAATCTCCTTTCTGTTCTTGCCCTTGGTATGGGTAGCACCTCTGAAAAAGCCACAGATCTGAACCCCAGCTCACTGCAGTACCTAGCAAGTGCTCTAAATTGTGCCTGCACCTCCAATAAGCTATGGCCCGCCAGGTCATTTGCTCCAAGGTGGAACACCGGGTGTTTTTCCACAATCTCTCACAATCCAGTAAGTAATCATTTACATTTTAAAACTCTGTACAGTACATGACTTTACAGTAAAATAGCATATTACAAAATCAGATTCTGTGGGCTTTCTAATGAAACTTTTGTCAAGTTCTGAGTGTGTAGTATTTCTATGGGAGAAACAGTTAAACTTTAGCACCTTAAACCTTGTCACAGTGGTGCAGTTTTTGTCTACCGCAGCAGCACAGAAAGCAACATTTTTAAACACTGATAAAACTAACCTGGCAAATATCAAGTATACCAAAGTATACAAGTGCATCTTTATGAATTCTGTAAGTGTACTAGAATATAGATGTTTGACTTTTACAGTCTACTCTATATATAACATAGCAAAAAAAATAGCACTGCTTTTAAAGATACTAGTACAGAGTTCAGTGAATCACCCACTTTACTTTATCTGTCTGTTCCTTTCAAATATCAACCAGTAACAGAAACACAATACCATAGTGTGCAAAAATAGCATTGTTCACAACTTTTTTTTTACTTTTATAACACAGTAAATATTAGTGTTTTATAAGGAAATCTGAAAGGGGTGTATTTCTACCTAGAGTGTCAACTGAAAAAGGAGGGAACTCAAGCTGTGTCACAGAGTCTTCTGATTGCCTATGACCAGTAGGATTTGTTCATATTTGTTTATATTGCTATGTTACATAAGGTGACCAATCAGGCATCTACTTTGTCCAACTAAAATAAAAAGAATGTTTAATAAATAAAGATCAATGCCAAACAATTCTATAGACACAACAATAATTGATTAACTGATTGGACATTAATTAGATAGAGAAAGTAATCAATACTATGTGCCTATACTACGTGGTGCTGCATGAGTTAGTTATTTTATGCTCTGACAGTTTAATCCCATAGTAATACCAGTCACTTGGCAGAGGGCTGTTGAGAGAGAGAGAGAGAGACACATTTTTTAGACTGCTGTCTTTACCAGGATCTTTTAAAAGATTCAGCATGGCAGAAAGCTCCAGGGCTTGTGCTTGGATCGCGGGGAGTAGCCTTGGGCGAATGGAGGCTGCATTTCCTAGGGCAGGTTACATATTTTGGCAATCACTTACATCTGCCAAACTGCAATGTCTTGTGGTTTGGTAAGGGTGGTATGAGATGGGAGCAGCTCATGCCAACTATGTACCATCTACTGGAGACACACCCTGCCCCAGACATACTCCTCTTCCAGATTTGGCTACAGAAGGGGAGTAGATTTAATTGAGGTTGCCCAATCAGATTTGCAGACACTTATAGAGATGTTACCGGCATATAAAATTCTGTATTCAGACATTACAGAGCGAATGATCTGGAGAGGTGAGGAGTACAGTCCTGAACTCGAAATATCTCATTTTAAAGTGAACATTCAAATATCTGGATTCCGCCATGTTATGGGAATGCACACATACATCAACCCCAAAGTAGACATTTTAAACATTGGCTATATCTAAAAGATGATGTGCATCTCTCAGATGCTGGTAACACTATTTTCCTTGGGGACCTCTGAGATGGAATTCTTGCACTGCTCTGAATGTGCAGCTCAGCTGATGCACAGTACCATGACGCCTACAAACCCATGTGGCTCTTTTAAGAGCCACACAAATATCTGGTCAAAAAAAAGATGAACTACACCTACACAAGACACGCACACAAATTTCATATATTTTGATGTAATTTGTTGTATTTTATTTCTCTCAAATTGGCACATGTTTAATAGTATTTATTTTTTCATTCTGTAACAGTATCATAGTAAAGAGGAGGTTTAGTAGTGGTAGTGGGTGCAAGAAGTGAAAAGTAGAACACAATGGCAGAAGGACATGTCAACTTTTCTTTGGGTGGGAGCAGTATTGCAGAACAGCATAACGCATCATAGGGGGATTCTCCAAGGGGCAGGAATTATGTGCCAGAGATGTGTATCTCACCTGCACAGCCCTGCACCTACAGAATGATGCACAATGGCCACATTCACAGCCACTGGCCACTGCACAGCTCCCTTCCATGGCCCCACCCACCCCCAGCATGCAAAGCTGCACAGGGTAGCAGGGGACGGTGTAGCAGACTCAGGCTGGCATCCAATGGGATGCCCAGCCAGGGTCCTGCAGTGGATGACTTGCACTGCAGGGCACAGGTCCCGGTGCGTAAATGCCAAACTCAGGAACCTGGATCCCCATGGACCTACTCTCTTGGACAGTGTGCTCCCCAGGCCGTGACCACGGACAAGAGCTCCCACACAGTGCATGGACAGCCCCTGGCAGGTGGACCCCCGACCTGTAGGCCCCCCACACACACAAACCTCATATTTCTCATATAATTTGGAGAAGTTTATTTCTCTCACTTTGGCAAATGTTGGATAGTATTTTTTTGTATTCTGTAGCAGTAACATAGTAAAGAGGAGGTTTAGTAGTGGTAGTGGGTACAAGGGGTAACGGAATATAAGAGAATGGCAGAAAGACACATGCCAGCTTTTTGGGGGAAGTGTGGGGGGTATTGTAGCATAGCATGATGCATCACGTGTATATCAAGTGATGTTTCACAGTACTACATACCACTATACAAAACTGTGAGATGCATACTACTAAACTAGTTCACTGTGTTGTGCAGAAAATATTGTGTTTACTGTTTTCGACTGTGTGGGAACTTAGGTGTTGGTGGGGAGGAGGTGTTTGGTTGCTATCATAACATTGTAGTCTATGGTAGAAATTTTCCATGTGGTCATGTTACATGAATTATAGGTAGTATCATAATATCTCTCAGATGCTACACTGCAAAATGTTAACACATCAGAATGCACCTTACTTTATAGCATGTATTCTCATAGTATATTATACAGCTGCACAGTTCCCCGCATCTTCTGCTCCACAAATGTATTTAGGCATAGTAACAGTGTTACATGCGTAACCTGTTTTCCTACAGTGTATCAGGTACTAGTAGTGTGACCCGCATATCATACATTGTGATGCCTTTAGTAGTAATAACACATAGTATTTTCTGTCACATTTTCATAGAACATCTGAGTCTTACAGAGCAAGAGTGTTCTTATTGTTTTAAATAATGATATAAAATGTAGTTTAGAATCACCAGTCTGTTGCATACTGTGTTAGCTGTGGGGTGGGGTGGTGGGGTGGGGATGGTGGGGGTGTGGGTAGACTCACAAACATAAATCAATGCCTTGTTAAACTGTTAAATAGAAACATTACTACAGTAAGTAACCATTAATTTTTTTTACTTCTCCCCATATAGATCATGATAAGCATTAAAAAATGCCAAAAAAACTGGAGTGACAAGGATGTCTTTGCCGTGGTGTGTGCAGTTGAGAAGCACGCTAATGCCACTATTGTGATGAGGGCAACCAACCTTACTCTAGAGCATACCTGGATGAAGGTAAATAGCCATAAATACCTTTATACATTTGTCAAACATATCATTTAAAAAAAGTTATTTTTTAGTGTAAAACTTTATCTGTTATGCTGTCAGATAACTCATCCTCAACAGTTTTGTACAGACCTCTTGCCATACATTTTAACTGCCTTTGTTTTGCTTGTAGTACTATGCTTGGTGTTTCTAATTATGAAATAGGTGTAAAGAATGCTGATATCTGATTGGCTGAGAGCTGCTTTCAGCTGAGCCATTATCCCAGCACAACAGCCCAGCTAAAAGTAATATGTTTAAGAAAATGCATAAAATGTACTAAAAAGGGCCCATTTCATAATTGCAATAAGGCGCCTCAATACCTACCGAGACATTTACAAATAAAAAGTACACCTTGTATGTGCATAATGGGCTTGATTTAAGCAATAAGGTATGACAAGGAGGTATATTATGGTGGGATGATAGCCCATCTCAGGTGGGTTGAAGCATGAGAGAAGGACCATTAGCCCACCGTAATGCACCCCTTGTCATGCCTTATTGCTTAAATCAGCCCATTAGGCACATATGAGGCGTACTTTGCATTTGTAAATGTCTCTCTAGGTATTGAAAGACACATGTAACTAAGAAATGTTCATAGTCATCTCTGTTTCGTTTAAAAAATTGGTCAAGCCATGGGGGAGCCTGGCATAGAGAAAACTGCCACTGAATGTCGAAGAAAGTGGAAGCATGTCCAGCAGTCATTTTACCAGTTCAAGGCCATGTCCACAAGAGGTACCAAAACTGGTATGCATACCTCTCAACTGTACCACATTACGAGGAACGTTCCTCATTTTACTTCACCAAAGCTCCCTGTTCCACATTGTGAGCACTTGTTCCACATTCAAAGTCAACATTTTAAAGGAAAAATCCATAGTAAATGATGCAAAAAATAGATTATTGAATTAATAACAGACTTTCTGAACATAAATGCAACATTTTAATAGTGTTTTGAGCTTCTTAGGTAAAGATTTGATCAAGTGTTCCACATTTTGCCTATTTGTTCCACATTTTGACAGGCAATGTTCCACATTTGGGGGACAAAAGGTTGAGAGGTATGCTGGTATGAGGTGGCATACCGGCTATGGGTCAAGGCAGGGAAGCTCCCATTTAGTGACCATCATCATGGCCTTTAGTATACCACAATACTGTATGTAGTAATATTTAGTAGCACGCATCATTCCATACCTGCAATATGCCTCTGCCACTATGCTGTTCATATATTGTTTGTAGGTGTACAATGCTATGCTTAAGAAAATGTAGCATGACAAATTATACTGATATACCACGCATGCTGCATTTAAACTAATGGTGTAGTTCTTTTACTGTATTTGCAAGTCTTGCTGACTATATTAGTCCTTTAAGCATGCAACCAGCAGTCACCCTCCTCCCCTCCGCATGACACCCAATTTGGAATGTAAATATAATGAACTGATCTTTATGAAACAGGCATAAATGTTAATGTGCAACACAGTTTAATACAGTATATGAGCATTCATACACACACACATATATTTGTGTACGTCTATTTATTTTAAAACCGTATAACAAATACTATAACTACTGAGCCTTAGTTTATAAAGAAGGTAAACAGATAGAGGCATGTTGTGTATGAGTGCACACAGCTATTTATACATGTTATGCAAACTGAAGTATTTTAATTTTAGTGTAAGAACTCCAATGGGTAAAAGTGCTATATAAATAGTGGATACCCAGTGGTCTTACTAAAAAAATTTAATGTTTCTTCATGGGTGAGGGTTAGTGGTGGGCGAAGTGGGCTTAATCCGGACCATGGCGATTCGTGGATAAAGTATGATCTAAGGAGTACTCCTAATGCGAAGCAGAGTACTTTGCTTTATAATGAGGAACATGAAGTGCATTGAAAACAGCTACTTTGCATTACTCCACCTCCACTGGTCACTTCTCTTTCAATTCTAAGGTGAAGTACATTGGTGGCAGGTCACTTCTCCTCACTTCGCCTTGTTTTTGAGCTCTGAAGGAAGCTTTTGCAGTGATTCATGGGAGTTCAGGTCACATGGGCTCTATATTGATCTGCATAGCCTCAGTTCGAGGTAGTATGAGTAGGAACGAGTAGGAGACAGTGTGCTCTGATAACTGTCTGTAGGAATCTTTTAAAAGCTATTCAAAAAGCATTTTTGCTTTTTTGGGGGGTCCAACTGTAGTTCGTCAATTGTAGGAAACCTTCCTGTGCTCACATCATCGAGCGTTTTTGTTTGTGTGTGGATTAAGAATGTAAATTTACAACTTTGAGTGTGTGTGGTGAAAGACAGTGAAGTGTGCTGTGTGGGAAGGGGCGTATCTGTGTGTAGGTAGATTTAAGTTGAAGAACTAGTGATTTCTTTGTGTTTTGGTAATATTTTTATTATATAACTGACTGTGTTAGTAAAATTGTCAGTGATAGTACAAATTTTCTTGCTGCTTGTTGTGTGAATGTGGTGCAGCATTTCATAAGGTCAGTTTGTTTAAATTACAAATTTACATTACGTGGCACTGAGTACACTGAACTTTTGCATTTGCATCGCATTCCTCGTTCAGCATTGTACACAAAGTGTTCTGTGTTGTGTGTGCAGTGTTGCGTGCATCAAATATAATACATCTTTTAGAATTTGTGACACAAATCAGTGTAAGTGCAACTAAGCGCAGCACTGTGAACCTGCTATCCACTGCAGCTGCCTGGTTTTGTACTGCGGTCGTGTTCTCTGTTCTTAGTGTTGCTGCTTGTAGTGCAGTAAAAATCAGCACTGTCTGTATTCAGTGTGCCCCCCCCTCCCACATTGAAAAGGTATCTTTTACCAGACTGGATTGTTTTTGTGACCCCCATCAGCACCACTGGTTACTGAAGTTGTTTTAATTCCATGACAGTGTCACAACACAGTAGTTCCTTATCTGTTGCTGAAGCCACAGTTGTTTATTTTGCTTCACATCCAGCTAGTGATAGTAACGAGTAGCGACCCTCCAGTCAGAAAGTGAACCTATCAAAATCTGAATTTGGTAATAATATTTGTGGTTGATCCCCCAAAATGCCTGCAAAGAGACTTGCAAGTAAAGCTGTTTCTGGCCATGGCAATGTTGGCAGTAAGAGGGTCTGTGGGCATGGTAGTAGTACGCTGATGGAGAAGTGCATTGCTGATGTGAGGAAAGGTATTTCTCCTGCAATGTTTTTTACAGCCCAATCAGTAGCTTCACTGATAGTTGGAGGAGATTATGTTTTCCCAGCCGGTGGTGTTAGTGTTACTGGTGTTAGTGGTGGTGGAGGTAGTATTAGCATTGTTGCGTCAAGTTCTAATTCCGACCAGTGTACTGTATCCAAACATATTGAGTGTGAAGCAGTGCAAGTGAGTGACAGCGTAGATGATGTCATACTTCCCGGTAACATCCCATTAACTGAACCTGATTCTAATGATCATGTCAATGATAGCATACAATGTGATATTCCATCCACCGTGGCACTTAACGTCACTCATTTTCCATGCAACAGTGATTCACAGTGTGGTGAAAAAATATCCAGTGATGGTGGTGTAGATGCTGATGATGATGAATGTGATGATGATGATGATGTTGCTGTTGTTGCAACATGCAGTCCACATGCTAGCATCCAAGCAGAAGATGCGGATGTGTGTGACAGTGACGTTGATGAATATGATGATGATTTAATTGACCCCAGTTGGGAACTGGAGAAAAAGAAATTAAAAGTGGCTGTGTCTGAAATTTCTGAATCTGTTTGCAGGAATCCCCCCCGTAAAAACTTGTGATTTACCGGTTTTAGTGGATGATGATGATGATGATGATGATGACGACCCAGTACTCAATATGATACGTAGTCATGGTGGTCAGTTGCAGTCCAGGTGTGCAGTGCCAGAAACATCACGTGCCCCCCACTTCAGTGCTTAAAATAACAGACTTAAATAAGCCACATCATCATGGACATGTTAAAAGCAGAGCATCACAATCCCTTGTTTGGGATTTTTTTGTTCAAGAAGCAAATGATGATTCGATTGCAGTATGACAGGTTTGCCATGTGCGTGTGAGTCGAGGTAAAATGGGACCCATCTTGGGACAGGACAGCATACGCATCTTAAGAATAGGCACTTGGCTCTGTGGACCCAGCACCAGCTGGCAGCTAATACCAGACTTGGGTGTTCACCCGTATCACTGGCGGCAACCATAGCCAGCATGTTATCCCCTTCCATGACTGTTAAGTCCAGTAGGAAATTAAATGTGTGCAGTAGTGCGGTAATAAGAGCAGAGGATTACTACAGGCATGATGAGGTGGAGGACCATAATGACTTTGAAATGTTGTCCAGTGCTGGTGAGAGTAGCAGTTTTTGTGGTGGTGGTGGTGAATGCAGTATGTCTAGTGCAAGTGGTACATCAACCCCAGTTGGAAAATCTGGAAAAATAACATCATTTCTGGATTTGTCATCATCACCTGTGCAACCATCTTCATCAAATGTCCACACTCCACCCCCTGCCAATGCCATTCATCACAGACCACAACCATTTGTGACCAACAACACACACCCTGTAAAATGTTTAAGTCAGCCCATGTTACAGAGTGTTTCTGCGCATAAGCTGAAGTACCCCCCAATCATACAGTGTCATGTGAACTTAATGCTGCTGTAGCGGACATGCTGGCAATTGATCTTTTGCCCTTCTCCTTTGTGGAGAATTATGGGTTCTGGCGGTTTGCTGCCCGAGCCTATGCAAAATGGAAAGTCCCTTCCAGGACATACTTTTCTACTCGTGTTGTTCCTGAGTTGTTCTGAACTGTCTCAGACTCAGTAAGACATGTCCTTCAACATTCCTCCTCTCCATTCATCCATTTATGTATGGATATGTGGACAAGTGGCAAAACAGCGGGGCATTCATATCTGTGTATAACTGCACACTGGGTGCAGGTGCCGGGGTTGTTTGTGATGCTGGTAGTGTGAATAATCAGTGCAGAAAGGTGGATTGTCACGGTAGCAATCTTCCTGGAATTCTCCAGCATGCAACAATTGCTATGCGCAGTGTGACCTGTTCACACACTGGTGAGAACATGTTGGACATGGTACTGACTGAAACTGACAGATGGCTAAACCCTCTGTCCCTGAGAGCTGGGTTCATAGCAAGTGACAATGGGTCAAATGTGGTAAAATGCATCACGAATGGTGTTTTTTTCATGTTTCATGCATGGCCCACTGTTTAAATCTTGTGGTTCAGGAGCTTCTGCAGCACCCTGACATAAAGTAAATGCTGACCATTGCACAACATATCTGCTCTCACTTTTCAAGATCTGGAAAGGCCCTTGACCAACTGCGGCAATTGCAGATACAAAACAGCCTGCCTCAGCACCGCTTGAAGCTGCAAGTTGTCACCCGATGGAACTCCACGTTATACATGGCAGAGAGGTTATATGAACAATACAAAGCCATCACAGAATATCTTGTTATGCACACTAGCCGTGACAGTTCTGGGGTCTCCATGTCTATGACGACTGAACAGTAGCGCCTCATGGACTCTGTAATAACAATTTTGCGGCCTTTTGAACATGCCACACAGGCAGTGAGTGGCGAGTCTGCCTGCATTAGCCAATCAATTCCACTGCTGTGGGTGCTGAGGCAGACATTGGTGAATGTACAGCATAACCTTGATGTTGCCGGAAATGGTGGTAGCAGTATATTGATGCAACACATGCTGACAGTATTCAACCAGAATCGTCACATTGTGAGCATTCAGCGTAGTGACAACTTTGCCATGGCAACAATGCTGGACCCACAATACAAATATGGAATTGCATCAGTACTGGAGGGAGGGCCTGAACAGGTAAAAAATATCAGTGGTCAACTGGTTCGCTTGGTTCATGGGCCACAGAGGTCACATGCCAAGGTTTGCAAACCTCAGCAGCATAATCCAGCAGAAGATGTAGCTGGAGGACCAGCAAGCATATCATGCAAGGGTAAGGGGACTGTAGTACTTGGTGGTCTGTCATCCAAAGTAGTTGGTGTCAACCCGCTTTGGGAGGCTTTGTGCCAAGTGGGTATTTGTGACATCAATGATTCCAGGGAACAGGCTGATGCATCAACAATTGGACTTAGTGCGGCACAGAGAATGTTTGAGTCATATTTGTCTGAAAACAGGCATCTGACAATAAGTGAAGATCCTCTTTTGTACTGGAGTGGAAAGGTCAGTGAATGGCCAGAGCTGACTGCAGTGGCACTGAAGTACCTCACATGCCCACCCTCCAGTGTAAGTGTTGAGAGTGTATTCAGCTCAGCAGGTGCAATAGTCAGGGATCGTCGGACAAACCTGTCTCCTGCAAATGTTAGTTTGCCAACATTCACTAAAATGAATGAGAGGCACATACCAGCACAAACTGCAACCTTGGTATTCGTACCCCGGCCTAGTCATGGTGGTCTTGCTGATGTGGAAATGGAGCATCCTGGTGGCACTGGTAGTGGCTGCCTGAAACGGCCCACCACTGACGTAGATGATGACACAATGGAGAAAGAATTTCCCAGTGGTCAGACTTCAGACATCGATGACTGTGAAGGCAGTTTTCTTTGTGAGGATGATGATGTGGTTAATGTTGGCAGGTTTTAACTGCAGTATTTAAAAAGGCGGTGTGCCCCCCCACCCCAGACCACCACCACTGGGACTGATGTTATCCAAGTCTGCTGCCACCATGAGTGTCTGCCCACCCCGGATCACCACCACCGGAACTGATGTTATCCAAGTCTGCTGCCACCATGAGTCTGTCTGCCCCCCCAGGGACCACCACCACTGGGACTGATGTTATCCAACTCTGCTGCCACCATGAGTCTGTCTGCCCCCCATGGACCTCCACCACCACCAGGACTGTTATCCAAGTCTGCTGCCACCATGAGTCTGTCTGCCTCCCATGGACCACCACCACCACCGGGACTGATGTTATCCAAGTCTGCTGCCACCATGAGTCTGTCTCTGTCCACCATGGACTACCAGTCTACCAGTGCACCACCACCACCAGCTTCTTAATATTTAAACCATAAAGTGAGTATGTGCACTCATGTTTGTTATGCTGCCTCACTTCCTTAAGTTGTCTGTTTTGTTTTCTGTAGCTTTTCAGAGCTGCAGTGGCAAAACACATACAGTACACTTATTTTGTTTCTTTTACAGGAGAACAAAAACAGGCTCCATCGTTAATATTACTCATTGGGAAAGATGCTGTAGCTATACCATACAGACAGAGAGGAAGCGATGTAATGTCCATGTGAAATCCATTCTGGTAAGTATGAAGATTTTATTTCATCCATTTCATTGCTTTGTAAAGACTGCTGCAAATATTGCAAACAACAGGTTGTCTTAGTACTTGACAAGATGTGTCTCTGAAATGTAACTTAGCTGACAATAGGGATTGAGATTTGAGAACCAGGGAGGGACACATAACAATGAAGTTGTAACTTTTAAGAAGTAATTCATTTCTTTTTTTAGGAAAATTCGTGATACTTTGTTGTTCTGTCAAAGTGGCCTTATCCAAAGAAGTTTGTCATCATAATCAGGGCACACCCCTCCCCGTCTCGAGCTTGGGCACACATGCAACACGTAAAAGTCGTTTCATTCTATGACTATGACCATCATTAAGAACCGGACTCCAGAAGGATGCTGATGAAATCTGTGAAGAAATAAAAAAATAAGAAACCATTACAGACAAAACTGAAAATATGATTCCCCCCCAAAAAAATAAATACTTACCTTTATGTGCTGGAGAGTTATCCATTTCCATTTAAGTGCAAAAAATTCTCATTGAGCACTGGAAGGTGCACAGCAACAGTTGGGAGATGGAGTCACCTGTGTGTGATGCAGAACAATAGCATGAATACATGTCCACGTCAAGTTCAACCCCCCTCATCATCACCTACAAAATACACAACCATATATCTATCTATATATATATATATATCTACTCACCAAGGCTACTATTACTGTACATCCACAGGGCACCTTTCAATCCAGTTGAGATGATCACTTTTCACTTTTCTGTACACAAGGAGGATGCATTCTGGGCCTGCAGAAAAAATCTGGGGACTCTGTGCCACTGTTGTGTGCATGACTGACTGCGCCATTAATTCTGGGGAACTTCCCAGAGGGAAGTGAAGTGTTCAAATAGTCACTAGATGGTGTTATTTCAGTGTTACAGTAGCAGTGTACACTTTCTGCACACTTCATTTCATAATGCAGTCCATCAGTGTTTAATTAGTGCATCTTCAGGTCTCTGTTGGTGTATATGCAGTGCTGACACAGTGTGTGCGAATTATGTTAATTAGCACTGCAATCACACTGCAAAAGTACTGCAGTTAGCAGTGTTTTGTCATAAATGGTGCAGCAATACTGGCTGAAGCAGTGTTGTGTCAGCAACACTGTCTTAAGCAGTTTTACACTGCTTTTTCAGTGTGTGCGAATTATGTTAATTAGCACCGCAATCTCACTGTAAAAGTACTGCAAGTAGCAGTGTTTTGTCATCAACACTGCCTGAAGCAGTGTTGGTGTAACAATATTGGCTGAAGCAGTGTTGTGTCAGCAACACTGCCTGAAGCAGTGTCGCATTGCTTTTTAAGTGTGTCCGAATTATGTTAATTAGCACTGCATCAACACGTGTAGTGCACTTCAGAGTGCAGTGTGATTTTAGTGGCACTCCTGTCAGCAGTGTTGCAGTTCTGTTCAGTGTATTAGGCTGCAATAAAGATGGCGTCACATAAAATTCAACAAAAACACAAGTATTCATCTGCAAGTATCTGCAACCTCAGCAGAGGAATCTTTGCTTAAGGGTTCCTGAGTGAGAAAGTAGTCTGTGAATTCCAAAGAAGATGGAGATCTTGGGAGTATGTCTATAGGAGGTACTAAAGTCTGTTACCCATGTTTGACTCACAGTCACAAGGAAGGAGGTGGACATTTAGTTAAAGGAATGACCACCAATAGTTCTGGTTTGCAAAAAATGGATTTGTGAAAAATGGATGGTTCTGGTCTACAGAAAATGGTATGGGAGCCTCCCTGATATGCAGTGCCTTACCAGTATTTCCAGGTTTATCTTCAAAAGGAGAAGAGAGCCTCTTCGGATTGGGAGCACATGCATGGTGAGGAAATTGATTTTCGGTATCAAGGGGCTGTTCGAGTGAAATGTGTGTGTGTGTGTGTGTGTGTAAATATATTATATCTATAATGGGATTATCAATCGCATTGGACAAACACCATTAGGTGACCGTGCGTATATCAGAGTGCGACCATACACCTGCACTTTTACTCCCCTCCAAAAAAATTTTGCCATTTTATAAGATAGTTAACCCACTGTGGGGTCTGCGGTCACGCAATGATATACACATGGCTTGGGTGGTTGATGCATATATCAGAGCATGACCGCACACCCTACAGTGGGTTATCTATTATACATACACACACACACATATATGAGATGACACTTGTTGCAAAACAAAAAACTACATTAATGCAGGCATTAGAATGCAAAGCACACAAAGCAAGAAAACGAAAAACAGGGTTTGAGCCTCACGAGTCTTGGCAAATTGGCTGTGTGGTATTCCTTGGAGTTCCCAACCTTAATGCCCATCCCATACCCCCCAGCCCATAGCCTCCTTTCTAAAGCACAAGGTACAGCTCCAACCCAGTGCCTCCCATAGCAGCCATTCATACCTGTAAAACAGGAACAGCAATGGGCTCACAAAGGATCTACAGCTCATTACGAACTACTATATGACAAACAATGTAGGGTAAACAAAAAAACAATACTTATCTGATACATATGGTCAGTGTCCTCCTACTCCTGGTCAATGTCCTCTCAGACCTGTAGATATAAAAGGAAAAATGGGTCAGTATGAAAAATAAAAATACTGATCAGCTGGGTCAGTTGGGAAGGCTCTGTAGAGGTTAAAATAAACAAGCATTTGTCAATGCCGAATATTTGCTTGCTGGCATTGGCAGTGGTAGTGTAGAAGTTACAGAGCTGCGTAATAGTAATGGCAGTGAAGTATTTAACTGAAGCCAACCCCACCACCACCCTGCAGAGAGTGACAGGCGTTGGGGTGTGCCTTTGGGTCGTCAGCCATAACGGCCACGCCATTTCAGTACAACCCACCCTGCAGACACTGGCAAGTGTCACGGTGTTCCTTGGGGTCTTTGGTCCTTATGCGCACCCCATTCCATTAGAAAATACAGTGGGATGAGTGCGATATAGGAGAATGGGGTGAACTTTGGTGCCGAAGAGTCCAAGGCATACCTCAATGCTTCTCACTGGCTGCAGGGTGTAGAATGGTATGAGCATTACAGGCAAGAATCCCAAGTCACACCCCTGATGCCTGTCATTCTCTACAGGTTTGGGCATTATGGTTGGAAACCCTAATACCTCAGGCATTCATTGGTATTTTCACTCCAAATGTTCAACATGGTTTTTTTATCACCCCACCTCATGAACAGGAGGAATATCAGTTTCTTAACCGAAAGCTGCTTATGCACAGCGACTACAGCATTTAGCACCACAGGTGCAAAAACATTCCGAACAGGCTGTAAAAAATGACAGCTGTACTGTTCATGGGGAGGTGTAAAAATGGCAATGTTGTAAATCTGCAGTAAAAATATTTAAAAAATGGTGAAGTCATGGCGTACATAGAAACTGTTACGCACACCAGTAATATAATTAGGTTGAGTTTTTTTACAGCAGATTGTCAACTCAGGCATTTGGTGCCTCGATCATGAACAGTGTCACTGTGATTTTCTTTATCTGTCCCGAACAATAATTTCCCACAGCGACCACGCATCTCTGCGCTGAAAGTGTGAAAACACACTTCAGCCATGTCATGAAAAATGATAGCTGTACTGTAAATAAGGCAGTGTGGAAAAATGCCACTGGTGAAAATCTGGACTTAAAATATTACAAAGTCATGAACTTACGAGGGTGCGTGGAAACTGCACAATGCTCACTCGTAACATAGTCATTTTATGGACTTTTGTCACCAAATTTTCAACATAGCCATTTTAAGACCTCTGCTCATGAACAGTGTCACTGTGATTTTCTTAATGTGTCCCATACATTGATTTCGCACATCGACTGTGCCATTGTACGCTACATGGGCGGAAACACATTTTGGGCAAGATGTGAAAAATGACAGCTGTACTGCTCAAAAGGAGGTGTGGTAAAATGACAATGTTAAAAATCTGGAGTGTAAATATTGAACATTCGCGAACTTACGAGTGTGCGTAGGAACTGCACAATGCATGCTCGTAAAACAGTCATTTTTTGGAATTTTTTCACCAAATTTTCAACATAGCCATTTTTAGACCTCTGCTCATGAACAGTGTCACTGTGATTTTCTTAATTTGTCCCGCACATTGATTTAGCACACCAAGTGCGCCATTGTGCGCTACATGGGCGGAAACACATTTTGGGTGAGATGTGAAAAATGACAGCTATACTGCTTATAAGAAGGTGTGGTAAAATGTCAATGTTGAAAATCTGGAGTGAAAATATTGAAAATTTGTGAACTTATGAGCGTGCATAAGAACTGCACAATGCACGCTCGTAAAACAGTCGTTTTTTGAAATTTTTCTACCAAATTTTCAAAATAGGCTTTTTGAAAGCCCACCTTATGAACACTTGCAGTGTCATTTCATTACTCAGTCCTGAAAGGTGATTTCGCGCAGTGACTGTGAAATCACCCTTCTGGCCCAAATAATGCCATGACAGTGACATCATTCATGAGAAGGGGTCCCAAAACCCCCATGTTGAAAATTTGGTGCAAAAAATTCCAAAAAATGCCTGAGATATGCAACAAAGTTGAAAACCCCCTATCTAGCCCATTATACAGCTTACCGGCATTTCCTCAGTTCACGGTCGGCTTTGAAGAGTGCAGACGTGTTCCCGGCCCATCGAAGATCGTCGCACCGAGGTCCAGAGGTAAGTATGGGGTGAGGCGGGGTGTGGGGAGGCAGGGTGTGCAGTGGGTGGGTGCGGGTTGTGGGAGGGGGGCCAGAGAGACTATGTGGGACCATTTTTTCTTTACAGGTGTTCTTTTTGTTTCCAATGACGATGCAGGACGTTTGCCACGCTGGGGTGGGCTCCCAGCATGGCACAAGGATGGTTGGGGGGCATTCAGTCAATGGGGGATTGGGCACCCCTTCACCCAAAGTATCGATTGCCATGCTGGGGTGGGCTCCCAGCATGGCACCCAGTACTCGGAGGGGGGTGAGGACAGTGGAGCCGATGGGGGATTGGGCACCCTCCGGCTATATCATGAGTTTCCACACTGGGGTGGGCACCCAGGATGGCATTTGGAAGGCTTTGGGGCGGGGGCGCAGCACAGCTGACAGGGTTGGGCACCCCACCGGCTATACAGTGTGTGTGTGCATACGAGGCGCGCGCGCCTGCATGTGTGTGTGTGGGGAGCTGCATGAGCAAGCGATATCTTATCGCTGCTCACTGAAGTGTAGCTCCCCCTTTGAACTGTATGCCACTGCATTTTGGAGCTTGTCATGGACAGCTCCATCATGCATTGGCTTACAGGGGCCGCATCTGCCAACACACTGACTGAATTGGAAGAGCGGGTGACACACCTCCGAAATCTCGGATGATGGCACTATGTTTCTTGCACATGCGTGCAAGCAAACATAACAAACATAATAAATGTATCTTAATTTTTGAAGACTGTTTTTTTCTTTTTTGTGCGTGCATATGTGACGTATGAATGAAGGATCCACTCACTGTAGATCAAGGGAGGATGTGAAATGGTGCAGGTACATGGGGGGGGTGAACAAAGTCGTAGACAGTTAGCCCTATCAGAGCTCCAGGCTGATGTAGCACAGCAATACATGGGGGGGGGTGAACAAAGTGGTAGACAGTAAGCCCTACCAGAGTTTCAGGCTGATGTAGCACAGCTGGACTAAGGCAAGGGAGGATGTGAAATGGTACAGGTACATGGGGGGTGAACAAAGTGGTAGACAGTAAGCTCTACCTGAGCTTCAGGCTGATGTTGCACAGCTGGACTAAGGCAGAAGCACGCACGGCATGTTCTTATAGTCCCCATTTATATGTCCATTTATGTTCTTACAGCGTTGATTGCCTAACTAAGCCAAGATGTAAAACAGATACTAAAATATCAGGTTTATTTCAGGTGACCAGGATCGTAGTGGGGAGAGGGGGCAAGTGAAACAATGTCCTGAGAATGTGCTTAAACTTATTAACCATTGCTGTGCCAAGGAGTGATACACCAGTCCAGAATCCCTATACGTTTAAATTATGTTTGCAGCCTAAAGGTGCTTAGGTGGATTGGCATTTACATTACTCAGTGGCAAATCTTTTTCATACTTTTTGTGATCATCGGTTAAGATATAACCACTAACTGATGAGACACTTGGGGGCATGAAACTGTGCTACCAGCAAAGTTGCATTTGCAAAGCCCTGAATATTTATCTGTTGATACTGAAATGAAAACTGTCAGCTGATAACATTCAGCCACTGTCCATTGCACAGAATAGACATCTCACTGATAGATCTGGAGCAAAGGGACATGCACTTGCCAATAACGCCACTACAACTCCAGACGCGGAAGAAAGAAGTTCATGCACTTTCATCGCTGTTAACTTTTTCAGCATTTTAAAACAGTTACTTAGCATCTGCACTAAGATGTTACACGTTGCTGAACTGAATTGTGACACCAGAATCCCTCGATCAACATTTGTCAGCAAAGTGAATTGAAAAAATCAATAGATGTATAAAATGGTAAGTGACATGAGTCAATAACAACATATCTGCATGTAATACTTGGCTTAAATTTGAGCACCACCATATTCCGCACCACAGCGTCAAACAGGGATGCCATTTATAATTCAGCTGATGTCAAGCAGTTTTCGAGCCATAAAAAGTATTACTGTATCAGTATGGTGGCAGCAACAGGATCAGGAAATAATGAAATAAAATGCAACAGCACCCCTGTCGGCCATATGTTGTGCGGGTGGAGGGAGTGCATGAGCACCCAGTGGTGGGCTGTTAGGCGGCTTCAGATTCACCGGAGAAAGGGTGGTTTCGATTGTGAGCTACGGTTGAATTTGTGTTTTCTTTTCCATACCTAGTTTTCGCTATTTTGTTAGGGCACATGTCCAACCCTAAGATGTTTAGGGTCACAAGGTGATGTGACTTCATTGAGCATCTGATTTGAGAAAGAGCTGTGTGATTCTATCTAAATGCCAGCTCATGGCAATTCAGAGAAAAAAAAAATATTTTGAAGCTGCATTACCAGACTAAGTGTGCAGTTTAGTGAATTACCACACAGGGGTGTGTATATGACAGCACTAAAAGGTGCATTAAAGTGCTTCAGTCATGAAAACCTCCCCCACTGGCTGCTGCTGAAATGCATAGCAGTATGTTCTCCTTTGTGCATTCTGGCTGTTCTTTGCATCAGCTGCAGGTAGTACAGTATGCTCAAGTTCGTTTGCATAGGTTTTAGCAGCGAGGAGTTCACATTGACAGAGTCTAGTAAGAGAAAATGCTTGGAATTACACATACAAAGAAGTCTGAGTTTTCACATCAGATGCTGAGGTATTTTTTTCTGGAGGATTAGAACCCATGGAGTCCATGAAGGTGTGCTTTGGAGAGCTGGCGTGTGTAAGGACTGTTAGGCACCCACACATTTTGGTGGTCCTGCTTTGGCAGGGAACAGTTTATTAAAGTAATGATGTGTGGCTTGTCTCTCTAAGCTAGACAAGACTACACCATCCTATCAGGCAACCGACACAGTTGATCTGTGTGTGTGTGTGGGGGGAGGAGCTGCTCACTGAAGCGTAGCTCCCTCTTTCAACTGTATGCCACTGCATTTTCAACTGCTGTCATAAACAGCTTCAGCAGTGATTGGAGAACTGTGACCACACCTGCAAACACACTGACTGAATTGGAAGATGCTGACACACCTCTGAAAAACTCAGATGATGGCACTATGTTTCTTGCACATGCATGTAAGCAAACATAAAAAGTGGGTTGGGAGAGGGATACAAGACCTATACCACACCATCAACCTGGCTTTTAGAATGGACTCAATCACTCAGGGGATGTCATGGTTGGTGGAGGGAGGAAGACTCCTTGCCCCTGTGCCCCTAGAACTGATCTTTTTTGGGGGTAGGAGGTCATATTGCTCCACACACCAACACAGGGCAGGATAAACACACCAAGGGACAGCTATTCAAGGCATAATGAATGCTTCCCTGGTGGTGTAGTGGATCCCTCCTCCCTTTTCCATTCTGCCTGTAGAATACATAGGAACATAGGTATGTGACGGCAGAAAGGGACCCCAAGCCCACCTAGTCTGCCCAGTTTGCCTAGATATTCACTAGGCCTTTTCAGTAGTCCTCCCCCCCGTGCCAGTTGCCCTCTGTGCTTATCCCATGCCCTCGTGAACCCTCCCACCATTTCCCTCAGCAGCCCATTCCAGTTGTCCACCACCCTCTCAGTGAAGAAGTACATCCTAATCCTTCCTCTAAATTCCCCCCATCGATTTGGAATTTCCAACTACCATCCATTGCAGTATAGCACACCACAGCAGGCCAACTGTGGCCCTCTCTAGGCAGATATCCGCAGCCACAACCAGTCCCAGAACTCCGTGCATCTGGCACCAGAGCAACAGACAATAGAAGTTTCAATAGCCTGCAGTGCACATTTGAGCTTCCACAATCTCTGATCAGATATTTTCCACTTCTGCTCTTCTCCAGGGGATAAGTCAGTCCATGACAGAACTTAGCCCAGGGAGTACAGTGGGGCCAGTAAACAAAAGATGAGAGCCTATATAAACTCTTAACATGCACTATAGGACACTCTCCCACTGCAAAGGACTCCAGGATCTGCTGCAAATGAAGCTGTCAGTGCAGAATCAAGCAAAAGCAGTTTATCATAATCCACTACACTACAGCACACAGCAGACAAACCAGAATGGCTCCACATGCAAAGTGCACATTGGCACTAGACCCACACTCGTGTGGGACCCTTGACACAAGCCAGCCAGTGAGTATTGTGGTAAGGAGGGACAAAACCTTTTACATGCAGGTACATCAGGGAGAAAAGGAAGGCAAGAGGAGATAGTGAGTGTCTGAAAAGGGTGGATGGAGGGAGGGTAAAAGATGACCACCGAAAAGCAGAAATACTGAACAAATACTTCTGTTTGGTTTTTACAAAGGAGGGGGCAGGAAATGAACCAGCATTAAGTAATAAGGATGGACAGATTACAGAAAAGGACACAGGTCCCCTTGCAAAAGAAAGGATCCTCATGTAACTGGCAGCAATAAGGCTATGGGCCAGAGAGATGCACCCCTGGACACTGAGGGAGCTAAGGGAGGTGTTAGTAGGGCCTCCGACTACCCTGGTCACCTTGTCTTTGTAAATTGGTGACATGCCCTGGGATTGGAGGAGGGCTGATGTGGTCCCACTATACAAAAGTGCTAACAGGGAGGATGCAGGAACTGCATACTGGTCAGCCTGACCACAACAGTGGGAAAAGTAATGGAAATACTTCTGAAGGAAAGAATAGTGGAACACCTTGTTGTCAATGGTCTACAGGGGAAGTGGGGGAAGGGAACATTGTTTAACCAGGAGTAGCACACTAAGCTGAAGCTTGTTTTCAGATGCAACCTGGAGCACAAGGAAGTTAAGTAACTTGCTCAGGATCACACAGTATGCACTTAGGCGGCTGTTGGATTCAAACCCAGGTCTCCAGATCTGTAGCTCAGAGCCTTTACCCAATGTGCTATACTGCCTCCAGGACCCAAGGCAGTTTGGTTTTATGGGAGAGCGGTTGTGCCCGACAAACTTAACCGATTTTTTTGACTGGGTAACAAGGAAGGTGGATGGGGGAGGATTTGGCCTACCTAGATTTCAGCAAGGCCTTTGACACTTTGCCACATAGAAGGCTGGTAAATGAGCTGGAAGGCTTAGGGGTGGGACAGAAAATAACAAGGTGGGTGGAGAGCTGGTTGAAAGACTGAAACCAGAGGGTGGTGGTAAGGCAAATGAGGTGCATTCCAGTGTGGGAGTAGTGTGCCCCAGGGGTCAGTGCTGGGACCCATCCTTTTTATGTTTGCTTGCACGCATGTGCAAGAAACATAGTGCCATCATCCGAGTTTTCGGAGGTGTGGCAGCCCTCTCCTAATTCAGTCAGTGTGTTTGCAGGCGTGGCCACAGTTCTCCAATGCCTGCTCGAGCTGTCTATGACAGCTCCAAAATGCAGTGGCATGCAGTTGAAAGGGGGAGCTATGCTTCAGTGAGCAGCAATAAGATATCACCTGCTCATGCGTGCTCACCCTACACACACACACAGGCGCGCACACACACACCAGCTCTGGGTAGGGGATGTCTGCAGGCTTGCATGAAATACGATATTGCACCGATCAGCCAAGCAGAAATTAATCACTGGTGCTAAATCTTCACACTCTAATAAATTTGCAGTTGACTCAAAATCACATCCAGACACATTTGGATAAATGATGTCTTACCTTTAGTTGTCCTTTGCAGCTATTATTTGCAGATCCGAAGTTTTTTCTCCCCGGAAGATGGGGGCGGGGTGGATGTCACTAACACACGTATAGGTTATCAGATCGTATACAGAGAAAGACAGAGAGAATTTGTAATCTACACCTTCTTTCTTTTTATAAGACTCCCGCATGGGTAACCTTTGACCCGAGGTGCTGCATCAGCCTCCTGCTCTTAGCAGCACCTTCATGTTCTGCAGCCCTTTTTCTGAACTTTGCAAAGTGGATGTCCCCTATCTTCCCCTCCCTTTTCTGTATCGGTGACAAATCAATCAGGGTTCTGCTGCTCTCAGTCTCTCACTAACGATGCTCCATATACCCTTGCACATCCTCCTCCTCCTTCAGCAGGTTCTGCACAGTTACCTGTGCTCCCAAACAAAACAAATCAGCTCTGTTTGCTCGTTGGCCCAGACATCCTGCTGTAGCTCCCCCACCGGCTAGGAAATCTGATGTGCCAATCCACTGTTTACTAGTCCCCTGCACAAGAACATTCAGACGATTCTGCTGCTGCCAACATATATGTTTTATCTTGGTTTCGTATGTGCACTCAGCACCCACCCCATCCCACGCCCACCGTTCCAAAACAAATGGCAGTTCAATCACTGAGCTTTGTTTCCAACTTAATTAGGTAGCATATTAAGGCCGACCTTGTTTTAGCACTTTAATTTCTTATTGACAGTTTAACAACACCAGGAAGCCCCCAGATAACAAAATTATTTAGCTGAGGTTTCCCAGCATGATCTTTCCTCTTCCCATTGAGCTGTGATTTGGGATACAGACGTGCTGCTGTTGAGGGTTTGAGACTCAGTCTGGGCCACAACTCTAAGAAAGTTTGGTGCTGGTAGGAGGCAAATTTTCTGGAAGCGCCTCATTCTGATGCTAGATCAATGAACCTTTCCCCAGCCTTATCCTAAACCTGGGCTCGGGAAATCAAATCCTTCCGATGAGGTGTGAAACCGGAAACTCATAATTTCTTCCACATCGCTTGCTCCTTTTAAATGGAAAATCTAGTTTGCATTACAAAATGGTCCTTTTTTAATATACTGTATATATAACAGGGCATTCCAGCCAAAAATTGCCAATCACATCTGAACAGTTTTCTTTTATGAGGGATAAAAGTGTTTTCCAAACAATCTTAAATGTGTCAGGAAAGATGGGCATAGTTTTAAACCAAGTGCAGTGGAAAAGAATGAAAACTGGACCTTTTGAAGTTTTGAAAGCCACATCGTTGCTGTCTTCCATTTTAACCCCCATGTGTTATATGTCTTGGTTGTTAATATACTTATTAGTTGTTAACCTGTAGGGTCCCTAACCAGTTTGCAAACCGCTGCATGTCTGTTTATAATCCATCTAGATTTATCCAAATACTTATGTAGATGTGGCTTATCAATTATCATTTGTAGCACAGGCAACCTTCTTTGCCCTTTGTACAACAGTGTACATGCCTGGCTAATGTTGACTGTAGGATAGGCAAACAACAAGCCCTTTGCTCTATGGACACCAATATCGGTACTAACTGGCAAATGGCACAATGCAGGAGTTACAGACAGTTGTTCTGTTTAGGACTAACAGATAACATGAAAGTCTCACAGAAAACTAATTCCAGGATTTGCGGACAACTGACCCTATAAAAGACATTGATGTGCAGATAACTTGATCCCAGGACTTACTGGCAGCAGCATCCTTGCACGTCACAGCCAAGGGACTTCATAAGGGACTCACATGAGGCAACTGACTCGATGATTTGGAGAAACTGGCTGCACTCAGACTCCGTCTTATAGTCCAGTCACTAAGAGAGACACTGCAAACAACTATCTGCAGGATTCCCACTTACAAACAACAGACTCAAGGGCAAACAGACAACTCCATGCACGGCATACAGATGCAGAGTTGGACTGGCCCAGCTGGAAACCTGGACATTTTCAAGAGGGTCCCCTCAGCGCTGCCTTCCAGACTCAGAAAATCCATACATATATCATCCAGTTTCGAACTAAATGGGGTTTCCCAGTCACTGCAAGTAAATATAAAATGCACATTCATACCAATTAAAGTTGAATGCTGATATGAGTGTGTCACCCCTGGGCCCCACGCCCTACTGATTTTCCAAGTGGGCCCCCAGTATAAGCTTTCTGGGTGGGCTCCCTGTACATATAAGGACTCTTATAAAATAGGTACACCTGTCAACTGACTTCCAGAACTTAACGAAAACTGACTGCACACCAAATCTGCCTTACATTCAATTGGCTACTTGACGTGCTGCAGGCAACTGACTGCAGGACTAACAGAGAAGTGGCTCAAGGACATACTGACAACTGACTCCACGTAGGACTTAAAGACAACTGACTCCATGACTTAACAGACAACAGTGTACGGCTTGTAGACAACATACTTCACTTAGTACTTTCTGACTGCAGGACTTGCACACAGCTGACTCCAGGACTTATAAACCACTGACTGCAGGACTTGCAGTCAGTTGACTCATTGCAGGACTTATAGATTGACTTCGGGGTATGCCAACAACCGACTTCATGCAGGACTTACAAACAACTATACAAACAACTGACTGCAGGACTTGCAACCAACTGACTTCGTGCAAGACATGTAAACAGCTGACTCCAGGATTTAGAACAACACAGATTCCAGAATTTGAAGTCTACTGACTGCAGACAACAGACCCCAAGACTTACAGACAGCTGACTCCGGGACAAACAGACACGTGCCAAAAGTAGACAGATTGTCCTTTCAGAAGCCCCAAATCTTTCCAGCCATGAACCATCACCTTCCACAATACCTATTCCAAGTGACAGTGTCAACACTGTATCATTGCTTTCGATTTTTCTGTACCCATTTTGTACGTTTTATAGCCACAAAGTTGAAACTGCCGCATTCATCACTTTTTTTCATGTTCTCCTATAAATAAATAATAAATAAATGACAAAGCCATCAAAATACTTCAACTCAAAAACAAACCGAATGCAATGGGCAATGTCATAAATTTCATCTCCATTCCTTTTTGTTTTCTTTCCTCCAAAATGTGCTTGAACTATTAAACTGAGTAAATTAGTCTGCTGGCACCTCCTCCTTTTTCAGGCAATTGCTACCTGCTTTGTGATCTCCTGAATCTACACTATATAATTTGAAGTCATCGCAAGACCTGATGAATTTGATAAAAAGAAAAGAGATATGTTTAGCAATTTATCTGTAAGCGCAATCTCACAGGTCCGAGAAATATAGTGTTTGTTTTAGTGCAATATTGAGTTCAGTTCCCAGTACAGTGACTCACACTCAATCGACTATCTCATAATATATGGATCTGGTTAAATGGATATCTTTACTGTACACTGATAACATACATGTCCTTTGAGTGTATGGGACCATCTTAAATCAATACCCGACAAAGGAACAAACCTGTTAAAAGAATAAAAGAGTTATCTCCAGGAATATATTGTTTTTCAGATCTGTTAAAAATGTACCTGTTGAATGAATAATATTGCTGTGCACTAGTTTCTGCCAAAGTAATAGTTTTCAGAAATCCTCCTCAATGAAAATACTATAATAAAGGGCAATCATGATAAAGGGATACATTTCACCTGCAATAGGGCAATGCCTTTAACAGGGCTCCATTGTAGTGGTTGAAAATAAACTTTTAATTTTTTCTTAATACTGAATACTGTATATCACACAATACAGAAAGAGCAACTTAAGAACATACTTTTACCATTGTTTCTAGGTTTTACTAGTATATAAAATTCACGGAACATTTTTTTCTGCTGTATTTTACTGTACCATTGTAACTCCCTACCCCCAGGGCACATCTGGAATTGAGCAGTACTCTGCTCAGCATGCCTTCCTGGTAAATCTCTTAAATAAATAAATAAATATGCCTGTTAAAAAGTCAAACTGCGCTATTAATTTCTCTTAATTTAAAAGAATGGAATGAGGCAGTGCTATAATACATTTAATTGCATTTGTAATCAACATAAATGGAAGTTAAACAATAAAATCATTAAATCTTCATTGCAGTAAATGTAACTAATCAGTTTTGACTTGCAGCAACTGAACACGAATAATGAATCTGTCACTGAAGATGCGCCCGTTAAATTCAACCTAGTACACCAGGGCCCTTCTTACAAAATGGGACCATCATGTGGAAGGGCTATTAGTGCAGGGAATAAGGACTGCCTTGTGAAGAGGAAAGGGGAACAGAACATACAATATTTATTGCAGATTGCACTTAAAATAAAAAGACTGAATTTGTGTGAGTGCAAGAAGTACATTACGTGCATGAAGTGCTGCCACACTTGACCAGAACCCGATCAAGCCACACATCTTAGCTGATACCCAGTTATTAGGTTTAATACATATCGAAACACAGATGAACTATCAGGCAATTCTGTAAGACGTGGGCATGCTGTTCTGGTGTGGATTATTTCATTACCCATTTCAAAAACGTCCAGGTCTGCTTAATTTGGAACAGTTATCATCATGGTGATAATTACCAAATCATTTATTTAAATGACATGGTTTATTGTCATGAGAGGTAACCATTTGGGGGAGTCTCAGTACTCAAATAAGTCTTTATTGGGGCAAGCTCTGTAGTCATAAGACAGGGTTTACATTGCCTGATGAATCCAGCAGTTATAAACAAATCCAGATTTGCAACTGATGATGCTGACCTTTGGGTAAAGGTAAAGTTGCTGCTTCATCTTTTTATGTACTGTAGTTCCTTTGACTGTTATACACTGCACTGCAAATGTTTTATTATTTAATATTTTTTACAAAAAATGGAAGTAAAAAGCACACGTTGTAAGGATGTAGAAAACCAGAAAGCAACTGTCAGTCTGAACAGGGTTCATATTACGGTGCATCATTTGGGTTGGCAGCATTTGATATACAGTATCCCATACAGCGGTAGAAAAAAAGGCAAAACATCTGACTTACTATTTTAAGAAATAACTCAGATACCTTCATTAGTCTGCACTACCCACCTACTACTAATGCTTTTTATTGGCCGTAAACGTACAGGGTGTGGAAGCAGATCCTGCTAATCACTAGATTTATGAACTCTGGTAACCCTAGCAGTTGTCCAATGTGCATGAAAACGGAACATTGCACTACAGTAAAGCTGCTGCCTTTCCAATTGTGAAATTTAATGAGTCTATGCATTTCAGGATACAAATAGTATGAAATAGTACCTCCTGAGCCCTGATGCTCTTAATTACATTCCGCATATAATGACAGGCATGGAAATATCAAGAATCCTTCAACAGGAGTCAATGCCTTTATTCCTTTAATATTAGCAGTCTCACCAGACATGCACCTTTTTTACCATTTCTACAATCTGATCTTTCCTTGCTCGCCCATATTTGCTATTTTGCCATTTCGTTCTGATGCCAGGAGAAATGCTGTTTGTGGGCAAAGTAGAAAATATGGGTCAGCTATTATAAACATGTTTTATTCTGAACTGAACTAAATTGCAGTACATAGTAACTTGAGTGTGCAGCTATTGCCTCTCAGCATCTCTGCTCCCCACCCCCATACCTGTGACCCTGCACAGTTGCTTCTGCTGCTCTGATAATTATTGTTGAGAAGCATTCAGCCAATCTGTAACTTTCAAAGTTAAAATGGTCTGCACATTATCAGTATTGTTAGGAAAACTTGCAACACATAGATTAATTTATGGTGCTAGGCCATTTGCCAGTGCTATTGAAATCGGAGTAAGAAACTGCTTTCTGTGTGAAGACTGTACTTTTCATTAGAGGCAGTGTACTGTACCACTTATCCTGGCCCAATAAAGGATGAAACTTAATGAATTGAAAATAATGGACCATATCCCTTATAGTAAAGTATTTGGGCTAATTACAGTTCAACTGCAATTATGCATACAGTCCAAGCTTGGTTTTTCAGTATAAGCCACTTACATGTGTTTCTCAGTACAGAGTTGTATCAAAGCAAGGGTTTAATTCTGAGCTTGGCCAAAGTGGCTTAAAAGTACATGGATACCTGACAGCTGTAACAAATCAGACAGTAAAATGGATTTAAGAGGTGTTGTTTGAACTATCCTCCAGGTTTGCAGCAGTCTGCAGCACAGTATATCATAATTCCTCTTTTATTAGTGACTAATTATGCATACAGAGCTGATGACCGTGCTCATTCATTCCAGCATGAATGAATGAACGGTGACGTCATTGCCTATGGCAAAACCAGACTGGCTGGCAAGTGGCCAATCAGGTATTACTATAGGTGATGACGATATCATTCATTCTTTCTCTTCATTTTGGGACAGAGAGCACTGCATCCTTGCTGTCAACTGCAGGGGACCATGAAGCAAGGCTGGGCTGAGGTGTGGCTCCCCAAGCCCCATCACCCCCACAGAGTACAGAAAATTACTAAAAAAAAACTTAATACAGTTGAAGGGCAACATTACATGCACACTTCCATGAGAAAAGTTAGAATTCATAGTTCACACAGTAACTGGTAAGAAGCCCAAACCACTGTTGTTTTCTGATGCCTAAAGGGGGTCACTGAAATTTGAATGGGTTTACATGCAGTATGCAATATACTGTAGACTAATTTATACTTTTATTAATCGGGGGACCTTGCCAACTGAAATGACTGCATTGATCTTCTGCAATCATTTCAGTTGATCACTGACCAAAATATATATAAATTCAGTCTATGTTGCAATCTGCATGCACCTACAGTATTCCCTGTGTCTGTTTCAGCATCAGAAAACAGTGGAACTGAATATGTGTGTGTTGTTTTATACATCTTCCAATAATTTATTTTATTGTGTTATGTACTGTATTGCTTCTTCTATGGAGTAATATGAGGGTTAACAACTATAGTCAGAAATAGAATAAATCTGGATTTTATCACTTTATTTTCATGGTGGACTAAGAGTCAGTCCAATCATTTACATGGCAAAACAAAAAAATGCAGAACATTTCATTCCACTTATGACACTAGAATGTCACAGTGAAGACTGCAAATAGAACAAACTGTAATCACCTAACATACTTTTTTTTTAATTCTGAATGTGCATACTATGTTGTAAAATAATAGACTTGAATTTGGAATAGGACCTGGAATCAAAGATAATCCCAGGTAAAGACATGGTTCCAGATCGACAGGAACATACTGTATGGAAACAGCAACTGGCTGCTGATCCAGAGGTTATGACTATTTCCCATTCAGACCAAATACTGTAATTGTGAGGGTTCCATATTTATGTTGATTGTATACATGAGTTATACCTTACCAAGACTGCACTATGGCTCTCTCATTCACTCAGCATCACATGTACACCAGCTAATAAAAACATTATAAATTATCTTACACACCATTAAATAATAAAGTGCATTAGTCAAACTGATTTTACCATAAATGGAGGTTCATTTGCAAATGTGCATACAGTATATACTGTATAATATAAAATGTGTTTGATGCATTAAATATTATTAACAAGGCATGGTTCAAAAATTGACACTCCCCTTATGCATTTGATAAAAGCAGCATCTTCTTTGCAGAGTTTCACATTAAGAATGCTTGGTTTAAATAGTCCAGCTATGGACAGCAAATTTGAAAGTACCAAATCAACTATCCATTCAGGTGACCATTTCAGGGTAAATAAAACTGTATTAAGCCACATACAGTATATTCCGGCTTGTTTCCAATGCTGAAGTTAACTAAAGCAGCACACATTTCCACAGTTTGAAATATACAGTAGTAGCGCCTTATTCACAAATCAGTTTTAAATGTGTGACGCTCCTTAAAAGCTACAGTAAATCACCAACAAAGCCCCACTGATAATAATGCAGAACAATGGTTAAACATAGTTTGTTTTCAAAGTTGTTGATTGTCAGAACACAACCACTGCCAGTTTTAATGTTTCAGATTTATAAATAGTCACATGTGCTGTATAATAATAAGATTCTAGACTTTCAATGAGAAAAGTATCTTCTGAAAAAAAGTATTCTGACATTTCGACCTTTGGAAGACCAGTCAGGTTTTTAATTTTATTCTACTGATAACCACAGTATGCACTTCATTAATTATTTAGTTTGAAAGCAGCTTTTAGATGCATCACACAGTTATAAGAGTAATTATGATGGTATACTACTGTCATTTGACATTGCTTTTGTTAATGAGGAGACTACTGCATTTACAGCCGTGGCTATGGATGTGTGTGCTGCTTTAAATATCCTCAGCACTGACGACACGCTGTATTATACTGTTTTAATAGCACAGTAGTTACAGTATGCTCAAAGCAGAAAAGCCTGTTATGCCCATAAATGAATTATGACATCATTGCCTATGTTAAGACCACCTTCCAAGCCAGCCACTTAATTGCAATAGCTCAGCAGGTAGCATACTCACCTCTGAGGCTGAAAGATCAGAAGGCTGTGGGTTCTATCCTCACACCAGGCATAATAAAATAATTACATTAAATACTTAGCTTTCTGGGATTTACAGGTCATTTCTATTAAGTGTCACTCTAGACAATGTGGCATCATTAACCAGCTATATATCAATCATCCTTATATGAGGAATGAAATCTGTTTTATATTGTAAAGATACTAACATGAAAATGATGGCCCACTGATTGCATTTGAAGTTGCGTCAATTTAATACCTTAAAAGAAATATGACAAACCTGTGGAATTCATCCCCCTTTATGTTTAATTTCAATGTACAGTAAGTGTTGCTACTACAATTCACTGGTAGTCTCAATTTTATATTGCAATCTGATTTTTATATTGTAGCTCAACATGAAACAGACAGCATAATGCAGTGAAAAATAAATAAGGGATGATAATGTATGTGTAGGGTGAATAATTGTTCAATAAACTGGATACAGTGTATCAAGAGAGGATGTCTGGAGATTGGATACTATCTATGTGTGTGATCTCTGTGGTTTTTATACTGGATGCTATGTATACTGGATACTATGTATACTGGACACTGTGCAAAAACATCAACAGTAGCAACTTACAATAGACACATACTGTATGGTTGAACAACTAAGGCTGGCAGCAGATGAACATTAGACAAAGAACAAGCATTTGTCAATGCCAAATGTTGCTTGCTTCTATGTGCTGTTTAGGTATTTGGAAGTTATTGGAGTGTAAATATTGAAAATTTGCGAACTTACGAGTGTGCGTAGGAACTGCGCAATGCACGCTCGTAAAACAGTCATTTTTAGGATTTTTTTCACCAAATTTTCAACATAACCATTTTAAGACCTCTGGTCATGAACAGTGTCACTGTGATTTTGTTAATGTGTCCCATACATTGAGTTTGTACACCGACTGCGCCATTGTGCGCTACATGGGCGGAAACATGTTTTGGGCAGGATGTGAAAAATGACAGCTGTACTGCTCATAAGGAGGTGTGGTAAAATGGCAATGTTGAAAATCTGGAGTGAAAATATTGAAAATTCGCAAACCCACAGTGGGAACTGTGACTGTGCAGCACACTCGTAAAACAGTCATTTTGGAATTTTTACCAAATTTTCAACATAGCCATTTTAAGACCTCTGCTCATGAACAGTGTCACTGTGATTTTCTTAATTTGTCCCGATACATTGATTTCGCATACCGACTGTGCCATTCTGTGCTACATGGGAGCAAACACTTTGGGTGAGATGTGAAAAATGACAGCTGTACTACTCATAAGAAGGTGTGGTAAAATGGCAATGTTGAAATCCTGGAAAACAATGAAATTTCATGAACTTACGAGCCTGCGTAGGAACTGCGCAATGCACGCTAGTAAAACAGTCATTTTTTTGAATTTTGGCACCAAATTTTCAACATGGGGGTTTTGGGCCCCCTTCTCATGAATGATGGTCACTGTCATGGTGGTATTCAGGCCTGAAGGGTGATTTTGCAGTCACTGCGCGAAATCACCCTTCGGGCCTGAATAACGCCATGACAGTGAATCATTCATGAGAAGGGGTCCCAAAAACCTCATGTTGAAAATTTGCTGCAAAAATTCCCAAAAATGGCTGAGATATGCAATAAAGTTGAAACCCCCCTATCTAGCCCATTATATGGCTTACCGGCATTTCCTCAGTTCGCGGTTGGCTTTGAAGAGTGCAGGCGTGTTCGGTCCACCGGTTGTCGCTGGAGTCGGAGGTAAGTATGGGGTGGGGGTGTGTGGGAGGCTGGGTGCGCGAGTGGGTGGAGTGCGGGTTGTGGGAGAGGGGTGGAAGGCGCATCACGGGACGTTTTGTCTTCAGGTACAAAAAAAAGACATCGATGGGACTGTTTGCCACGCTGGGGTGAGCTCCCAGCGTGGCACAAGGACTTTGAGGCGTTCAGCTGATGGGGATTGGGCACCCCGTCCGGCAAAGGAGTGATGCCACGCTGGGGTGGGCTCCCAGCGTGGCACCAACTACTGGGGAGAGCCTTGGCTCAACCCGACAGGGATTGGGCACCGTCGGCTATACAGTGCGTGTGGGGGGCATGCACTGCCAGGGGGGGGGAGCTGCGTGAGCAGCTTCTTATCGCTGCTCACTCAAGCGTAGCTCCCCCTTTCAACTGTATGCCACTGCATTTTGGAGCGCGTCATAGACAGCTTCAAAATGCATTGGCTTACACGGGCCGCACCTGCCAGGACACTGCCTGAATTGGAGGAGGAGGTGACACACCTCTAAAATCTCTGATGATGGCACTGTGTTTCTTCACATGCGTGCAAGCAACATAAAAACGGGTGCTTAGGGCAAGCTATAGAAAAGGCAAGACAATTCCCTTATATTAGTCTGCCCATTTCCCTACCTACTAGATAAGCTGCAGATCCTACTTATTCAACAGCTTACTTCCTCTTGACCCCCTACCCTCAGAATTACCTTATGTCTGTCCCATGCATTCATGAATTCCCACACTGTTTTTCACCCCACAACTTCATCAGGAAGGCTGTTCAATGCATCTGCCACCCTCACAGTGAAAACAATACTTCCTCAAGTTGCCCCTGATCTGTTCCCCTTTATCTTCAAATTGTGTCTCCTTGTTCTTGCACATATCTTTTTCCAAAAGATGCTATCCTCTTGGACTTTGTTGATTCCCTTGAGGTACTTGAAAACATGGAATGGGTGCAGAGAAGGGCCACTAAAATGGTGCATGGGACAAATGGGAAGACATATGCAGAGAGGCTGAAGGAGCTGGATTTGTATTCTCTGGGGACAAGAGGGGAGAGAGGGAACATGATCAAAACATTCAAGTACATGAAGGGGATCAATAAAGTGGGGGAGAGCTTATTTTAGGGAAGGTACAGTAGATACAAGAACTAGAGAGCATGGTCTGAAGGTAGAAGGTTTAGGGGAAATCTTAGGAAGTGTTACTGCATGGAGAAAGTGGCTGAGCCCTGGAATGGACTGGCAGAAGAGGCCCCCTTTACCAATTGCAAAACAAGCACCCACCGGCTGTGTGTGACTCTGTAGCCACAGAATGATGAGTCTGGTTTTGTCTACAGTAGATCAACACCCTGAAAGTCATTATGCCCTTTTGCAGTAGGGTACCCTGATGGTATTTGGGGGGGGATGAGAGCTGCCATGGTGCTAGGGACAAACGCAGCCCTTCCATAGAAACTTGGTCAGAAACTTTTCAGCAGCTAGAAGGAGACCTCGGCATCTAGCCAGAAAGGAAAAAATAAAGGTGCTAACAAAATATCAAAAGCCTACAATTAGTTTTATATTTACTTATTTTTATTTTTACTATTTCTTTGCTCAGAATAGTCCAGCTGAGATGTAGCATCTCAATTTCAGTGGGGTCCTGCTTCTATCCATTTCTGCAGATGTTTAGTACATATCAGCCACAGCCATAATAACTGTTAATTACAGTACTGTCAGATAAGGTATTGTTTTAATGTTTTAACTCATACAGCCTTTCTTATGTTCATACAGTTTTCCAAGGCCTGATCTGGTGAACTTCGTGTTGTCACTGAACTCCTGCAAATTTTTCTTCCAAAAATACATCTTACTACTATTGCCTTTATTATGTCAGATTTCTGATTACTATTATCAATTTATAAAATGTGACCCTGATTTTAGTTATTTGTCCCTGTGTTCTTTTAAGCCTTGTCCCAGGTTTATGAGGCAAGAGGTTGATAGGTATGACTTCAGCCACTAAAGTTTTATGTGACTGCAGAAACAAGATGCTGTATGTCAGCCATGTGTCTGCATTCCCACACTCATCCCCCTCACTCCTCTCAAACAAAGCCACTGGTGCTTACTGAATTGAGAAGAGTTACATGGATTTCAGAAGCTGTGTCAGATAAACTGCACATTGCCTCATCCACTCCCTTTGTTTCTACCCTCCACCCCCACTTCTCTTGGGCAAAGCAAGAAAGCTAGTTCACACTAGCACATTCAGATGCTAAATAATTCACACTTCCTTTCAAATCAGGGAAAGGCATGTTGTTGGTCTATTACACTATTAAAAAAAAATAATGGACTTCAGAGGACACAGTAGCAGTGCTATCACATAGATTTTGCATTTTCTTGTAACTCCAGCGCAACTTTTCCTCCCCCCCTGTACATTTCATTATTTCACATGAAGCAGAATTGCTCTGATGGCCCCTGTAACCAATACATGTCAATGGGAACAATTTCCCTGTAAATGACTCCTGTGAGATCTGGGAGCCCTGCTGATGTATTCTGCCAGGGTCTTACAATATAATTCCTATTTTAATGCAGTGCATTCAAAAAAATTATACTGAAGCAAATGGTTTGTTGCCTTTTATTGAACCAACATACATAGATGTTACAAAGAGAACAAAGTGTCTAAGTGTTTGGCCCAACAAGGTCTTCTTCTGAAGCTTACATGAGTAAACTTACAAGGGATGTTCTAGCATGTGTGACAATGGTTTCAACTATGCCACTGAACTTGGAAAAAAAAACAGCAATTAAATAACTTAGGATAATGCAGGATATATAAATTAAATCAGCACTCACATGTGAAGGCATTGCTGTCATGTCAAAAGACAGCAACAGTACAGCAGCTACCTGAATTCACCTGCTTTTAATTGCTGTTTTACAAGGGGAATTTTTTTTAAATATCCTGTAAATAGTATCACAATAATTCCCTCATACCTTTTTACCAAGTGTCTGCTCTACATAATTCAATGGTTGGCAGCTCCTCCACAGCACACAAATGAACAGAGACTATTTTAGCTGTCATTTTTCACATCTCACCCAAAATGTGTTTCCGTGCATGTAGCGCACAATGGCGCAGTTGGTGTGTGAAATCAATGTTTGGGACAGATTAAGAAAATCACAGTGACACTGTTCATGAGCAGAGGTCTTAAAATGGCTATGTTAAAAATTTGGTGACAAAAGTTCATAAAATGACTGTATTATGAGCAAGATTGCGCAGTCTCCACGCACCCTCATAAGTTCATGAATTTGTAATATTTTCAGTCTATATTTTCACCACTGGCATTTTTCCACACTCTCTTATGAACAGTATAGCTGTCATTTTTCACACCATGGCCAAAATGTATTTTCGCACTTCCAGCGAAGAAATGCGTGGTCACTGTGGGAGATCACTGTTTGGGACAGATTAAGAAAATCACCATGACACTGTTCATGAGTGGAGGCCCAAATACCTGTGTTAACAATCCTGTAAAAATCTCCAAACTAATTACATCAGAGGTGTGCTATGCAGTTTCTATGCTCACTCATGACTTCATCAGTTTTCTAATATTTTCACTGCAGATTTTCAACATTGCCATTTTTTTACACCTCCCCATGAACAGTACAGCTGTAATTTTTCACATCCTGTTTGAAATGTGTTATCGCAGCTATAAGTACTAAATGGCATAGTTGCTGGCAAAATCAGTTTTCAGCTAACAAACTGATATTGCCACTGTTCATAAGGTGGGAGATACAAAAAAAAAAATGTTGAAAATTTGGGTGAGAAATACCAATGAGCCTGAGACTTCAGGGTTTCCAACCATATACTTGCCCCTACTGTGGGATGGACAGGCATCAGGGCTGTGACTTGGGATTGTTGCCTGTAATGCTCCACCATTCACCCCACCCACCCTGCAGCCAGTGAGAGGCATCGAGGTTGAGCCTGGACTCTTAAGCCTCAAAGTTCACCCCATTCTCCTATACTGCACCCATCTCACCATATTTCCTGATGGAATGGGGTCACATAAGGGCCAAAAGACCATAGAGCACCCGTGACACTTGTCAGTGTCTGCAGTGTAGGGTGTAATTAATGCCATGGTACTATGCCTGATGATGACCCAAAGCACAGCCCAATGCCTGTCAGTATCTGCAGGGTGAGGTTGGCTTCAGTTCAATACTTCATACCAATCCTGTTATGCAGCTCTGTAACTCCTACACTACCAATGCCAATGCCAGCAAGCAAACATTCGGCATTGACAAATGCTTGTTTAATATACATAGCAACGATTAGCCCAGTTGCAATCAGGGGAGGAGAGCTGTTCTTTCCAGACTGGGGCTTGTCACTGGAAGGGGTCGAGGCAGGCATTCCAGGCTACATTGGCGGTGGGAGAGGATGGGATCATGTCGGTGATCGACAAGGAAGCTCTTGTTGGCAGGGGACAGACCATGCATACCGGGGCCACATCAGCCACAACTTTGCAAGCCGGTGACTCAGGAAGGAGTGGCCGATCAGTGAATAAGGTGTGAACCTTTGATGGTGCGACTGGGCCATAAAAGGCAAATAGTCCAGTCACAATCAGAGGAGGAGAGCTGTTCTTTGTTACACACCACCCACCCTGGCCCTGACCTCTATTAAATGGTCAGTGAGGGTGGAGTCTTGGAGGAGGGCAAGTCGAGATTGGGTGAACTGGAACACCAGGAAGCTGGATTGTTACTGATTGGGGAAAAGGGTCCTGTACACTGTGCTGTAGGCAACACTAGCTACTACCAGGAAGGGGCATAATGAAGCAGACTGTATAAATGACTGTGTATGCCAACTCGTCTGAGACAGTAGGAAGGTGTGAAAATTGATTACTGCTAGGGCATCTGAGCTGGCTAGTGTTGTGGTGGGCTAATTTGCTTGTGAACTGTCTGCTACAAGGCTAGAAAACTGGCTACTGTCAAGAAAGAGGAAAACTGCTGTAATTGAAGGGGCAAACTGCTTGGGTTTAGTGTAACACTGAATGAATTATTTCTGTTAGAGGCCACATTGCTCACCTAAAATTAGAATGTGAACTTGGGGGTAGCCATGGCACCTTGGGGTACAGTGATTGGGTGTACAGGGTGCGGGGTGTAATAATATTAAATTGAGCGGAGGTTCAGAGGGTGCCCAGTGTGTTTTCAGTTGCACGTCTTAGGGAGGAAATGAGGGGACCAGAAGGCAGCTGGAAGGCGGGAGGGTGAGGAGAAAAGATGGGAAAAGGATCTCCATGAGAGTAGACAAGGCCAATATGGCATTACCCAGGGAACAGGTGGACAAGGATCATATGGTTACTCAGAAGGGGTGGGGCATGAAACAAGTAATGTACCGAAATCACTTCATAGGGAAGTGGCTGACCAGAAGGAGCGGGGATAGGAGAGAGCAAGTCGGGGGGCAAGCATCACACTTCCTCATCGATTCACCCTGCTAGATCTGGGAGATGAGGTGGAGAGGCTGGTGGGAGGAGAAGAGCAGGCAGACAGAGAGGGTTTGGTCAGTAAGCTGGGGTGATGGGGCAAGAGAGAGAGAGAGAGAGAGAGAGAGAGATCTAGATCCACAGAAGGGGAGGGAGGAGGGAGGAGACATTAGCCTAGGTGGGAGGTGGGGAGGATGGGTGAGTGCAGAGTGAATCCAGGGTGGGAGGAGGGAGGACTAGGGTCGGGCAAGCATCCAGGTTAGGGAAGTCAACCAAGGATAAGGAATACTCTAGACAGGCCAGCTTCAGGGTGTGGAGAAATCAGATGGAGGAGAGGAGAGGGGAAGACAGGGAGTGAGAAACTTACAGCAGATGGGGTGAAGAATGCAGAACTTGGGGAGGCAAGGAGGAAGCAGTAGAAGGAGCCTGGGTGGGGGATCTGAGGATACCAGCCCAGGAAGAATCCTGACGAGAGATCTGGGTGGGGGCAATCTGTGCCACCCAGGAGGTTAGAGGGGAGGAGCAAGATGGGAGCTACAGATAGAAGAATGAGCATGGTAGGAGCAGCACAGGCTTGTAGATCCCACAGGCTGAGGGGGCCAAGAGAAGTAAGCTGAGGGGTTGATGACAGAAAGAAGAGCCTGGGCGGAATCAAATGGAGCCCAGTAAAGTAGAGGTGAAGGTGATCCTGCTGGGTGACTCCATGACCTGGGGCATCCAGTGGGAGGGGGTGGGGGAGGGAAAAAGCAGCCCAGTCAAGGCTAAATGTATCCCAGGCCTATCCCTACACAAGGCCAAATTCCAGCTATACTAGATAGCATTGGAATGCGAGGAATTCCCAGACTTCCCAAAACATCTGGGAAGAAATGATTTAGAGGGGAACAGCGAACTAGAAATCCAGGCGAAAGTCCGGGAACTGGCCAAGGTTTATCACTCTATAGAAAGCACAATCTCCTTCTTTGAGATTCTGCCAGTACCTAGAGGATCCGGGGAGACCAAACATAAACTTAGAGGTGTGAACCAGTGGCTCAGGGACTGGCGCAGGGCAGAAGGGTATGGGCTGGTGGGGGACTGGTGGATACATGGGAGGACAAGGGGTTATATGCCAGGGATAAGTTTCACCTCAACTTGGAGGGGAGGGAGACCTTGAAACTAAAACTTGCTGGATTCATAGTCGAGAGGTGGGTTTAAACTTGTAAAAGGGTTAAAGAAAAGTCACTCCAGGAGGGCTGCTGGGGTCCAGGTCTGAGGCATGAAAAGACAGGTGACTGTGATGTGAAATCCACACAGAGCTGTGCAAGAAAGGGCATCTAGGGACTTTTCAGGGCCAAGATGACTTGAGAAGGGAGATGGGTCGGGGTGGAGGACGTCCCTGATCAATGCTAGGAGCATGGGCAACAAAATGCCTAAGCTCCAGGCGATGCTGGTTGAGGGATCAGTGGATGTGGCAGCAATTACTGAGACATGGGCCACTCAGAAAAATGATTGGGACCTAAATTTGGTGGGCTACAAAATATTCAGGAAGGATAGAGGGGAGGGAAGAGGAGGGGGTATAGTGCTGATAGTCAAAAATGACATAGTGGTTAGTGGAGTGGAGGAGGCTGTGGGGGGGTGGAGGAGATCTGGGTAACCCTACAAATGAGGGAGGTAAAAGATTGAAAATAGGGGTGGTGTACAGACCCCCCCAATGATGGAAAAAGCCCTGGAGGACAAACTAGTTGAGAACATCAAGGGGCACTGTGACCGTGGAAAAGGTATGGTGGTGATCATAGGTGACCTTAATATGCCGGGGACAGACTGGAACACTATGGCATCCTCTGTGGCCAGGGAACAGAGACTGATGGATGTGTTCCAGGATGCCTTCCTGGTCCAGCATTTGGGGGAACCTACTAGGGAGGAGCGGATACTGGATGTTGTCCTAGCAGACAGTGATCAGATAAAGGGCCTGGAGGTGTGCAGCCCACTGGCAGGTGGTGATCACACTACGGTCTGGTTTCTGCTGTATCTGGGGGGGAGGATAACCATTCTAATACAGTAGTAGTGGGCTTCAGGGTGGCAGACTTCGTGGGCATGGGCAGGATTCTACAGGGAGCTTGGACAAGATTAGGTTGGACGTGAATGCTGGCAGCTTGTGGGATGTCATTAAGAAGGGGGTGCAGAAGACTACTAACTCCTGTACAAAGGTAAGGCATAAGCACGGTAGAGCCAACAAGCCGTGTTGGTGGACCAGGGAGGTGCAGGAGGAGGTGAGGGATAAAAGGCTGCCTATGCATGTTTCAAAGCTCTGGGGATAGGGACAGGAGTATGAGTTGATGGCTAGAGGTCACCACAGTGGTGAGGGGAGCCAAGGTGAGGAGGGAGCAAAACATGCAGGATATCCAGAGGAGAAAGGGTTCTATAGATACAAGGGAGAAGAAAGGGAGGGCACAGATCCAGCATGATTAGGACTGAGGAGGGATGGACTCAGGAGGCAGAGAATCAGGCAGAGGTGCTAAATGAGTACTGTCTTGATATTTACAAGGGAGGCAGGGGATCCGTCCAGCCCAATGGGAGGAAGGAGCCAGCAGAGTCGAGAGAGGTCAAGCCGAGTCTAGAGGACTGAAAAGTTGGGGTACAGGCTGGGCCAAGTCTAGAAAAGGATGGGTGGTTAAATGAGGGGTGGGCTGGGAGGAAAAATCACAGTGGAAAAGGGGAGGAGGCCTTTGGACACTAAAAACTGATAAGGCACTGGGGCCAGATGGGCTCATCTGAGGTTATGAAGGAATTGGCGGATGAGCTAGCTAGCACTAGCAGGCACTCTAACATCTCTCTGCTGACAAGATAGGTACTTCAAGACTGGAGGTGGCTCATGTGGTGCCTATCCACAAATGGGGGTCTAGAGAGGAGATGGGGAATTATAGGCCTGTCAGCTTAACGTCTGTAGTAGGTAAAGCAATGGAGGCATTATCAGGACGAGGCTCGAGAGGCAGCTGGAAAGGTTGGGGCAACTGGATGACAAACAGTATGGTTTCATCCGGGGAGATTGTGTTAGACAAAACCCATAGATTTTTATGACTGGGACCCTGGACCGGTATAGACCGGAGGACATCCTATACCTGGATTTCAATAAGGTGTTTGATTCGGTGCCCCAAAATAGGCTGCTAATAAAGCTGGGGGTGGGGTGAGAGGACAGTTGCTCAGATTGAGGGGATGGGGTGAGAGGACAGTTAGCAGATGGGTAAAAACTGGCCCAACAGGGCGAATACAGAGGGTGGTGGTGGTGAGTATCCTTCCCACGAAGGTCACCAGTGAGGTCCCCCAGGTTCGGTACTGGGCCACTCCCCTGTTCAATGCTATATGTCTTGGATATGGGGAGGCGGTTTAAAGAGTAGGATGAGTCTCTTTTCTTGACTGCCCTAAAACTGGGAGCACTAGCGAGCAGGGCAGTAGAAAGACAGTCCAGAGGACCTGGATACCCTGGAGGGGTGGTCAAGGAGGTGGGGACTGAGGTTTAATGCAGGAAATGTAGGTGCTGCATCCGAGGTCAAGCAGACCATGTATACCTCGGAGGTCCATGCAAACCCGCGATGAGAGGGATCTGAGTGTGGTGGTGAGCGTCAAAATGAATAACACTGAAATTGCAGAAGAACTGCAGCCAAAGCAAACTGGATACTACATAGCCAGGAGGATTATGTCCAGGAGGAGGAGGTGATCCTCCCTCTGTATATGTCTGTGGTCAGACACATCAAGTACTGCATGCAGTTCTAGAGACCTCACCTCAAGAAGGACGTTAACACTGCTGGAGAGTGTCTGGAGGAGGGCAACCAGGATGCTTCAGAGCATGGGAGGAAGGCCCTATGAGGAAAGGCTGGAAGTGCTTGGGCTGTACTCACTGGAGGAGAGGAGAGACAGGGGGACATGATAGGGGTTTTCAAATATGTAAAAGGAATAATCAGGGGTGGTGCCAAAAAGATGTTCAGACTAAAGAAGGTGGGGAATAACCAGGTGACATGAGTGGAAGCTAAAGGGGGGAATTACAGGGGGGAATGCAGGAGACATTACTTCATTGAGTGGGTGGCGGAGCCCTGGAATGCTCTGTCCAGGACTCTGGTGGAGGAGGGCACAGTGGAGGGCTTCAAGAGGGAATGGGACAGGTACAAGGATAAACTGAAGCAGTGGATGACCCTCTCTGGGGCTGGGTGGGAAAGAAAGCACCCATTAGGAGGCTGGCTACCAAGCAGACACAACAGACCATCAGGCCTATTCTGCTGGCTTTTAGTATGTTAGATATAGTGGAGGGACTGCAGGGGAAGGTGTGCCTATTTGTAGAGGATACGAAGATCTGCAATAGGGTAGACACCCTGGTAGGGGAGGTGGAGGCAGTGAGGGAGGGCCTAAAGATTCTGGAAAGGTGGTCGGAAACGTAGCAGCTGAAATTTAATGCGCAAAAAGTGCTGAGTAATGCGACAGGTGTAACAACCCGCAAACCATTTGCACATGAGGGAGGGGTGAGGAAACTCAGCAGGAGAGATCGGGGATTATAAGGTTATCTGAAATTAAGGCGGAGAACCAGTGCAGCACAGTGGTGTGCAAAATGAATAGAATGGTGTGCATAGGAAGGGGTATAAAACCAGAAAGAGGTGCTGATGGCCTTTATAAATCCATGGTGAGGCCTCACCTGGAGTATGAGTTTAGTTCTGGGCCTCACCATACAAGGACATAAGACAGGATTGAAGGGTTCAGACAAGGGCAACCAAGATGGTGCATGCTATGCATAGGAAGCCCTATGAGGAGAGGTGGAGAGAATTGGATCTGTACCAGCTGGAGACTAGTAAGGTGAGAGTGGGAAGCTTATTTGCAAGCAAAATAAGTGATAGAACTAGGGATCATAAATGAAGACTAGAAGAAGGAAGGTTTAGGGGAAATGTGAGGGGCATTACATCACTGAGAAGGTCACAGAGTCCTGGAACAGACTACCGGAAGAGGTGGTGTGCACAAAAATGGTGAAAGGATTCAAGGGGCATGGGACAGACACAAGGAGCTGACCAGTGGGCAGAGTAGGGTGTCTCTTGTGACAAAGAATGATGATTGGGGGTATGGGGCAGACTCAATTGGCCATAATGGTCGCACATCAGTCACCAGATTTCTATGATTCTAAGGCAGTTAAGTAATTAGGACACCTGATCCATCAGAGTAGGGGAGTCCAGAGTTGGGGTGTCCTTGGTTCGGGGTATTCTGGTAGGACCTGAAATGGAAGAACAAACAAGGTTGAAGGGACACAAAGGGTCGGAGGTGTTAGAGGAGAGATTAGAGTGTTAGAATTAAACAAAGATACTTATCTGATTGGTATGTTTCGACAGACCTGTAGAAATAAAGGGACAAATAGATCAGTATGGGGAAGTTATAGTAGCAAGAGTGAGAGAGATACAAAAGGTTATATAACAGGAGTAAAGGAAGAGGAGTTTTTAGAGGAAAAGACAAACTAGGTCAAGTAGGAAACTAGAGATGGAATAAAAAATACTGACAGCTAGAACAGAGAATAATGTGGTATTTGGGACTCAACCGTCCCCTTAGCACCCCTAGGTGACCTGCAGGTAACCAATAAATTTAAGTAGTAGTCCTGATGGGCAGGTGGGAATGTATTTGGGCTAGTGGCCTATATTATTAAAAGGGGACACTGGTGGTTCAGGAGTCTTGAGTTGTCCCAGGAGGCCAAGTGGTTTGAAAGGTATAAACTCTGGTGATATAATGGGTCACTCCCTCATGGACAGTGGCAATTTTTTATTTATATAATCTTTCCCTGGAACCTACAGTGGGATGTCCTTGAGCCCCAGACTGTATGTAGCAGGCAGGAGCCTGTTCAAAAACTGCTGACCAGAAATGCTCACGACTGTTGCTGGGCAGTCAGTTTGGTGCTTCTGAACTACAGTGACAGTGGCAAGCACTTCCAACTGGCAGCCAGAGGAGAGCAACTAAATAGCAAGGTCACCAGAAGCCAGCACAAGAGACCAGCTGAATATGTATGCCTTTGGGAAAAGGGTCGCGAGACAGGACAAGAAAATTTCAAGCACCTCAAGAAATCCAACAAACTCAAGAGGAAGTAGCATCTTTCAGAAAGAGATGCATAAAGACAAGGGCAGAATTAGAAGATAAGGATGGCTCAGGGCAACATGAGAGTATTTTTTCACAGAGAGGTGGAGAACACATGGAATGGCCTTTCTGAGGAGGTTGTGGGGTCAAAATAGTGAGGACTTCAAGAATACATCGGACAGACATGAACCAATTCTATTGGTGGGTAGGAGGAAGTCAGCTGTTGGATAACTAGGATCTGCAGCTTATCCACTAGGTAGGGAAATGGGCAGACTGAGTGGGCCAAGCAGTCCTTATCTGCCATCAAGGTCTATGTGTCTATGATTCAGCCGACAGAGCTCAGGCTGTAGCCTGCTCCATGTGTGTGGGAATGAAGATGGGATATTTTTGGGAGGAGGAGGAGGCTAGAGCAAATATGCCTTCCTCTATGCATCAGCCACAAAGTGACATGTGAAGAGCCCCCACAGGGCAGGTTAAGAAGGTCTGGAGGGTGGGCAGCCAGCAGCAGGTGGCATGGACCTTTAGCTAAGCCGCAGTGTGGCAGACTGTAGGTGACTTGAGGGGCCTGGTAGAAAGGGACTGGGAGAGCAAATGCACAAGATAGGGGCCACAAAAAAAAATCCACTGTGCAGCTGAAGGGCAATGCCTGAAATTGACTTAAAAATAGCTGTGGGTGGGAGGCAAACAAGGGAAATCAGTGGGCTCCCTGAGGGGACCACGAAAGCAGCAAGCGCTGCATACAACAGAGTTGCACAGTAGCTAATGTCAAAGTACCAGGGCCTAACAAAAGGATTTGGGGGAGGAAAAGAACAGCATAAGGTCCAGGACAGCTCACAATTAAAAACACAGAGCAGTAAGGAGAAAGAGCCCTGATGGGTTATAAATATTAAATAAATTTACGCAACAGGGATGGACATAAATGGAGTGTGATAAATCCATTTTATCTGAGCATGTAAGTATATACATGCAGTATCTCACATTTATACATATAGTTATTACGTCATCCTTGATTAATATGCATGGTGGACTGCGTCACATCCCCACCCTCACCCACGTGGTTTGACACTGCTTGCACTGAGCCCATCTTGGCATAGTTTGTTTCTTCAGGTTGACAGATCCCTCAGTGCACACTCCTGCCGTTTAGTCATACTTCTCCCATTCTTCCCCTATCATACAGGAATCATTGGTTTCTGTTTAACAGTTTCGTTTTTGCTTTTACCAAACCTTTTCAACTGGCTGCTCCAAACTGCACTCCAGCTGTCACACTCTGCATGCTGCTGCGGTGTCCTCAGCCACACCTCTCGATATACAAACAGACTTTTTTTTACTGCTTCCTCAAAAAGTAAACCCTCACTCTTACTCTTCCTCTGGTTTCCCCAACCTCGCTACAACTGCCACCAGAGCTCCCCAGCACATAGAAACTGTCAGATATTTTTTTCCTTAAACTGCATGCTCGCAAACCCCACTGCTGATGAGCCCACACTCTAGGTTACACTTCTGCTGTGGTTTACAGACCTCACTACAACTACAACTACAACCAGAGGCTCCTGTGAAGTCCTCCTCTGCAAACTCTAAATGGTCTCTTGTGGCCCTTATGGCCCTCCCTCTTCCCTACTTATTTACTGAGATTTCCCTATGTCTATATACCACACGTTTTAAGCCCCCCCCCTACCATTTTTCACTCCTAACCTCCAACACTATAATGCTGTCAGTCTGTTCCTGGTGTCTAGTACCCTTTCAGTGAAGCAGTAATTCCTCACATCCATCTTACCCCCACCATTAGCTTCATCATGTCCCATGGTCCTTTTTCCTATTTGAGAGGCCCCAGCACCCTGTTCATCCTTGTAAGGTACGTAAGGGTCTCATCATGTCCCCTCTCTTTCAGGAGTTTATATAGTTGAGATCCCAGTCTCCTCACAGGGCTTTACACAGCCATGTGCAATTTTAGTTGCCTTTATACACCCTCAACCCTATGGCCTTTCTAAGGTGTAGCCTCCAACCTGGACACAGTACTCAAGTCAGATCTCACTAATAAGGGATTACTTACAACACCACCACCTCCTTTCCCTGCTGAAGATACCCCTCCTGCCATGTAGCCCCAGCATCCTCCTAGCCCTACCCACTGATTTGTCACACAGCCAAGCAACTTTAAAGAGACTCACCAAGGTAACTAGGTCGTACCTATACCCATCAGTGCCTTGCCACAGGACCCCAAGGAGTTAATATGTCCCCAAATTTTAAACATTAAAGTTCTCCCTCATAAAAATATACAAACCAGGTCACAAGGACTTTGATTGCTTGCTCCTGCCCCAGCTCTGCCTACGCTCACTAGCAACATGACGAATGCCAGTGAGGCCTGGAAGCTCTTGCTTATCTGTAATGACGGCTTTTCTGTTGATTTTAAATTATCTAGGGGCCACCATGGCAATGAAACGGGCATCGGTCAAGTAACAAGGCACTTATTAGTTGAACAGTGCCCACATTTGTTGCCAGGTAGCTATATTGTTTAAAATCAGTAGAAACGCTACCGCCCATTACATATAATGAGTGTGCTTCCCATGCCTTTCTGGCATCCGAGCTCTGCTAGTGAGCATAGAGTGAGGCTGAGCAACAGAAAAAAGGAAGTCCTTGGGAACCAGTGTGTATATTTTTGTGAGACAGAACTTTAACGACAAGTTTAGGGACATATTAACTCGCCAGAGATCTTCTGGCGGCGAGGAACTGACGCGTCGATGCAGGGCAACTATCTTAGTGAGTCTGTTTTTGATCATAACAACTCAAGGTCTCCCCTGCTTAGTGATCATCAGTACCACCCCAACCCTATAAAGCAGCTCTGGTTTCCTATGCCCCAGGTGCATGATTCTACACTTTGTCATTGAGACCCCAACTGCCCCAATCTTGACCACTTTTTGAGTTTCTCAAAAGAGGCATGTGCATACTCTGCTCCTTCTTAGTGCCCACCCTACAAAATTTGGTATTGTCTGCAAAAAGGCATCCCTTCTTTGCCAGTTTTCTTCTGCACTGTCACTTTATGAAGACACTGGAAGAGGATCTGGTGCTGGTACTGAACTGAGCTGCTCACTGTCCCATCACTGCAATGAGTGCCATTACAACCATACCCCTCTGACACCAGCCCCACCTGCAGCTACTACTCTGTTTTCCAACCTGCATCTCTGGTAGCCCCCTCTCTTCTGCCACAACACCATCACTCTGGCATCTGCCAGGACTTGCTCCACCGTAGAATGATTCCAATATGTGGAGCAGCTGCCTAGGTAGTCAGGATACGTTTGCATGTTCTTCCATCCCCTAGGACATAAGCGGCAAGTGTGCACAAACACGTGCACAGACATGTGTGGCACAGCACCAGTCAACGTCTTCCCACCCATGGGCTGCTCCCACCTGCACTGCCAGTTGTGGTCACTCAGTAGTACTACAGCTGAGCTGGCTGTTCTCCTTCCCCAGAAGAGAGAATCTTGTCTAACAGTTGATCCTCCTCCTCTCCCCAGAGAGTCCCTGACGCGAGCTCATTCCTGAACTAAGGTCACTCACCACAGGTCATAGCTTACTACTGTTAGCTAAGAAGAGCACATGTTTTACCAGTTTCTGATTAATTTCACCATTTTGGATCCCTCTAGGCTGATCAATCTCTTTAGCCTCACCCCCCAAAATAATCAACCACCCTCCTCTGCTAGATCACTCTTTCAGGCACTAGACTATCCTCCATGCATGGACAAGCCCCTCTAGCCCCAGCCTTTCACATAATGAGCACTAGAGCTAGAGGCACCACACAGCCTCGGACAGTCACTTACCCAGCCAGTCACCCTCCCACCATCTGGACCAGCCTCCAACTACATTCTACAACAACCTCCATGTAGCTGGAGCACCACCACCAAACCTCCCACTCTAATAGCCCATATCTGATTGTCCCTCAAGCCCCTGGACCAGCAGTCCCCCACCCAACCACTCAACCTTCAGCTAGATCCAGCAGAAGCTCCATACCAGCTTCACCATCCAACCAGTCACCCTGCAGCTGGACCTCACTTCCAACCTTGAACTAGCCCCACCATCACCACCACCAGCCACCCTCGCTGCTGCTGGCTCACTCTTTCATGCCCTGGACTAGCCTCCCCCAGCAGACAATCCTCCCTGCAGCTGGATCCCTGTGTTCATTCCCACTCACAGACCAGCTTCCCTCTGCACGTTGAGTAACCTCCCTAGAGCTGGACACCCTTTCCAAAAGCTGGACACACCCTCCATCCAGAGCAGAACCTCCCTACACCTAGACCCCCCCGCTCACCCTTCCTCAACCATGGACTCCATAATTCTCAACGTAATATTAAAAAAAAATACATGACACTAACATATTGCATTTGCAGTGTCAGTGGCTCAGCAGGTAGCACACTCACCTCCGAGGCTGGGAGATCAGAAGGCAGTGGGTTCTAGTCCCATACCAGGCACTTGGGTTAATATCCCAGTACTAGACGTTGTGAGTGCAGCATGAGGGTGGGTGGCTGCACTCCTGAAGCACTGTCTTTCAGACAAGGTGTTAAACCGAGGTCCCATCTGCCTGTTCTGGAAAAGGTGGTAGCAGTTCAGGTGGATGTTAAAAGACTGCACTTCCTTATAAGAAAAAAGCAGGGGAATTTTCTCCAGGGCCTGGCCAAATTTCCCCCCAATTCACTAAAAATACCACCAACAGCTTAATCCAGTTCAAGGTCAATTGGCTTTCATCTGTATCCTCCTCCCTCTGGGTCATGCCTGAAAATAGGCAAGAATCTGTCTAGTGCGCTTAGCCGGTCAACAAAAATGAAATAAAATAAACATAACATATAAATTAATGCAGTCTTCAGCAAAAGAAAAAAAACACACCGATCCCCGGATTACAAAATGGATTAACACATGCAACTGTTACATACAAATATTAAATGCAAAAAAGTTCCCCCACAAACACACTCAAATACCTGCAGTAAATAATTCTTCCTTTATCTGCAGGTAACTCCAGATTTTCTCAAATTAAAAAAGTTGTAATCTTTCTGAAAATATAGTTAAATAGGTTACTAAATGGATACACACAGAAAATGCATTCTGAATTTGCTCAGTTATACAATCTTTCTGCTGTTCTTTCTCCTGCCCCCACCCCCACTACTTTAAAGTAACTAAATCAGCAAAACTTCCACAAATAACAAGTAATCTAGAGGCACAATGCATCCTAGACACTTTAAGGGGGGGTTGATTGAAAATAAAATGTGCATGTCAAAGTTTAGCCACGAGTTCAGAGAAGAGAAAATGTTTTCAAGACAAAACATTGAGAGTGAAACTTGCACAGCATTTCATTTAGAAAAAAAGCAAAACACCTGAGTGATAATTCCCTTACTGTATTTAACATTTCAGGGCGTTAAAAAGATGTACTTTTTAAACATAAGCTCTTACCTTAACATGCAAATCTTAGCTGTAGGAAACCCCAGTTGTTCAAAAATGGAGACCACAGAGTACTCATGCAGTTTCATAAAGTTGGACACAGACAGCAAGTGAGCTGGGAAATGTAGGTCTCTGACTGAGTAGACTTATGGGACATGTAGTTTAGAATAGACTTTTAAAGGGACACTGCCAACTTTTTTGTGCACCATATTATTTCCAGGTAAAAATCCACATTTTTTGATTGCTGACCTTCTCTAAAATTCATTATGTTGCTGGTTGTTTTATCTGTCTCCTTGTAGTAGAACTAAATGCATGTAATATACCCAGCCTTGATTAGGCTAATTTAAATCCTAAAACTACTCCGCTGACTGTAATCTTCATTTATGATTCAGTTGTATTAAAAAAAATGTACTTTTAAGAGCATTGCAGATCTATTTCTAATCCCCATTTAGCAATAACATACTCTTGAACAACTAGACTGCTGAAATACTTCTTAGAATTTAGTATTCTTAGTGGTTGCATTTTTGATCGATGATTAAAGATTATTAAAAATGACTAACATTAGTCTTTGAAGGCAAATTAATCAATGCTTTAATATTAAATTTAGTATTTGACTTCAGTGAGGGTTCCCAAGTACAGCCCTTTGGGCCTGCACCCCCATGACCACTCACATCTTGAACACCCCCTGCCTAGATGACCACCCAGCCCGAACAACCATATCAGCATCCCAATAAGATCTCTCCCAAGCTGTGTACCTTGCAAAGCTAGTCCACCTACAAGCACTCGTGGCCTCTCCCCATCCATCCTCACCTCCCTGGCTGGCTGCTCCAGGCCATCCTTCCTACCCTCAGACAAGATCCCCTGCAGATGGAAACCCCCCAGACCTGCCTCCCCACCTCAGTAGACCACCTTCCCTGCAGCTGGACCAACTTCTCAGCCTCCCCAAACAAAGCACCCTCCTTAGAGCTGAACCAGCACCCCCCAGATAACAACTCTTTCTGCAGCTGGACCCACCCAGACTACCCATCTTGCCCACATACCAGTTGCCCATCCCACCACTGACTACTCTCCTTGCACATAGAAAACCCTGCCCTGCTAGGTACCCTTTTATAATCCCAATGCTTACTAGTCTGACATGCTGCATCCACACACAACAACCCAACACCCTTGTGAGCCCAGCACACAGTGGCCTGACCAGGACAGCACCTGACACACTGTCAGGCCAGAGGAGGTCAGGATGCTGTGTGGCTGTTGGATAGATTTTCCAAAAACACGTGAAGCACCCGATCCCAAACTACGCCACCCATCTCAGGACCTGAGCCACTGCTGAACAGCACAGACAATGTGAAAACACCCACCCCCTATGTGGTGCATCCCTCTGAGGACACACTGACTTGATCACAGACCCCAAGTTAGGATGACTGTCTCACCATCAGTGGGACAGGGATGAAACAAATAGCTGTGCATGCCCCAGTGTGTTAACCAGCCATCCCAGGCAACATGGCGGACTGTCCATGCATCCCTACATGCATGATGATGTCAGCTGACAGCCAGCCAGCTGGGCATGCATGAAGGAATTGGAATACCATGCCTGTTGGTTGATGCATGCATGACACTGCAGGCACACAGCAGAGCAGCACAGCAAGAGCATGGATAGCTGCACCAGGAAATGGTCTACAGCAACACCACATGTGGATGCCAGGACACAGAGCAGCATACCATTGCACCAACCGTAATGATAAATGTGTATGCCATGCTAGCCCACTATGGGCTTGCAGTAACCACACAGAAAAAGTCTGAGGTGTTTGGGGGGCTTGTGCTACAGGAGTCCATTGGCATGAAGGCTGCCAGGTGTGTTGTGGGGTTCCACAAGGCCCATTGCAGAATGTTGTTACCACATTGTGCTGTACAGCTGGAAGGACTGGGCACTCACTCAGCTTCAGGCTCAGTGCAATGTGTGCACACATGAACAGCTGAAAGGATTTTGGGGGCTCATACAGAGTCAGGGCTTGCAATATGCGGCACACAGTGCAGACACAGGTAGGTAGGGCATGGCCGATACCCAGCAGTGTTGTGATGAGACATTGCCACCAAGTTGGGGTGCATGTGAAATGTGGGGGTGAAACTTTATTCAACAGTACGAGACCAGTGGCAACCTGATGGCTGTGCATGATGTGTGCTGAGGTGTACAATTGTCAGGTGGAAATGTCACCATGGAAACCCTGCAGGGTGGTGTTGTGTGCCATGCCACAGAGGAACTTCAGCACTTGCCTTGTCCTTGATGCCAGTACCATCCTTATCCACCCTCTTAGCTCTTCTTGGGTGGTGTCCATGGCAGTCCACAACAAATGCATTCCCTAGTGAATAGGTCCATTACTGTTCCCTGTGGAGCCTGGCTAGCATTGTCATGACCCCTACATGCACCTTCCCGAGCAGGGCATGGAGATGGCAGTGCCAGGTCTAGACATTGCTTTGGGTCCACGGTATACCTCGCTCATTGAGATCCGCAACCAACCACAGCTGAGGTGGGAACGTGGAGTCATGTCTCACAGACATCTTGGACACCCTACTGAACAGCCATATCCTGCCCAGCACATGTGTCTGCTTGAAACAATAGAGGAGTGTGGTGGCATTGGATGGAATGGTTGGCTTCAGGAGGCTGAATGCTGCTGGAATGTCCTGTACCAGGAGATGGATGAGAGCCATGCGTTCATGGATCTTCAGGCTGAAGTCTGGATCACTTCCATATAGTGATGCAAGGCAAAGGCTCTGGACCTTCCGCCACACAATCTGCCCAAAGTGGAACAGGCAACCCTTGTTTATGGCTGCGAGAATTCCATCTTACAGGCATTGATCACAGCCTGCTCAAAGTCAGTGATGATTGTAGGTGGTTTGAGGGTGCAGGACTGTATACTGGCATATTTATTCAGCTCCTGGAACAAGGTGCAGTAACATTGCAAGCTCTTTGTTGTCATCAGTGTATACACCAAATGACATGATGAGGTTGTTAGGGCCCATCCCCATGGGTGCATGGATGGTGTACAATGAGTGAACAGGTGTGGCACAGTCTTGAATGTACCATCCATCACCCAGAAGGGTGCCTGTGCCAGGTCCCTGATGTTGTCCTCTGTGGTGAGTAGAAGAACCTGGTGGGTGGTGCTGCCAGTGATCTTGCTGTATCATGGCCATCCAGTCACCGTCTGTAGCTGCTTGAGGACAGTGAGGTCAGCCAGTGTCACTGGTTCTGGTGAGAGGTTCTTGCAGTGGGTCCTGTTCACAATCTGCAACAGGGCCCTCTTGCTTGGCAACTGTTTCCACAGTTCAGTGGTCATCGCAGTTGCCTCACTCTGCAGTAGCTATGCGGGCCTAGCCATGGTGCTGTGTGCCTTCTACTTGATGCCAGCCAATGCCTGTGCTGGTAGAGCAGCTGTCACCTCCAGAGCATGATTGTGCTCAATTTTTTTCTTTAGGTGGTGCTGGCTGTCTTGGAGCAGTGTGATGGCCTGGCCGAGGCAGGACTTGGACTTATGGTGCTGGCAGCACCGTTACACTGTCTCAGGCCAGCCCAGTGGTACTGAGGGTTGAGGCACTGGATGCCACACCTTGTGCCACGCCAGTGACCCGGGTTCAGGATTCAGCCTGGGCCGTCGGGGGTCGGCAGGGGAGGACTGGGATTGAACATCCATAGACTGCTCTCCCAGTCCTAGGGTGGGCTGGGAAATTTCACTGTGCTGTAGCCACCCCCTGGGGATGCCCTGGGGCACTACTAGTGTCGGTGATGCTAGATGGGGAGGACGGCAGATGTAGGCATGTTGCGCCTGGATGTCATTGCACGTCCATGCTACTGGGGCCAATCAAAGGAAAATGGTTGGGCATGACCTTGCAGCTTGATGGCTGTGCTCCGAGCCACCCGGAGGACTTTGGTGGAGTCCTGTTGAGGAGGGTCCAGAGCTGTCCTGGCTGGTAGAGGCAGAGGGGGAGCCCTCCAGTAGGATGGCATGGTGGCCATCTCTGATCCTTTTGGGTGCAGTTTGAGCTATCCAGCTCTCCAGGTAGTGGAGCTGGCAGCTGGATGACCCAAGCCGGACTGTGTGCCGCAGCAGGTGAAAAATATGATATGATAAAAAAAAGTACACTGTCTCACTGCATGTCCATTCATGGACCAGGAGGTAGCCATTCACATTCAGCTTACACTTTCCCTTCCTGGATGGTACCACCTCACAGATTGTCCCTGTTGTTGGGGTTGCAGTTGCGCTCCCTGGCCCCTCTATGGCTTCCACGCTGTCCTCCTTTGTGCCAGAGGACTGTGCAACACTGACTGGCTTTGGTTCCAGCTCAGGCATGCGGGTGTGATTGCACTTCGTTTGCACATCGCACTCCATGGGCCACACCTATGGCAGCTGCTACTTGTCTGTGGGTGGTATGTACCAGTACTGTAGTGCCACTGTCTGCCCACAGTCCCAGTGCTTCATAGCTGTACTGTGCACCATGGTCACATTCAAGTTCTGTGTCCACAGTGTCCTGGGCCCCCATCATCTACTGTGCTGCAGCGGGGCTATGCTCCATGGTACACTTCCTGCTGTCCAGCATGCAAGGGGTCCCTGTGTGTTGTGCACTCTACCTACAGGTCAGTGTCCATCTACCTAGCTGGCCTTTGCACCCCCCAGCATTGGCATCCCGGCATCTGTAGTTCCCATGCATGCCGTCCTGAGTGCATGTCCGTCCGCTACCCCATGCATCATTTTCCAATGTCTGCCTGTTCTCCATGTTCTCTTCAGCTGTGGTTCCCTGACCTGTGACTTCTCCAGTAAATGACCTATTGTAGCCCTCACTGTGCTCTTTCCTATGGGGCTTGCATTTTCTGCCCCTGTGCCAGTTTGTTAGTCAGAGTTCCAGTTCACCTGCTTTGTTTACTTACCACTCTACCTGCATCTGAAATGGGCCCTGCCCAGCCAACCACTCTCCCTGCAGCTGAACCACCCTTTCAGCCCCTGGAGAAACCTTCCCAAGGAAAGTACTGTCCATGGACCATTCCACAGTTACAAGGAGGGAGGAAGAGGCCCCCAGCTGAGTAGGAAGCAACTGCTGGTGGGGGACTTAATTAGGGGGATAGATTTGCGAGCAGGGTGGGGTAAAGGAGAGGGAGGTGAAATACCTGAGAGGTACTTTGGCTTGGAGGGATGAGAGCAGATACAGTGGATCATTAGGCAACAGGAGATGAGAGGGAGCTAGATGTCATTGTCCACCTGGTTACAAATGACCTAGCAAGGGACGGGGTAGGGGTAGTGCAGGGAAATTTCAAGGATTGGGGTGGTCCTCAAGCATGCATGGTGGCTTTTGCCAAAAGGTTGCCTATATACATCTGAGGAGTAGATAGTACTCTGCACACTGACTTTCAGCAGTTGGCTAAAGGCATGGTGCAGGGTAAGGCTCAGTACTAGGAGTGGGCCACTTCAATGTCTTCATAAGTGAAATTGCAGAAGAACTGAATGGAAAGGTATGTCTTTTTGCAGATGCCACCAAAACCTGTTATAGGGTGGACACTCAGGAGGGTGTGGAGAAAGGGTTCACCCATGCTGGTGTTACAGCCATGTTGCTGATGCCGATTACAGCACAGGCCACATTACAGCACCAGGCATAACGTATCCTGGGAGTTACACGTCAAAGCACCCTCCTGGGAAACAGTCTACATTGGGCCCCCTCCCCTAATTATCCCACAGGTCCAGGTTCTTAATTTACCTGTTCTCCAGTCCTACCCCATCCTACAATCACCCCGGAGGTATGCAGTAGATTGTTACTGTCCCTGATGTCCAGTGGTTCCCATTTATTTATTTGTTCATTTGTTTACCGAGTAGGTGCACTGGTCCAAGAACCATTTTCAGGCATGACCTGGGCCATTGAGGATGGCACAGGAATACAAGCAAGTACAAAGGAGGCAGGGACAAGGCTTACAATAGACAGTAATAAAAATATACAGGATATTTATATGAAGATATATATATATAAACTTGCAGCACAATGGATAAATGACATTTATGACAATAGCAGGTACAGTAGTAGCCAAGTTGTAATACAAATTAGGCATGATCTGGAGCGAGTAAAGGAAAAGCGATCATGGCAGTGTAGGTATGGACCAAGAAGGAAAAGGAGGGAAGGTAGAGGCATGATAATAAGTTGGGGGCAAGAAGCAAGGAGTGGAGGACAGAAGGTGAGATCCAGGAGAGAGTGGAAGAGTCCTGGAGAGTCAGTGGTGCGAAGTGGAGTGGGCAGGTTGTTCCAAAGGAAAGGGGCTGCAGATGAGAATGCACATTTACCCATACAGGTGGAGACTAGGGATCACTCAAGCATGGGGTCAGCAGTGAGGCAGAGCTCTCAAATAAACACTTTTGGCCAAAGGAGGTGGGATTGCAGAGAGGTAGCTCAGTTTTGGATGGCCTTATTGACTGTGCTGGCGAGGAGATAGGTCCATTGGGCTGATGGGTGAAGCCAACCCAGGACCTGATAGATTGAGCAGTGGTGTGTTGAGTGAAAGCCCTTACCCCCTGTATATCCAAGGTCCCCACCATGACCCAGTTAGTTCTTACAGCAAATACTACCCCCTGGTCCCCAGGCTTACTATATATTTGACACCCTTTCATGTTTGGCACAGACCATCCTCTCAGCTCCTTGATCAGGCACAAAATGGATGATAGTTCACAATCATGTGCTAACTGTACACAGCTGTTTATACAGTAGGCACATGAGTGCAAAACTGGCATTCTGTCCTCAGCTGTTCACAGAGGTTAGCAGAGTGTCTCTGCCAATTGCCACTGTGGGGAGAGTGCGTAAACATATGGTGGGGGCCATGAATGGTGGGAGCAGTGGTACTGGGTGGGCAGGTAGGTATTGGCAGTTTCCGATGTGCAGAATGGACACAGGCACCACTGAACACCAGGGGAAGTGTGATATTACTGATGGTGGGAGCTCAAAGGGGAAGGGGTAGGAGGCAGAGGTGATAATACCTGGTTTAGGGATGCAACATCTTTTACAGCCATTTACCAACTGGTCAGAGACTCATTAATTATGCTATTCAAGATATCATGTTGTGATCTTTCCCTGTTTTTGGGGTACAAAGTGTTGTTTGAGAGTCACTTACCCATTTAGCGATCGCAAATGCTCTTTGAATGTTCTGGTCTATGTGAACAATAACAGTCCATTACCAGTAAGATAAAGACAAATGAACAAATAAAAATATGGAATTGAGAGCTGTTCACCATAATGTAATTTATCTTAACAATGTGTTAGAGTACAGAGTATAATGAGATTAATACTGGTACCACTGTGCTACCACATGAGTCTAGGGTTGCTGTGAGAGGTACCAAATACTGAAATGTCAAAATAACACAATACCATTGTGCTACCAGTATACCAGTATTTGTGGGAGCCGACAAAAATCTCAAAATTTTGTGATACCATTGTATTACCAGTGTATGTTTGAGAGACAGAGAAAATGGTAAAAAATGCCATAGGGATACCATTCTGCCAGTGCTCTACCAATGCAAAGAGGCAAATCTATATATCACCTACCACTGTGATAACAGAGTACCACTGGGTAATACCATTGTGGATTTTTCAGCTGACCACAGTATTGCCATTGCTATGCCACTGTAATGCCAGTGTGACAAATTCAGTAAGGGTAACCAGATTGCTGAGACAATGCAGTGCTAAAGAAGTGTGATTTAATTATAAAGTGTTGCCAGTACTACTGCAGTGAAGGAAATACAGTGCTGTCTGTCTAAGTGTGTCTGAAAATCTAATAATTATTTGCAGTGCTCTTACAGTCTGCATCAAAAAATAAGAAAGCTTGAGCAGTACTACTGCAGTGTGCAGCAAAAATTAGTGAAGGAAATACAGTGCTAAAGAAGTGTGCATGAAAATATAACAATTTGCAGTGCTCTTACAGTCTGCATCAAAAAATAAGAAAGATTGAGCAGTGGTACAACAGTGTAGCAGAAAGTCAATGCAGTGTATTAACAGTGCACTGATGAAAAGCAGTGCTTTGTCAGTCTGGACTGAAATGACACTGAAATGAGACTCAAGATGGAAGCGTGCACTCCACTTTCCTCTGGGTTTGTATGTGCTGAAACAGTCTCATTTCAATGTGTTACCACTTGTCAATTTTCTGGACACAAGACAGATGCCTTTTGCAGATGCAGAAAATGAGGCACCAAAACAGTGCACACACACAAAACACACAGACACTTAACAGAAGGAAGGGGCCCCAGAATACAAAGTGTAACGCATACTGAAGACAACAAAAAAGGGCATAATTAAATTTATTTAAGCGTTTTACCAGGAAATGGCATACTGAGTGGGTTCTGCTCGATTCCAGATGTGTCCTGGGGGAAAGGGACAAATGGAGCATATAACATAAACACAAATAGGGAGTACATGAATGTGAATTACATATGCAATACAGTAGAGGAGGATTGCACATGATTACAGGTAGACTATACAGAGTGTTTGAGACCTCCAGGGGAGAAACTGGAGCATGCAAGTACATAACATAAGTAGAATCACATGAAAGCAGATACATTTTACATACTTGGGGGAAATAGTGCATGTAACTATTGTCAGTTTGCAGAATTAGCTATGAAATCAAGCAACGAGGGAAGATAGAGAGGATATACATGGCTTAGGTGTAGGGCCGCCATCTGTAACCCCTACATTATGCTCTACATAGCATGAATGCAGAATACGGGGGAGGTGTGCTAACAGTAATGACAGGAGGGCCTACACATGATTAGGGGACTTGAGGTTTCAACTCCTAGGTGACCCTATGTGCAGGCGCATATAGTGGAGAAGTGTGCCTTGAGGAAGAGATTTAGGTGAAATGAGTTAGCGAAATCATGAATGCCTGCTGGCAGTGCATTCCAAAGTTTGAGCATGAGGTATCTGAATTCCGCTTGGCCCCTTGAAGTGGCCATACGTGGGACATATAGTAGCTGGGAGCTACCACTCCTGAGGGAGTAGGTATATTGTGGTGGGACTGAGAGGGCAGATGTAAGGTAGGGGGGAAGGGACTGTGACCAGAATTTCGCTGTGGTCCCGATGCTGTGGATGTGCCTACAGATATGGAGCGATGTTAGATCAAGGGGGCTATAGAGGTCACAGTGATGTGTCATAATTGGGCAGTCAAGGGCAAAATGGCAGAAAGAGTGGTAGAGAGGGTCAAGGTTGGCTAGGGCCGACTTGGGAGCAGTGCAGTATACTGTATCCCCGTAGTCCAGTATCGGGAGGATTATTTTTTGGACAGTTTCCTTGCTGGCTGCCAGAGGTAGGCTACCCTTGTTCCGATATAAGGCTCCTAGTTTTGGGAGCAGCTTTTTGCGGATAGCGTCGATGTGAGTGGAAAAGTCAAGGTGCTGATTGAGCCAGACCCCGAGGTATTTGAAGGAGGTACAGGTCTCTAGGGGAGTTCACTCAGTGGTGAAGAAAGTGGGGGTAGAAAGGAGTCTGGAGTGCCTTTGCCTAGTCCCGAATGTTAGGAAGATGGTTTTGTTGGGGTTTAGAAAAAGTTGGTTTGAGCTAAATCAATGCTGTACCACATTAAAGTCTTGTTGGAAAGTAGAGGCCACTTCATCAGGGAAGGGGCCTGTTGCATAGAGTATGGTATCGTCAGCATACAGTTGTATGAATGTGTGAGTACAGACTGAGGGAAGTTCATTTAGGAAAATTGAGAAGAGTAATGGGCAGAGGACCAAGCCTTGTGGGACCCCAGTGGTAACTGGGAGGAGGGAGGAGGTGTTGGGTCCAATTCTTACTGATTGAGTTCTACCATCTAAGCAGGACTGAAACCAACTGGTGACATCACTAGAGAGACTAGCGCTAGAGAGTTTGGATACCAGTAGAGGGTGGGAGACAGTGTCGAAGACTTTAGCGAGGTCGACGAAAATGGCTGAGGTGGTGTGCCCTTTATCCATGCCCGTGAGGATGGCGTCAGTGAGTCCTAGCAGGGAGATTATGGTGGAGTGTGATTTCCTGAACCCTGATTGGTAGGGTGTAAAGAAAGAGGTGGAGTCAAGGAAGGAGGAAAGTTGAGCTAGGACAATGTGCTTCTGTATTTTGGCCAGGATGGGGAGTAGGGAGATTGGTCGGTAGTTTCCCGGTGATGAAGGGTCTCCATCTTTTGGGAGGGGGATGACTGTGGCATACTTCCAGTCGGATGGTACTTCGGCAAGAGAAAAAGAGAGATTGAACAGCACGGCCAGGGGGGTGGCAATGGCAGGGGCAGATAAGTGTAACATTTTGGAATCAAGCCCTGAGGGGTTGAGAGATCGCAGGGCTTTCAGCACACTGAGCGGGGTAACATGACAGAAAGAGAAGCCAGTAGTCTGGGAGGATGTTTGCATCGGGATTGGTGTATCCTTGGGGGGGGTGAGGTAGAGAGGCTATGAGAGAGGATGCACAACTGGTGAAGAAAGTGTTGAAAACGGAGGCCACTTTAGCTGGTTCAGTGACAGCGGAGCCTTCAACATTTAGGGTTGGGGTGGGGGGTTGGGCAGGGGGAGAGAAGAGTGATTTGATAGTTTTCCAGAAATTTGTTGGGTGATTTAGGTTAGTGTTGAAAGATGCCTTGAAATAGCTGGTTTTGGCCTGACGGATTTGCCTAGTGCAGGAATTTCGAAGTGATCGGTATAGCTGAAATGTTGCCTGGGTACCTGTTGCCTTGTACTTTCTCCAGGCATGGTCTGTAGCATGGAACTGGGCAATGAGTTCTGCAGATACCCAGGGCAGGTGGGCATCCCATACCCTCTTTTTCTGTAGGGGCGCGTGGGTGTCCCATACTGCTAGGAAAGTTTCCTTAAAGAATTCTAGGGCTGAATCGAGGGAGGAGGGCTAGGCATAATTACATACAAGAGTCAGGGATGGTGGAGGAATACATTTTATGACACAGCAAGGAAGGTGGGGGGGACATGGTGTGATGAAACAAAACTAATGTGGGATCCTATGGTGATCCAGCAGCAGCTCCAGCATGGACATAATTTGAAGCTGATGTCCCTCTATGTCATCCAGCCGCTGCTCCACAGCACTCATTATCTCGCTGTTCTCCTCAACAGTACTCCAGAGAACTGCCAAGTCAGACAGTGTTACACGCACTTCTCTGGAGTCCACTCCTTCGACAAGCTGATCTGCTGGTGGTGGTGGTGGTGGGGGGGTGCCAGTGAGCAATAGGGTGCTGTGGCCCTCCTCTTAGGGGATGCCACGCTTATGGATAGCGGCACCCTCTACCATGGAACAGCCAGCAGATGCAGACATGGTCCATTCTGTGGCAGCCTGCCATGCCAACTGGTGGTGATTAAGCATGGATCGCTGGCCCCAGTTCCCAGGTGACTCCCCTTGGGGCCTGCAGCACCTCCGCATCATTTGACACTTCACCACTGCTTCCCCCCAACACAGTCAAAACTGCCAAACAACGGAGGTGTGGGGAGAACCAGGCACAGGGAGGAGGGGGCCAGATGAACTGGCAGAAGGCTGCTCACACTGCTCAACAGTACTGAAGGGATCCACACGTGGGTCTGGGGGAACAGGCACATCCTGCTCCAAAGGACCTTGTGCTGGACTTGGTGGTGGTGGTTGAACTGCCTCAGAGTCAGAAGGCGGTGCTGGTCCTGCTTCCGGGGGTTGGACACTCATAAGTTTAGAGCAGTCCAACACAAATGGCCCATGCCCCCCACGCATGTGACATCGGTACAACGACGCACAGACTCACCATGCTCTCCCAGAGCTGCCCCGCCCCAGACATTCCCTCACCCTGCTCCATCTCATGACACAAGCACAACACACACACAGTCACACACACACACACACACAGACAAATAACTAAGTAGGTAAGAAAAATAAAATTTACAGAAATAACAAATTAAGTAAAAAACAGTACAGAAAAGACAAAAACATGTAGCTTTTAAAAAAGCAGTTGGGTTAAGTATCAAATTTTAACTCTCCTCTGCAATCAAAACACTCCTCTCTCTAGTACACACTCCTCTCTCTCAGTCTGCACAGGAGAAAGTGAAACTGTCTGTGTGACTCACTTCCTTCCTACCTGGCTAGAGAGCATGTGACTTGCAGTACTGTACGCCATGTGATGTATGGGGGGGCTGCCAAGTCTGAAACAACAAGTGGATCACTTAGAATCATAATGAGGGACGCGAAGTCCATTGAAATCAATGACTTTGCCTTATTTCGGGTTCTCATTATGCCAATGCTAAGTGGTAATGACAAGGTGAAGTGAGCACTTTGCATTGCCGGAGTGGCAACGTGAAGTGCCTACTTCACGTGAACTTCGCCAGCGAATTTTAAATTCGCTGCATCTCAAGTGAGGGTGCAGGACCATAGTTTTCGATTGGCAGAGGCACAAGTGAGTTTTGCCACTTGTGCCCCCTCACAAATGTAGCTAAGTTGCATATTTTTACTAAAGGCATTGTGTATTTAATTAATAGAACATTATTTTATAAGTTATACCTTTAAAATCTGCTGTTTATATACAGTTAGTTAACTGTCTCTCTTTAAATTCACCTGCTAGCTTCATAACAGAACAATTGCATTGTGATGTCATCGGAATTGTGAATGCTGCACTCTTATTGGCCCTTAGGGAAATGACTGTCATTCTGACCTATCTAACCTCCAGATAAATGTTTATCTGGAGGTAAGACAATAAGATAAAGAAATGTATCAGTGAAAATAGATTACAACCATTGTTGTATAAATGTTTGTGTTGACACAGAAGCTCAATAATTTAACGGCATATATGATACTGTTGCACTGTAAAAGTTCAGCATCATAAAGTGTGCATGTATGTGTGTCTGTGGGGGGGTGGGGGACAGGTCCATTGTACATCACTATCAAATAGAAATACCCATAGCAAAGTAGTGTTACTGGCAAGAGTTTGAGATACAGACCAGTGATGTTTATTACGGGTAGGGTGAAAGATATATTTCACTCTCTACCATGTGTGGTAGCAGGTCCCTACTTACAAGACAGTTGCTGAACTGATGCCATTGGGGAACGTATGGCCATACAAGTATCCTTTAATCGGAGGAGGGTACCATAGGACTAGGTGACATATTGTGTGGCACCTAGTGCCTACAGGTGCTATTTACATACTGTGATCTGCAACTAAAAGCACAACAAAATCAGCACGGCATCCAGTCGAATATCCAGTTCATTGCCCAACTGTGTTGAAAACTGTACCATTTTACACCCTACAAATCCCCACAGAAGTGGATTGGGGAGGCAGGAGTACACAGACAGACACACTACAGGTACATAAAAACATAGAAACATAGACTTTGATGGCAGATAAGGACCACTTGGCCCACCCAGTCTGCCCAGTTCCCTACCTACTGGATAAGCTGCAGATTCTAGTTAACCAACAGCCTCTTTCCTGCAACCCCCCACTTTAATTGTCTTATGTCTGTCCCATACATGTTTGAATTCCCCCACTGTTTTAGACCCCACAACTCTCCAGGAAGAGTGGTTCATGCATCACCACTCTCTCCGTGAAATAATATCCTCATTATCCCTGGAGCGTCCTCAACTTTAAATTGTGTCCTCTTGTTCTACATCATCTTTTTTCTGAAAGGTGCTACCCTCCTAGACTTTGTTGATTCCCTTGAGGTACTTAAAAGTTTCTATCATGTCCCCCCATCCCTCCTTTCATCAAGGGTATGCCATTAAGCTCTCAGTCTCTTCATATGATTTCTGATGCAGACCCTGCACCATTTAGTTGCCCTCCTTTGGACTGCTTCCATCCTGTCTTTGTCCTTGCATAGATGAGGTCTCCAAAACTGCACACAGTACTCCAGATGGGGTCTCACCAACTGTCTGTATAGAGGGATAACCACTTCCCTTTTTCTACTTGTGATGCCCCTCCCTATGCATCCCAGTATCCCCCTGGCTCTCCTTACTGACTTCTCACATTGCTTACCCACATTTAGGTAATCTGATATGACTACACCCAGATCCCTTTCCATTATTATTGTTGTTGTTAGTACCTCCCCTGCTATTGTGTACTCTTCTCCTGGATTTTTATTTCCCAGGTGCACTACTTTGCACTTCTTTGCACTGAATCTAAGTTGCCATATATCTGACCATTCCTCCAACCTACAAGTCCTTCTCATCCTTTCTACCCCCTCTTGTGTATCAACTCTTGTTACAGATCTTTGTGTCATCTGCAAAGAGGCATACCTTTCCTTCCAGACCCTCTGCAATGTCACCTATAAAGACGTTAAAGAGGACTGGACCCAGTACTGAGCCCTGAGGTACTCCACTACTAACCCCCCTTTCTTCAGAATGTGTTCCATTCACTATTACCTTCTGTGTTCTGTTGTGCAGCCAGTTTGCTACACAGGCTACCACCCTGGGACCCACTCCCAGGCTGGCTAACTTGATTATTAATCTTTTGTGTGGGACTGTGTCAAATGCCTTGCTAAAGTCTAGGTAGGCCATATCCACAGCCCCTCCCTGGTCTATTACTTTGGTCACCCAGTCAAAGAAATCGATTAGATTCATGCAGTGGTGGATGCCACACACCCTGTACCAGTGCACAGTTTCAAATCTAAGCGAACCACATAAAGAGAACTGTCAAGTATTTCCCCACCCATTTATGCAAAGACACTATTGCTTGCAATGCCTGGCTGTCACATTCTTACCACTAATGTGACAGTAGTACACAGTATCACACATTTTTGTTTCTCTATTCTTTCAAAACAGATCAGGAAGGCTTCTCTGCTGTCCCACCCAAAAGGATCCACCTCGTACCAGTCTCTGGGGATCAGGTGGAAGAAGTTCCCCTGGTCAAGCAACTGACTGCGCTCGACTCAGCTGGTGAGTACAAATCAACAACTTTGACATCTACATAGGATATACATAATGAATTGTAGTAGAATGACACATTCATCTGCACCACTGCCTAGTAACACCCATAACTTTTAAGTGTCAAACCGTAAGATAGTTATAAATATTTTAAACATTCATGTTTCTAAAGAAATGAATTATTCTACTACAACTTATTATCTATGTGATGTATACTACAGCATATGTGATGTTTAAACTTGTGTTTAATCTTTATTTAGCTTAAAAGAGGCTTTCTTACATTGTACAGTAAGTTGTCCATTAGGCCTGCTGTTCTCACTGCTCTATTTCTACTCTCTAAGATAAAATAACATGTTGTAAGTGAAATAAATTGTTTTTTAAGTTAAAGAGATGATGTACTAGCTTTGAAGAAATATTTATTATAAAATCACAAGAATCAAGCACTTGAATGATATATATACTGTATATGTATATATATGTATATTTATAAAATGGGCAACAAATACAAACACAAATCAAATGTTCTGATTGTATAAAACACATCACATGACCGTGCGTATAGTATATCAGAGCACGACTGCACACCTGCACTTTTACCCCCTTCCAAAACAATTTTGACATTTTACAAGATAGATAAACCACTCTGAGGTGTGCAGTCATGCTGTGATACATGCCCACATTGGGTGGTTTTCGCACACCAAGGTGTGCACATATCAGAGCTGACTGCACACCTCAGAGTGGTTTATTTATTACATATATATACGTATATATCCATATATATAGAGAGAGGCAAAAACTCCATTTAATGCATCAGTTAGGGTTGTTCCACAGTGACAAAAGCGAGGAAATTCGGTGTTAGGGTTGAAAACCCTAACTCTGCATTCACCCCAACCCCCCCCAGCACCACACACACACACAGACACACACACACATGCAAGTAGGGAGAGGACCAAGGCAACACGACCAATCATAGACAACCCGCAGCAGACATGCAGTCATACTCTGATATATGCACGGTCATGTGTGGCTGTCCACTCAGGATGCAGTACCTGGTCGGGGGGCATTGCCTGTCTGAGGCCATGCAATTCCTTACTGTGCTAATTTGAGTGTCCTTGCAATAAGTGAGGTTTACCATTGATGTCCATACCCTCAGGTTTGCTGTGGGTCTCCACTCAGGATGCAGTACCTGGTCTCGGGGTTTGGGGGGACATTGCTAGGATGAGGCCATGCAACTCATAACTGTGCTTACTGGAGTGTACCTGTAGTCAGGGAGGTGTACTATTGATGTCAATGGCCTTTGTTTTCCTGTGGCTGTCCACTCAGGATGCAGTAAGTGCTCTCTGGGGTGCAGTACCTGCCTGAGACTCTGCATCTCCTAAGTGTGCTAACTTCTGTACAGCTGCAATGAGGGAGTTGCACTTTTGATGTCCATTGGCTTATTTTTGCTGTGGCTCTCCAGTCAGTATGCAGTACCTGGTCTGGGGGGTTGAGGCATTGCATGGTGGAGGTCTTCCAATTCCTAACTGTGTTAACCTGTGTGTACCTTCAGTGAGGAAGATGTACCATAGATGTCCATGGCATTACTATTGCTGTGGCTCTCCACTCAGGGTGCAGTATGTGGTGTGCTGGGGCATTGGGCATTGCTAGCTAAGGCCATGCAAGTCCTAAGTGTGGTAACTTGTGTGCACCTGCAATCAGGGATATCTACCATTGGTGTACATGGCCCCAGTTTTGCTGTGGATCTCCAGTGAGCATGTAGTACCTGGTGTGGGATGGTGGGGATGTCTTGTAGTACATTTAGACAGTTGTATTTTATTTCTGTCAGCTGCTGCTGGTTGTCTGTGATTGGTCTTGTTGTCTTGGTCCTCTCCCCTACTTGCATATGTGTGTGTGTGTGTGTGTGTGAGTCTGTGTGTTGTGTGGTGCTGGGGGGTGGGGGGTGAATGTGGAGTTAGGGTTTTCAACCCTAACACTGAATTTCCTTGCTTTTGTCACTGTGGAACAACCCTAACTGATGCATTAAACAGAGTTTTTGCCTCTAATTTCCCTTCTTTTTGAGAATGATGATGACAAATAGTGAAAGTAATGCAGCGGCCCCACACTTCTGCAATGTGATGTCTTGTGACATAGTAACAGGAACAGCAATGCAAATAGAAGTGCCAACAGTGGCGCACATGGTAACGGAAACGTAAATGGTAAAGGAAACGTTAATAGAAATGCAAGCGCAAAGTGACGCCAAAGCTAACAGTGACGCAAACAGACATTGAAGCACATATGAAAACTCAACTGGTAACATGAACAGTGATGGCAGTGGTATTTTAAATGGAAATGTTAAGTGTCACAGCAAAAAGAACGTGAAAGGGAACAGAAACGGAAATGCCAATGCAAGCGCACACATAAACGCAAACTGTAATGCGCACAGGCATGGTACCACAATAGTAAACTTAAATGGTAATGTTAACATGAAGAATAATGCCAAAGGAAACAGAAACAGAAATGGGAAAGGAGGCATGTATGGAAACACAAACCGTAATGTGAATGGTCATGGAACCGCAATTGTTAACGCAAATGGTAACAGCAACAGCAACAATAACGCCAAAGGAAAGAGAAATGCAAATGCAAGTGAGTACAGAAATACAAACTGTTATGCGCACAGTCATGGTACCGCAATTGTAAACGCAAATGGTAACAGTAACAGCAAAAATAACGCCAAAGGAAGCAGAAAATAAACATAAACGCAAGCGAGTACGGAAATGCAAACCATAACGCACCTGCACGGTACCACAATTGCAAATGAAACACATAATGGTAACAGCAACAATAATGCCAAATGACACAGAAACACAAGCGCAAGTGAAAATGCAAACTGTAACGCACACGGTGGCGTAGACAGTAACGGTGCCACAAACTGAGACGGAAACGCAACTGGAAACGCTAACTGTCAGAGTAACAAAATGGCACACCCTTCTTTTCCCCAAAAAATGCATTGGAAAACACAGTGAAAACAAAGAATGTATACATAACAATGGGCCTCAGAGCAGAAAATGAGGACTCGCAATATTAAATTGCTTATATCTTAGGAACCATAGGACGTAGAAATAAAATGTAAATTTCATATGAATTATGATTTCCGTGGCTAGTTTTGCACTTAGTTCTCATGCGGGGGGGCTAAGCATTTTTGTGACAAAAAGTCCGTATCTCACACCGTTTCAAAGATACGGGCCCCGAAAGGCTCAACGGATGTCGCAATGTTATCCAATGGGGAAAAGCGTCAACTTTGGAGTGCCTTCACTGTGCCGGCTTGTGATATTTTTTCACCAAACCACAAAAGGCACATCAGTGTGATGTTGGCTTTCTTCTCTCCAAATTTCAGGCCAAAAGACCAAACCGTTATTTTGCAGCAGGGCGGCAAAGGATTCCTGTAATGCAGCGGACACCGTGATGTTATCCTATGGGAAAAAGTGTCAACTTTGGAGTGCTGTAACTTTGCCATCCTGTAATATTTTTTCACCAAAATACTGAAAGTCACATCTGTGAGGTGAGATGTTGGCTACGTTTCCTCCAAATTTCAGCCCAGAAGACCAAACCATTCTTTTGCAGCAGGGTGGCAAAGAATTGCTGTCATTTTGCCATAGCCTGGAAAAGTAGTGTCGTGATTTGCAAAAGCTTTCGCAAAAATTTATGACACTTTCGTGAGTGCAACACTACTTTTTCCAGAAATTTGAAAAACATATTTCTAGGGTGTTTAACCTCAAAATAAAGACATGCCTAGCATCCTCAGGGTCCGACTAGGTAAACACAAAAAGAATCGTGTTGCTAGAGGGTCCTAAATTTAAATGCCAAGCATTTTTCTGATCACCAACTGATAACAAAATGGCAGATGTGTGAAAGTAAAAGGGCCATTTGCGAAAGTAAAAACTGCATTTCCGACACTTTTGAACTTTTTGTTAACTTTTCCCATTGACTTATAATGGGAAATTATTTTTTGAATAACTTTTGAACCGTTTAATATTTTGTTCACGAAATCTTTGAAAGGCACATCGGGGACCCCGGCGGTATATTGCTGGAAGTTTTCAGAGTGGTCGCACAAACCGTGTGACCTGTAGGCTTGAGCACAGAATTCACCAGAAAGCATAAACGCGCATGCAGATCATGCTTAATAACTCCGCAGCCATATATCTGACCAGTACAATAGTTGGCAGATCCCAAGATATATGATTCTTGACTATGCTTTCCAAATTTCAGGCAAATCCATTGAATGGTGGCAAAGTTATTAAGGTGCAAAGTTTGACCTTTTAACCTTAAAAGGGCTCCTCAACCCTAACTTTGGAAGCACTAGCGTACTACTATTATATATATATATATATATATATATATATATATATTAGAGGCAAAAAACTCCGTTTAATGCATTAGTTAGGGTTGTTCCACAGCGACAAAAGTGAGGAAATTCACTGTTAGGGTTGAAAACTCTAACTCCGAATTCACCCCCCCCAGCACCACACACACACAGACACACACATTCAAGTATGGGGTAGGACCAAGTCAACACAACCAATGACAGACATCCAGCAGCAGGTGACAGAAATAACAAACAATTGTCTAAATGTACTACGAGACATCCCCACCCACCTGACCAGGTACTGCATGCTCAGTGGAGATCAACAGCAAAACTGAGGCCATGTACACCAAACATACACATCCCTGATTGCAGCTGCACACACGTACTCACACTTAGTAGTTGCATGGCCTTACCAACCGATGCCCCACACACACACCACAACTGGTACTGTGCCGTTATTCAATATAAATGCTGAAGGTGCATGATGACAGTTGTAGAAAGGTTTTAACACTACTGAGTATACATTAATTAAGAGAAGCACATAAATTAACTACAAGACACTAGCATGCTCAAGATAAAAGTAGTGATACATTTAGTAGGCGATTTACATAGTAGTACATTTACTGCAATGGTTTACTCAACATAGAGAGGCTGATGTAAACGTATGGAAAAGCATTGCCTGTTCAACGCTGTGAGATTGGTACTGCCAGTATCACATGCATTCTTACTGATGAAGGTGTACTGCTGATGTACATACATAGATCTTCAGTGTGTTTCAATACTAAAGATGCAGTAAGTATTCTTTGTAAGAAAGATTGTAATTGCATGGATCAGGCCAAGCAACTTCTAAATATCATAGCACTACTGAGCCAACAATGATGTACCTGTATCGGACGTGTATATAGGATAGATTTTCCTGTAAGCACTTACTGAGTATGTTGTACCTGATAAAGACAATCTCATTGCATCTGTGATGACTAACTTCTTCAAATAGTAATACATTTGCTATTGTTGCAATGAGTGATCTATGCCACTTATGGACACAGTGTGATTTTTTAACAGTTGTTTCATACTCAGGCTGTATGCCTACTGTTTGGGTTTGCCACTTCTGTCACTGATGCTATCAAAGTGATAACTATGTTAATTCTGCTACAACAGGAATCAAGTAGGTATGGTGTAGATATAAACAGAATGTCTTTTAGTATTGATTTAACTCATAATGGGGTAAATGTACTAGGACAGCAGGGGTTATCCTCTATCACTGAGTCTGTCAGTTATAATCACACTAGGGTTTCGATGACTGTAATGATCAAGTTACACTGTTCATCTTCATGAGTTCATATTCACAGCCATTCTCCAGCAACTAGACAATGTATGGTGTAACTGGGTGGACACTGTGTTGCAAAGCTGCTGCAGTGCTAGCAGAGGAGAGTATCTACTCAAAAGACAATTAAGCTATAAGGCATGACCAACAGTTATGTTAAATGGTCTGTTAATCACCCTGTAGTGGTTTAATGTTGAATGAGGCATATCCGAGTGCCACATGTCGCTAGACAGTGATAAACTGACCATTAACATAATACCTGGGAGTAGCTTATTGCTATCATAATAAAACTGTTTTTAAACAACATTAAACCATGTTCATCATATGGTTAGGCTCTACATGTATGTTAATAAAAACTAAACATAAGGCTGTTACAATGTTTACAGTCAATTAGAAAGCTGCATTTCTCAAACCCTTGTTAAATCAGAGATATTATACCTGTACAACTCCTTGGTTTTGCTTAACTCTATTGCTCAGGTGGCCCACCACAAGTGGTGTGTTGTGGGGCATCGGTAGGTAAGGCCATGCAACTACTAAGTGTGGTACGTTGTGTGCAGCTGCAATCAGGGATGTGTACATTTGGTGTACATGGCCTCAGTTTTGCTGTTGATCTCCACTGAGCATGCAGTACCTGGTCAGGTGGGTGGGGATGTCTCGTAGTACATTTAGACAATTGTTTGTTATTTCTGTCACCTGCTGCTGGATGTCTGTCATTGGTTGTGTTGACTTGGTCCTCCCCCATACTTAAATGTGTGTGTGTGTGTGTGTGGTGCTGGGGTGAATTGAGTTAGGGTTTTCAACCCTAACAGCCGACTTCCTCACTTTTGTCGCTGTGGAACAACCCTAACTAATGCATTAAACGGAGTTTTTGCCTCTAATTTTTTGAGAATGATATTGAGAAATAGTGAATGTAATGTGGTGGTGTGCGCAGGGCCCTTTGGGCCTCGTGTTCCTGCTACGATGTCTTGTGGCATAGTAACAGGAGCAGCAATGCAAACAGAAATGCTAACAGTGGCACACATGGTAAACACAGCGTAAATGATAACAGAAAGGGTAACGCACACGGTGACGAGACGGAACGGTAAAGCGACGTGATGTCTGGTCACATAGTAACATGGTGCCTGTAAATGGAAATGTCAATGGGCATGGTGACGCAAAGTGAAACAGAAAGAGAAACAGTCGCGGTACACACAAATGGCAAAAAGTAACAGAAACGCAAGTTAAATGAAAACGCAGCGATGATGACGTGATGGCATTGGTGTGCATTGCCTCATCAGCTCAACTCTCACCCCATGACCTGTGTAAGCGGCAGAAGTATAGGAGAATGGGGTGAGAGTTAGACTCATGATCCCAATGCACACCCCAATGCGGTTGGGGGTGGGTGGTGCAAGGGGTTTTCAACCCTAACAGCTTAATTCTCACTTTTGTCGCTGTGGAACAACTCTAACTAATGCATTAAACTGAGTTTTTGCCTCTAATTTCCCTTCTTTTGAGAATGATAACAAGAAATAGTGAATGTAATGCAGCAGCGGGAGCTGGGCCCCTGGGCCTGCGCCCGCCACAGATGTCTTGTGGCATACTAACAGGGACAGCAACGCAAACAGAAATGCTAACAGTGGTGCACATGGTAACACAAGCACGAATGAGAACAGAAAGGTAACTACATGGTGGCGAGACGGAAATGGTCTGCCACGCGGATGTGTTGTCACATAGTAACATGGTGCCTGCAAACAGAAATGTCAATGGGCATGGTGATGTAAAGTGAAACAGAAAGATAAACAGTACTGTAGACAGAAAATGGCAAAATAACAGAAACGCAAGCGTAAATGAAAACGAAGGATAACGGCATATGGTGGCTTAGACGCCAACGGTAAGTGAAACGGGAACAGAATCGGCAAGCGGAAAGGGCAACAGTAACAGTAATGTAAGCGCACAGCTGGTTTTCCCAAAACCTGCATTGAGAAAGACAGTGAGTACAAATAATGTATGCAAAATAATGAGTATCAGCAGAAAATGAGATCTTGGAATACTAAATACATTATATCTCAGGAACCGTATTTACGAGAAAAAAATTTAAAAGTCATATTATTTACAACTGTCCTGGCTAATTTGAATCTTAGCCCCAGCATGGGGCTAAGAAATTTTCAGACGAAAAGTCCGTATCTCGCACCGTTTCCGAGATACGGGCCCTGAAAGGTGCGGTGAATGCCGTAATGTTATCCTATGGGAAAAAAAGAAAAGTTCAGAGCGCCATAACTTTGCCTTCCTGCAATGTTTTTTCACCAAACCACTGAAAGGCACATCTGTGGGCTGTTGGCTGTCTTCCCTCCAAATTTCAGGAAAAAAGACCAAACCGTTATTTTGCAGCAGGAATCCAAAGGATTTCTGTTATGCGTTGGGCACCGTAATGTTATCCTATGGGAAAAAATGTCAACTTTGGAGTGCCGTAACTTTGCCGCCGTGTGATATTTTTTCACCAAACTACTGAAAGGCACATCTGTGGGCTGTTGGCTGTCTTCCCTCCAAATTTCAGGAAAAGAGACCAAACCGTTATTTTGCAGCAGGGTGCCAAAGGATTTCTGTAATGCGACGGGCGCCGTAATGTTATCCTATGGGAAAAACCGTCAACTTTGGAGTGCTATAACTTTGCCGCCATGTAATATTTTTTCAATACAACACTGAAAGGCACATCTGTGAGATGCTGGCTCTGTTCCCTCCAAATTTCAGCTCAAAACTCCCAATGGTTCTTTTGCAGCCCAGTGCCAAAGAATTGCTGTCATTTTCCCACAGACTAGAAAACTACTGTCGCAATTTGAGAAAGCTTTCGCAAAAATTTGCGACACTTTCGTGTGCACGAAAGTAATTTGCGAAAGTACTTTTTCCAGAAATTTGAAAAACATATTTCTGGGGTGTTTTACCACAAAATAAAGACATGGCAAGCATCCTCAGGGCCCGACTAGGTGAATACAAAAAAAATTAGGTTGCTAGAGGGTCCCAAATTTAAATGCCAACAATTTTTCTGATCACCAACTGAAAACAAAATGGCCGATTTACGAAAGTAACAGGCCCATTTGCGAAAGTAAAAATGCATTTGCGAAAGTGTTGAACTTTTTGTTAACTTTTCCCATTGACTTATAATGGGAAACTGTTTTTTGAATAACTTTTGAACCATTTAATATTTTTTCATGAAATCTTTGAAAGGCACATCAGGAACCCTGGCTGCATGTTCCCTGAAGATTTTGGGCCAGTCACGCAAAGCGTACGACCTGTAGGTGCGACCACAGAATTCCAGAAAAGCGTAAACGCGCGCACAGATCACACTTAATAACTCCACAATCGTATATCTGATCAGTACAAAACTTGGCAGATCCCAAGGCCTATGGGTTTTGATCATACATTCCAAATTTCAGGCAAATCCATCAAACAGTTGCAAAGTTATTAAGGTGCAAAATTTTGGGTTTAACATGGAAATGGCTCCTCAACCCTAACTATGGTAGCACTACCGTGCTACCATAATATATATAGAGGGAATAATGCATATGTAGGGAGTTGATATGGAGTTTTTTCACACACCCAAGTTGTGTGATAATATATAAACCTCGAGAGTGAAGCTCGAGAGGTTTTACTATTATCACACAATGAGGGTGTGCAAAACTCCATATCAACTCCCTAAGTATGTTTTATTTTTTATAATAACTGGTGCTAAAAAAATTCTCAGAATTACCACTACGATGAGACGTGAGGCCAAAATGCTCATACCTGCTTACTAGTAGGCACGCCCCCACGCTATTCAAGGACTGACATCACATAACGTGCTAGCGTGGGGGCGTGTCTACTAGTAAGGAAGTACGAGCATTTTTGCCGCGGGTCTCCATGCTGGTTTTTACGAGTGAGTTTCTGTTTACATTAGAGAATGGTCTCATGCTGCCTTGGACAGTTTCATTGGTTGGTGCTTGTGTATGCTTCTCAGTGCAAGGATGTAAAAGTCGTATCAACTCGCAGGTTGATACGAGTTTTTTCAAAGTTGCTAAAAATGGGTTGATATTCGGCTTCACCAGTTATTATATATATATATATATATATATATATATACATATATATCTATATGGTGGATATGACATGAGCTGACTTACAATATCATTTTTATGTTTGCTTGCATGCATGTGCAAGAAACATAGTGCCACCATAAGAGTTTTCATAAGTGTACCTCCCCGACTTCCAGTGCCCTGCTCCCTTCTGCAGGCATGGCTGCACCAAGCTAATGAGTGTCCAAGCTGTCTATGACAGCAGTTCAGATGCAGTGGCATACAAAGTAAATGACCACTACAATCAGTGGTGGTAACGGGTAGGCAATTTGTATACTGCTGTCAGCAGCAGGATGCAAATTACCTACACGTCGGCACTGCATCTCAACTGCACCTCAACTGCTGTCATATACAGCTCACTTGTACACTCTCTCTCCCTCTCTGTCTCTCTCTCTCCCTCAGGCAACATTCTCTAGTTGTGTGTGTGTGTGTGTGTGTAAGTCCAACATTGCTGTGACAAAAGTAAACTGTCTTCCTAAAACAGCACTGCCTGTGACTTTTAACCCCACGACGTGTATCTGGCAAGTACTGCTCCATGCACCTCCATCCTTGGCATAACCATCTTGAAGTACACTCACACTCTGTGCCCATTCGTGGAACATAGAACTTTACATTTAAAAAAATATATGTTTATACTAAACTGGAAAAACGGTTCTTCCTTCTCCTGCTGGGCACCAAGATCATGACCTTGTGTCAGTGCATGCACTTTGGAGTCGTGCTGTACAACAAATTTAAAATAAAACAAGAAAATACCAAACACTCGAATGCTATTTCTTCCCCTTGAGCTGCCTAACACATACACATGCTGTGGTTTCCATAAGCCAGGGTCCGTTCTCCAGTGTGAGCCAATCAGACTAACCTGCATCCCAGCAAGCCAGTATCTCAACAAAGTCAGAGATAGAGTTGAGGGCTTGTTAAAAACTACTCTTGCTGGTGTCTCATCTCCATGGTGACCCTCTTCCTGAATACCATAGGCAGCATGATGCTAATATCAGATATCCCTTGCAGATCCCTGACGCAAACTAACCTGCCTCCATCCCAGGCTGAATCTCAAATTGTGATAAATGTGACTGAGGGATTGTTTAAAAAAAATTAAAACAGCTAAGCTGGTGAGCAAGCAGGAACTTGGAACTGCAGTTGATACTGACCACCATCGACCAACAAGTGCAACGGATGAACCTCCCATAATGGCAAATGTCTGTAGCCTTCAGTGTGTCAGTGTCTAAACTCTGGATGTTACAATAAAATAAGATATTTCCAGTACTTAGAGAACTAACTCTGTCTCTGTGGACTACATGCTTTCATGTCTCCTCTCTCACACTTAGACTGCCCCCCCACACACACACAGACACACACACACACACAGCCCACCCCACCACCGGCACAGACGCTGTCTGTTACGAGGGGTTTATCTGGTGCACTTACATTTTCTTCACCACTAGTTGAAAGGGAGAGTATTTGGATGCTCACTCAGCATGCACTGCAGTTATCAGTCACTACCAGCTTAGTTACAGTTTTTTTTTTTTTTAAATAATCCGTCAGTCACATCTATCGCAGTTGAGATTCACCCTGGAATGGAGGCATGTTACTTTGCTTCAGGGATCTGCTTTTTTTTATCTTTTTTTTTTAACCAGCCCTCAACTCTCTCTGACTGTGTTTAGCTACAGGCTCACCGGGATGCAGGTTAGTCTGATTCAGGAATCACACGTCACACTGGAGAATGATCCCTGGCTTACAGGAGCCACAGCATGCATATGTGATAGGCAGCTCAACGAGAAGAGATAGTATCCAAGATGTGTACTAAATAAAAGAAACATTTTTTAGTTTACAATAAATTGCAGAAATAATTGTTAGTCTTTTGCAGGGACCACTTTCCGTACATTGCAGTGACTGATTTCATTGACTTATTTAACGCAGAAGAGCGTTTTTCCCTAACCATTTGACAGCACTGTAACAGTAAAATACTGAGTGCTTGGTGCGACTACAGTAGGAGGTGGTGAACTCAAACAGGCATGTCATGGCTAAACCAGCACGTTCACTTCTTCTGTGTGAATACTGGAAAGATTTGTAAAGTGGCTCCGGTAACGGCTATATTGTGAAAATCACCAAAGTTGTTAATATTAAAGTAATAATAACAAGCAACTTCTCTTATCCTACTAACATTCAAACCCGAAATATAAGTAATAATGACAGGACACAGCTTGTGGGATAAAAATACTTTTTTACTTCCTGTCCTCTTTAAGCACTGACCATTGAGTTCTGTGCACTGACCACTATTATGTGCAAACCAAAGGCTGAGAATGGCAGAGGGGAGACTGTCATGACCAGCAAAATAAGAGAAATATTGTTTGTTCTAATGCCTGTAACCTATTTGGCCAGTGGCTGTGGAGACTGAAGGAAGAGCTACTGCTCTGCATTTCCTTGGTCAGCTTGGATCTTTGTTAAGAAAGGGGCAGGTAGTGGGAACTCCACAATCTGGAATTCATTAATTAACTCCCAATAGCTGCAGGTGGGGGAATTTTTTGGCCGGGATACTATACCAGTATCTCTCTGCATCTGCACACACAGATCACAGTTTTAATCACAGAATATATAGTATTTCTGTGTTTACAGTTTCACATGTAACCCATGCAGACGAAGAGTGAGGGACAGAGTGATCAGTGTAGTTAAGTTGCAGAGTCCCAAGCCAGTACATGACAGTGGTGGGATTCGAACCTGTGTTCTGGTGTCCCTCACTTGTTATTTAACTATTTATTTAACCAATCAGTGCTTCAGCTTGGCATTTCCACACATAAGAACAGGCACAAGCAGTGATCACATTTTTATAGGATAGCCTTTCTCTCAGATATGCTGTTTTGGCTGAAGAAAATGTAAATGTAACAAAAATGGCACCAGTGTGGTGGTGGTAATTTTGCTTTAATTTAGTCATATGTTTGGGTTTGGTTAGCTTAACTTTCAGTTAATGCCTCATATGTGAGAAGGACAGCTTGTTCATGTGGTGACTTGAGAGAGCAATCAGCTCTTCTTCATTTGCTGTGCTTTATGCCATACTGCTGGAAAGCAACTGATTGCCAAGTGAAAGATAATATTTTCTTTATTGATGACAGCCTAGTTTACATAAAATGTCAATTGTTGGTGGAGTACTGTCTTATACCTGTTCTTACATTTAGAACTGCCAGGCTAACCACCATAGGTTAAATAAGTTGCAGAGCCCCAAGCCAGTACATGGATGTGGTGGGATCTGAAGCTGTCTCCTGATTTCTCTCTCTTCTCATTTAACAACTTACTTAACCAATCAGTGCTTCAGCTTCACATTTCCAGATGTAAGAATAGGTACAAGCAGAGACCCAACTTTTAAAGGACAGGCTTTCTCTCACATATGCTGTTTCTGGTGAAGAAAATGTAACAAAAATGGCACCAGCATGTTGGTGGTAATTTTTTTAATTTATTTTTATGTTTGGTTCTGTACCTGTTCTTATATTTAGAAATGCCAGGCAAAGCACCATAGGTTACAAAAGTTGCAGAGTCCAAAGCAAGTACGCATGGCGGTGGTGGGATTTTAACCTGTCTCCCGAGTTCCCTCTTATCAGTCACCTACATATATCAAGTATCAGTCGCATCTTGTTTACTCAGGGCTCCCAATGGAATATCTCATATCTTTGGTGCTGTATTCTTTTCAGATGCTGATGTGGCACAATTAATAACCATTCACATACAGCTTTCAAAAATGACAAAGCAGCAATTAAAAGAAAGCAGTAATAACATTTGTTGTTATTTTTTATGTTACTTACACAGACAATGCAGTTGCATAGTACAAGTATGCCACGGCATTCCCTAAGTAACATAAAAAATACAGAAAAAAAATGATTGCTATCTTTTACTTACCTTTTCTGCCACATGAGTGTCTAAAAAGCATCTTGTTTACTCAGGGCTCCCAATGGAATATCTCATATCTTTGGTGCTGTATTCTTTTCAGATGCTGATGTGGCACAATTAATAACCATTCACATACAGCTTTCAAAAATGACAAAGCAGCAATTAAAAGAAAGCAGTAATAACATTTGTTGTTATTTTTTATGTTACTTACACAGACAATGCAGTTGCATAGTACAAGTATGCCACGGCATTCCCTAAGTAACATAAAAAATACAGAAAAAAAATGATTGCTATCTTTTACTTACCTTTTCTGCCACATGAGTGTCTAAAAAGAATACAGAGTCACAGACGTGAGAAGTTCCATTCACACCTTCACCAGTTTTAGTTCTGATCAGTGCAGTACAGCTGTAAACTGCTATTACAGCATGAACAACCAATGAAATCATCAGACTGGCAGTTTACCACCAGTGTAAATCCTCTGATAATCAACGACTGTTGATGAGAGTATCCAGTAAATGGTCTGCAGCACAGGAATAAATACAATAAAAAAAAAAAATCAACCTCTTTAATATTTGTATTTTATTATAGTTTATAAGCCACTCGGAGGATGTGGGTCATCGGGGGATTTACCATGGCTGGCGGGGATTTACCGCTCAGCGTGGTAATCTCCCTGATTCCCACCTCCAGTGGCTAATTAAGCAATAAGGCACGACAAGGTGTATGTTATCATGTAATATTGTCACTCCTGGGGTGGGTTGAAGCACGAGGTGAAGCCAGTGCTTCCACCACCAAGAGTGATGTTTACATGGTAACTCACACTGGAGTGCCTTTATTGCACTATAATAATAGCTCGATGTTATAGAAAACAAAAAATAAAAATAAAAATGTTTTAAGTAGATTTTTAGTGAGGCAGTGTATCTTTGTTTCTGAAAAAAAATGTAGCTCCAAACATTGTCCAAAAAATCAATACAGTGATGTTATTGTACAATAACATCACTGTCTCAGGCACAGACTGACCAATCAGAGTCCAGGAAATGTTCTTGCCATTGTATAATTCTTAATTAATCAACTCACTCCACACAATAACTGTGAGAGCAAATGATCAGAAAAAAAATTAGCAGGTGCCCACAGTTTCTCTCTTACTCTCTGTCACGCCAGGTGCTCCTGACTGAAACTCTTCTATGCCTTTCAGCAAAGCTTCCCCTCTAAGAGTCAGACCAGGCCAACATCTACATGAATTAATAGCTTTCCCAATGCCTTGATCAGGAAAATGCTTTGCCTCAACATGTGTAATGCTGCTTGCATCACATTGTCAATAATCTATATATGCTGCATAACTTTACCTGTTTACATTCCTATATCACTTTCTATTATCTCCTTCTCACATGCCCCCTTCTGTTCATAATAAATATGTTTTCAAACTACAGTACTACATGCCTATGTATTTCTGTACACATTCTGATTTCACATGCACAACATTAACATTTTTCTTCCATTCCTGTGATGACTCTTTCTGCCTCCTGCACTTCCAATGCCAATACAAGCTAGCAAACATTCGGCATTGACAAATGCTTGTTATATTCATGACAGGGTATTAATCAGTTGATATCTCATGAGTGGCGAAGCCACAAGTGACATAGCAATAGACCAATACCCTCAAATGAAGATAAAAATGATATCTTAAGTCAGAGCATGTCTTATTTGATTTAAATAATAGATGTCCAGATGCTATGATCATAAAAATAGTAAAAACTTAAAAAGGGAAAAAAGCAATGTAAACTATGTAGACTGTCACATATTCAATCAAAAAATTTATGGCATGTCACATTGAATATTTTTATTGAAAGAGTTTATCAGCAAAGGCCTAATGAGGCATATAACTCATTTACAGTGGTGTCTGTTGTTAACTTTAGTCCTGAGTGTCTGTGTGAGAGAACATGCCATAGTACATTGGCAGGTGTAATGTGTCTGTGTGAGAGAACATGCCGTAGTACATTGGCAGGTGTAATGTGTCTGTGGCTGCTGCTCATGTGACAAAAGGGGGCATAAGGGAAGTCAGAGGGTACATCTACAGTCTATTCTGTTGAGAAGAGTAGTGACATTATGTGTAATGATTTGGGAAGGGACTTCTCCTACAAATAGCTCCTGGTCTGTGTAGACAGGTCCCTTCATCTGGTATTCAGATAACAGAAACCACATCTTATTGCACCACTGTTCAAGTATGATACCCAGAAGTCGCATTCAATTCAATACCAATCTTCCTCCATTACTATGACCCAACTCTCCTAGGTAGCCTTTAGGGTGTGGTGGGGGGGAGTCCATGTACAGCTGTGTTGCAGGTACATTAAACAGCAGCTAACACAAAATCTGTAGTTAATTACTTGTGTCTGCATATGACCTATTGTTCTTATATAGTTATAAACCATAATTGCGTATTAAATTAATAAAAGAATATTATAATGTATACAGAATTTTAACAGCTACAACTATACAAAATATTGTTGTCCTTGGTAGTTCACAGAGGAGGAGTCACCAAGGAGGGCACTGGTGTGGGCACACAAGAGGCCACAGAGGGTGGTGAAGAACAACAAGACTAGCCCTCTGTGGTGCAGCAAGACATCCCACCAGTGGCTGAGGGCTCCTCTGAGAAAGGTCACCATGAGAATTCCCACCCTGGTCCTTCCAGTTTGCAGGCTGCTGCAGTTCTGAAGAGGCCTCCAACTGGGAAACGTAAGTCCCTTTTTTTGTAAACAAGTATAGTAATCTAGCACAAAGTCTGCAGACTTTCCTAATGTTAATATTTCTTCCAGCTCTGTATACATCTTTACATCAACTTTTCTTTTTTTTTTAATTCAGAATTTATTCATACATTTTCCACAATAACAGGCAGTTACAATGAGAATGAGGTGAAAACACAGTTACATTATAGAGAGGTAACTGCCCAACCTACATCCTCCCCTTACTGCAGTAACAAAACCTTGTGTCCCCTAAGTGCTAAGCTCTTTACCTAAGAGCCTGCAGGGCCTTTTAAACTGAGACATGATTAAGACTGAGACAGTAAAATTAGAGAGTGAAGGGGATCCCATATTTTGGTATATACTGCCATTCTATTATGAAGACTGGCAATCGCTTTTTCTGTACGCAGATTGGACAGAATTTCGTTTACCCATTCTTGAAAGGTTGGGGTGGACTTGTCTTTCCAATGACGTAAAATAAGCTTCTTAACAGATAAGGCAATCATGGAAATATGAAACGTTCTTACTTTAACTCTAATAGAAGACAGGTCCCTTAAAAGGCAAATATCAGGAGTAAAATACTCTTGAAGGCCCAGTAAAGGATCCAGGGAAGTCTTAATTGAGTCCCATAAAAGGGAAACTTTGGGGCAGGACCAGAACATGTGAAGAAGTGTTCCTTCTTCCTGCAAACACTTAATGCATATATTAGAGTTCAAAAGAACCCATTTCTGTAATTTAACCGGGATGTAATACATGTTATGTAATATATGATATTGCATGAGACGCAATCCGTTTTGAGAAACTAATTTATGACAGGATCTCCACAGGGATTGCCAATCCAGATGGTACTGAGGAAGGATAGAGTTCCAGAATCTTGTGGGTCCAAAAGAAACCCCATATCTCTTGTAAAACAAAACCTGATATAATTTAGATATAACACCTGAAGATCCAATAAGTGAAGAAACCTCAGGTATCAGGGCTGTGACAGTCTGTGGGGGGGGGGTATTACCAAAAACTATTGTAAGTAAGTGTCTTAACTGTATAACTTTGAAGTGAGAGGGAGCTGGAATATGAAATTTCCTAATAATATCTCCTACTGACAACCATTGCACCTCTTTATCCATGAGAGAGAGTAGTTTCCCATCCCCCAATTGGGACAACCATTGACGGGGAATCTGCTTCTTATTAATAGTGAAAGATGGGGAATTCCAGATAGACTGGGCCAAGTCCAACTGGGAGTATAGTGCAAAAATGAACATAATTGTGCATATACCTTTAAAGGAGTAATTACTATAGGACATTCCTCAACCAAATGCGCACCTAGGAGATTTTAAGATAGAATAAGGTAAGGGTCCAGATTCATAGACTTAATTACATCCACTCCAATCCTAAGCCTGCCGGCTGCTCTTTTTCTGGGCTGGGAGATACCCATCTGAGACATTTTGCTAAATGACTGGCCCAATAATATATAGCCATATGGGGAATCCGTAAACCCCCCTCAAGTTTTGGAGCTGCCAATTTGTAATAGGCCAATTGAGGATACTTATCGGCCCAAATAAATCTAGTGAATATGCCATATAACTTTTTAAACCAGAGTAATGGGATAAAAGTATTGAGAAGAGATAAAGGGTAAAAAATTTGAGGGAATATATTCATCTTAATTATATTAATCCGGCCCCATAATGAAATGGGAAGTTTGGACTACCTATCAAGGTCATAAATTATCAGCTGTGAGAGGGATTCCAGATTTTCCCTAAATCATGTTAGGGGGTTACAGGATAGTTTAATGCCCAAGTATTTGAATGACCTGGGAGTCCAGCATAGACCTAAGGGACTAATGTCATTTTTGAATACCTTATGGTTTAATGGGAAGAATGAGGATTTGCTAGCATTCAGTTTGTAGTTGAACAAGTCACTATATCTTGCTATTTCACTCAACAAGGCTGGTACAGAAGATGAGATAAATGTACCAGCAAGTCATCCTCATATGCAGTGACTTTAATTTCATGACGCCCAACTCAAATGCCTTGTATAGAGACATTATTGAGAATATTTTGGATGAGAGGTTCCAGATATAAATTAAATAACAGAGGAGATAAGGGACAACCCTGTCTAGTCCCTGAGTGGAGTGGAAAAGGTTTGGAGAAGGCCCCGTTCCCATAGATCCTTGCTGTATGGGGTTTTATATAGTGTAGCAATCCAGGATATAAGTAGAGAGGGGAATTGAAAAGCTTCCAGAGCTCAAAACAAAAAGTTCCAATTCACTCGATCAAATGCCTTCTCGGCATCCAGGGAAACCAGTCCTGCAGGGAACTCAGCATCCCTGGTAGCCAAGAAAACATGAGATAGGGTACACAAGTGATCAGATGATGAGCGCCCTTTCATAAATCCTACTTGGTTTGTACCTATTAGCTCAGGGAGAACTACCGTTAACCTATTGGCTAGTATCTTCGAGAGAATTTTAATATCTTAATTTAGAAGGGAAATAGGTCTGTAGCTCTGAAAAAACTCAGGGTCTTTATCTGGTTTAGGGAGAAGAACAATCAAGGCCTCAAAAAGGTGAGGATTTGCCTTTGCCCCAGTTAAAATATATTGAAATAAACGATAAAGTACTGGTAGTAAAAGATCCCCCAAAACTTTGTAAAATAGGGAGAAGAACCCTTCAGGGCCTGGGACTTTGTCTGCAGGTAATCCACTAATAACCTCAGCAATTTCCTCCTGTGATATAGGGGGTGGTACCAAAAAACATTTGTATTGCTCTGAGAGGGAGGGCAGATGGGAATCCCTCAGATAACTCTCCGTACTCCCAGGACAGGGAGGATACTCCATGTCACTGTACAATCTTGCATAATATAGGGCAAATTCTTGTACTATTTCAGTAGGAGATACTTTCAGAGACCCGTCTGCCCCTGCCCTGATTGGGGGGATAAATCTCACAGATTCTTGTTGCTTGATATGCAATGCCAGTAGGCACATCGCCTTCTCTCCCTGATCCATGTAACCAGCCCATGTATGAATAATAGCTAGTTCTGCTTTTTCCCAAAGTAACTCTAAATATCTATCTTTCAACACTAGGAGTTTCCTCTTGTCTTCATCTGGGGCATTAGCTGAAAAATTTACTTCAAGTGACCTAATTTGGGACAGTAATGATAATAATTCCTTCTCCTGAGCCCTTTTCCTACTCACTGCCATACTAATAAGGATCCCTCTCATGAAAGCCTTGAAGACTCCCCACAAAATATCCGGCTTTGCACTATCTAAAGGGTTGGATACAAAAAAGAACTCAATTTGCCCCTTTATGATCTTGCAATATTTAGCATCTTTAAGAAGTTGTTCATTAAATTTCCATCTGGTTTCCCTGTTAGGTAAATTAAGGAATGCAAATTTGCACAACACCAATGAATGGTCAGAGACAGGGCCAGGTTGAATCAAGGAAGTCTTAACTCCAGGTAGGAGAGCCTGAGAAATAAATATGTAATCAATGCGAGACTGCAAGCCGTGCGCCATTGACCTGAAAGTAAACTCCCTAGAATCAGTGTGCAAGACACGCCAGACATCGCAGAGCCTGCACTGGTCCACTAGGTCCTTAAATGCCCTCTGCCCAGGAGAGACCACTTCTGGTCCACTACCTGACCTGTCAAGATTAGAATCTACAACTTGATTAAAGTCACCCCCCAAAATAATCCTGATGGGAAGCATTGGAAAAATAACGGATATAAGTCTCATAAAAAACCCTGGATCATCTATATTAGGGCCATATACACTACCAAGTAAAAGTGAAACTGACCAGAGAGTACCTTTAACTAGGATAAACCTTCCCTCAGGGTCTTTAATGACCTGTGTAGAGACAAAGGGAATACCCCTGTTAATAATAAGCATGACCCTGCAACTATTAGTGGATCCCTGAGCATCGTAAACCAGGCCCACCTGTTGCCTCCTTAACTGTGAAGCTTCAATTTCTAATAAATGGGATTCCTGTAGGAAAGTTACCTAAGAGCGTAATAAGCTTAAGTGTTTGAGAACCTGATATTGTTTGGGTTTTTTCCTGATCCCCTTAAGATTCCAAGTCGCAAAAGTTATTTCTTTGGCCATCTGATAATAGCTGTTAGACTTAATATGCTCAACCCAGCACCCGGGATAGATAATACATGCAACCCTACTCCCAAAGTTACTGCAGTAAAGCCCTCCCTCCTTCCTAACCCCCCCACAATTATCCCATTCCCTTCCCCCAACTATCCCATTCCCCTAACAAAACCCCAGATCCCCACCCCCACCCAACCCCCACACTGCCACAAGCAATGTTCAGCACAGTACTGGGTCTTTTCTTCCATCTCCTGCCTCCCGATGATGCACCTCTGCTAATGGCAGCAAAACTTACATTCCAAAGTAAATACTTGAGAAAGCGAATGATATTAACTACCCCCAAAAAATTAGAGAACGGCCTTGGGCTTCCAATGCCTGCACCCGCATACATATTAGCATGATAGTAAACAGATAAACGAAGTATACTGCCTAACTCATGAATATGCCAAATAACTTTGGGAACCAGAGTGAAAATTAGAGTGAAAATTGTGGGTAACTTTGCCCCATGAAAAAGCTTTGCACAAACCAGAACCAGATCGGGAGCCTAGTGAAGGGGAATAACCATTTCCTCAGATTGAGAACAGAGATCGAGAAAAACATTGCAACCATGAACCCAGGAGAAGAAAACAGAAAAAACAGATTTTCCCTGAGATTACCAGCCCTAGATTGCAAGAAATCCCCTTGGGGAAATTTGTTGTCCTGAGCTCGGGAGTATTGAGAAAATTAAGGGAGATCCTCCTCGAATTAAGAGCTGCATGGCTATAGATTACATATGCATGTTACGCCCTCTAATGGCCACAACCCGATCCTGACAGGGTAACTATAAGATGCAGAGAAAGCCCAAGACCGCTTTGGTTTCCAGTCCATGTAAAGTAAACGCTAGTCCTAGAATCAACAACACAAACTCCCCCTTCTACTCAATTTACAAGACTGAATATACTGAGACATGGAGCTCTGTTCCTAGGTAAGCAAACCCCGAGACCCCAAATGTCTATGCCCTTAACAGGAGTTAACATTCTGAAATTAGGGCTTAAGAGACTGTTAGCAGGCATGCCTTGCACTGATCCCCCTAGTCCAAGTAGGAAAACGAGAACTTCCAAATAAAACTCATTAACATTATCTCCTCAAAGAAGGAGAAAATAGCAGTTCTAAACAGCAACTCCAAGCAGCTCTTCATCCCACCAACAGGGCCTCTCAGGGCTCTCGAAACAAGTCTGGTAGCATGGATTTAAGGCTCGACAGGGCAACTGTTGGATCATCATAATTAAACCAGGATCCATTTACAAAAACTTGTAACCTGGCCGGGTATCCCATCTTAAATTTCAGGCCTGCAGCAATAATCTTAGATACGATGGGATGAAAAGCTTTCCACTTCAGACGAACCGATCCAGGCAAATCTTGTGCAATTCTCAGTTTCGTATTCTCCCAAAGAACCTCTTGTAACGCTCTCACTTTCTGCAAAAAATGCTGTTTCTCTAGGAAATTCAAAAAGCAACAGATAATAGGACGGGGGGAGCATCCGGAGAAGGCTTCAGTAGCAAAGACCTGTGAGCTCGTTCTATAATATATACTGGGCCGAAGGGAGAAGGGCCAGCAACCCGCTCCACCAGCTTCTGTGTAAATGCCACAGCATGCTGGCCCTCTTCTCCTTCTGGTAGCCCTAGTATCACCACATTGTTTCTTCGGCTATGGCCCTCCAAATCTTCAAGCTTGACCTCGAGACAAGATAACTTCTGTCGCATAGACACCAATTCAGGATCGAGATTCTGTAGCTTTTTCTCCATCAAGACTATTCGAGCTGTGTTATCAGAGACAGTTAATGAGACTTCATCCAGTTTTCTAGAGAGAGTTTTCAGGTCAATCAGCATTTCTTTCATCTCTTTACGAAAGGGCTTAAACTCTTCTAAGAATCTATTAAGTGTTAACGGTTCTTGTTCCCCGACTTGACTCGAAGGATCAGGCCTCTCTGGCCCACCCAAGGTCCGGGATTTCTTTGAGGCCTTTTCAGGAGTAGCAGGGGGTGTGTGTTTCTGTGGGGCTTTCTTCATATAAGCCTCCATCTGCCACTCTAGCACACAAACCAGACTCCCAGGATATTCAGATAATAGAAAAATTCAAAAGCAGAGGAAATGGGGAAATATAAACATCTAAAAAAGATGATTTAATGATCAGGAGGCAGTAGCTTAACGGAGGAGCTTCTACTGAGCACTCTGCATCACGTGATCCCCCTACATCAACTTTTCTAAAGAAATGCTGTGTCTATTGCTAATTGCCTAATTACATCATAATCAGCTGTTATGCGTATGGACAAATGCTGTAATGCATGGAGTTCCATGTGCTTGTTCGGCTGCAGTAGTGACATCATTATGTTGTTCTGCAGCAGTAGTAATGTCTACACTGCAACAGATCAACTTGCAATGCTGCCATATAGTTGCTTTACTCTATCCAATAAAGCTTAAGTAGTTGTTTTCTCTTTAAAGTTGAACTTGCAGAAACATCAGCATCACACTGTGTCAGTATTTTGAGCCTGCAAGCAACACTCAAGTACCCATAACCCAACCACCACTTTACTAAAACTAACTGCAATGTCAGAAATGGGCATGGGTGTCAACACACTAAAAAGATAATGTATGGACATCTATACACAAACAAGACTGTGTCTTCATCTCGAGTCTTGTATGGCAAGCAGTGAACATCTTGAGCAGCAACATTGATGCTCTGGATTGGCAAAAAAAACTCTAAATGCAGACACACCCTTGTTGTGTATAGCTGCCCATACATTATAGTGTATTTTGGAACGTGGTTATCTATAAAAATCTAAACAATTCTAAACACTGTTATGCTGCACTGCGATCATCCATTCTAGCTGTTATACTACATTAGAAAATAGGCTAAGAAAATCCAGAGCTCTGATTGGCTGATAGCTCTGGCAAGGTGGGCATCTATCAGACAAGAGAGCCTGGGTATTAAAAGTACCAGTCCCAACTGATCTGATTTCAGAAATCAAGGTGCCAGAATTTTAAAACTCAATCTGCCGCCATTTTTTTTACTGCCGCTTAGCGGACTCATTGTGGCCGGCCAACCCCCCCTGTCTGTTTAACATGCACAAAATCAGTTTAAATAACATAGAAAAACTGCCCAGTGTTTTGGTAGCGTCTGTTTAAAACAGAACTCTGGCTACTGACAAACATCACCACAACGCAAGACCCAGAACCACTGTCTGAGTTACCAGTTAATCGAGACATCACAGTCCCTGCCACTTGAACTGCTCAAAAAAACACCAGTACTATACCTAAAGAAATCCTTCTTTTGTTATTTCTTCAGTGAAAGCCACCAGCATACAAACGGCTGATCCGACACAACTGGCAGTCTCGAGCTTCTTCCCTTCTAGCACGCTTTTCCTCCTCCATCCCTCTAACCACCCGCAGTAAGTAACCCCCCCAGCAGGAAAATCCTCATTTGTTTGTTAGTTTGAAATAATGGCAGTCACAGTACTGCCCAGACATTGCTTCCAATTTCCCGCTATGACAATCTTCTAAACTCGTGTTTCTCGGGTTTAAAGCAGGCAGCAAGAAATGGAGTCCCGATCCCCCGGACATGTACAGAGACCAGAGAACTGGAGGAAAAATAAATATTTTAAATTCCTGCAGCAGTTCTAAAGCCATCACCAGTGCCATATATTTAATTAAATCACAAGAAGCTTCTGTTCATCTGAAGTAACACCCTACTCAGTAGCTGTTAATAAAATATAAAAAACATTGGAGCGCTAGCCTGCCACATCCTTTCGCTTGCTCTGCACTTCCTGGTTTTACGAGGCAGGGTGCTCACTCATGCAACAGCCATAAGTTTTGAGTGTAAAGAAAAAGAAACACTCCAAGTAGGCCAGAAAACTGTTTTTTTTTTTTATTTTTTTGTCCTGCCGACTGCAGGAGAGATAAACATAAAAATTAAATCTACTGTTACGGTGCTGGGGGTGTGTGTGGGGGGGAGGATAAGTACAATGGAATGGTTATCTAGGGGTGACAACAGAACATAGAATAGCACAGAAAAGAAGGAACTATTTTACAAGCAAATGTCTTTCAATGAATTTATACTACACTTTTTTAGTTATTTATTTTTTTTTAAATCTACATAAAACTGCCACAGATATCCCATTTTCTAAGCACAATAATACCCTCCAGGGTGGGTGGTATGGGGCAATACCAGACCTTCCAGGGGCTATAAGGCCCTCTGCCGCATTACCGCTCAATCTGCTGTGGGTGGTGGCTGCTTACCTAGATATGTAGTTAGTGCAGCATGACAGTTTAGAACTATAGTCGGGCGCAGCCTGACATTCAAATAAATCCCAATCTGTAAACATGGCAGCAGTGGTCCTATCTAAAGAAATGTCAGACAGCTTTGACATTTATTTTCTAAGGAAAACTGTCTGGTCTTCTGGCCAAAATACACTATAAAAAACAATCGATGTCGTCCAATCGGTAACAAGCTGGTTACCGCGTCATGTGGTTGCCATGGTGACTTAACCTCTTGATCTTCACTCTTGAGGTTAATGATGCTACCACAGCAACCACTTGACGTGATAACAAGCTTGTTACTGATGGGATGACATTGATTATTCTCTATATCATCTATATAGTAACAGCATGTTAATCACCCCCTAGTACCACAGTGTGACACAAGCAGCAGCACAGTACCAAGAGTTCTAGGAAAACATAAACTGAAGTTACAAACTCAAATGGGCAGACTAGGTGGGCCATAGTCCCTTATCTGCCGACACTGTCTATGTATGTATCTATGTAATAGTGTCAATAATAATCCATGTGGCATGATTATCAAACTGGACATGATTGTATAATATGTATTAATGTAATCCAAATCAGATTGCTGTGCTTCCAAGACCTTTATTATAATAAAACTACGTGATGTGACCTGGGAGTTTACATAATGTATTTTTCAGCTCATGTTAAGCTTGTGCATTGTGAAGGTAGTATGTTGGGAGTAGGTAATGTGTGGTGGAGGTGGATAGCAGGGTTTAGCCACAAGACACAGATAATAATTACGCATATATATGTGGTATACATTCAGTGACACAAGCATAGTTAACATGAAGTAATGGTTCCAATATCAAACATCTATAGTTGTGTTCCTTTAAAAAAACTACTTGGGTGTACATTGTCTAGAGTGAAATCTGTAAATATATGTAAAGATTTATGACCAAAGATTATCTAGTATCTCACAGGCATACATCAATATCTATAAATGTTAGCATACCACAATCTATGAAAATGTTAAGCAAAAGTTTCAAGAGCCATAACTGAAGTCACTCATTGCTGCTTGTTAATAGATTTTCCAAACATACATTCATGAGTTTTTCTTATTTTTCAACAGATCATTCTCCTGTGTGGGAAGAGCTCTTGGTTCGACCGTGTTTAAGTGAACTCAGCCATCAGACAAGGATGTGGAAGAGAACATTTTTTGTTGTTATTGTTTTTAAATAACATTACATTTGGGCAGCGTTTTTCTGTGTTTTTCTTTTTGTTGTTAAAATTGACTTACCACTGATTCTGAGTGTCACCGTAAGCTGTGACAGTAAGTCAGTTCATTCAGCACTCAGGAAAGGAAGAGCCGGTGCTGGAGCATACGTCAAGTGAGAGTAACCATGAAAATGTTTGCCATAATAAACATTCCTTTATTACAGCAAATAATGCCATGGTTTTCCCATGTAAAAAAAGGAAGACCCAGTTATTATATAGAGAAAAGAGTTCAGTCTAAATGTACTCCTCTTACATATCAAACTGTGGGGAAGCAGAATGTCAGGTCATTGAGAAAGTAGTACTGACTGCTAGATGTATGCAAAACAAAAACAGACAGGTAAGTATAACCGTAAAATAAAGTACAATGACATAAAAAAACAATCAATGTCATTCACAATAGTAGGACAAAGCTCTTTAACCATGTAATTACAGTTACGTTAAAGTTCCCTAGATATTTTCTGTTTAGTGAATGGGGGAATGGGGGGGAATTAAGGGTGCAAGAAGTCACAGCATGTCATGCTTCTGCATACACGCTGAACAGTGTGCAGCAGTACATGTTCAAGGGTGTGAGCAAAGATTCCTGTTTACCAGACACTTGCACATCATGCAAACTTGCAGCACACTGGTCCACAGATCATGTGTGCTGCAAAGTCAGTCGCCGTAGAATGCCAGGGTTCTGCACACACTGTACTACCGCAGCATACTAAAATTTCTTCATTTGAAGAAACAGCTTTGCATGTCTGTGGTTGGGTGGAGGGTGATGGGTAATGTTGTCCTAAACCACAGTCCACAGCTTATTCATTGAGTGAACAATGTGTAATGGTAATCCATTATTCAAAGACTAAATTCAATCACAATAATAAACTGTTTAAAAATAGGTTTGCTTCTAATGTGTTTTAAGTTATAGCACAGTAAGTAACCACTTGTCTTGAACAGTACAGCATGTTCTGTGTTACTCTTTACAAATGTTGTGCAATATCACAGTCTTTATATCACTCAGTCAGTGGAATAATAACCCTCTGCAGCCTGTATTATTCAGCCAGTTGGCAATCCAATGTATGATCAAAGGATTTATGCCATGTTTCTGTAACTTATGTATTAAAGCCCAATGTGGCATGTAATAGAAGGCTTTTTTGAAATTGAGAAATATCAGATAAGCAGGTATTTTACTGTCAAGAGTATGACTAATATAATCATAAAAACTTATTAAATTAGTGGAACAAGGGTGCCCCTTGACGAACCCATGTTGGTTGGAGTCAATGCTTACTACAGATGGAGTTAACATATCTTTTATTATTCTTTCTAATATTTTGCAAAAAATCAGTGTAAGTTCAATAGGGCAGTAATTATTAATGATACCTATATCCCCCTTTTTAAAAAGAGGCATTACATGTGCCCTTCTCCAGTCAGATGGTATGAGTCTGGAATTAAGACTACTTTCATAAATAATCTTTAAGGGGGGACATAAATGGTCTTTCATTAATAATATAGTATCTCCTGATATACTATCAGGACCTGGTGAAGAACCTTGTTTAATAGTATTTAGTTTTTCCTTTACAACATCTATTGAAACTGGCACCTTACTTGGTGAATGGATATCTTTGAAGACTTCTATACCTCTTGAATTATTGTAAGCCTTACAAAAATGAGAGTTGAGTAAATGTGCTATATCACTTGGAGTAGATACAAGAGAGTCGTTAGCCATAAGTGGACCAACTTTACACTCTTGTTTCTTGAAGGAGTTTAAGTAACTACACAAAATCTTGTGATTTCCTTTTTTGAGCCTGTGATGCTACATATTTTTCTGTGCCAAATTTAGCTTTTCTGATTTCTTTTTTACTTTCTTTTGAATTTGTTTGAAATCTGACCAGGTTCTTGTACACTTGTTAGTGATATATTTTTTTAACATGTTATTCTTCTTTTTGATGATTTTGATTAAATTACCAGATATCCATCTGGGATTTGAGCTAAGTTTTCTTTTCTTTATTTTTTGGAATAAACTTGTGAACCACCTCCAAGACAATATTCTTGAAGGAAACCCATATATCATCAATGTCTGGGCCATTTAGAATTTCAGCCAAGTTAATGTTCACCAGATAGTCATTTAGTGCAACTTTATCAGTTTTATTACATGCAAAGACTTCCGTCAGATTAACTGATTGTACCCAAATCGAATTTAATTGTGCAATTATTGCTGTTACCTATTGGTGCAATAACTTTGCAGTTTTGAATTTTTAAAGATTCACTGCCTAGGACGATATCAAGTATATTAGTTCCTCATGTTGGAGTAGATACATACTGGGTTAAATTTAGTTCCTTGAAAAAATTGAAAAATTCTTTTGAAGCCTGGCTACTGGCAGATTTATTAGGCCAGTTGATATCTCTAAAATTTAAATTACTCTTGTGTATGATGTTTCCCATTTCTGCAGCAGATTCCACCTCCGTGTAGATTTCATTTAGAACTAAACTCTGCACATCCAGGGGTCTATAACATAGACCTAATACAAAATTGTTGTTTTTTAAGTAATTAAAACTGATCCAGAGTGACTCCACTGAACTCAGTGACTTTTTTTTATTTTGTATGAAATGTCGGTTGCATTCAAGGAGGAATTAATATATAGGGCTATACCCTCACCTTTTCTATTTTCTCTACTCAGGCAAAACAAGAAGTAGCCAGCAATTGATTTGTTCCATACAATTTCTAATGGCCACCAAGTTTCTGTTATTCCAATAATATCTGGTTGATCAGATTTGGACTGCATAATTAATCCATCAAATTTATTGCCAAGACTATGGGAATTCAGTAGTAAAAATTTTTATTTACTCTTTTTATTTTTTTTTTTTACACTACGGGTACCTGGAGAGGATATAGTAGCACTATCAATTTTCCCCACTTTTACAAGTTTAAATTAAAAGAAGGGACATGTCTATGAAACTGAAGGCTATGTTCCTTCACTCCATATTTATTAAGTGGGAGGCCATCTCTTGCAAGCAGATTACAATGTTGATTAAATATGGAACAATGATTAATAAAAGTGATATTTTCATTGGTGCACCAATTTCATAATCTTGCATTAATTCTACCAACTGTATGTTTTGTTTTCATGTTTCACATGGGGGATTGGAAGAATGCCAGAAAAACTTACTTTACAGTTCTTTGAAGTAAGGGATTTTTCTAATTCAATAAGATCATAACATATATCTTTTTTGTGGGAATAACCCACATTATTCATGCCTACATGAAGAATAATACTTGATGGCTCAGAAACTGAAGTATCAATTATGGTTTTAATGTCCTCAATGTTGGCCCTTGGAAAGCAATTAAATGAAGTACTACTATTATTTCCATTGCAAACCAGAGAGTCCATATACTTTACAATAGAATCACCAATAATAACAGTGGGCATGGAGTCGATTAGTTCATTATACATTGGATCACATTCATGCTGCATTGTAACTAATGGAGCATAGCTACTACTAGAAAGTAAGGATTGATCATTGTAATTGCTAGATCCAGAACCATCAAAATTTGAAGGACGTAAGATATCAGCCCTTCTTCCTTTCTTTAATTTCCTTTTTGGGACAGACTCCCAACCTTCCTCTAAACAGGGATCATTTTCAAGTTCCCTAATTATTTTATTTGATCTATTGCTTGAATGCTGATTAGGAGAATATACACCAGTTACTGAAAGAGCCTTAGCAGAAGTAACATCATTCCTTTTCTCAGGTATAGACAAGCTATCATGGGGCAGTGAATTCATATTATCCATTGTTGAAGTATTTATGGACTCAGTATGGCTAATACTGTCCTGATTCAGGTTAGTGCTTGTGGACTGTATTTGTTGATTAGAAGTGGTTTCTTACCATATTGTCTACAATGTTTTCTAACACCCCAAGATATTTAGCTCTTTTTAATTCTCCAGTCAAACTACTAATTTATTTTTTGAGAGTAGGTATTTATAGACAATACTTGCAGATATGGTTCGTGGGCAGCTGATGTATAGCTGGTAAATTAAATAGAATACGATTACATGAACAGCAAATGATAAGCACATGCCCATTAATGAGGGGCAGGGAAAAGACATCTACACCTGCACCACTCATGTTGACACAAGAAAAACTCAAATAAGTAAACTGAGCTGTTGTTAAAACAAGACCTGATTCTACTCAATACCTGATAAATTTAAGGATATTCATCCTTGTCCTGCTGGGCCCACTGGACACACTAGACACATGTGCAAAGACACACCTGTCTCTGCGTGCATCTCTGTGTGTAGCTCAGCGCATGCGCACCCTGTTTGCTAAGGTGAGATTTTTGAAGTCGGGACCTGGAAGTCACAGTCAGGTCACATGGCCAATACCAGACATCCCGACTATGAAAATATAAAAATTAACATTTAAAAATCAACCTTTAAGGTCCTGCTTGCACAGCAATCTCATACAGATCCTTCTAGCCTGCTCCACATTAAATGTCTGCTATCCTTTCAGTGCATGTAGTTTTAGTCCACAGAGCAAAGGACTACACTGCCCAGACTCCCTCCAACACAGGACAGCTACTAAGCCTGCCCCTCCTCACTTTGTGGCTTACAATAAAAATTAAAAATAAAGCACATAAGCTATGGACTAGAGCCTGTCCCACAGCTTTTGGCTGTCTCACAGGCCAGTCCTTGTAAAACTGGCTTTACCTGCATGCAGTGTGCTTTGTGGTTTTTCTCTAACCTATGTAACCCACCCACCGCTTCATCACAACTTGCACAATGTAGCTTGCATGGCAACATAATAATAATAACATGCATAAATAGCATATGTATTTTCCTATCACGTCATAATCATCCATAATCAGTTGTTTACCTATCTGCTTGTACATATTTATCTTCAACCGTAGTACATATATAGTATATATAGGCATATGGTACATATAAGCAAACAATTTTGTGAGCATAGTTGAAGACAAAGCTAAGTGACATAGTAGCACTGCATGAACACTCAACAATTCACTTTAGTTAAGATTCATAGTAAGTGAAAGTACTCTGTGACTTAATAAAACAATATTATAAATACATGTTGAGCCCATCACTCTGTTGTTAAGCCATCTTACATAGAAACACAGACTTTGACAGCAGATAAGGACCGCTTGGCCCATCTAGTCTGCCTATTTCCCTACCTACAGGATAGGCTGCAGATTCTAGTCAACCAACAGCCTATTTCTTCCTATCCCCCACAAGAATTGCCTTATGTCTGTCCCATGCATTTTTGAATTCTCCCACAGTTTTAGACCCCACAACCTCCTCAGGAAGGCTGTTCCATGCATCCACTACCCTCTCTGTGAAATAATACTTCCTCACATTGCCCCTGAACCCCCCCATCTTTAAATTGTGTCCCCTTGTTCTTGCACATCTCTTTTTCTGAAAGATGCTACCCTCTTGGACTTTGTTGATTCCACTGAGGTACTTAAAAGTTTCTATCATGTCCCCCCTCTCCCTTCTTTCCTCAAGGGTATACATATTAAGCTCCTTTAGTCTCTCCTAGTACGGCTTCTCTTGCAGACCCTGCACCATTTTAGTTGCCCTCCTTTGGACTGCCTCTATCCTGTCTATGTCCTTGTGGAGATGGGGTCTCCAGAACTGGACGCAGTACTCCAGATGGGGTCTCACCAACTGTCTGTACACAGAGATAACAACTTCCTGTTTTCTGCTGGTGATGCCTCTCCCTATGCATCCCAGTATACCCCCAGCCCTCCCTACTGCCTTCTCACATTGCTTGCTAACCTTAAGGTCATCTGATATGATTACCCCAGGTCCCTTTCCTTTTTTGTTGTTGTTACTACCTCCCCCCCATTGTGTATTCTTCCCCTGGGCTCTTGTTTCCCAGGTGCATTACTTTGCACTTCTTTGCATTGAATCCAAGCTGCCATTCTTCTGACCATTCCTCCAACCTTGCCAAGTCCCTTCTCATCCTTTCCACGCCTCCTTGTGTATCAACCCTGTTGCAGATCTTTGTGTAATCTGCAAAGAGATATACTTTTCCTTCCAGTCCCTCTGCAATGTCACTTATGAAGACATTAAAAAGGACTGGACCCAGTACTGAACCCTGCGGTACCCCACTAGTAACCCCTCTTTCTTCAGAGTGGACTCCATTTACAATTACCTTCTGTGTTCTGTTGTCCAGCCAATGTTTTACCCAGGCTACCACCCTGGGACCCACTCCCCGGCTGGTTAATTTGACTATTAATCTTTTGTGTGGGACTGTGTCAAATGCCTTGCTAAAGTCTAGGTAGGCCATGTCCAAAGCCCCTCCCTGGTCTACTACTTTGGTCACTCAGTCAAAGAAATCTATTAGATTTGTCTGACATGACCTTCTCGCTGTGAACCCCTGCTGCCTTGGGTCCTGTGCCCCACTGGCCTCTAGGTACTCAACAGTTCTTTCCTTCAGAAGTGACTCCATCACTTTCCCTACCACAGAGGTCAAACTGACAGGTCTGTAGTTTCCTGCCTCTGTCTTGGTCCCACTTTTACAAAGGGGAAGCACATCCGCCTTCCTCCAGTCCTCGGGTAACACACCATCCTCCCATGATTTATTAAAAAGAGTAGCCAGTGGTTTCACTAGTTCCCCTCTTAACTCTTTTAGAATTCTGGGGTGAATTCCATCTGGCCCCATTGCTTTGTCCACCTTCAGTTTTAGGAGTTCTTGCAGAACCCTTTCTTCTGTGAAAGGACTGGGATCGACCCCCCTATCAAGAGTGCTTCTGTTAATTGGATTAGGCACTTCACCCTCCTCTTTTGTGAATACTGAGCAGAAATATTCATTCAGTATCCCTGCTTTTTCACTCTCCCCTGCCCACCCACCGTTCATTCTATTCAGCCTCACTATCCCTCCCTTTGTCTTTCTATGCTCGCTGATGTATCTATAAAAGGTTTTATCCCCCTTCTTAACTGAGTTGGCTATCTTTTCCTCAGTTTGGGTTTTGCTATTCTGACTTCCCTCCTGATTCTTTCTGCCTTAACTGGTACAGCTCTCTGTCCTGCTCCTTCTGTGTTTCCTTATACTTCCGGAATGCTATCTTTTTCTTCCTGACTTTCACAACCACCTCTTTTGAGAACCATAGTGGCTTTTTCTTTCATTTTGATTTGTTTATTTGCTTCATACAAAGGCTTGTTGCCTCTGTGATGGCAGTTTTGATGATTCCCCATTGTTGCTCCACACCTCCTTCTAGCCTGTTTGCTAGTGCTTTTCTGAGGCACTCTCCCATCTTGCCAAAGTCAGCCCTCCTGAAGTCCAGTACCCTCACTTTTGTGTGGCTTGACTCTGTAGCTGAGTTTAACATGAACCACACTGTTTGATAGTCACTTGTTCCCAGATGGCAACCCACTTCTAGATCTGAGATCCTCTCACTGTCCCCATTTGAGAGTACGAGGTCTAAGATTGCTACCTCATGAGTGGGTTCCAAAACTAGCTGTCTGAGGCTTTCCACCTGTAGAGCATCAAGAATGGCCCTGCTCTTGGATGTGGCTGCATCAAATGTGCTCCAGTTAACATCTGGCATATTTAGGTCTCCCATCAACAGTATCTCCCCTTTCTCTGCCATCCTAAGAATGCCTTCTATCATATCCTTGTCCATTCCCTCCCCCTGACATGGGGGTCGGTACACAACCCCTGTGTGGATTGTGGTGCCCTTTCCAGTCTCCAAGGTGACCCACAGTGCCTCCTCTCCTCCCTGTTTGCTCTTTTGTTCAGTTGCTTTTATCCCTTCCTTTACATAGAGAACTACTCCTCCCCCTCTTCTCCCTGCCTGTCTCTCCTGTAGGTTATGTACTCTGGTATGTTAACATCCCAGTCATGGTTCTCTGTACCGTGTTTCTGTGACTGCTACGATATCCAGGCATCCCTCTTCCATCAAGGCCATCAGCTCAGGGAGCTTGTTGCCCAGACTACGGGCGTTGGTACTCATTACCCTCCATTTCTTGATGGCCTTACCCCTTTTTGACCCATCCCTGTTCTTATTACGTTTGTCACTTTCTCCATTTACTCCTGCGCTTCTCCCTATTGACATCTCTATGTTGGTGTTTACCACACTTACTACCATGATTTTTTGGGGGGGGTTAGGATTTCCCTACTCCTTTCCAGTGCCTCCCCCTTGGCTAGTTTAAATTCTTGCCAATGAAGCATTTAAACCTATCACCTAGGATTCTGGTTTCCCTCCTGGACAGATGCAGCCCATCATGCCACTATAGGCTTGCATCACTCCAGGTGGACCCCCAGTCCCCAGTGAAGCCAAATCCCTGAGCTCCACACCAGTTTTTCAACCACTGATTGAATCCCATGGTGTGGAACACCCTAGCCTCTCCTATGTCATAGATGGGCAGCACCTCCGAGAAGGTTACCGTGTGTGCTACTTGTCTAAGGCCCCTCCCCAATTCCACAAACTCTTCCTGCACTTCTCTAATTCCTTTCTTAGCCAGGCTATTTGTCCCTAGGTGGACAATAACATCCAGCTCCCTCCTCTGTGCAGCTGCTCCGGCAATCCTGAGGATTCACTCCCTGTCCCTCCAAGCCATGGTGCCAGGCAGGCACCTTACCTCCCTCTCCCCTTCCTCTCCCCAGTTCTACCTTCCTAACAATGGAGTCTCCCAACAGGAGTTGTTTCCTTCCCCTGTGGGGTCCCCTGCCACCCTCCTGTGAGTCTCCTTTGTGGAGGTTCCCAGCATCCTCCTTGGTCTCCACTGTGGGTGCCTCCATAGAGGAATCACACTTTGCCAGAATGGCATAGGAATTGTGGAGAGGTACAACTGGAGGGATGCACCTCTGTTCCACCACCCTCACCCTCCCTGAGCCCACTGAGGTCCAACCGCTCATCTTTTTTGGCAACCTCTGAGGCAACAGCAGTGGCACTGGTGGTCCCTGGATGGAAGAGGAGGTTCCACAAATCCTGGCCAACTCAGCCTGGAGATAAGCAACCTCCTCCCCTCAGCCCAGAGAGGTGCCTGCAAATGGGACAACACTGCATCCTCAAGAACGTCTCCCAGAAGACTGCTGCTCCACAGCCACTGCACTGCACCACTCCCACCATGTCTTATTTCTGGCCCCTTAACTGTTTGCGATCCTTATTCTTTCCTCTGTTTTTTTTCTTCTCTCTCTCCTTATTTTCTACCTGTGTGCCCCTTCAAGCTCCTGATTGTCCTGTTCTGAGACAAGAATATCCTATATTTCTCAGTAGACCCCTTACTTGCTCAGAGGCAGACCTCCAGCAGCTAGAGGGGGCCAGAGAGCTACTCTTGCCCTTCTAGGATGGTGGGTCTTTGGTGGCTCTGTGATCACTCACTTCCTGCTCCCAAACAGGAAGTTCCTGTTGTCAGTCAAATCCTGTGCCTATAAATGTAGAACTAGCTTTGGGTGGGAGGATGGAGGGGAGGGAAGGAGGGCAATATAGTCCCAGTAGAGAAGTCCAGTCACACAGCAGTCCTTCCTCCTGGTGTCTTCTGCCAAGCTAGTAGCAGAATCTTTGTAAGGCAGTCTTTAAATTTAGCTTCCTTTTAGCTAAGCCACTCCCCCTACTTACTAGATCTTTGTAGAAGTAATTTAAACCTCACAGCTATCAAGTCCTTTCAATTACCTGAGATTTACACCTAGATAACTGTTCAGATAACCATTCAGTTCAGTTAACTCAGACAAACACACACTTTAATTTTGTTTGTTTTGTTAGTTTTTTTTTACCCTAAATTAAAGGTCCAAGTACAAGAGTTCTACTTCTTTAGTCCCAGTAGAGAAGTCCAGTCACACAGCAGTCCTTCCTCCTGGTGTCTTCTGCCAAGCTATACTATGTCATATCAATGGCATGACAAAACAGTAATTGTCCCATGAAATAATTTAAGTAATTCAGTCCACAATTTCACAATCTTTGTAGCCCATACAGTATAAAATAGAATGCATAGTGTCTGGTTGACACTTCTGTTCAGCATTGCAGTGCATCATCTCCCATACAACAATGTACTGTAACTTATCCAGAAAAAAAAAAAGAAATAAAAACTGTTTTTTAAAAGCAGTTTAAATAATCTTCACCAGCATAATCACTGGGTCACAAAACCCCAGATAGGGAGTGTTTTCAATGAGCTAGTTAACCTGCCTCTGTAAGCCTATCCCAGATAGTGAGTTGCTGGAATTACCTAGTGAAAGTGCCTCTGCCAGCCTACAACAGATACTGAGTTTTTGAAATTGTCTAGTTAACTTGTTTCTACAGGTGTACCCCAGATAGGGAGTAGTTGCAATCAGCTGATTAACCTATCTCTACAGGCCTACTTAAATGTGTAATAAAGTTACTTGTTAGTGTAAGGTTGATCACCGGCCTAGCCTGCTTATGTTCAGTTGTCCCAATTGATGTACCTGATTACAGCAATAACTAAACAACCAAAGGTGGAAAAAAGAGAGAATGACAAAATATAAACTCGAGTACATTCTTACAATATATTTTTCTGTGTCATTTCTGTTTCAGCACAGCTTAAACAGTCCAAATCCACACAGGAGACCATCTGCCATTTGTTGGGGGCTGTGGAGGATGGCAACTGTGCTGCAGCCTGACACATTGCATTGCTGGCGGAGAAACAGAATGTCATTATTCAACAGCAAGATGATATTCTGGATCTCATTCAGCAGTGCAGCCATGTCAGGCATCTTAAACTGGTGGCCATCTGTGGTCTCCAGGATAGCAACTGGGGTCTCATCCATGCAGTGCATGCACTGCCTGATGAACAAGAGATCCAGGTTGCAGTCCAGGAGACCACCCTCAGTCTCCTTCAGTGGCTGGTGGAGGGACAGTTGGAGGCCTCTGAAGGCATCCAAATTTTGGTACATCACAAACTGCAGCAGCTTCAGAGCCAGGACCAGGCGTTCCTTCCTCAGCAATGGGAACCTCAACATGTAGCCTCTCCTGATGCAACATCAGAAGAGGAGGAGCAATAAATACCTGATCCCCCACCCTCTTGAGGACAGCTTCCACTTCCTCCTTCTCCCCCAAGGTCCCCTCATCACAACACCAGGACAAATACATCCTCATTATTCCACCGCAGCATCACCCCCCCCTTGTGTAGGGGAGTGTACTATAAATACTTTCATTTTTTGTATTTATTTATTTTTTGTATGAATTAAAACACATTATCTTTTTTTTAATATTTCATGTATTTTCAAAAAAATGTGTTGTATTATAATGTGCAAATATTTTAAAAAATCATAATTTGAATATTTTATTTGTTGTTTAAAAACAAATAGTAAAGATTTTGAATGTTTTGTTACAAAAAAATGTCTGGCTCTTTTATCCATGTAATAAACATTGCTAAAGGTTACACACACATAGCTAACTAACATTTTCCATATTGTCATTGTTGGTACTTCTAAGGTGATAGGATCCTATAAAATGTATGACAGTCAGGTTGTCTACTTCCACCCTCTGTAGTTGAACAACACAACACTGGTTGTGGACACACATGTACATGTAAAAAGTACACAACTACACAGTCGCAATTTGGAACAAAAGCAAGCAATATGATGGAATAGGCTGTGCATGGAAACAGATTTCAACACTTATCCAGGGCACAGTAAAGCATGCTGCCACCGCTTAAATACCTCTAACCACTTAAGGTGAGATAAAATCTGTTCCAAGCACATAACCCCTACTGTCCTATTGTAGTTGTGAAATAGGTATTTTCTGTTGCAGAACTTTCAATAGCAAGGGATTAGATTAACATTCTATTAATCAGCTCCCCATGGTTGCGTCGGTACTTCAAAGGTCATAGTATCCTATGGAATGTATAACAATTATGCTGTGTACTTCCACCCTCAGTAGTTCCATAACAACAGTTGTGGAAACACATGGGCATGTAAGAACTATACATCTGCAGTGTCTCAACTTGCAACACAAACAAGTAATGCAACAGAATAGGATGTACATAAAAACAGTGCAACAGTAAGCCAGGGCACAGTAAAACATGCTGCCAACCAATCAAGGTGTACAAAATCTGTACACACCACAGTACTGTCTTATTTATTTATATTATTTATTGTAGTCTAGGATTAAGACCTGTGAGCTGAGAGCTCATCACATAGGTTCCACATCAAAGGGTTACATAAGCAGGTTACAGGGTATCTGCCAGCAGGCAGTATACACTTACAAAGATACAGTGTTGGGAAGGTACAAGACAAATCACAGAAAAACAGTACTCACTGAGGGGAAAAGGTTACAAGATAAATGGCATTGTACAATGTATGCCATCACAAATAAGTTTAAACATACATTAGGTAGACACTCAGAGGCAGTACTAACTGACAACAAAAAGTGAGAATTAGACCATGAGGCCTAGTCAGAATGTGGGGGGAGGAGGGAAGGAAGGAGGGTGGGTGAAAGGGGGGTAGGGTAAGAATAAGAGAGGAGAGGGTAGGGTGGGGAGGAAGGAAGGGAAGGTAAGGCAGCTGGTGGGGAGAGCAGCAGATTAGTGGGTGAAGGCAAATGAAATAAGAGAGCATAAGGAAGTGCATTGGAGCCAACTACACAAAAGGCTGGAGTCAGCTGGGATTTGAGTGCAGTTTAAAAGACACATAGCAGGGGACTGCTAGTGGAAGCAATCACAGTTGGCATAGGTTACTAGGTGTTGCCATAGCTTATGTTTAAAGGAGCCCAGCATGACTGAAAAGGTTATGTCATTCTGTAGGGAGTTGAACCAGAGCAGGGCCCTATAGGTGAAGGACCTTTGACCTTGGGAGGTGCTGCAGGGGTGGTCTTGAAGATCTGGTTGTCTGAGCATCTGGTCCAATGCTGGTTGCAGTAGGGGGTAAGAAGCTTCTGAACCCCAGGGGGTACCAGACCTAGGTTTACTTTTTTAGCAAGCAGACATGTATGATATATAATTCTGCTTTTGAACTGGAGCCAGTTAACCTGAGTATGCAGATCACAAGTGAGTGTAAGATGCACTGCTCTGGTGAGGAGCAAGCAGGCTTTATTTAGAGCCATTTTAATATGGTGGAGGGAGGTTTCAGTGGCAGATCCAAAAATGACCAACCCATAGTCTATAAGTGAGACAAACACGCTTCGTATAGCTAGTTTCAGAGTTTCTGAAGTCAGACAATGCTTACACCTGTAGAGGAGTCCAATCCACCTATTAATGGCTTTGGCGATATTGTCAATATGCAGAGTATAGGATAGACAGCTGTCAATAGTAATTCCCAGATATTTGAAGTGCTAAACTAATTCCAATAGAGAATCCACATTATTAGTGATAGTAAGAGGGATGATTAGTGAGTTTGAGAAAAGCATGGTTTTAGTTTTTTTTATAGTTCATTATGAGTTTGTGATCACAGAACTATTTCTCTACACTGGCAAAACTAGGTTGTAGCTGGTTCTCAAGAGTCTTGGGATCAGGGTTGCTGGTATAGATGACAGCATCATCAGCATATAGCAATATATGGTTATGACAGGAGTTAGGGAGCTTGTTCATGAAGATGTTAAACAGGAGAGGTCCCAGGATGGACCCTTGTGGAACACCGGAGCAGACAGATCTATTACCAGAGAGGGCATCACCAATCTTAACCTTCTGCAACCTGTTATCGAGATAGCTTTTAAACCAAGTTGCAGAGTCATTGGAAAGCTCAATGCCAATTAGTTGGTCGACCAAGAGGGCATGATTTACCTGTCAAAGACTTTGGTGAGGTCGATGAATGCTAAACCAGCCAGATGACCTCAATCAAGAGAGTTATGGATGAAGCCCATGAACTCCAGTAAAGCTATGATAGTGCTGTGTCCATTCCAGAACCCATGTTGCTGGGAGCATTGTAACTGGTACTTTTCCATATATTCTACCAACTGATCTGCAACTATTCGCTCAAGGGCTTTTGAGAGAGGAGGGAGAATGGAGATTGGCCTGCCGTTACCGCGTAGGGCTTGAGCACCACTTTTATGCACTGGTGTCACTACTGCAGCTTACCATTTCTGTGGGAACTGAGAGTAACAGAGGGATAAGTCAGATGTCTTGGTTAGGTGTGTGAGGATTTCATCCAAGGTGAGGGCAACCAGTTTAAGGTCAAGGGTATCTGCACTGAAACTTGATTTCCTAAGCACTTTAAGGATATATTTTCTTGCTTCAAGTTCTGTGATTACTTTGAAGTGGAATGGCAGATGTTTGCTGATCATGATTCCCAGGGGTATCATTTGTTGAGGTAGGGTTGTAGTAGTCAGGGTGGAGAACATGACAAAGGTCAGTGAAAGAGTTATTAAAAGTATTTGCAATTGTTCTTGGCTCAAGAGTGGGGACGCCATTGACAAGGAGCAAGGAGGGAGCTGGCTTGAGGTCCTTACCAATGATGTCTTTAAGATTGCTGCAGAACGTTTGGCCCTCATGCCAGGAGTGAGAGAGGGCTTCTTTGTAATAATGGCTTTTTGCGGTGTGGATAGCCCTGGTGCATGCATTTCTAGCTTTTTCATAACACTGGATATTGGATTGTCTTCCAGTGGCCTGGGCCATATGCCAGAGATGATCCCTGGATTTCAAGAGCTCAGTGAGGTCCAGTGTGATCCATGGATTGCTGGTACCTTTGACTTTCCACTTTTTTATTGGAGCATACTTGTCACAGGCAGCATTGAATTGGTTTATGAAATGATCAAGTGCAGTGTCTACATCCCTGGCAGTGTGCACTTTTGACCAGCCTTGGTGGTGAAGATCTGATTTCATCGGCTCTAGGTGTCCACAGATGAGGAACCAGTTAATGATTGTTCTGGAGGAGGGCTTGGTAAATTTATTAGACCAGCAACACATGACAGGAGAGTGCTCACTAACAACATCAGTGAGTACTATGGCATCGGAGATGTGGTCAGGACAGTTCAAGATCACCCAATCCAGTAGCACAGCAGTTTCAGTCTTGTAGTTAAATCTTGTTGGGTCTCAATAAGCTGGGTGAAATGGACAGCTAAGATGGAATTTCTGAAAGAGCTAGGCCAGTTGACATTGAAGTCATCCAGCATAATGATTTCAGAATTAAGGCTCAGACTACCTAGGCAGTCCAAGAGTGAGTCTAGTCCAGCACCAGCCTGCCTGGATGGGATATAAACTGATAACACAGTGAGGGCTTTGTTGTGTGCTCCAAGAAGCACTTTAGAAGCAAACATCTGCATATTGTCATCAGTGCTAGGCAAGGACAGGATGAGATCCTGCAATGCATTCTTTAGGTAGATTGCATAGCTACCACCTCTTTTTGTAAGTCTGTCTTGTATGAAGACTGTGTAGCCTGGGAGCAAGATGGATGCATCTGGAATCCTGGGTGAGAGCCAAGTTTCAACCACCAAGAGAATATCTGGATTGTGCTGTGTGACCGAGGTCTGCAGATTGTCAAATTTAGAGTGACGACTACAGATGTTAATCAATGCTAGTGTGAGTGTCCCAGTTTTCCCAAAAGGAGTGTGTTGATTTAAGGGTGGGCTGGGGTTGGGGTGAATGTTACCTGAGAGCAGCAATAACAACAGTGCAAGTCTTTCTAGTTTATCCTTAATTGCTTGTTATAGGTTTTTATACTTGTACGGTACTGCTTTGAGTGGGATGCATATTACTGTACATGCTTTCTGTAGGATGGAGAATCCAGAAAGGAATGCAAGTGGGGGTTGCCAGATGGGCCAGCAGTGCTGTAGCAACATCCAGTGGAATGAAGGTGAATCTCCAAGAGTATTATGGGCAGTAGAGGTATAATGTTATGTTGATGTTGTGGTGCCATAAGCACAGAGTACATATACCTCAGAGTTAAGGTGTGCAGAGGTGGGCACACTAACACTAATCAGGCCTGACAATGTTAGCATTAGGAGCAGTACAGTGCAACAGGGTTGTAGGTAAGATATAGGGATCACCATTATGTCAAAGCGAGGTAGGGACTACCAAATAAGCTGAAGTGCCTGATGAATGGAAACTTGCTAAAGTAATTCCAATTTTCAAACCTGGTTCTAAAAGAGAGACTAGTAATTGCTGACCAATATCTATGATACCTGTGGTGGCAAAGATTTGTGAAAAAATGGTAGCTAAGCAGGTTAAGCATTACATAATAGATCATGGCATTTTGAATAGTAATCAGTCAGGCTTTAGAGAAAGACATAGCACTTAGACTGCATTAATAAAAGTAACTGGGGATATTCCGATCGCAATGGACAATGGATTATTGACAGGAGCAATCATGATCGATTTGTCAGAAGCTTTTGATTCCTTAAATCATTGTATACTTATTAATAAATTGAAAAAGATGAGATTTTCAGATAATGCTGTAGATTGGTTTTCCAACTACTTAAGGGGTAGGAAACAAAGGTTTTTAAGACTTTAGACAGATAGGGAAGGGGGTATCCCAGGGATCGATCCTGGGGCCCCTCCTATTTAACTTATACACAAATGACCTGGAATTTAAACAACAAAAATTTACATATCACCAGTACGCTGATGATATCATTATGTATGTTTCAGGAGTGGATTCTTATTGTATACAACAAACTCTACAAGCAGCTTTTGAAGATATACAGAACTATTATATTAAAAATAAACTGATTTTGAACACTACTAAAACAAAGGTAATTTTATTTCAGCAAAAAAATGAAGACCCATACATTAAAAAGTTTTTGGAAATAACAGCGAAAGATGGCTCTAAACCACAGTTGGTAAATGAGTACAAATATCTAGGGTTCTGGATGGACATAAATTGTAAGTGGTCCTTTCATATAAATAAATTGGTTAAGAGGTTGGGGCAACAACTGGGGATGTTATATAGAATAAAAAATAATTTTTCAAGGAATACTAGGTTGCATGTGATATACACTATGTTAGTGCCAGTGATCGATTATGCTGATGTGATATATGGGGGGGGGCACAGAAGTCTGATTTGAAAAAATTAGATAGTATATATAATAAAATGGCTAGGTATATCACAGGGGCACATAGACTCATGCATCGTTGCGAGTTGTACAGAGATGTGGGGTGGGATCATTTGTATAATAAGAGAAATCAACATATAATGAAAATTATGTATAAGTTTATAGAAAATAAATTACCTAAATATATTATTAAAGATCTAAAAATAAAATACCCAATTAAGGGTTTGAGATCAGCCCAGTATATAGAGTTTGAAGTGCTGAAGAGTAGGACAAAAAGTGGGTATGCTACATTGTTTTATTTGGGTCCAAAAACCTGGAATAATCTACCTGTTAACTTAAGACCCTATGGTGCCAAAGTGAGTTGGAACATGATTAAGCAGTGGTACCATAAACAAAGTGGTCAACTGCATGAATGTTGCATGGCGCTGGAAAATGGATACGTTTTAATAGAAGGGCAAACAGTGGTTTGTGGGATGTGATTCAACAGGTGGAAATGTATTTAATATTTATGTGTAAATTTGTAATTTTGTAAATTTGTATGTCTTGACAAATTTTCTCCCTAGACTGTAAACCAGGTTATCCACTTTAGAAGGTGTCCCTTGAAAATGAGTGTACTTGTGTACTCAATGGGATTGTTTACCTTGTTCATTTATAAATGAATAAAATCATTACTACTACTAAAGTATCTTATGATGGAAGGTGATAGGGTTGGTGTGTGCATGTGGAGCTATATAGTGGAGTAACAGGGCAGACAGGGATTAATTCAGTGTCAGTGGCTCAGCAGGTAGCACACTCACCTCTGAGGCTGGGAGATCAATAGGCTGTGGGTTCTAACCCCACACCAGGCACTTGGGTTAATATCCCAATACTGACACTGTAGTTCAGCATGAGAGGGTGCTGCACTCCTGAGGTGCCATCTTTTGGATGAGACGTTAAACCGAGGTCCCATCTGCCTGTTCTGGTGGTAGTTCAGGTGGATGTTAAAGATCCCATGGCACTTCTCGAAAAGAGCAGGGGAATTTCCCCAGTGCAATGGCCAAATTTCCTCCATTCACCAAAAATACCACCAACAACTTAATCTGGTTCAATGTCAGTTGGCATTCATCTGTATCCCCCTCCCCTGGGTTGTGCCTGAAAATAGGCAGGATTTGTCTAGTGCACTTACCCGGTCAACAAAAAGTAAATAAAAATAAAAATAAACAAATCTAAATTTGCCACCACCCCTTTGAAAGTGGAAAGCTGCACAGTAAACCCAATAGGAGAGAGGGGTATAAGGTAGGGCAGGGCCTTATAAGGAGAAGACTATTTAAAAGAGTGTCAGAGCGGGGTGGGGAGGGAGAAAATTCAAAGAGTAAGAAAGGAAGCAAGAGTAGTCTAAGTTGAGGATCCTGGCCGATTCCATGAAGTAGCCAATGGCAGGCAGTGGCTTTAGGGAACAGCCACTCAGGGGTTCCAGTCAGAGGGAAGCATCCAATGGAAGTACCGCTTAATGCTCCGGAGATTCAGGGAGCCAGGTGTACCTTGAAAGCGGGCTGAAGTGAGCTGACGGTGGCAGTGTCAGAGCAGCATCTCCAGTGGCTTCTGGTCCAGGAAGGGAGCACCCAGTCAGGGCATCTGCACTGAAAGGAGAGAGAGGGAGAAGGGTTTTAGCCAAAGAGATCAGGCAAATGGTGGGCGGAGAACAGACAAAGACAGGGACAGGAAGCCAGCAGGGAGCAAGTAGAATGCGAATTGAGTAATTCACAGGGAGGGTCCCGATTGAGAGTTGATGGGGTGGGGGTGAGAGGAGAGAGAGAGAGATATGGAGTGTGAGCTGGGGGGGGCGAGAGGAGGGAGAAAGCAGGAGAGGGATAGATCAGATGCAAGCAGTGATTATTGATAACTTAAATTGTCCCAAAAGGGCTGTACCACTTAATACTCTAAAGCAGATTGATAAATCACATAAAAATTCTAACAACAGTTCATGGTTAAGCAACATACATCCTAGTACAGTCTTCAGGCAGAGTAAATGAAGAAAGTGCAAAAGTATGAAAATTCAAAAAGTAAGAAGAAGCAAGCAGGAGCAGTCTAAGCTAAGACTCCTGGCTGGTTCTGTGAAGCAGCCAATGGCAGGCAGTGGCTTCAGGGAACACACAGTCAGGAGCTCTGGCCAGAGGGAAGCATCCAATGGGAGGACCACTTAATGCTCCAGGGATTCCAGGAGCTGGTATACCATGAAAGTGGCCAAAGTCAGCTGGCGGCGGCAGTGTCAGAGCTGCATCCCCGGTGGCTGGTGGTCTGGGAAGGGAGTGCCGGTCAGGGCCTACACACTGTAAGGAGAGAGAGGGAGAAGGGTTTTAGCCAAAGAAATCAGGCAAATAGTGGGAAGAGAGCAGACAAAGACAGAGAGAAGAAGCCAGCGGGGGTCAAGTAGAGTGTGAATTGAGCAATTCACAGGAAGGGTCCCGCTCGAGAGTCTGGGGGTGGGTGGGGGTGAGAGAAAAGAGAGAGACAGAGTTTGAGCTGGTGGGAGGGGGGGTGAAAGAAGGGAGAAAGCCGAAGGATAGAACAGATGCAAGCAGTGATTATTAATAACTTAAGTTGTCTCAAAAGGGCTGTCCCACTTAATACTCTAAGGCAGATTGATAAATCACATAAAAATTCTAACAGTTTTGTGGCTAAGCAACATACATCCTAGTACAGTCTTCAGGCAGAGTAAAAGAAGAAAGCACACAAGTATGAATATTCAAAAAGTAGGAAGAAGCAAGGAGTAGTAGTCTAAGCTAAGGCTCCCATCCAGTTCCGTGAAGCAGCCAATGGCAGGCAGTGGCTTCAGGGAACAGCCAATCAAGCACTCTGGCCATCTTATTGTATTCATGTAAAATGTATATATTTTCTGTGTCAAAATGTTCAACCAGTCATGACCATGGCTTGGATGAACAGTCTGTTAATCACTGTGTAGGGGTGTAATATGTCATGAGGTGCAAACAAGCGTCATATTGCCCCTAGGTGGTGATTAACTGACTGGTAATGTAACTCCTGGGAGTCTCTTCTTGCTGTTATAATTTCCATAGAGAAAAGTGCAAAAAGCATACATTTAAAATGTTAGTCATTTCGACTCAGATGTACAAGTAAATAGTTTTCACTACAAAACTTAATGAATGCTAGCCCTTCTACTTCTCCAGGCCAGAGTGAGGTTCAGGCAGTGGCATGTAAGATTTGATAATGTTAGACAGTTATCCACTTAATTAGTGTTACTATAGTCTGAGAGTATGTTTCACTATAGGTGCTATTTACAAAGATAACTCACCAAAGTATAGATACAAACAGAAAAAAAAAAACGATTACAGCAATTCCAATAGAATGAATTCAATAAAAAGCAACATGCAATAGGGTGAGTAGGGTACTATTTAGCCCAAATTACAGCAACTGTATGGGATTTTAGGGCCTTCACTGCATGACTATGGGTTACTAGTGATGTACTGGTATGGTGGGTGAAAGGGTAGCACCAAAAGTATTTTAAATAGTTAAATGATTAGTATGCTAAGAATGTAGTTCATTAATCCAAATTGCTTCCCACATAGCATCCTCTACTGGTGTCCCAAATGGCCATTGTGTGTTAGTTGGTGAAGAAGGGCAACAAAGAGACAGAGAGTTAAATTTGTCAGAAGTGAAGAACTCTGAGTCAGTCAACCAGATGATTGACATTACTTGATGCCTACTTCTATCAATGGTTTTCAGTCTTTCATATTTGAAGTGCCGTAAGACATTCCCATGAGTGAAGAGGAAATGAAAGCAATGGAGGAGGTTGAGGTGGCAATTTCCATGACTGGGCTGGCTATGACTCCACTACAAGTAAGAATCCAAGTACATTCCATTTCTACAACATCAAGCACTCACACAGCATGTCAAGCCAATGCAGTGAACCCCACAGACCATACAACACAATGGGCCCTATTCTCAAAAGCTTACACCTGGTGTAACTTGACTTATGTCCCCCAAAATGGCAGAAGTAGCAAGTTACACCAGCAGTTGTGGCAACTGGTATTCTGAAAAGCAGCCTGCGACATGCTGCAGGCTGCTTGCAACAAAGTGGACATACTCCACTAGTTACGCCCTAAACCCCCTATGACATGGCACTAAGGGGTTTACGGCAGCAGTTTTCTGGAAGTGCAGCAACCAAGTTCACCAGTTTGCAATTCTCAAACAAACCCCAGAGGATATCCCCCAAAGTACAGTTATACCAGCATATAGCTGGTGTAAGTGTATCTACACTCTCTGAGGGTTGCGCAAATGTGCCCCCCTGGCCATCTCCCAGCAGATGTAGGCCCCCATCCTGCGCAACCCACAATATTCCATTAAAGCCCCCCAGGGCTGCTGCATGCCCCTGACCCCATCACTGGCATGAAACAGGTGGGGGTGGGGAGTGGGGTGGTTGGGCACTACCATGTGGGGAGCCACTAGACTACTAGGGATTTGTTGCATCTTAGACACTGCGGGGATCAGGTCGGGTAGGGGTTCACAACTTGGGGGGTTCTGGGTGCTGCAGGCAAGCCCTGCAGGGCATGTAATGCAGGCATGGGGGTTGGGGCACATTCCAGCCCTGTGGGGCATATTTTGCAGGAATGGGGGTCGGGGACACATCCCCGTCCTGCAGGGCATGTAATGCAGGAATGGTGGGTGGGGGCTATTGTGTGGGTACTGGGGGTCAGGGGCATTAGCAAGCACTTTGTGGCTATGGGGATCATGGCATGGAGGGGCACTTGTGCCCTACACATCCAGGGCTGCAGCTTGCGGCATACTCTACAGGTATGCCCTTTGTTGGGCTTACCTGTGGGAATGTTGCAAGTTACAGGACTTAGCCGTGGGGACCCTGCCCCTTACAGAATCAGGCACAAGGTCCTTGGTGTCACAGGGTATGGCACAAGTCACCTTTGGCGGTGACTTGCGGCACCCTCCTAGAGTCAGGCCCAATATCTTTAGGGCTGAAAGCTCAGAGTCCTTCATACCCTGTGCTCCCACATCATGTCACCACACAGTACAGTAGCCCAGAGACACCCCGTCACAATGACATTAGGATGGTGGAAGTGCAAGGTCTGAAGCATGTTACTCCCCACAGCACAGTAGCCCACAGACATTTCATCACAACATCATTAGGAGGGGTGGGAGCACAGTGTACTTCAGACCCTGCACTCCCACAACATGTTACCCCACAACACAGTAGCCCACAGACACTCCATCATGACATCATTAGGGGGATGGGAGCGCAGCGTCTTTTGGACCCTGCACTTCTACAGCATGTCACCACACAGCACAGTACCCCACAGATCATGCAACACAACGTCATTAAGGGGTTGGGAGCACAGGGTCCTTCACTTATAATGGTGTCTATTTATGGGAGTGCAGGGCCCTATAATCCCATTACTATATAATAGCATCATTACCCATAAGTGAAGAGACACAGCACAGTCCTAGACATACTCCAAGTAACCCTTGTGACGCAAATGGCTCAATATCTCAGTAACCATACAAACCTTGGAAAAAATCTGCTGCAGTTGTAATCATGTCCTGGCAACTTGCATGCATGCTTAGTAGGTGTACTAAGTTGAGTTTAGCAAAAAAAAGATTTATCTTGAGCTTTTTTGAGATATAGGAGCCGACAGGTACTGCTTCCACCACAATGTTATCCTAATGGAAATTTCTAAACTTCAAAATATTACAAGTATGGAAGCAATGTAAATTTTGTCATCCAATCAGCAAAAGTTACAACTGCATGGCAAGCCCTTTCTACCCTGAAAATGTCAACCTGAAATTCCTGTTTCTTTACAGTGAAGTGGCAAATAACGAGTAAACTTTAGAAATCCCTTTTCGTAAGCTGTCAGAATCCCTTTTCACAAGGTGTCAAAATCCCAGCGATTACCCACAGGGCAATCTGGTCTCACAAACCAATCCCTTTTCGTGAGCTGTAAAAATCCCTTTTTGCATCAGGAAAAGGAATCGGAAGTGAGCCGCAAAAAGGAATTTTAAAAATCAAAAATAAACAATCTGGGGCCACAGTAAAGTAAACCAAAGACAGAGAACTGTACAGGATGTCCCCATCAACAAAATACATACTTTGATGTCTCCAGTAGACATCCCTGGATAAAGTTACAATGTTTTGTTTGGGCTGGAAAAATGAAAACAAGATAGCGGCTTGCAAAAGGGGAATTTTTCTTATGCACAGGGATTTAATGAATACCTTTCATGAGCTGTCAAAATCCCTTTTTGTGAGCCCTAAATCCCTTTTTGTACTGTGCAGCTATCCAAAAGACTGAACTGATCATGCTCAGAACCCAAAATTTCAAAATTGAATAACTTTGGAATGGATTAATATTTTTCACCAAACCACTGCCGGCTTGTTCATTGTGGAAAGTTCTTTCTACCCTGAACATTTCAGACAGAAATTCCATACTGTGTGGTCACAGCATGATGAGGAAAAAATAGCCAAAACAGGAGGAAAAAAGTGACTTTTATAGTTTTGTCAGTATACACCACATCGAATCTGAAAATCCTATTGAAACAAAACTTGGTACATCAAAAGATCTACCCCGACAGGACAGCACATACCAAATTTCATGTAAATCCATTGAATGGTTGCAAAGTTATTAAAGTGCAAAATTTGAGGTTTAACATTAAACTACCTACTCAACCCTAACTATATGCTATCATACCAATGTGTGTGTGTGTAAATATATATTTATACAACATGTGTTTTGGGATAAACACAATAATAAAAAGTGATATCTTAATTAGCCAGTGAAGATATCATTGTTATCTCCATGTTCCTATACGTCATTTTGATATCTTCACACTCCTATACGTCATTCTTATTAAGTGAAACTGTTTCAGTTTCAATCCAAGTGCTAGACATGGAACACTGCTCCCTCGCGACGATATCACTCAATGACCACAACCTGCAGTTCCCCGCATGTGACTCTGACCTGCCATAACTGTTAAAACAAATATTTATTTTAAAAGAAAAAAACTTATCTGGTCATTCCTGCCAATTTAAATGTGAAAGGGAAGAAACTGTTTTACCTTTTTATACTGTAACGTAGAGTGACCCAGCGCTATATAAATTGTAACGTGAGGACAACCTGCCAACAGTAGAACCCCCACACCACCACCACCATGCGACTCTGACCTGCCATAATTGTTTACTAGAAATAGTTTACAAACTTGTCTGGTTAATCCTGCTATTTCCTCAGGGTATTAGGGAGGAAGTAGTTTCTTCTCCGATGCAGTAAACCTGTAGCATGGCCGAGCACTATCTATACTGTAACAAACGGATGTCTCACAGATTTAAAGTAGCATGATCTGACTGTAAAGCGTTAGAAATATGTGGCTTTCTTCTTACTGTCCTTATGTTAGTTTAAAATAAGCTGCTGACAGAAGACAGAGGAAAATGAGATGGTAGTCAGCTTCACAACAGTGAATGCAAGCGCGAGAGAGCATTGCTATAGCAACACTCGCTGACACTTGCGTTCACTGTTCTGAAGCTGCCGACTCACTCATTCTCCTGTGTCTTCTGTCAGCAGCTTCATTTAAACAAACGTAAGGATAGTAGGAAAAAAGCCACATATTTCTAACTTTTTACAGGCATAGTGCCTTATTTTAAATATGTGGGACATCCCTTTGTTACAGCATAGATAGTGCTCGGCCACGCTACAGGTTTACTGCATCAGAAAAGAAACTGCTTCTTCCCTAACACCCTGAGAAAATGGCAGGATTAACCAGATAAGTGTTTTTTAATAAGTATTTCTTTAGGAATCACAGCAGGATCAAGCACATAACATTCTTTTAAACAGGTATTTCATTACCCAATTATGGCAGGGACAATAACAACCACATATCTTAACCACGTGGCAGGATCAGCCACATACCATAACTGCTTGGGGGGTGCTGTACTGGTGGAGCTGCTTCTGTACTAAAAAGTGGAGCTGATGAGTTGTTTTTTAAATGACTATTTTTAGCCAGCTATCAATGGATCAACCAAATATCAAAGCAACATTGGGTGCGGGGGGGGGGCTGCAGGTCATTCAGCTGCCTAATAAATCACATATGTTGGGGATTGTGTTAAGTAGGGGTAGTGTTAGGAGGCCCAAAACACATGTTGTATAAACAGAACATGACATGGCCTGACTGAAGATATCATATTTATCTTCACCGAGGACCAATGACATCAGAGTTCTCACCGCGGCGCCACTGGATATCATGATATCATTGGTCTCTCGTGAAGATAAATATGATATCTTCAGTCAGGCCATGTCATATCCCCTATATATATATATATTTATATTTATATTTATATTTAGAGGCAAAAACTCCATTTAATGCATTAGATTAAGGTTGTTCCACAGCGACAAAGTGAGAAATTCAGTGTTAGGGTTGGCCCCTTGGACCTCAGCCCCCAACCGCATCGGGCACGTAAGGGTCATCGGTCCTAACTCTCACCCCATACTCCTGTACCTCTGCTTCTTCACACATGTGATGGGGTGAGAGTTAGGGCCAACAACCCCAATGTGCACCCCAGTGACAGTTGGGGGGTGGGCTGGGGGGTCCAAGGGAGGCTTTCAACCCTAACACCAATTTTCCTCACTTTTGTCACTGTGGAACAACCCTAACTAATGCATTAAACAGAGTTTTTTGCCTCTAATTTCCCTTCCTTTTGAGCATGATGATGAGAAATAGTAAATGTAATGCGGCGGTGGGAAAGGGCCCCGCGCTCCAGCCATGTGATGTCTTGTGACACTGTAACAGGAACAGCAACACAAACAGAAGTGTGAACAGTGGCCCACATGGTAACGCAAATGTAAATGGTAAAGGAAACATTCATAGAGATGCAAGCACAAAGTGACACCGAAGCGAACAGTGCTGCAAACAGACATTGAAGTGTGTACAAAAATGCAACTGGTAACATGAACAGTGATAGCAGTGGTATTTTAAATGGAAATATTAAGTGTCACAGCAAAAAGAACGAGAAAGGGAACAGAAACGGAAATGCAAACACAAGCGCACACGTAAACACAAGCCGTAACGCGATCAGGCACGGTACTGCAGTTGTAAATGCAAATGGTAAAGTTAACATAAAGAATAATGCCCAAGGAAAGAGAAACGGAAATGGTAACAAAAGCACGTACAGAAACGAAAACCGAAATGCGATGGGCACAGTACCGCAATTGTTAATGCAAATGGTAATGGTAACAGCAACAATAACTCCAAAGGAAAGAGAAATGCAAATGCAAGCGAGTACAGAAATGCAAGCCATTACATGCACAGTCATGGTACCACAATTGTAAATGCAAATGGTAACAGTAACAGCAAAAAATAATGCCAAAGGAAACAGAAATGAAACAGAAACGCAAGCCCGTACGGAAATGCAAACCGCAACGCACGTGCATGGTACCACAATTGCAAATGAAACAGGTAATGGTAACAGCAACAATAATGCCAAATGACACAGAAATACAAATGAAAGCACAAGTGAAAAAGCAAATCGTTACACGCACGGTAGCGTAGACAGTAACAGAGCCGCAAATGGTAACGGAAACACCACTGGAAATGATAACTGGCACAGTAATGAAAGGGTACACCCTTCTTTTCTCCAAAAAAATGCATTGGAAAACACAGTGAAAACAAAGAATGTATACATAACAATGGGTCTTGGAGCAGAAAATGAGGACTTGGAATATTAAATTGCTTATATCTCAGGAACCGTAAGACGCAGAAAAAAAATGTAAATTTCATATGAATTATGACTTTCCTGGATAGTTTTGTACTTAGCTCCTGTTTTGGGGGGGGGGCTAAGCATTTTTACAATGAAAAGTCTGTATCTCGCACTGTTTCCGAGATACGGGCCCCGAAAGGCGTGACGGACGCTGTAATGTTGTCCAATGGGAAAAAGCGTCAACTTTGGAGTGCCGTCACTGTGCCGCCCTGTAATATTTTTTCACCAAACCACAAAAGGCACATCAGTGGGATGTTGGCTTTCCTCCCCTCCAAATTTCAGCCCAAAAGACCAAACCATTATTTTGCAGCAGGGCGACAAAGGATTCCTGTAATGTGTAATGTTATCCAATGGGAAAAAGTGTCAACTTTGGAGTGCCGTAACTTTGCCTCCCTACAATATTTTTTCACCAAAATAGTGAAAGGTACATCTGTGAGATGTTGGCTGTGTTCCCTACAAATTCCAGCCCAAAAGACCCAACTGTTCTTTTGCAGCAGGGTGGCAAAGAATTACTGTCATTTTGCCATAACCTGGAAAAGTACTATCGAACTTTTCGAAAGCTTTCGCAAATTCATTCGACAGTGTCGCAAGTACGAAAGTACTTTGTGAAAGTACTTTTTCCAGAAATGTGAAAAACATATTTCTGGGGTGTTCTACCCCAAAATAAAGACATGCCTAGCATCCTCAGGGTCCGAGTAGGTGAATACAAAAATAATTAGGTTGCTAGAGTGTCCCAAATTTGAATGGCAAGCCTTGTTCTGATCACCAACTGAAAACAAAATGGTGGATTTGCGAAAGTAAAAGGGCCATTTGCAAAAGTAAAAACTGCATTTGCAACACTTTCGAACTTTTTAACTTTTCCCATTGACTTATAATGGGAACTTGTTTTTTTAATAACTTTTGAACCGTTCAATATTTTTTCATGAAATCTTCAAAATACACATTGGGGACTCTGGCCACACATTCCCTGAAGTTTTCAGACCGGTCACACAAACTGAGCGACCTGTAGGTGAGAGCAAATAAATCGCAAAAAAGCATAATTGCGCAATTGGTTGTTGCTCAATAACTCCACAGTCGTATATCTGACTGGTACGAAACTTGGCAGGTCCCAAGATCTACCAAGCCCAAATGTGCAAGCCAAATTTCAGGCAAATCTGTTGAACACTGGCAAAGTTATTAAGTTGCAAAATTTGACCCCTTAACCTTAAAAGTGCTACTCAACCCTAACTATGGTAGCACTACCGTGCTACAATAATATATATATATATATATATATATATATATATATATATATATATAGATATTGTATATCTATATATTTATGTCTATATATATATATTCATGGTAACAAAATTCATTTAATGCATCAGTTAGGGTTGTTCCACAGCGACAAAAGCAAGGAAATTCAGTGTTAGGGTTGAAAACCCTAACTCCAAATTCACCCCCCCCAGCACCACACACACATGCAAGTAGGGGGGAGGACCAAGGCAACATGACCAATGACAGTGACAGAAATAAAGAACAACTGTATAAATGTACTACAAGACATCCCCACCCACCTGACCAGGTACTGTATGCTCAGTGGAGATCAACAGCAAAACTGAGGCCATGTACACAAAATGTACACATCCCTGATTGCAGGTGCACACAACGTACCACACTTAGTAGTTGCATGGCCTTACCTAGCGATGCCCCACACCCCACCACACCTGGTACTGCACCTCAGCTATAGAGCACAACAAAACTAAGTAGTTGTACAGGTATAATATGTGTAGTTGATTTCATGTATACACAACCTCCCACTGTTAGGCACTGGAGGAGCTTCACAAGGTAGTGCCCCACCCATTCAGACCAGGTACTGTGTAGTAACTGGAGAACCCCAGTTAAAATGAACCCATGAAGATCAACACTGTTACTCCATGATTGCAGCCTTGCAAAGGTTAGTACAATTAGGACTCACAGAGTCTGTGGTAGAGAATGCCCCCTCCCGTCCTACAACACATGGCCCATTATCACTAAAAGCTACAGTAAAAGCAATTCTGTTTATATCTACAGTACACCCACTTGATTGTTGGTGTACTACAATGAACATAGTTATCACGTGCATGACGTCAGCTACAGAATGGTCTGGCAAACCAAAACTCTAGGTACTACAATCAGAGTGTAGACCAAGTACAAAAAAGTGAGGCTGTGGGCATAAATGGTACAGCTTACTCACTGCAAGAATACTCAACTTACCACAATTTCGATAACCAGGTAGTACATCCTCAGTAGAGAGCTACAGCAAAATTGAGCCTATAGACATCCATGAAACACCTCCGTCATTGTAGGTACAGTAATGTTAGCACATATAAAACTTGCTTGGCCTCACCCAAGTAATTCCACTCTGTGTTAGACATAGCAGTTACTGGATTCTTAGTATACAAACACACTGAAGGTAACTATACGGACATCAACAGTACACCTACATCAATGAAACTATATAACTGATAGTGACATTAGTAGTTGCACAGCCTTGTACAGGCAATAGTTTTCCCATACCTTGAGATAAGCCTATGTATCTTGGTGGACAGATGCAGTAAATTTACTACTATGTAAATTACATACATAAATGCAACAGTTTTTGTATCTTGATGTTGAATGTGTCTTTTAGTACATTTGTGTTGTTGTCTTTATTTCTGTTTACTCATAAGTGAAAAAACCTTTGTACAGCTGCACTCAGAGAGTTGCATCATTGATGTCCAGCCAGGGTGCAGTACGAGGTGTGGTGGGGTGTTGGGCATCGCTAGTGTGCACCTGCAATCAGGGATGTGTACGTTTGGTGTACATTGCCTCAGTTTTGCTGTTGGTCTCCACTGAGCATGCAGTACCTGGTCAGGTGGGTGGGGATGTCTTGTAATACATTTAGACAGTTGTTTTTATTTCTGTCACCTACTGCTGGTTGTCTGCCATTGGTCGTGTTGCCTTGGTCCTCCCCCCTACTTGCACGTGTGTGTGTGTGTGTCTGTGTGTGTGTGGTGCTGGGGGAGGGTGAATTCAGAGTTAGTGTTTTCAACCCTAACACCGAATTTCCTTGCTTTTGTCACTGTGGAACAACCCTAACTGATGCTTTAAACTGAGTATTTTGCCATGAATATCTTGTCTTTTTGAGAATAAGTACCAATACCACCTGAAAATGTTGTTGTGGCAGCACCACACATACATAGACAAATGCACACAAATGAAGAACACAGGAAGTCATCTAGCAGAATTTTCTGTTATGAAGAGTAAGACAACATCCATCTCAAGCATATGCCTCTCAATATTTATCTATTTCCTTTTGCTTACCACTGTTATGTCAATACTAATTTATGGTGTACTGTTTCACTCACTATCTTTTTGCAGCCAATGAGACTACTCTTTTGGGACATAAACAATGTGTCACTCTACTTCTCAGCACCACTGTTAAATATTTAGATATCTTACATGGTCCTCTTCTGAACCTTTACTAAACACAAATTCTGAACATAACTCATACTTATTAATGTACCTACGTAAATGTTGTCATAACACTGTAAGATACATAACACAACAAAAATGTAAATGTGTTATCTGTTTAAACCTCAAAGTTTGTGTATAATACCCTTCTTTGCCAAACTAAGGAAACCAGCTGCTTTCTTATTGAATATTTAACCAATAAGGCATGACCAACAGTTCTGTTCATGGTCTGTTAATCACCTACTAGGGGTGTACTGTGGCACAAGGTGTGGCCAACTGCCACATGCACCTAGAGGGTGATTAACTGACCATTAACATAATCCCTGGGAGTGCCTTATTGCTATAATAATGAAACATGGTCTTAAACAGTGTTAAACCTTGTTCAGCATATGGTTAAGCTGTACATGTATGTTAATAAAACATTAACATAAGGCTGGCAGAATGTTTGCAGCCAATCAGAAAGCTACATTTTTCAGACCCTTTTTTATAAATATTGATGACAAAGATCCCCACAACTTAATAATACCACAAGGAAAAATGTTATATTCAAAAAATATTTATTGTATATATATATATATATATATATATATATATATATATATATATATATACAGTAAAAGCAAAAAAATATTATTTTTTATGTGCAAATCAAAACAGTTATTCATCATAAAAAAATTTTGCAATAAATGTAATCACACTAAATGCAAAATAAAAAAAAACATAAAAATATATTGATTTTTTATCTACAAAAATAAATGCTACATAAAAAAATATAGAGAGATCACGTGATGCTGAGGTCCGAGTAGCTGCTTCCCGGTTCCACTCCCATCGCCTAACGCTATTTTCTGTTTTTTTTCTGTAATTTCTATGTTTGGTTGCACTGACCGAGTATACTTGCCGACACAGTGACCTTCCTGGCAGCAGACTTGGGGGCAATGGAAGCCGAAATGCACCTCGCAATGCCGAAACATACCCCTCCTGTTACGCCGGAAAAAGGCAGCAAGCGATCCCGCGCCCAACAGGCGGCTGGCACAAGGCAAACTATGGGAGCGGTCCCTGCAAACCCCAATCCTGATGTGACTCCTCTCACCCTTGAACTATTCCTCCAAGAATTAAAACTATTTCGGGATGACCTTAAATCAGTGGTTAATGAAGGAAAGCAGATTACCACTGCATTGGAGGATCTATCTATCAGAATAGCGGACAGTGAATCTCGCCTCATCTCATTGGAGAAAACAGCAGAACGCACCAGTAGCGATGTGGTGGATAATCACCAAAGAATCAAGAAATTAGAGCAGAAAATAGAGGATTTATAGGGGAGAAGCCACAGAAATAATGTTGTTATAATTGGGCTGCCTGAGAAGGAGGAAGGGTCAAATACCATTTTATTTATACAGAAGCTGATAGAGAAATTGGCCGGTCTTTCCCCCTTTGGCTCAACGTACACCATAGAGAGGGTCCACAGAGCCCTTAGGCCGATGCCTGCACCAGGTGCCCATCCCTGACCAATAATAATAAAATTTCTGAATTTTCAGGAGAAACAGTTCTTTATGGGGAAGACCAAGGAGATGCAAGAAGTGTTATGGAAGGGAAAGTGAATTCGCATCACCCAAGATTTACCTGCCACTATAAGGCAATGCAGATCCCTGTTTCATCCTTTAGTCTCAAAGCTAATTGCTGCAGCAGTAAAATTCCATATGGGGCATCCTGCAGGCTTACAGGTGCTTATCTCTGGAGTCTGGTCGACCTTTGAGGATTCCGAGAGTGCCAAAATAGCCCTGCAGAAAGCCTTCCCAGATCTGTTTCCAGCTCGTTGAATTGATGGAGGAGACTTGAAGGGTTGCTTCCAGTTTATAGAGTTCATGTTTAAAACCTAGTATGAAGGTTCTGATTTGTACTCAGCCAATTATGGTTTCTGAGGAATTTTATTTATGTAGAGATATACCTTGACTGTGTAAGAAACCGGTGGACTCACTGCACGTCACCAAATAGCACTATTGTAATGGTGGCAAGCTTTATTTGGTCCTCTTGTTATTTGATACAGCGCTGAAAGTGTAATATGAATGAAAGGCTATGTTAAAGTTTTCTGTTAAAATTTTCTGGGTGTTCCTGATCTGGGTTGAGATATAGTGTTTATTTTGTTTTATTTTTCAGAAAGGGTGTAGCTTTCTGCATTTCTCAAGCAGGAATATTACAATCAGTGGAGGGTTGGTCCTGCAATGAGACTGAGAGTGCCAATACTTGGCACAAGAGGGCACTATAGTTTTATTGTTGAGTTTTCCAGCTTTCCACATAGCGCTCAGTTCGACATTTCTCGAATGCAATTCTTAGCTCTTATGGCAATACACTTGGTTTCTTCTCCGGGGATTGAGGATTTTTTCAGGTGTTCTATTTTTAAATTCATGTTTAAATATCCTTGTCCTCTTCCCCAAGAGTATTCTCGGGCTATCTACCTCTAGTTAAGGGAATTTTTTCTTTCTTTTTTTTTTCCTTGCAAGCCTGAGGTTTTGACATTAGTTCATGTTAAGACCCTGCTGGGGTGCATTTAATATTTTTCAGATTACATAACCTCCTATAGTCCTGCTGGTAATGTTAATTGCATTGGATTTTTGGGTTGGCAAATTGTCACTCCTCCTTAAGGGCGGGGCGATGGGGAGATGGGCGGGAAAGGATAGCTGAGGATAGCATGCATTGCGGATTTCAGATAGTTAGTGGGCTCACAGGGGGTAATGGTAAGGGAGGAAGGACAATGTTTAGGGTTAGTTCTTTAGTTTTTGGAAGGGTGGTCAGGGGAGGGGGGATGTTAGTATTGAGCACAAATTCCCAGAAAAGCTGGGTTCAGTGGTCAGGTCACGATGTAGCAGTTATTCCAGGCCAGGTTAGCTTATCGGGAAAAGATGGCTAATTAAATTACCATAGCTTCCTGGAATGTATAAGGGGTCTGGAAAAGAATCAAGCAGTGTCAGGTATTAAAGCATTTTAAGCTTTTGGGCACTGACATTGTTTATATGCAGGAGTCACATTTGTTAGACTCAGAAACTCCATAGTTACGAAGGTAACAATTCTGCTAATACTTTTCAGTGGGGGGGCTCTACTCAAAGTGCAGGGGTGGTGATTCTTATACACAGGAGGATACCTTTTATGATGATCAAGGAGGTCAAAGATCCCTCAGGTAGATACTTACTAGTACATGGATTACTTTTCAATAAAGAAATCTTGCTGAGCAGTATTTATGGTCCAAATCAGGACACACCTAGCTTCTTCACACAATTAATACAGGTCCTATTGCCCTTCATTTCACTACCCATGATTATAGGGGGAGAATTTAACTTAGTTTATGACTCCTCGGTTGATAAAACGTGTCAGCAGAGAAAGGGCCTATCCCCTGCCCAGAGGGCATTAAGGGAGTTAATGGACTGGATAGGCCTCTGCGACATCTGGAGGGTGTTACGCCCTCTCGAGAGGATACGTACTCACATCGCTCCCCGTCCGCAACTCTCTCCCTCCAGAATAGATTACGCTCTCCAATCCCACCTATTAATACCGGGTGTTAGAGGCTGCAAGATTAACAGGTCCCTATCTGATCATTCAATAGTAGCCTGTCAATTGTCACTAATTTCTTTACCCAGCAGAGGGTCTAGGTGGAAATTAAGTGATCAACTGCTCTTAGATTTGGATTTAGTTCAAGAACATATCCAAAGATATTATGAACACAACTTTAACCCCCTGGGGAGACCTGATACACTATGGTTGGCCTTTAAAGCCTATATGTGGGGGCATCTTAATTAGCATGGCTACCCATAGGAAGAAAATGGCTACCTTAAAGTTGTCTCAATTACTATCTAAAATGAGGGAATTAGAGAAGAACTTTTCCCCACAATCTCCGGAATCAATCAGGCAAGAATTAATCAAAGTAAGATCCGTGTATAATGATATTTTGAGGGGAAAAGTGGTATACGCCATGTTAAAGACCTGGGAGTCCGATACCAACCAAGGGAAAAAGGCAGAGCACCTTTTAGCACTTAGGATCAAACAAATGGAGTCTTCTTGGTTTATAGCCTCGATAACCTCCAGGATAGACAGTACTTCTAAAACTCACCCTGAAGATATTTTAAAGGAATTTACCAGTTATTACAAGGACTTATATGGTCCCAGGTCATCCCCCTTCCTGGAACAAGTCATGTATAAGTATCTGAAAAGAATTAACTTACCCCAACTGTCTGAGGACCAAAGGAATCACCTGTTAATCCCCATTTCGTCGGATGAAATTTCTAAGGTGATGGAGAGTTTGCCTACGAATAAAGCCCCTGAGGCAGACGTTTTTTCCGCTAACTTTTACAAAAAGTTTAAAAATCATTCAATCCCAATGCTTCTCCCTCTATTTCAACAGATTACATCAGGGCAACTGGTAGATCCTTTGTTATTCGAAGCTCTTATAGTTTTAATACCAAAACCGGACAAGGATCCCGATATGGTTTCTACCTATAGGCCCATTTCCCTTATGAATATCGATATAAAAATCTTATCTAAGGTGTTGGCTGATCATCTTAATAAGGTAATTAGTACCTTAGTAGGCCTGGAGCAGGTTGGCTTCATGCCAGAAAGGTTATCTTCAGACCATATGCGTACACTGTTGCACATCTTCTCGGTATGTAGAGATGCACCTTATCCAGCTGTATTGATTTCGCTGGATGCCGAGAAGGAGTGCGACAGGGTAAAGTGGTGCTGTCTGTTCTCTACTCTCGACGCCTTTGGTTTCCCAGTAGAATTTATTGAATGGATCAAGGCTCTAGACTGCTTCCCCTCAGCTTGTGTTGCTTGCAATGGGGTGATCTCAGAGGTGTTTATGTTGCAGTCAAGTACCAGGCAGGGGTGCCCCTTGTCACCGTTACTGTTCAACATCTATCTGGAACCATTGATCTGCAAATTGTTAGCATGTTAAGCAGTGTAGGGGATCCCTATTCATCCATGCGAGGTGAAGGTCCTAGCATACGCGGATGACCTTCTACTTCAGATTGCAAATCCCAAGGTCTCTATACCCCCTATGTTGGACATTATTGAAGAGTTCAGTAGTATTTCGAATTACAAATTAAACTTTAATAAAACCATAGTTTTTCCCTTAAATCATAAGGTGCTTAAGGCAGATATCCTGGCCCTGGGACTAAGTTGGAGAAATGAGTCACCGAGATACTTGGGTATTGAGTTAACTAGGTGTGCAGGACATGTTATCAGGCTAAATCTTGACCCCATAGTTCTCACAATTTTCCAAGATCATAATAGATGGTCATCCCTTTCCTTGTCCTTGTGGGGTAGAATAAATCTAATCAAAATGAATGTTTTTCCCTGCATTTTTTACCCTCTCTCAATGCTTAACATTTGTCTTTCTATGTCATGGTTTAATAAAGTTCAATCTCTTATCACTAAATTTATATGGCATAATAAACCCCCACAGATAGCTTTTTATAAATTGACTGCCCCCAAGACAAAAGGGGGACTTTGCCTCCCTCATCTTCCTTTATACTTTTGGGCCAGTCATATTAATAAATATCTAAGATGGCTCACGTTGGACAACTTACACGATGCTCCTGCCTGGCTTAAAATTGAGCTTACTCTAATTCATGCAAGTGGCCTAGATCCTATGGGCATATTATTTGCTAAGCAGAGACTTCTTCCATTAAAAGTTAGGAACCCCACAATTATAACCTCATTGATGACCCATGCCCAGATATGTCGATACCTCAGGTATGACCCATGCAGAGATCTTAACCAACCTATACTGGGAAATCTCCAGTTTAAAATAGATGGTAAACCAATTCCTTTCAACTGGTTACCCTGTTTGCATGACATGCAAATCTCCAATTTTATTACGGACAACAGTGAATGGCTCCCAACCGATGATTTAATTAGCCGATTGGGAAGTCCTAATAAATAAAGTTTCTGTATCTTGCAATTACGGCATTCTTCAATGAAAGTCCTAGGTAAAGCTCCTATCGTGGTGAACAGTATCCCTTTTTGTCAAGAACTTTTAAAGTTTTGTGGCTGCCCTGGAGCAGTCTCGGCAATTTACAGTACCATTCATAATGGGAAATTTCCTGACTGTTCTGGGCCTACTGAAGTATGAGCCTCCTTGTTCCCAGATTATAACATAGAGTGGCCAGAATTGTGGCACAACTGCCACAAATTCGTGACTCAAGACAGGCTTAGATTAATGCAATTGTATATCCTGCATAACGCATATTATTCTCCCTCCCGGTTATTCAAATTGGGCCTTAAGCCCGCTCCAACCTGTTCCAGATGTTTACTGGAGGAAGAAACAATTCTTCATGTGTTCTGATCTTGTCCCAAAGTGTCACACCTGTGGACTACCATCAAACAGTCAATTGATCCTCTTTTGGGGCTCGAAGACCTGTTTAGGCCCACAGTGTGCATTATGGGTGATCTCTCTGAGGTCAAAGTTTGTGCTCGTAAATATCACATAACTCTTATAGCCATGTTGGTTAAAAAACGTATTCTAAGGCACTGGCTTGATCAACAGGAGATCACTTATAATGAATGGCTGTCCAAGCTTCTGGCAAATCTTAGCACGGAAAAGGCCATTGCCAGCCTTCACAATAGAATGGAGCAATTCAAGAAAATCTGGGATCCCTTATATAACTTATATTCTTTACAAAATGGTTGATCCGGCTATATGGTTTTTCAGAGCCCAGTTTGCTTATCTGGCATTTGAAATAGTGTCAATGTGACTACTTGATGAACTTTTTGTGCTCAATACAAATAGTGAGGGCCGGTAGGAAGGGGCAGGGTGAGGGATGTGGTGTTGGCTTTGGGGGGGGGAACTGACTCAGGTTTTCAGTTGTCTAATGTACCATGTTCATCTCCGTGTATGTCTGCCATGTGTATTTTGAGGTGGAAAATTATAACATTTTCTTAATAAACTTTAAATAAAAAAATATATATATTCATTTTTTAAACTTATAGAAACAATTTTGTAAAAAAGCATATAGAAAAATACATAAACAACTATTTACAATATTTACAGCAAGTCTTATGGAGAGGTGTGCTGCTGCTTGAGGCAGCCCAACCCATAAGTTGGACTCAATGTGGAGGCACAATGGAAGTGGAAGCTGTTGCGCCCTCCAGAGGAGATACCGGAGCAGCTGTGGAGGCTGGTCACTGTGTCCCAGGAAGCTGGATGCTACTGGCGGAGGTGAGGAGCTGAAGCTGGCCAGTGTCTCTAGCCGCTGTCACCACAGGCTCAAGCTTTAAAGGTTGATGATCTTCTGTTGTGCTTCCATGAGGACAGCAATTTCTCCTGTCCTTCACGGAGCACAACATTGTCTCTTATGAGACTGTCAACCTTGCGCCCGAGTCTGCGGTAACAGTGGCAGTGGCCAGCGCACCGCTTTAAGCGAGGGGTCCTGCAAAGTGACAAAAAACATGAATCAGTATACGAACCTCAAAATGGTGATTACCAACCTCTCTTGCACTTACAATATTGATATCTAATTCAATAATTGTAATACATTTTGCTGAGCACTCTCAAGACTATTTACGAGTGTGATGTTAATCAGAACTCCTGTCTTCTCAGTTGTGTTATAATATTTCTTTGTACCATATTATGTTCTTTGTGGACAACTTGAAAAGATCTATAAGAACAGCATACTATCTGCACTGTTGTTCTATATCACTTAGTATTTGGTAACACTCAGTACCTAAATGTTTTGGCATAATAAACAACACAGTCTTATATACAGTGATACTAGATCTTCAATTGTGTATGAACAAGTAAACTTGAACATCTGAACCTATGTTATTTCTTCACACCTGCATGGGAATAATAGCATGACCTGTACACTAACAGTGCTATTTCCATTATCTAATGTTCATATAATCATCTGTTTAATAACTACAACAAAAAGAGACACACATGTCATATAGTTATTTAATCTGTGTACATATTTTCATTGAAACAAATCATATTTTACTGCTGTTACATTAATTAAACAGTAAGGCATGACCAAGAGTTGTGTTAATGTTCTGTTGATCTCCTGTACGGTTGTAGTGTGGCAAAAAATGTAACCGAATACCACATGCACCTAGACAGTGATTAACTGACCACTAGCATAATCTCTGGGAGTGCCTTATTCGTATTATAATGAAACATGTTCTTTAACACTCTTAAACCTTGTTGACCATATGGCCAATTTGTACATGTATGTTAATTAAAGATTTACATAAGGCTGTTAGAATGTTTGCAGACAATCAGACAGCTCTATTTCTCATACTCTTTTTATAATACTTAAAATAATGTTAGACATTTACAAACCAACAACTCACTTACTTTGGCACCTAATTAAATGAAATATGTTCTTTACGCATCATGTTAAGAAACAATGGGTGGAATATTCAGAAGGGTTGTGCAGTGCACACAACAGTGTTGCCATACACAACCTACTGATGTGTACCAGTGTGATATTCAAAAGGGGAATGTGCCTGGTACAAATGCCAAAGAGTCAAAGCACAACAGTAATGTATGCAGCTCAATTAGGAGGGTCATTCCCATCCATGTTACACACATCCTGATATTCAGCCCAGAATGTACTAACACATGCAGTCACAACCCCTACTTGCACTGCACACAGTTGATCCCGTAATAAAATTAGCAACACCTGCCAACCCACAGCGCAGTTGTCATATTACACCTTGCAACATGGCAACTGACAGCTATTAGTGACACTCCAAGCTACAGTGACACCTTCATGCTGGCCCCCCCATGCTGATTGCGGTTATTACTATAGTAATAATAGTGCTATATCCCTGGTGGTCCAGTATATCACTCGCAGGCTGATTGCAGGCATCAGTGCTATATTATGTCAAACCAATCCATCCCTGGTGGTCCAGCGGTACACCCAGCCACTCACACCCACTAAGCCACACAACCCGCCCCCCCATCAGCAGCAGTCAGCAGTTCCTTACCAGCTTCCCACCCTGACGCTCAATGATAGACTCTGTACAGTAGGGCTGTACAGCCATTAGGCCACAACATAAGCCAATGGGCATGCAGTTCATACTGTACTATACAACCCAGCTATATGAATGGGTCCTTTCACATTTCTGTACTGTGTAGTATGATATGACCTGCACAACCATTGCTTACACTGTGGAGCAATGGCTGTACAGTCCTACTGTATGGAATCATTTTGTAGACAGCACAGTGGCAAGAAGATAGTGTACTACCACCCACCACTAACCGGGGTGGGAGTGCGGGGCAGTAGGGCTCAGTATATGGGTGTGTGGGGGAGTAATGCTGAGCCACCAGTGATGCATTGGTTTCTCCTTATATCTCACTGACAACCACAATCATGCTGCGAGTAGCCCAGTATACCACGAAGGGCATTGGGCCATAATCTCATTACATATGACCACGATCAGACTGAAAGTGGACTACTGGACCACCATGGTTATAGGAAATAGTAGTTTATCACATATACCCACAATCAGGCTGTAAGTGTTCCACTAGATCACCAGTGATATTGGACTATTATTTCATTACATATTCCCACAATTGTGCTACAAGCGCTCCACTGGACTACCAGTGCTATGCGACATTGTAGTTTATCACATATACCCATGATCACTCTGTGAGCATTGCAGTGGACCAGCAGTGACATTTTTTTTTATTATTTATACATATGCACACAAATGGTTGTCAGAGCATGTTGGCAGTAGTAGAAAGGGGAGACATTCCCCAACAACTGCAGCCTGGCAGGGTGGCAGGCACAAGTCGTCAGCGATTGACACACCAGCATGCAAATGGGGCCATCATGACATACAAATGTCACATTTCCAGCTTGCATTCATGATAGCCCTATTTGCATCTACACTTTTGTATATAACAGCAGTTTGCTATGATAAAACAAACTGCAACAGTAATTCATGTGAAAAATAAGTGTCCCGTTAGCATGCATGATCATCAGTCTTCATTACTCACTCTGTTATCTGTGTCATATATATTTATATACCAGCATACTAACAGTCCACTGTCTCTGTGCAGGAGTACGGGTGTGAGCATACACCATAAGCAAACAACAACAATATGTACCTACTTACAGATGACTTGACACATTGCAAAACATTACAGTACATCCATCATCTGTGAATGGCAAGTACACCATGTGACATATCCTTTGTACCCCCCCAACATTTATCACACTCTTAGAATATGGTGACTTGCTCTATTACTGCACTAGGCACTCCCCACTGAAGTGAAAACTGCTTTTGAGTTTGTTGAGTATGCATTGTAGTACACTAGGCCTTATCGTCTGGATTATCAGGAACTTTCTCTATATAAATACACTTCTTATCCCAGTACACTCCCCCTTCATACAGTTAACTTATTATGACATACATGCATGACACACCAGTCCAGTACACTCCATCACCCCTCCACACACATTGCAATAATTATGATAACATACTCAGATTTGCCTTAGTACAGCTGCTGTCATGTGCCACACTTGTCTTACCACATCACAGATTTCCCCTTAATGTATTACTACCACCTCACCACGTACCCACTGAGAAACAAAAATGTCATCATAAGTGTACCATCATAATAAATAGGGTACACTATTCAACAAAATACCTCCCAGCTATGCATGGAGTGACACCATATAGTACACCTGCATGCATACTAAAGGGAAAAGTAGATATATGGACATAGATAACAGACTGTGTCACAGACTGTCAATATACAAATGATCTATTCACATGTTGAGACTCTCTACTGCAGTACTGTTTACATTACCACTTGAATATCACTTTTCTGAAATAGCCGCACTGCTCTCACAGTACCTAGCAATTAATAGCTCTATGGCTGCCTTAGGAGTGAAAGGTACTCCATACTACTGAACAGACATTGTGGGTGCAAGGGACTCTGACACTTTTTCTTCTGTGAATATCTTTTATGATGGTACTTATGCTGAGTTCTGGTGCCCGGCTTCTCCTTCACCTCCACAGGTCTTACTGCCACAGCTTCCCTGGCCACTATAAAACATATTAGTAAACAATATTATAACATATGCCACAATATATTAATCTGCCACTAAACTTTTATTGTGAAATAGATTTTTTTATACTGTCTCATTGTGTAATTCAACCATGTATCACAGTTGTCTTTGCTATGACACTTCTGTGTTTCCATGAATGTTGTATGATTCAGCAGCAGTGACATCCATGCACCGGGACTGCTTGTGGACACAACAACAAACTCACTTACATGAACAGCAACTACAGTGCTGCAACCAGTCTTACAGAGAAGTTCCCATACCTTATCAGCCACATTAGCACTGCATACCCCACTGTAATTCAGAAACTCTCTCTGTGCAGTACTGCACGTCCCCATGCAGCTGTTCAGTGACACCCACCCCATTTTCAGTTACTACCCCACTGTTACCATAGACATACAATACTGTCCATCCAGAAATATACAGATTCTGGCAATGTATTATCAGGACATGGCAGGCTCAATATCACAATATGTTAGGTATGCATGGATCGGCCCCCCCCAACCTGATTAACATATGTTACTATTCTTCTCTTCCACATCATTATATGTACAACAGAACATTCTCTTGTGTATATTGTGTCTGGTCACATCACTACGTCTCACCTAAGTGGGTAGTATATCAATATGCTGGATCACTTTAAATATACCAGCCAAGATCTAGATAACATATATTGGGCTGAGTACCTGTATTACTCATTTTGAACATGAGATGACACAAAAATAAATTTAAATCCATACAAATATCTTCTTAGAATGCAATGAGGACAACATTCACTCGTAAAATAATAGATAAGAAATTCATAGAACTACAATATTTCACATACCATTGCTGTCTAGAAATGTCATGACCAATTCTGGATCATAGTCAGGTAAACTAAACTGAGATGTATACAACTACCATACATCTGGGTATGAAATCTGTTCCTTTTGAAGCACCATGTAAATTATGAAGTACTACACCTTGTTTTTTAAATTTTTTAAGCAATATACCCCAACAGGGTGTTGGTTTACTGGAGGATCTACCACGGCAGCTGCAGTTCAGTCACAAGATGCAGCCAAGAGACTTGCCCATGCCAAGACTGGTAGATCCTCCGGCATACCCACTCCCTGGAGTGGAATATTTAAATTATACAAAGGGCTTATTTGTTTTTTTAACAAAAAAAAATGTTAAATTCCATTAAATTTCAAACGTGCTGCTTGTTTGTTTGCCATCTATCTATTAGCTTTGCAGTGGTGTTTTTGCAATGAGCATATGCATTTGCCGTGGAGTTTCTGATGTGGCTGACTGGTGGCTGGCACCTTTTACAACGCGTACACTGTAGTATTTACAATGCTGAAAAGGTGCCAGCTAGATACTCAAAATCCAGAATTCTATTACATTTTTTAGTGTATGTTGTATTATTACAAATATTACATGGGTGCTGGAAGTCATATTAAGTTTCTAAAGAGTATTTCCTAAAAAGAAGTGAGTTAAGTAATCCAGCTCACACCTTACAAAACAGCCTCATACCACCCCAATTACGTAATACTATTTTTTCTATCAGCATCTTACCATCTGACTCAACAAGAATGACACTGTCGGTGTCAGAGTGATCAGCCTCCACAGCTTCCGACTGTGCTGGTACTACCTCAGCTGCAACTGGGGGGGCCTGCGCTGGTCTGTGAAAGAAGATAAAAAGTAGAGACACTAAGTTTCGCATGTAAATGTCATCACATTTTAACAACACTTTCTTTAAGCATTAAACATGTTTCAGGCACCTAACATTGCCTGTAATCAGGTATCACAGAGTCATTGCAGACACATAGAAAATCACTATTACTGAAAATATAGAGGATAATGGCTGGGTAGCAGGTGATAACAACGTTGTAATCACCTCGAATGGTTGCTTGGGCAACATGGTAAACCTCAGGCACAGCTCAGGGAGAGGTTTACTAATAACAACCCTGAAAAAATTATTAAAATGTGGTTCTCACCAGATCCCCAGTCATCATCTTTTAATAGTCCATGGTTAAAAAAAACACTGTTTGCATTCTATGTGTGAGAATTATGGAACTCTGGTGTATTCTGTTTTGTTATGCCATTGTTTGGAAGTTCCAAAGTGTGGTTAACAACTTTTAAAATTCTAAACAGTGCATAACAAAGCTGTGTGACTGCTGATTATCATGGTTAATAGACACTTAACATACATCATAAATATTTCATAAATATAAGATCATAAACTGACTCAGTACACAATACTTAATACTTCTATAGTATGCCACATGAAATACAATTCTGCTTAAATTAAATGGATACTGGATAGTAACTCCAACACTATCACTGGGTGATTCATTAAATACATGTTATACAATGGGGTATGAAAATTCAGTAACCTTATTGGTCAAAACACATCACATAACAGTCATAAATCCTCCAGTATATGCACTGTAAAAGTTTTATATCATTATAAAGACAACAAAACAAGTTGAACATTGTAAGATAGCAATATACCATGACAGACAGTGGGTATGTGGGTGGCTAAGTCACTCAGCAGTGCCTCGTGACCGAACCACACCAGGCATGGCAAATCCACCAATATACCCATTCCAGTGATGGTATATTTCTTAACTTTTATCTAAGTCAATATCAAGACACATGCATTGTATGAATACATATATATGTATGTACTTAATTTCTGGGTGACGTATGGTGTACATTTCAGACATGCGTAGAAATGCAGATATCTGTATGTTGACTTTTCTTAAGGCTCTGTCAGTCAGGTACATATGGTGTTCTGCTTGTCAGACCCTACACTCTGTAATATCCAAAAAAATAATTTTACAGGCAGGCAACATAGTCATAATAGAAGCAAGGTCCAATTTTGCTTCTGTTACTAAATCTACCCAGCGTTTGGTTCCAAAATCATTGCCTCCAAGTTGTATCAGCAATATGTCTGGATGAGGCCAAGTACTCAAAAGTCTGTGCATGGTTGGCATGCGGTGCTCCCACCTCATTCCACCCCTACCAAACCACTTAACACAACAATTTGGGAGCTGCAGGTTTCTCCCAAAATCACTATTTTGAGCATACTCAGATGCTCGTCTCACGATACTGCTTCCAACTATCCACAAAGTCCTTTTGCTATTTTCTGTCATTCTCAGCTTTTAAACTAAGAAGTGGATAGAGAGCTACCAAAAATGTCAGTGTTCACCCTGCAGTGCCCTAAACAGTATGTGCACTGACTATCACTGCACTTCTGCTACAGCTAAAATGTGCAAAAATTAAGAGGTGGGAAAAATGCATCATTTTCATAGGCAGTTTTAAACAATTACAACTGCAGAAACATGTCTGATTGGTTCCCTCTTCTCTTGTGGCTCCACGTGCACCTTCCTATCTCCCTCCATTTGCAGCTATATCTGTGCAAGTAAGTACTAAAGTACTGTCTGACTTTAAACACTTTTACCTAAATAATGCAGCATCCTAGGTTACTTCAAGCAACATAGTCAAATAGAGGAGCAAAACAAGTTTTGATTAATACTATTTACCTGTTAGTAACAGTTTTTATCATACTAGAAAAATGGTTTATAAAATATGATATACTTACAGTTCTAAATCTGCTGTCTCTCAGTGTTAACTGAGATGGCTGCTGTTGACTTCTTCTTTAGTGTTGTCTGTCTCTGATTAGTTGTCTCACATGGCCTGACAAATCTAGCATAACACTGGCAGAATGAGCTGTCACTCAAATAGCAATCAGATATGATTCGATAATGAATACTGTTGTCACTCCCAAGTTTAAATTTGCAACACTTTCGCATGCACGACACTACTTTTGAGACACTTTCATGCACACGACACTATTTTTACCAAAACTTTCAATTTACAACAGAATTTGATCATTTATTACAAAAACAAGTGATTTTTCAATGCAGAACATTGTCATGCTGGCACTGGCAATGACAAAGATGGAGAGGCATAGTGCTGTGAGTTTGTTAATGTGCCCCAAAACATGATTTTGCACAGCAAGTACACCACTGTAAGGTAGACTTGCGGTAATGTATTTTTGGCAGTTGCTAAGCACGCTTGTAAAACAGTCATTTTATGGAGTATTATTATTACCAAATTTTCAACACAGATATTTTAGGACCTCTGTTCATGAACAGTGTCACTGTAATTTTCGTAATGTGCTCTGAACACTGATTTCACACAGCGACTGGGCTATTCTGCATTGGAATTGAGAAAACACATTTCAGACAGCATGTGAATAATGACAGCTATGCAGTTCACAAGAAGGTGTGGTAGAATGCAAATGTTGAGAATCTGGCATGAAAATAGTGCAAATGTGCTAACTTACAAGTGTGCATTTCGCAGTTGCTATGCATGCTCATAAAACAGTCATTTTACGAACTATTGTCACCAAACTTTCAATGCAGGCATTTTAAGACCTCTGCTCATGAACAGTATCACTGTCATTTTCATAATGTGCTTCGAACACTGATTTCACACAGCGGCCATGTAACTCTGCGCCGGAACTGCGGAAAAACATTTTAGGTTGGATGTGAAACATAACAGCTGTATTGTTCACAAGAGGCTGTGCTAAAATGCCAATGCTGATAATGTGATGTAAAATATTGAAAATGCGCTAACAAATGTGCGTTGTGCTGTTCCTACGCACTCTTATAAAACAGTCATTTAATGGAGTTTTGACACCAAGTTTTCAACACAGGCATTGTAGGATGTCTGCTTATGAACAGTATCACCGTCATTTTTGTTATGTGTTCTGAGCACTGATTTTGTACAGCAGCCTTGCTACTCTGCACCATAAGTGTGAAAACACATTTTCACAAGGATGTGAAAAATGATAGCTGTACAAGGTGTGCTAAAATGCCAATGTTGAGAATGTGACATGAAAGTATTGCAAATGCACTAACTTAAGTAAAGTATTTGAAGTTGACTTATTAATCTGTTACTCATTTACAGACAGATTTTAAATAAAGTAGTTGTTTGACCAGCAGTTTAACAACATTAGGTTAAAATCACTATACAGAATTACACTGAATCTGCATTGCTGAACAGTGAAATAGTGCAAGAAAAAATCTATGTGGCATGGTGATAATGCTATACAGGACAGTGTAACATGAATGAAAATAAGCCTGTCAAAATTTGAGCAGCAAATCTGATGAAAACATTTTATGATTCTTTTGTTTTTTATATTTAATACATAAATCATCTGTTTCAATATAGAATGTTAGATGTAAGCAACACAAGCATATACTAATATTGTCTTTTTTTCTGTCTTTTATACAGGTGTCTGATACTTCTATAACATTGGTGACAGCCACTGTGAACTAACAGATTGAAAGATGCCTAGTAAATACAGACGTGCATGTATGAAAAAAACAGAACAGGTATCATAGTACTACAGTGCTGCTTAAGAACGATAAAAAAAAAATGATGTGAGTTCAAGACATAAAACAAAACAGAGTTCTACTGGAATAGTGAGCTCTACAGTAAGTCACTCCACAACAAAACCACATACTTGCTCAACAGCAAGTAAAAAATGTTTACCTAAGCAACAGTTGTGTAGATCTCTCAGATGAAACACAACTATTGCTACAGCAACCATCAACAGACCTTCTAAACAGCATCATAAACTCACAGCTGGTGATTTTCAGGTGAGAAAGCAAAAGTATTTCCGATTGCTAGCAAGTAAAGCTAAGATTGACAGGCTTATTGCTGCTGTGATGAGACATGAGCGCAAAAAGACAAAGAGTCATCTGACTTTGATGAAATTGCATCTCAAAGTACGCACATTTGTTAACAGAGCAATATTTGTTCTTCAACAGTTATGGCGTAAGATGTCTCATGTGTTAAAACTATTCAGAAAAGTTGAGTATGACATCAAAAAAAGGCTACAATGGTATCCTACTTTGACGGTTCACAATTTCTGTGACGTATTCACTGGTCACTGGATGCACACACAGCACTCAGAGGCATATTTCTTGGAAGAATCTTATTATTCACAGAAAAAAAAGAAAAAGTTCACCATTGATGAGTCCAGTAAGCTGGTCAATGTGCTAAGTGTCTGTGATGACACAGCAATGGACACAAATGATGACTGTGATGCAACCACTGTGTCCCATAAATGGCACTGTCTCTCATGGTCATGTGATGAAACCTGCAACCGTAGGCAATCGTCATTCGAAAAAGTTGAACAGTTTGTCAACCTATTTGTGATAACAGATAGCAAAGAAAGATATACACTGTTTAACAAGATTGACCCTTGTGAAATCCATCCAGATACTGGACTTATGGGTCACTCACTAGCATGCCTCAATAGCGGTGTTTATGACAGTGTATTTCACAACATGCGGATGCTGGGAGTGCATCAGACAGGCATGTGAAACTTTGTATGCAGAGTATATGAAGTCCGACAAGTTGTCAATCAGCACACTTGTTTAAATGACTTATTACAGTCTGGTGACATGCAGGGTGCCATCACATTTCTCAAACAGCTGCAACGTGTAACTTCTGTACCAGACACAACTATTTATCAGTCAGCAAGTTCTGCTGAAACATCTGTTTCTGTGTTAGAAACTGTCATACTGAAACAGTACAGCAAAGAAATTGCTAAATTTGACCTGGCAAAGGCTCAGAAGTTTGACTCTGTATGTGTGTCATGTGACCGTCTGTGCTACAGTAAACAAACAGTCACAGTGAACCTGGAAACCTTGTCACCATACAATGACATGTGGTTCCGTCTCTCAGCACTTTTTGATGAAATCTGACTTTCAGTTACAGAATACCATTCTACTGTGCAAACACTGTTTCTCCAAACTAAAGTCTAACATTCTGTCACCAAGGTCACTGTTGAATAATATGGAGGCACATATTACACCAGGTGAGATTGCAACATTGAATATGTTTGAAGGCATTCTAATTCAGACAATGAAGCCATTTCAAACCATTCTACATCTGAACACAAAGACAGGGAACATTCTACAGAAAGAACTCATTAGATCTCTAAAGGGTTCAGTGATATATCGCCCACTTCCTCTACAGGAAAATGTGGAGACAATCTCTATGGAAAATAGTTTGATGATTCTTGAAATGGTGTTCCAACTAAGTCCAAGGTCATCTGGCAAGATCTTGTCAATGTACAGAAGGTAAAGCTTGCTCTTACTTATTTAAAGAGTAATGATCCCTTCTATGCAGACCTTGACATAGATCACATGACTAGTCTCTCTGTTCAACATGATCTCTTAGAGATTGAGAAGGTCAGTAGACAGACAAGTGACAATGTGTATGAACAGAACACACTTCACCCACTACATGGCAGAGATCCAGTAGGAGACAACATTGATCTCTATCAAATGAAAAGGTGGAAGGTGAGCCAGTCAGAATTTGGGAGGCAACATTAGAAGCATGCTGCTTCCCAGACTTATTCCCAAAAGGGTCAGGTGGATGGCTAGATGAAAGGGAAGTGTGTATGCAGGGTGCTGAGCACCACACTAGCTGTGTGCTCAGTAAAGATGGCGAATTCAGATGTAACATACAGTACCTGTTTCATCTCCTCTGGGAGAGTGAACTTAGCATTCTGTCTGCGTCTATTGCACATACTATTCATCTCACAACTCCTCTAGATGGAATAACAGCTGCTCAATTTCTAGAGAAATTAAAGCAGAAAGATGAAAATGTGCAAGTGAATCTGTCTTCCATACTTTCAAGTCTTTGTGGCACCAAAGAATATCAGTATCGCAGACACTCTGAAGTGATGATAATGCTGTGAGAGTATGGTGCAGCCACATGGTTTGTCACACTTAGTTGTGCTGAATATGCATGGGATGAGCTCATTGAACTCTTAAAGTGGGCAAATTCTGATGCTGATGGCATTTCATCAATGACTGTTGGAGAAATGTGTTCACTTGATCCTATCTCTGTCACAAGACATTTTCACAAGCTGTTCCATGACATTATGACTTTCATATTGTCAAAGAATCAGTCCTTGGGCCCCCTCCTCTTCAACTCCTATGTCTCTGACATAAGGACAGGAATCAGGAGTGAGATAAGTCTCTTTGCGGATGACTTAAAACTGGGGGTGGTAGTGGATGGGGAGGAGGGGAGGGTGGCCCTAAAGGGAGACCTGGAGGCTCTGGAAAGATGGTCTAGAAAGTGGAAGCTGAGGTTCAATGCAGGGAAATGCAAGGTACTCCACCTGGGGACCAGAAACCCAGGCCAAGTGTACACCCTGGGGGGGAATGCTACAAGTCTCGATGGCTGAGAGGGACCTGGGGGTGGTGGTGGATGTCAAGATGAACAACTCTGAGACTTGTAGGAGGGCAGCAGCCAAGGCCAACAGGATGCTGGGATGCATCGCTAGGGGGATCATGTCCAGAAGGAGGGAAGTGACACTCCCTCTGTATAACTGCTTGGTGAGGCCGCACCTTGAGTACTGTGTGCAGTTTTGGAGGCCACACTTAAAGAAGGACATTACTCTCCTGGAGAGGGTCCAGAGGAGGGCAACCAAAATGATTTGGGGCTTGGGGACAGGACCTATGAGGAGAGGCTCGAAGAGCTAAATATGTACACATTGGAAGAGAGAAGGGACCAGGGGACATGATAGAGGTCTTCAGGTACATGAAGAGGGTAAATAGGGAGGAACATTCAGGTGCTTCAAAGGAAGGAGGAGGGGCCACTAGAGGCATGGGTGGAAGCTTGAGGGGAAGATTCAGGGAGAAAGGAGGAGGTGCTACTTCACTCGAGAGGGTGGAGGAGCCATGGAATGCACTGCCTAGGGGCTGATGGAGGCAGAGACAGTGGATGGGTTCAAGAGGGGTTGGGACAGGTACAGGGGAAGGGTTCTGGAAGCAAAATCCAATGCAGCAAGAATATCCAGAACTGGGAAGGGAGAAGCCAGAGGAGGCGAGGGGGGCAGCAAGGTCAGCACCCAGGGTGGGGGCTGACCAAATGAGCAGACTCAAAAGACCATTAGGCCTATTCTGCTGGCATTTTAGTATGTTAGTATGTAGCAATCCACCTCTTGGTATTGTGGAGCATTACTTTTGGAGGACGGAATATCAGGCACAAGGTGCCCCTCAAATCCATATGTTATTGTGGATCAAGGATGCACCACGCATAGGTGAACACGAAGCAGCACAAGTGCTAGCATTCATCAAGAAATGTATCACTTGTCACATTCCAGTCAAGTATGACAGTCCTACACTGTGGAAGTTGGTACAAAAGTTCCAGCAACAAATTTGTGCAAAATACTGCAGGCGAGTAGTAAAGAACAAATCTAATTGGTACTAACGATGTTGCTTCAGATTTCCTAGATGAGTTTGTCAGGAAGGTTCCATAAATGAACTTTTTTCAGCAGTGCAACACCACCTGAAGGCAAAATCAACCAAGAGGGTATACGAGTTACCCAGAGATGAGAAAGGTGTACATCAATGACTACAACCCAACTCTTCTAATGTGGCAAGCTAATATAGATGTTCAGTTTGTGGCTGATAACTCATTGGCCCTGGTGTGGTACATGACTTCATACATAACCAAACATGAGCAGACTAGCTTGCAAGATCTTTGGGAAGATATTGCCAGTTTAAGCAGGAGCCTGACATCTCAGCTGTGGTCATTGGGCTTGAAGACCCTTTTACACAGAGAATGTGGAGCTTATGAAGCCAGTGACCATTTAATGGTACACATCTGTACAGGAAGTCTGGTGCTATACGGTTTCTCAGTGTGAACTGCAAAGAGAAACGCAAACGTGTACTGATTCCCCATGCCGAAATTGAAGAACTTGTTGCCAATAGACCTTCTTCAAAACATATCTTGAAGAATAACCTGATAGACACATACTACCCCCATAGACACAACGACATGGATGATATGTGTCTCTTTCAGGTGGCTAAGTGGTATGACTACAAGGTAGATATATCACCTGGCTCAACACGCCACATTTACAAGGTAAATGGAGTGGATGGCTGTCTCATAAAGAGACACAAGCCTTGGCTCATAGACCACTGTAAATTACCTCTAGGCACATCAGAGAGCAGAGAGCATTACTACTTTGCTCTCCTATACCTATTTAGTCCCTGGAGGAATGTGTCTGAATTAAAAGGTGACTGCGATACATTCGAGGAAGAATTCAATCTCAGTTATGAGACTTTCAAAACTCAATACTCAGAGACATACATACAGAGATTAGAGGCTGAGAAAGAACAGCTTGAGAAGGCAGAGAAGTAGCTTCAGGAAGACACTCCTATTAGCTCACAAGACAATCTTGATCCAGAAGGACAAGCTGTTCTAGGTGAACCTCTACCTTTAAATGCCCCAGAAGTGTTAATATCAGAAATTGAGACAGCCATGGAACATGGAACACACTCCACTGTCAACCCAGCTGACTTGAGAGAAAGACATAATCAGCAGCAGCATGTAGTTCACTCTCAAGTCATTGACGCTGTTCGACATGGCCTACTACATGAAACAAAAAAAGTGACTGTCTTGACTACAAACCACTGCTGATCTTTGTTACCAGTTCAGTTGGCACAGGAAAGATTTTCCTTATTGAAGCCATAACTGCTGAAATATGGATCATCAATGTCTGTTGCTGTTACTGCTCCCACAGGACTAGCTGCATACAACATTGGTGGAGTTACATTACACCGTCTCTTTATGTTGCCAGTAGAACATGGCAAAACAGGACAGTCTCGTAAACTGTCATTTGAGGTTGCATCTCAGCTCCATTCCATGTTCACAAAGATGAAGTTAGTCATCATTGATGAAATCAGCATGGTCTCCAGTGTAATGCTTGCCTGTATACATCTACATCTACACGAGAGCTTAGGTACTGACGATGGAGTACCATTTGGTGGCAAAAGTATTGTTGTTTTTGGTGACCTTTTACAGATTACACCAGTTAATGCAGAGCATGTGTTTGCAACTCTGACTGCCAAGCAAGCTAAGAACATTCTCGGCTGTATTGCAGGTTATAACATTTGGGAGTTATTTACCTATGTTGAGTTATATGAGAACATGCCTCAAAGTGGTGATCTGGTTTACAAATCACTTTCCGATGAAGTTCATACAGGTTCTCTATCACCAGAACATGTTGCTATGTTAAACGATCGGAGAATCAGAGTACATACTGCATCCATAGAAACAGCATGTAATGTTTTCAGCAATGTGTACTCTACAGGGACACACATAGTGTGTCTTATGCCATGACTAAAGAAATGCACTGAGTTCAACAATGTTTTGCTGCAGAGAGAAAACCAAGAAATTCTAACTCTGCATGCTGTTGATACAGTTGATGGTGTCATTCTTAGTCGCAACCTGGTAGCAAAGATGACTGAATGACTCAGTGAACTGAAGTCAGATGTGTCATGCACAGCTGGCCTAGAAGCTGTTCTTACACTTTGTAGGAATGCACATATCATGCTACGATGTAATCTCAATGTTGAACAAGGCATGGTGAACAGTGTCATGGGAAACATCACTGACTTTGTCTACAATGTCCAGAAGACATATATCGAGACACTTGTAGTTCACTTTGACAACATGGAACAGCGTGTACACATAGAACGTACCTGTGTGAAATTTCAGGTATTTAAGGATATCTATGTAAACAGGAAACAGTTTCCACTATGTGTTGCATATGCTGTTTCTATTCACAAATCTCAGGGCTTGAGTTTGAATTCAGCAATGGTAGACATAGGTACATGATGCCATGAGCTACATGGCACTTTCACTTGTCCATAGTCTTTCTGGGTTGCACATTATAACTCTTGCACCCCAGAAGATACGAGCTGACCAGCGATGTATTGTTGAGTACAACAGGTTACATACTCTCCATCAGCCACAAATGTCTTTAATACCACTGCCTACATATCCAGCTGTCTCACATCGTACAGTCATATCTACAGGTGTCAGAAAACAGGCATGAGCTTCCACAAGTGATTCAACTCTAAAGAGTTCAAAAAAGGTCACAATATCAATTTAACATGCACAGCCAGCAATTCATCAGAAGTCAGTTGGTGTAGCTGCTGTACCAGTCTTTGACAACAGCACTAGAGTGAACTGCTATGCTAACTCAACTATGCAAGTTTTTCTACACATGCCACACTTTGTGCAGGCAATATCTGCTTCACAAGATACTCCCCTGTCTAATGCATTGAAGCAGATTGTCAACATGACTTCTGACCAGTCTAACAATGTGCAGTCACTAACACCACTACGCCAGGTGTTAGGTACATATGACGGGTGTAGTACATTTGCTGCTGACATACAACAAGACACTAGTGAGTTTATCATGGCTATCATAAACAACTTGGATGAAGATGGCACTCCAATGTGCCACTACTTCACAGTGTCATATGTAACCAAATATGTATGTGTATCATGTGGTCATTCACAGCGTGAAACCACAGAAGACATGCTCTGGATTACTCTTTTTGTCCCTCAAGCCAAAAGTGTCAAATTTCGACAGCTATTCACCAATACTCAATGTGGTCACTCCTGTAAAAGGTGTGGAGGCAGTTGCACTCAGTCCATATGCCTCAGGAGTTCATCTCAATATGTGTTGCTTATATTGCACAGATTTGACTCCAATGGGCTCAGAGTTGACACTCCTATCACAGATTACACAGCTGGTAGAATAGTTTTTAACCAATCAGTGTTTGACACTCACAGTGTAGTCTATCACCATGGTCAATCCATGCATTCTGGCCATTACACCAGTTTACTAAGGTACAGAAGTGGATGGGTAGAGTGTGACGACTCTACAAGCAGTTTTAAACAGAGACTGCCACAACACTTAAAAAATGCATATCTTCTAATATTGAAGAATTATGATGACCTTCATATTTCAGAAGAATAGCAGACAAAATCTTGCATTTTTTAAATGACTACTTTGTGACAGAATCAGTCGTAGGTCAGTACAATTGTTTCCAATCTACGACTCTCAATAAACCATAGCAAATCAACAAAATGATATACTGGCAGAGACATTTCATCCACTATGACATCTAAGATCTTGTGTGGATCAGTGACAACAAGGAAATTGTTGTAGCAGCTTAAATCGGCGCCAACAGTATTCACAGTCACTGGAGAAACCATGCTTACATGTCTATCAAAGATTGTACGTGTCAAAAACGAGGCCTTTCTGGCTCTCCTGTTCTGTACATATCTTTTCTTGTAGCTGTATCATACCCATACATAATAAGAAGCTGTTGCCAGTTAATAACTTTTTGACTCTGCAGAGACACAAAAGTTGTCCCTTATCATTTTAAATAACTGTGTAACACATGTCTCATTCACCCAAGAGAACACAGTGTCACAACTTTTCTGTCACCGGTTTTTTTTTTGGTCTATTAGCTGTTGACATCTAGACAACAGCATCATTCTGTCACCATGCAACAGTGTTGAACTATGCCTGATGTATTTGTTACACTGAAACTGTATATATGTAAAAATAAAACTCTTTAGTCATAATGAAGCAAGTGTAAATACTGAACTATTGCAGCTTATTATCAAATGACTTTTGCATAACTTTCTAATGATATGTAAATAATATTTACATTCTCATTCCATCTCACCATTGTTGTTAACTAGTTTAATTGTTCTAGTAAAATTATTACTATGAGTCAAGTAACAAGTAATCCTTAACATGTAATACAATACTATAGTGGTTAAGTTCAGTGACCCATATGTTTCATAAAAACAACGTACTACACACATTATTTCTTTCCTAGATCAGAGCCAACATAGTAACTAATGTAACAATTGAAAGAAATGTATTCTGTACCTGTAATAATATGCATTTTTTTGTACTTGGCATACAAGGAATTGTAACCTATGGTAATAATACTGAAAATTGTAAATCAGACACTGTTACTGATCACAACGCACTTCATACCTGTTCCTGACAATGTTTATGATCGCCTCTATTGAGGGGTCGGGTGGGAATTTTCCATATGCACCTAGTCAGTGATATATCTTAAAATATTTAACTGAACATACCAGTTATCGAATGTCATTGAAATCATACCTTTTTAATATTCTATTACTTGAACACTTAGCATATGTTTTTTTGCCCACCCCAGGAACATACACATTACTTGTGTTTACTAGGTGGTTACTAGTGGGGTACCGCAGGGTTCAGTATTGGGTCCAGTCCTTTTTAATGTCTTCATCAGTGGCATTGCAGAGGAACTGGAAGGAAAAATATGCCTTTTTGCAGATGACACAAAGATCTGCAACAGGATTGATACACAAGGAGGCGTGGAAAGGATGAAAAGGGACTTGGCAAGGTTGGAGGAATGGTCAGACGTATGGCAGCTAGGATTCAATGCAAAAAGTGCAAAATAATGCACCTGGGAAACAAGAACCCAGGGAAGAATACACAATGGGTGGGGAGGTAGTAACAACAACAAAACAGGAAAGGGACCTGGGGAATCATATCAGATGACCTTAAGGTTAGCAAGCAATGTGAGAAGGCAGGGAGGGCCAGGGGTATACTGGGATGTATAGGGAGGCATCAGCAGCAGAAAACAGGAAGTTGTTATCCCTCTGAACAGACAGTTGGTGAGACCCCATCTGGAATACTGTGTCCAGTTCTGGAGACCCCATCTCCAGAAGGACATAGACAGGATAGAGGCAGTCCAGAGGAGGGCAGCTAAAATGGTGCAGGGTCTGCAAGAGAAGCCGTATGAGGAGAGACTAAAGGAGCTCAATATTATACCCTTGAGGAAAGAAGGGAGAGGGGGGACATGATAGAAACTTTCAAGTACCTCAAGGGAATCAACAAAGTCCAAGAGGGTAGCATCTTTCAGAAAAAGAGACTTGCAAGAACAAGGGGTCACAATTTAAAGATAGAAGGAGGGCGGTTCAGAGGCAATGTGAGGAAGTATTATTTCACAGAGAGGGTAGTGGATGCATGGAACAGCCTTCCTGAGGAAATTGTGGAGTCTAAAACTGTGGGAGAATTCAAGAATGCATGGGACAGACATAAGGCAATTCTTGTGGGGGGCAGGAAGATATAGGCTGTTAGTTAAATAGGATCTGCAGCCTATCCTGTAGGTAGGGAAATGGGCAGACTAGATGGGCCTAGTGGTCCTTATCTGCTGTCAAAGTCTATGTTTCTATGTTTCTATTATCAGTTACACAATAACAACAAAACATCACTGTTTCATGTGTGTAATCACTGTTTAGAAGCTTCTGACATACCTTCATTAATATAGCACAGAACTAAGGGATGACACATGATTGGAACATTCAACTATTTAAAAGGTAGAAATAATATTGTTAACCAAAGTCTCTTCAAGCTGAGTAGCAAACATATCATGAAGGGGCACAGGCTTCAACTTGAGGATGGGACATTCAGGAAGAATGTCAGAAAGCACATCCCACAAAGAGTAGTGAACACTTACACTGCACTGCGAAAAGAGGCCACTTCGTTAAAGACAGTGACTAGCTATAAAAGACCCAGGTGTATGCATAGCTGGAAGATAAGAAACATGCCTAGAAAAGATGGAAGAACAGTGCAGGGATAGCAGAGACATTAGCTCAAGATGCGAACCCTGCAACACGAGCAGACATAATACCAAATTGCCTTCTTCTGTTGCCTTCTTTCTATGGTGTATTACCATATACATACTTATTCCAATTCATATCATCTACTTACTATAAATGACACACATTTAGGTATATTCCAAGCAATGATTACACACATGCAAGGATTATATTGTGAGACTGATTTTGTAAAAAAAATATAATCTTAATAGGCCCTTTTTCAGTTTTACCAATTGTCAATAAATCTTTCTTAAATGTAACTACCTGTGTTGAGTCTTTACTGAACCATAACATAATAACATTAGAATGTAGCTATTGTTTCTATTAAGCATGCAAATCAACTGTAAGAAATACTACCACAACTACATGTCCATGGCCTTATTTTTTTGGCATGGCTCTCCACTCAATATCCACCACGTGGCTACTGTGTGGCACACTGCCTAACACAGTTCACATAATTCCTAACTGTGTTAAGAAGTCTGTACTGCTCTTACTTTTCCTGTGCCTCTCCAGTTAGCAGGCAGTACCTGCTATAGCGAGGTGTGGTGCATCACAATGTAACATTATCCAGCTATGGCTATACACTCAAGATGCTGTAACTGCTATGTGTGCTGCAATTCCCTGGCTGAGCCCATGCAACTCCTAACTGTGCTAACTTCACTGTACCTACAATTTCAGAGCTGTGCCATTGATCTCCAATGCCTTATTGTTCCTGTGGATCACCATTCATGATGCAGTACAAATTGTTTTGGGAGGAGGAGCAGCATTAGCTGCCTAAATGCGTGCAAATCCCAACTCAGCTAACTTCACTATTCCTGCAATCACTGATATCTACCATTGATGTCCATACCCTTACAGGTGTTGTGTATCTCCACTGAGATGTCCATACCCTCACCTGTATTGTGTATCTACACTAACAATGCTGTCATGTTTGAAGACACATCACCTGCCTGAATCCATTCAAGTGATAACTGTACTAACTGGACAGCTCCTGTAATCAAGGAGCTGTACAACTGATGTACATTGCCTATCTTTTCCTCTGACTGTTCACTCAGCATATAGCAAGTGGTCTGCAAGTACAGTAACCCCATGACACTGTTCATCTCCATAGGCTATTTTGTTCTGTACTCTCCACTCAGTAAGCAGTACCTGTGCTAGGAGTTCAGACATTGCCTGACAGAGTTCCTGTAATTCCAAACTAAATCAACTAGCATGAGCCACTCTTACTTTTCATCTGAGTCTACAATCAGACTGCAGTAGCTGTTGTTGAGAAATATGCAACATTGCTAACTACGTACATGAAGCTGTGGTTGTACAGCCACAATCAGTAGCTAGTATGCATAAAAAAATTCCCTGGGTGAGGCCATATGAATCCTAACTGTGTAAACTTTTGTCAACCCAAAAAATACAGAGGCATACCATTGATATCCATTTCCTCACTCTTTCTCTACATCAGTACTCATGATGCAGTACAGATTTTTTTAGGTGAAGCATTTCCTTTCTGAGCCACTCCCACAAACACTAACTATGCTTACTTGAGTGTCCCTGCAATCACTGACAACTACCATAGATGTCCATACCCTCAGCTATGTTACGGGTATTTACTAAAGATCCAGTACTTGCTGTCACAGTTTGGAAACCATTACCTAGCCAAGGCAATGTAAGGTAATAATTGTGCTAACTACACTGTACCTGTAATCATGGAAGTCTACTAGTGATCTACATCACCCTTCTTTGCCTGTGCCTCTTCACTTAACATGCAGCAAAAGGTATGTAGGTGTAGTCCCCTACCCATTACACCATGCAACTCCTAAGCGTACTAAGTTCTGTACAGCAGCAATAATACTCCTAAGTGTGTTAAGTTCTCTACAGCCGCAATGAAAAACCCACACTATTTATTGACATAGGTGTTTTCTTACTGTGTCTCTCCACTCAGTATGCAGTATGTACACTAGTTTTATATTATTCCTCACACCTCCTGCTGATTGTCTGTGATTGGGCCTGTTGCCTTGCTTCTCCCCCCTATTCCCATGTCTGTGTGTCTCTCTGTGTGCCACTGGTGCTCGGGGGGGGTGAGGGATGAATGCACATTTATGTTTTTGAGCCCTAATACAAAATTTCCTCACTTCTGCCACTGACAAACAACACTAACTGAAACATAAACAAAGTGTTTCTCTCTAATTTCCCTTCTTTTTAAAAATGACTCTGACAAATATTGAATATAATACAACAACAATAACATGGGCTCCACGCTCCTGCCATGTGATGTCTTTTCACACACTAACACAGTGTCTGTAAACACGTTCACGCCATGTGATGTCTTAATACAGTGCCAGCAAACACAAATGTTAATGCACATGGTAGCACAAAGTGAAACACAAAGATAAACAGTACTGAGAAATACTGAATGTAATACAGCACCAGGAGCACGGGTCCTTTGGGCCCCATGCTACCGCCCCGAGATATCTTCACACATACTAACACAGTGCCAGCAAACGCAAATGTGAATGCACATGGTAGCACAAAGTGAAACACAAAGATAAGCATTACTGAAGAAGACTGGATGTAATACAGTGCTGGGAGCGCGGGGCCCTCCCATCATGAGATGTCTTCAGACATACTAACACAGTGCCAGCAAATGCAAATGTGAATGCACATGGTAGAACAAAGCGAAACACAAAAATAAACAGTACTGAAAAATACTGGATGTAATACGGTGCCAGGAGTATATGTGGGGTCCTTTTGCGTTCCCACCTCAAGCCACGAGATGTCTTCACACATACTAACACAGTGCCAGCAAACGCAAATGTGAATGCCCATGGTAGCACAAAGCAAAACACAAAGATAAGCAGTACTGAAAAATACCGCATGTAATTCAGCACCAGGAGTGTGGGTTCACACATACTAACACAGTGACAGCAAATGCAAATGTGAATGCACATGGTAGCACAAATCGAAACACAAAGATAAACAGTACTGAAAAATACTGGATGTAATACAGCGCCGGGAGCACAGGGCCGTCACGAGATGTCTTCACACATACTAACACAGTGCCAGCAAATGCAAATGTTAAAGCACGTTGTAGCACAAAATGAAACACAAAGATAAACAGTACTGTAGACACAAAAGGTTAAAATTACAAAAACACAAGCGCAAATTAAAATGCACACAGTAACACAAAAGGTGGCATAGACACGAAAAGTAACTGAAACAGGTACAGAACCACAACCAGAAGCACTAAGGTTAACAATTATAGAAACACACACAATAGTATTCCCCAAAATCTGCATATAGAAAAACAGTGAGTACAAAGAATGTATGCATAATAATGGCTCTCGGAACAGAAAATGAGGACTTGGAATACTAAATTGCTGATATCTCAGGAACCGTACGACATAGAAAAAAAATTTGAAAGTCATATTAATTATCACTTTCTTGGCTACTTTTGTACTTAGTCCCCATCATGACAAAAAGTCCATGTCTCGCACCGTTTCTGAGATACTGGCCCTGAAAGGCGTAATGTTATCCTATGGGGAAAAAAGACAAATTTGCAGTCCCATTACTTTCCCTCACTGTAATATTTTTTCACCAAACTACTGAAAGGCACAGCTGTTGTATGTTGCCTTTCTTACCTGCAAATTTCATCCCAAAAGACCAAACCATTATTTTGCAACAGGGCATCAAAGGATTCCTCTAATGCAGCAGACGCCGTAATGTTATCCTATGGGAAAAAGCATCAACTTTGGAGTGCCGCCACTTTGCAGCCATGTAATATTTCTTCACCAAAATACTGAAAGGCAGATCTTTGAGATGTCGGCTGTGTTCCCTCTAAATTTCAGCCCAAAAGACCAAACCGTTCTTTTGCAGTAGGGTGACAAAGAATTGCTGTCATTTTCATACATCCTGGAAAAGTACTGTCGAACTTTGTGAAAGCTTTCACAAATTCATTCGATAGTGTCATATGTTTGACACTACTTTGTGAAAGTACTTTTTCCAGAAATGTGAAGAACATATTTCTGGGGTGTTTTACCCCAAAATAAAGACAGGCCTAGCATCCTCAGGGTCCAACTAGGTGAATACAAAAAGAATTAGGTTGCTAGAGGGTCCCAAATTTAAATGATAAGCATTTTTCTGATCACTAACTGAAAACAAAATGGTGGAGTTGCGACAGTAAAAGGGCCATTTGAGAAAGTAAAAACTGCATTTGCGACACTGTCGAACTTTTTGTTAACTTTTCCCATTGACTTATAATGGGAACTTGTTTTTTGAATAACCTTTGAACCATTTAATATTTTTTCATGAAATCTTCAAAAGGCACATTGGGGACCATGGCCACATGATCCCTGAAGATTTCAGACCAGTCGCACAAACCATGCGACCTCTAGAGATGACCAAAGAATTCCAAAAAAGTGTAAATGCCCCCGCAGATCATGTTAATAACTCTGCAGCTGTATATTCAAACAGTACTAAAGTTGGCAGATCCCAAGATCTATGGTTGTTGATCGTGTATTCCAAATTTCAGACAAATCCGCTGAATGGTTGCAAAGTTATTAAGGTGCAAACTTTTAGGTTTAACATGTAAATGGCTCCTCAACTCTAACTATGGTAGCACTACCATGCTACCATAATGTATAGAGAAAGAGAGTGAGCAAAAAACATTGTTAATGTGTCAGTTAGAGTTGCAGCAACAAAAGTAGGGAAAACTGTCATTAGGGTTTCCAACCTAACATCCCACCCCTACCCTGGACACACCAAGAGGCATTGGGGGTGTGGCACTGGGGTCATCAGCACTAACGCTCACCTCATTCTCCTATTCTGTACCCATTCAGCTTATTTTCTAAAGGAATGGGGTAAGCATTAGGGCTGAGGACCTCAATGCCGCCTATGTTGCCTCTTAGTGTGTCCAGGGTGGGGTTGGGGTGTTAAGGTTGGAAACCCTAAGGCCATGTTTCCCCTACTTTTTTTGTGACAACCCTAACTGATGCATTAAGGACATTTATTGTAATTTATTTCCTTACTTTTTGAGATAGTATAATCATATCCTAATTGGGTTGTAAGAGTGCAGCTGCATATATGTACTTGGCTGTGAAGGCCCAGGTCCACAAGACTGATGAAATTGTCACCATAGGCATGTTATTACCCTACCTGATGTACCCAGTGCAGAAAATATTCAAATCCCCACCAAAATGTAATTCTGCACAATTGCAACATTGCCGGTGTGAAAATACATTTCAGCCAGGATTTGAAAAATAGCAGCTGTAGCATACATTTGGTGGTGTAATAAGAAGTCTATGTTCAAAATTTTTGGTAAAAATATTTTAAATTTACAAAGTTACGAGCATGCATAGCGAAATTGCAATGAATGATCGTAATGCAGCCAGTTTTTAAAATTTGTACCCCAAATTTTTAACATGGCTTTTTGGGGACCCCACTTCATGAACAATGCAACCGTTATTATGCAAATACCACCGGAAAGGTAAATTCATCAAGTGACCATGAAATCACTTTTTGGGCAAGAACTGTGAAATGACATTTATGTTGTTCATGAGATAGGGTCCCCAAGAGGTCCTGTTGAAAATTTGGGGTCAAAATCTAGACACTAGGGATGTTTATACAGGATTCCAATGAGAATCCGTTAAAAAAAAAAAAAAAATGAAAAAATGTTTTCACCAGGACAAACCCTTTTCCGCCAGTGTTTTTCTGTGGTGGCGGAAAAGGATTCCATCTGGTGAAAAAGGATTGGGGAATTACTTTATTAAACATTTTTTTTCCATCAGGCAATTTCCTTTCTCACCATCCTTTTTCATCATGGAGGTAAAGGAATTCATCTGTCAAAAAAGGATTAAGGACTTAGACTTTTTTCAATCCTTTTTCGCCAGACAAATTCCTTTTTTGCCATCCTTTTTCATCATGGTGAAAAAAGAAATCGGCTGACGAAAAAGGATTTAATCATTTTTCGCCACAGTACTTCCTTTTTTGCTATCCATTTTCATCATGGAGAAAAAGGAAATTGGCTAGTGAAAAAGGATTTAATCCTGTTTCATCACAGCAATTCCTTTTTCGTCACTGCAAAAAAGGAACTCGGCTGTCGAAAAAGAATTAAGTCCTTTTTTGCCAGCCGATTTCCTTTATTGCCATGATGAAAAAGGGTGGTGAAAAAGGAATTAAATCTTTAAAAAAAAACTTCTGAGGGCATGCAAAATATTAAAAAACACACAGAACAGCTCTTCAACTCCCGATGAGCAATACATGCTCCGATGTCTGTAAAAGACATCACCGGGCACAATTATTGCAGTTTGTTTTGGCCAGAAATAAAAAACAAGATGGTGGCTCATGAAAAGGATTTTTTTCTGATGAAAAAGGATTGGTCCCTCAAGAAAAATGATCTTTTTTCATCAGAGCAAAATCCTTTTTCGTTCCAGGAATCTATCCAAAAGAGTGAACTGAGCATGCTCAGAACCCGAACTTTTAAAATTAAATAACTTTGGAACAGATGAATATTTTTTTTCACCAAATCAATGCAGACAGGCTCTGTGGGGCCAACACTTTCTACCTGAAAACTTCAGGCCACAATTCCAAACCATTTGGCTGCATCATGATGACAAACAAAACTGCAAACAAGGGTGAATTTTAACATTTTTATGTTGCTTGCATGCATGTGCAAGAAACATAGTGCCATCATCGGAGTTTTCGGAGGTGTGTCAGCCCTCTTCCAATTCAGTCAGTGTGTTTGCAGGCGCGGCAGCAGTTCTCCAATGCTTGCTGGAGCTGTCTATGACAGCTCCAAAATGCAGTGGCGTACAGTTGAAAGGGGGAACTATGCTTCAGTGAGCAGCAATCAGATATCGCCTGCTCATGCACGCTCCCCCTACACACACACACACACACACACACATATGCTGCGTGCTGCCCCCCCAACGCACACACTGTATAGCCGACAGGGGTGCCCAATCCCTGGCAGCTGTGCTGTGCCCCCCGAAACACAGTTTATATGCTACGCTGGGTGCCCACCCCAGTGTAGCTACACATCGTATAGCCAACAGGGGTGCCCAATCCCCCATCAGCTCCACTGTGTCTCCCCGCTTCGAGTACAGGGTGCCACGCTGGGAGCCCACCCCAGTGTGGCAACAGGTGCCATGGCCGATGGGGGTGCCCAATCTCGCGTCGGCTCCATGTCCCCCCAGCCGTCCTTCTGCCATGCTGGGAGCCCACTCCAGAATGGCAAACATCCCACGTCGTCATCATAAAAAAACAACAACCTGAAAATCAAAAACGGTCCCTCACTGTGTCTGCCCCCACCCGCACCCAGCCACTGCACACCCTGCCCTCCCACACCCCCCTCTCACCCCATACATTCTTCCGGAGCTCGGTGCAACGATCTTCGGCGGACTGGGAACACATCTGCACTCTTCAAAGCCGACTGCAAACTGAAGAAATGCCAGTAAGCTGTATAATGGGATAGATAGGGTTTTTTCAACTTTATTGCATATCTCAGGCATTTTTTGGAATTTTTGCACCAAATTTTCAACATGGGGTTTTTGGGACCCCTTCTCATGAATGCTGTCACTGTCATGGTGTTACTCAGGCCTGAAGAGTGATTTCGCAGCCACTGCATGAAATCACCTTTCTGGAATGATTAAAGAACGACACTGCCAGTGTTCATAAGGTGGGATCTCAAAAGCCTATTTTGAAAATTTGGTGGAACAATTCCTAAAAATGACTGTTTTATGAGCGTGCATTGCGCAGTTCCTACGCACGCTCGTAAGTTTGCGAAATTTCAATATTTTCACTCCAGATTTTCAACACTGCCATTTTACCACACCTTCTTATGAGCAGTACAGCTGTCATTTTTCACATCTCACCCAAAATGTGTTTCCGCCCATGTAGTGCACAATGGTGCAGTCGGTGTGCGAAATCAATGTACGGGACACATTAAGAAAATCACAGTGACACTGTTCATGAGCAGAGGTCTTAAAATGGCTATGTTGAAAATTTGGTGAAAAAATTCCTAAAAATGACTGTTTCGAGCGTGCATTGCAGAGTTCCTACGCACGTTCGTAAGTTCACAAATTTTCAATATTTTCACTCCAGATTTTCAACATTGCCATTTTACCACACTTCCTTATGAGCAGTACAGTTGTCATTTTTCACATCTCGCCCACAATGTGTTTCTGCCCATGTAGCGCACAATGGCGCAGTCGGTGTGCGAAATCAATGTATGAGACAAGTTAAGAAAATCACAGTGACACTGGTCATGAGCAGAGGTGTTAAAATGGCTATGTTGAAAATTTGGTGAAAAAATTCCCAAAAATGACTGTGTTACGAGTGAGCATTGCGCAGTTTCCATGCACCCTCATGAGTTCATGAATTTGTAATATTTTCAGTCCAGATTTTCACCAGTGGCATTTTTCCACACCTCCTTATGAGCAGTACAGCTGTCATTTTCCACAACATGGCCGAAATGTGTTTTCACACTTTCAGCACAGAAATGCATGGTAGCTGTGGGAAATCATTGTTCGGGACAGATAAAGAAAATCACACTGGCACTGTTCATGATCAGAGGTCCCAAAATGCCTGTGTTAACAATCTGCTGTAAAAAAATCCCTGAACTAGTTACATTACGGGTGTGCGTTGCACAGTTTCTATGCATGCTCGTGACTTCACCAGTTTTTTTAAGATTTTCACAGCAGATTTTCAACATTGCCATTTTTTACACTTCCCATGAACAGTACCGCTGTCATTTTTCACATCCTGTTCGGAATGTGTTTTTGCACCTGTGGTGCCAAATGCCATAGTCGCTGTGCAAAAGCAGTTTTCGGCTAACAAACTGATATTGCCACTGGTCATGAGGTGGGAGTCACAAAAATAAATGTTGAAAATTTGGAGTGAAAATACCAATGAATGCCTGAGGTGTTAGGGTTACCAACCATAACGCCCCACCCTGTAGAGAATGACAGGCATCAGGGGTATGACTTGGGATTCTTGCCTGCCATGCTCATACCATTCCACCCCCACCCACACCCTGCAGCCAGTGAGAGGCATCAAGGTGTGCCTCGGACTCTTCAGGCCCAGACTTCACCCCATTCTCCTATACCGCACCTATCTCACTGTATTTCCTGATGGAATGGGGTGCGCATAAGGGCCAAAGACCTCAAGGCACACCGTGACACTTGTCAGTGTCTGCAGGGTAGGGTGTGGTGAAATGGCATGGTCATTATGCCTGACAACCCAAAGGCACACCCCAATACCTGTCACTCTCTGCAGGGTGGTGGTGGGGTTAGCTTCAGTTCAATATTTCGCTGCCATTCCTATTATGCAGCTCTGTAACTTCTACACTACCAATGCCAATGCCAGCAAGCAAACATTCGGCATTGACAAATGCTTGTTTCACTAGCTACAGTGCAAAATCTGCCAGTCCAGCCAAAACAAAACTTGGCATGTCAAGAGATCTACCCCACCAGACTGCCTATGTGAAATTTGTGCAAATCTGTTGAAAGGTTGCAAAGTTATTAAAGTGCAAAATTTGAGGTTTAGCATTAAAGTGCATGTTCAAATCTATCTATAGTGGTGCTACCACACCACTATAATGTATTTAACCAGACACAAAAATATGCCATTTACTTAATTACTAGCTGGCACTGAAATAATATTGTGGCTAAGAAATAATGGCATTGTTTTCACAGTTAATGCCTATGTAATCATGACATGTATTTGCAAGGTAACTGAATAGAAACTGACACTTAAAGTGTAAGAAGAAGGGTAACTAAGTTATGACTACATTGTAACTGCTGGTAATTACTATACACTTACATTTATTAAATGACAATGCTGTAGTTATGATGTTGTTCTCCTTCAGAAAACAATCCTTCTTGAACTTACTGCTTAATAAACATGCAGGGCCACATTTTCAGAGCCTGCTGGCTTGGTGTGCAAACAAGTGCCCTGCATGTAAAAATAGGGCCGGTCAGCTCTGGTGCCATATTCAAACAGATAGTGCAATCTGAACTGACTATGCAATCTGTTTGAATATTGGAACATGGTAGCATGGTGCACATCAAGCAGTCACCATGTTTGGTGCAGTGCTACCAGAGGACGGGGCTTAAGACCACCCATAGGGGTAAAGTGCGACATACACTGGTTAGTGCCATGGTCCCCATGGGCAATATTCAGCCCAAACATGCAAATGAACCTATTGGGCATGAACGGTGTTAAGGGGTCAGTTGCATGCCCATTATGGAATCATCTGCATGTGAGTGCCGTCTGAGTGTCTGGGCCAGGTCCCACCCCCAAGCCTTGATTCCTGGAAATAAATAATTTGTGGGCCAGTTGTCCCTCCCCTGCCCTGATCCCCATCCCCATAGATATAAAAAACATTGTTGGTTCAGTGTCACTCCCCTTCCCTGATACCCATTCCTGTTCAGATCCCTTCATCCCTGGTTGTCCAATGTCCCTCCCTTGCTCCGATCCCCATTCCAATTCAAATCCCCATCATCCATGGTGGTCCAGTTTCCCTCCCCAGCCCTGATACCTGTCTCCATATAGAAAACTAGTATCATTGGTGGTCCAGCGATCCCTTCCCCTATTCCCTGATCGTCATTCCCTCAGTTCCATATAAAGAATTCCTAAGTGGTTCATTGGTCCCTTCCCCAATCCCCAGTTGCCATCCCAATGACATCCACAATACCCTAATAGTCTAGTGGTTTCTTACCTCACCTCGGTAGTACGACCATCATTTCAGTTATTCCCCACCTGACCTGTGTTAAGCACCGGTAGTTTCTTTCCTCACACAATATAATAGTTATCGACTGAACTGTCAATGAGCATGTACAGTAGACAGTACACACTCATTGGTAGACTGGTCAACCAATGAGTATGTGCTGTCTACTTTACATGCCCATTAACAGTTCAGTTGGTGGCTGGCCATGGCAGTGTGAGGAGGGCTGTGCCAGTCGCTGGCACATGTCAGGTTGGGGGGGCAGGGTGCTGGGTCACTACCTGACTGGGTGGCTGTCATAAGGCAGGTGAACAGGAACAGACACTTAAAGTGTAAAAAGAATGAATGTAACTGCAGGTCACTACTATACACTTAGATTTATCAAAGATCAGTGCTTTATGGATGAAGTGCTTTCACATTGATAGAAGACTTGGTTTGCTGGCCAAGGCACCTAGCTTCACCTGAGCTCTTTCCTTCTAAGACTGCTTGAAAGGCAGAGCAGAGAACCTTACCAGAGCAAGGGAAAAGGATTAAGACTTCTTTTGGCTAAGCAGATTTACTGTGTGTTGTTATTTTTATTTTGCACTCACAGGGATTGCTACTGTTTGTTGCTAACATTTCATTGCTTTATTTTTCTCTGATTCAAATTGTTGTTACTGGTATACCTTCTTCTGCATTATTACAAGGTGTGCCTACAGGTGTGTACTAACAGATTACTGCTGTAATCTTCTGATTCAAATTGTCTTTTGCAAGGTATATATTCTGTTATTGCTTTATTTTTCTCTGTAGCAAAGTGTTTCTTACAGGGTATATCTTCTCTGAAATTATTACAGGTGGTGCTTTATAGGTTTTACAGTTTTATCTAACATTAGGATAAGCTTTCAGGGTTGCTGCATTTGTTGTTGACTGACTGTTTCTGCTCTTACCTCCTTGTTCTTTCGTTCATGGTTCTTCTTTTTCTCTCTGACTAGGTTATAAACCCAGCAACTTATCTGGAATGGATATCATTAACTGCAGGTACTGTGGAACACTTTTCAGAAGGACAGACTTACAGGATTTAGGACACTGTCCTACATGCTGGGCCATTGGAGATCTTAGGGCTCAGCTCCAGGCAGCATGGGCAGAGATTGCGCGCCTCAAATTTCATATTCAAGTGGAAATACATTATAAGAACCACCCGCCATTTCCCATACATCCAACAGAAAAACCTCAACCACAGAGGGTAGTTGGTCCAGGAAGTTGGCAGGTGGTTAGGAAGGGCAAATCGGGTGCCCCATCACTCTCTGCTCTCCAACATATTACCTCCAAAAACCATATAAACACTACAAACAGGTATCTGCCTCTATCTCTGAAATCAAACAAAGGGGCAGAGGACACTGCAGAGCAGGACACTGCAGCACAGGAGCTAGCACAACAAAACTCACCCAAATCAGGAACTAAAACCATAAAAGCAAAAAGGAAATCCAAAAGACTTCTGATCATAGGAGACTCCATGATTCAGGGAGTTGATACCCATCTCCAGTCAGGGGTAATGGTCAGATGTCTCCCAGGTACATCAGCTTGGAGAGACATTGACCGCATTGCTAAAATTGTTCACAAAGCAGGAGAAAACATTGACGTCCTGGTACACATAGGGACTAATGATCTCGCCAGCCAGTCAGTTGTGGAGACCAAGGAACATCTGACCAGGCTGGGTGACAAATTATCATCCATTTTGTCCAGCATCTCTTTCTCTGAGATCCTGCCAGTCCAGGAGAGGGGGGCAGATGGACGGAAGGTCAGAGAAGGGGAGATAGGGGAGCTAAACATGTGGCTCAAGGGCTGGTGCCAGAAAAAAGGACACAGATTTGTAGGGAACTGGCAACAGTTCTGGAAGCGAAAGTTCTTTAAATTTGATGGATTGCATCTGACTAAGGAGGGAGTCAGTGCATTGGGGCAGAAGTTTGACTCTTTGCAGAATATTTAAACTAGCAAATGGGGAGATGGGTGCAGCACCCCATACGTTGAATGGGAAGAACACCCCTCCACCCTCAGCTAGTGGTCAAACAGGGATTCAGCATGTTTGCAGTTCATTTTCATCACCAGGTAAGAAAAAGGGTCCGTCTCCCCATACGATGCACAGGGGAAATGCCAAACCTCACCCAACAACTAACACACCGAAATCTAGCCAATGGAAAATCATGTACACAAATGCCCACAGCCTGGGAAATAAGATCCCAGACCTTCAGGCAATAACGTCAGAGGCCAAACTGGACATAGCAGCAATTAGTGAGACGTGGTTTACCAGTAACCACACTTGGGAGACTTCAGTACCTGGCTATGTACTGTTCAGAAGAGACCGAGGTGCAAAAAGTGAGGGTGGAGTGGCCCTGTATGTCAATGAAAATATCAAAGCTACAGAAATTCAGAATACACATAAGGAGCCAGAAGAACTGTGGGTCACCCTGGAAACAGGAAATGGGACAGCCATAAGAACCAGGGTTGTCTACAGGCCCCCAGAGCAGGGTGAGGACATAGACACATTACTGTTATAAGATATACAAAACATGACAGCTAAAGGGGAGGTTCTGATAATGGGAGACTTCAACATGCCGGATACAGACTGGTCAATACCAGCAGGAACATCTGTTAGAACTAGATATATGGTGGATTCCCTGCAGGGGGAGGGCCTCAAAAAACTGGTACAACAACCCACAAGAGACAGGGCTATCTTAGATCTAGTACTGACTAACAGGGAAGGGATCACAGATCTCCAAGTAGAAGGTTACCTGGGGGCCAGTGACCATCACATGGTATGGTTCAATTTGGCCACTACTTCTAAAACATCCCATTCCAAGGCAAAAATATGGGACTTCAGAGGAGCTGACTTTGATAAGATGGCCAACAGAGTTAAGCTAGCCCTGGCAAAAAGAAACACAGGTGAGGGGGTACAGGCAAAGTGGGCAAGCATTATGATGCAGTACTTGAAGCAACATCCCATTGTGTTAGACAGAAAAGGAAGTGCAAAGAAGAAGGAAACCACTTTGGTTCTCAAATACAGTAGCAGAAAGGTCAGAGCCAAAAGGCTGGCCTTCAGGAAATATAAGGGAACACAGCAGGATGAAGATAGGAGGCATACCAAACTGCCCTAATGGAAGCAGGGAAGGCAGTAAGGCAGGCAAAGTCCCAAACTGAGGAAACACTAGCACGAACAGTAAAAGAAGGTGACAAGACTTTCTATAGATACATTAGTGAAAGGAGAAAGTCCAGAGGGGTATTGCTAAGCTCAGTGGAGAAAAGGGGCATGTGAGGAGGACCCTGTAAAAGCATCTATCCTAAATAGATACTTTTGCTCAGTATTTACTGAAGAGAAGGTAGGGCAGGGCCCACAGCTCAGCACCATCGACACAGGGGGGAGGGAGGTGAGCACTACTCCCTTCACAAAAGAAAGGGTCCTACAAGAGCTTGCTAAGCTCAGGGTGGATAAGGCAATGGGACCTGATGGCATACATCCCAGGGTTCTTATGGAGCTAAGGGTGGAACTAGCAGAGCCATTAGCAGAACTGTTTAGTGAGTCTCTGAGCACAGGACAGGTCCCAGAAGACTGGAGAAGGGCTCATGTGATCCCGCTCCACAAGAGTGGTAGCAGGAAGGAGGCAGGAAACTACAGACCAGTCAGTCTTACCTCAGTAGTGGGCAAGATTGTGGAGGCACCTTAAGGAAAGGATAGTGCAACACCTGGAATCCATAGGGGCACAGGATCCAAGACAGCATGGGTTTACAAAGGAAGGTCCTGTCAAGCTAATCTCATAGATTTCTTTGACTGGGTAACCAGAGTGGCGGACCAAGGGGAGCAGTTGATGTCGCTCACCTTGACTTCAGCAAAGCTTTCACACTGTTCCACATAGAAGATTGATAAATAAGCTGGGTAGGCTCTGGGTGGTCAGAAGTTGGTCAACTGGGTGGCAAACTGGTTGGCGGGCAGAAAACAGAGAGTGGTGGTAAATGGTATACAGTCAGAAGAGATGCAAGTCACAAGTGGGGTACCTCAGGAATCAGTCCTGGGGCCAGTCCTCTTCAATATCTTCATTAGTGACCTTGCAGATGGACTAGAGGGCAAGGCTTGTCTGTTTGCAGATGACACCAAGATCTGCAACAGAGTACATGATCCAGATGGGGTGGGCAGAATGAGAAGAGATCTGGATAAACTAGCAAAATGGTCAGAAGAGTGGCAACAGGGATTTAATGCAAAGAGGTGCAAGATCATGCACATAGGGAAGAGAAACCCTGAAGCCACCTATAGACTGGGAGGGGAGTTGCTGGCAGTCACAAAGGAAGAAAGAGACTTGGGCATCATCATCACTGATGACCTGAAATCATCCAAGCAGACCACTAAAACAGTAGGTAAGGCTAGGGGGATGTTAGGGTATATTAGTCGGGGTATCACAAGTCGTAATAGGGAGGTAATAATCCCTCTTTACAAGACACTGGTTAGGCCCCATCTGGAGTACTGCGTGCGTACTGGAGGCCACACCTTCACAAGGACATTAACCAAATTGAGGCAGTCCAGAGAAGGGCAACCAAAATGGTGCAGGGACTGCATCAGAAGACATATGAGGACAGATTAATGGAGCTCAATATGTATACCCTTGAGCAAAGGAGGGAGAGAGGTGATATGGTCGAGACATTCAAACACCTTAAGGGCATTAACAAGGTGAAAGAGTCTAACATGTTTAAATATAAGAAAATTAGCAGGACAAGAGGACACAGCATGAGATTAGAGGGAGGCCGATTAAGGGGGAATGTGAGAAAATTATTTTCACAGAAAGGGTGGTGGATGCATGGAATGGCCTACCTCAGGAAGTGGTGGCTATGAATACAGTGCAGGGCTTCAAACAGGCATGGATAGGCCTAAGGGAGCAATACAGATGAGTATGAATAGATAGGCCACTGACAGTAAAGATCGATGGCACATTTATAAGGTAGAAAAAGAAATGGGCAGACTGGATGGGCCTTGCGGTCCTTATCTGCCGTCAACGTCTATGTTTCTATGTTTCTATTGAGAAATCACTCTCACATGAACTTATCACTTAATATACATGTGATCAAATAGTGTTAGTTAATATGTAACATTGTTTACCTATACAGTAAAAATCTTTTGTTTACATAATTATTTGTTTAGTAAAAATGCTGTAGTTATTAAGAAAATGTGCAGCTTCTGAGGTATTGTTTTCACAATTCCCATATAACATGTATTTGCAAGGTAAATTCACTGAAACTGAGACTTAACATAAGAAGGGTAACTAAGTTATGACTATAGTGTAATTACTGATAATTACTATACACTGCAATTTATCAAATGTCAGTGCAATAGTTGTGATGTATCTTCTCCTTCAGAAATCAGTCTTTCATGAACCTATTGCTTCTTATATAACAGGAATCTTTTCTAAGCCAGTCAAAACACAGGACAACTATTCAGTTATTATCCCACAAAGTACTACAATCACATTTCAGACATGCCCATAGTAGGGTATACATATTCTGGAGATGCCCACAGTATGTTATCCACATTTCAGACACACCCACAATAGATTATCCACATTCTATACACACCCACAGTAAGTTATCCACATTACAGACACCCACAGTAGGTCATCTACATTTTACATACACCCACAGTAAGTTATTTACTTTTTACACCCAACCACTGTAGGTTATTCACATTTTACACACACCCACAGTAGGTTATCCACATTTCAGACACACCTACTGCAGGTTATCCACATTTTACACACACCTACAGTAGTTTATCCACATTACAGACACCCACAGTGCAGTAGGTTATCCACATTTTCCACACACCCACAGTAGGTTATCCACATTTTACACCCACCCACAGTAGGTTATCCACATTACAAACACTCACAGTAGGTCATCCACATATTATACACATCCACAGTAGGTTATCTGCACTTTACACACACCCACTGTAGGTTATCCATATTTTCAACACACCCACAGTAGGTTATCCACATTTTCCACACACCCACAGTAGGTTATCCACATTTTACACACACACAAAGTAGGTTATCCACATTACAGACACCAACAGAAGGTTATCCACATTTTACACACAGCCACTGAAGGTTATCTACATTTCAGACACACCCACAGTAGGTAATCCACATTTCATACCCACCCACAGTAGGTAATCCACATTTCAGACCCACCAACAGTAGGTAATCCACATTTCAGACACACCCGCAGTAGGTAATCCATTTAGTCCACAGACGAACAAGTGGGGGAAGGCAGGTTCCTCTTTAACTACCACAGCACTTCTAAAATCTTGGGCTCAAAATTTCTAATCTTATAGTGTTAATAACATTCAGTTAGGTTACCTGGCGTATACTTGCAATAACCTGCTTCACTGGCGTTTAATCATCCACTTCAGTCAGTTATTCCTTTGTATACTCTGCCTAAGCTAATGTTATCACTTAAATAAACATGCAGTCTAATATAGCTAATTAATATGCAGCTACATGGTTTAATTATACAGTAAAACCCATTTGTTTACAAGATTACTTATTGGCTTTGTGACAGTGCAATAGTTATTAGGAAATGTTCAGCTTCTGTGGTACTTCTCCCACAGTTAATGGCTATTTAACATGTATTTGTAAGGTATGTAAACATTTATCAACTATTAATGCTGTATGGAGGAGTCACGTGTTGCAGCCAACCAAGTAGCAGCTCTCACAGAGTGCTCCCGCTAACCCCGCTCCAAATACTTTTTAAACTAAGGTCCCCACAAGATTTTGTGCTTCAATTTACTTAATCTCTGAAGAGAGGCAGCACAGTGATTTTTGGACCTAAAAGGCAAGCCTTTTCAGTGCAAAAATGGATGCAGAAGTGTGGACGGCACTACCCCACCACACACGGCCGCAAACACCCGAGAAGGCCAGCAAACAGAACAAATCTCAACCTGCTACCGCCATGCAAGCCACAACAGTATAAGATGATCAAAATGTACTTACCATGGATCATTTTTTGGCTGAATTTTAACTTTTTTGGGAGGAGCTCTGTTCTCTCACTGCTGAATTTAAAATCATGGCCAGGATTCTGGAGGACATTTCCAGAAGGACAGGAGACAATGAGGCCCAAATTATATCAGCAGAGAAAAATATGAACGAATAGATCCAGAAATAGTAGACACTAAACATCGCATGGCCAAACTTGAAGCAAAAGTTGAAGACTTAGAGGGAAGAATTTGGAGGAATAATGTGGTCATCATAGGCCTACCTGAAAAGGAAGAGGGCTCAGATCCAGTGCTCTTTACCCAGAAGCTTATAACTAAAGTCGTGGGTCCTTCACCATTTGGGCCAACTTATGCCATCGAGCGTTCCTCACTGTGCTTTATGCCCTATACCTCCTCCGGGTGCACCGCCTTGCACATTGATCTTCAGATTTCTCAACTACTAGGAAAAGCAGCATTTCCTAACTAAAGTGAGAGAATTAAAGGAGGTTTTACATGGGAAGGAGTGAAACTACAAGTTGCGCAAGACCTACCCCTCACAGTGCATCACAGAAGGGCCTTCTTTCATCCCATAGTGTTTAAAATAATAGCAACAGGCATCCAATTCAGAATAGGCTACCATGCGAGGTTCCAAGTGTTCATAGCTGGCAACTGGACCACCTATGAGGAACCGAAGAGTGCAGAGGACACCCTGAAAGAGGTCTTACCAGAGCTATTTAAAAAATTGCTAAAGGATGCCATGTCTTGCTAAGATGGCTTCAAACTTTGGTCTGCTGGTATGTTATATTATTTTAATGTTTAAAGACTAGCCTCCTGTTTCCATGAAAGACCATCATGGTTTTGATCTAAACATACTAGAGGACAATACCCTTCCCCTCCTGTCCTGGAGTCACTCGGTCTTCCTTGTGAATCTGCCAAGTTGCATTTATGCTTGCATCGGAGCAACAAGATTGTCGGCAACCTGCTTTGCTGAACTGTGAGTGGTCTTTTCTTTGGTTTTGGAAGGGAATCTATTTTGCGGAATATCTGTCTGAGCTCTGTCATTAGTCTTCCATGTCTGGACACTTGCAGCTATTCAACAAACTTGCCTAGTGCATGTAGCTCAGATTTGTGAGTAACTACTACACATGGAGGAGCACCACACTATGCCTGACCCACTCTGTCTTCATCGTTCCTATTTCACTTGAAAGGGCAACATAGGAAACGGACATTCTCATTACAATGAGTATGATCCCATATTTTGGAAACTTTACTTCCTATAGTGTTAAATGGAATTTGACTTGTTTCATGCTGCTTATCAGCTTCTGTCATGCTTCACAGAACAATTTTATAATACAAGGAATTAAGATTAAGTTATTGTTGGTTGTTGCTGTTTATTGATGAAGTTCATATCTAGTAGCTCTCACTAATTTTATGCTAAGCGCATTACAGTTTGAGTTTATTCGCACTATATTGGGACAATCTGGATTTGTGACTCACTGGGAAGCAATCCCCTACTAACTCTAGGGACATATTAACCCCTATTCTATTTGAAAGTTTCTCAAGAGGAGCACAGTTTATTTTTCACCTATTGGCAGGGGTGGGATAGGTTACTGCGGAAAGGTGTACATCATGTACCATAAACCATTTCTGTTGGTGGGTGGAGGGTTTGTAGTTATTACAATATTGTTACTAAGTATTTTCTTTACCGGTTCATTTGGACTGGGGGTAATCCGGGTTTGTTTTTCTTCTGAGATCTATGGTATTTCATGTATATAGTACTGGAATCAGGGTTGTTTTGTGGGAATGGGCCGCTTTGGGATGGGTTGGTCTGGATGGACAGGGATGGATGGGAGCTTTTGGCATCACTGAGTTAGGAGGTACAGATTATATTGTTATGAAAATGGCCATTCGGATAACAATAGGGCAAATTTAGGCATAGGAGATGGCGAATGGTAGGAAAATAATTTCATGGAATATTAGAGGGGCTTGAAATAAAACAAAAATATATCAAGTTTTAAAGCACATCCAACACCTTTTTACAGGAGACACACTTATTGGACTCTAAAGCCAATCTATTCAGGAGACAATATGTGGGGCAAGTCTCTACCAGAGAGAATAGCACACATAGTAGGGAGGTAGCTATTGTGTTATTTAGACTCCTCTCCTTCATATGTGAACAATGCATACAAGACCCAAATGGCCATTACATACTTCCGAAAGGTCTCCTTGACTGGACAGAGGTTATGTTAGGTAGCATGTATGGACCTAATGTAGATACCCCTGCCTTCTTTATGGAGCTTCTGACTGCCCTTGTACCCTTTACGACACTACCTATTATTCTAAGTGAAGACTGGAATTTGCCATTCCTCCTGAAAGGATAAATCTGATAAGAGACATAGTGTCCTCTTACCAGCACAGAGATCAATTCAGGACCTGGTTGATCAATGGGTTTATGTGATCCTTTTAGAATACTCAACCCAGACTCTAGGGAGTACACATTTTGGTCCAAAGTACATGGCTCTTCATCAAGAATTGATTATTCCTTGATCAGCCATACACTTCTACCTGGGGCCTTAGAAAGTAAAATGGAGCCTGGGGTTTCCTCAGATCACTCTGCAATCTGGTGCCAATTGAATCTCTACCCCAATTTACCTAAAGAAACAATTTTGAAAATCAACAATCAGTTGCTTAAAGATGAGAAGATAGTGGAACAGGTTTCACAAGTGATAGACCAGTATTCAGAGGTTAACTTACACTCCACTGGTAGGATGGACATGAAATGAGGTGCTTTGTGTCATTAGGGGAGAACTCATACACTTAGCCTCCACTAGGACGTGCATAAGACAGAAAAAGGCACTGGACCTCTTGACCACCATTATGCAGTCTGGAAACACACCTCCTCACCTAACACTACAGAGGAGGATAGTCATAAACTGGTAGGGCTTAAAGATCAATACAGTGAGCTATTAAGGAAAAAGTCAGAGTTTGCCATCCTGAAAACCAGAGCGTTGTATATTGATCAGGGAGAAAAGGCAAGTAGATCACTTGCCCTTATACTCAAAAATCAAGAGGCTTCCAGAATTATTAAAAGTACATGTTCTTTATGAGATGATTCTATTACGTTAAAACCCAAAGATATAACCAGGGAATTTGCTTCATACTATCAAGATCTTTATAGCCCAATGCCACACTTCCCTGATAGGACTACAGTAGATGCGTATCTCGATTCTGTACCCCTACCATCTTTAGCAGAAGAGCAAAAAGCAAATCTGATAACCCCTTTTGGTGACACTGAAATACAGACCATTATTAATTCCCTACCAATAGAAAAAGCCCCAGGACCTGACGGGTTCTCCCCAACTTTTTCTAGACTTTTGCAGAGCAGTTAATTCCCTGGCTGTCTAAACTATTCAAATGGATACTGGAATTAGAGACTGTCAACAAAAATGTATTAGAAGCCCTAATCATAGTCATCCATGAACCTGGGAAAGATGCAGAGAAGGTTACCAGTTATAGAACTATATCATTGCTAAACTATGATATTAAAATTCTAGCTAAATAACTTGCTGACAGGTTGGCTAGAGTGCTACCTTCCATAATCCAACATGAACAAGTGGGCTTTATGGTGGGTAGAACTTTGTCAGACCACCTGCGCAAACTAGCCCATATTTGCTCTTCTCCACAGTTTAACCTGTTCCCCAATAGCAACGTCAGTTAGGATACATGCGCAATTATGCTTCTTCCTAAACTATAAACATAAGGGGAACATAGCGCAGCCTCTTCTAGGGAACCCTAACTTTAAGATCGGAGGCAAAACTATTTTAGCCCAGTGGATCCCTTAACTCCAAGGGGCTAACATTAGTGACTTTTTTTCAGAAGGAGTTTGTAGTCCCTTAGAAGTTATCCTGGGTAAATATAATGTATATCATGGTCATATATTCAAAGTCTATCAATTGAGACATCTACTAATCCAGGAAAAGGATTAATTAACCTGGGGAGACACTAATGGTGACTTTTTTGAATCCCTTTCATTCATCACCAGTTTGCCCCATGCAATATCTAAAACATACAGTTCTTTATTTGACAGAGCTTTCACAGCTCTCGATGGGATACCCAACTACTGGTCTATGCACTTCCCTAATCTTGATGGTACATGGGGTAGAATCTGGCACAACAGTTATAGATATGTTACACAAGATAGGATGAGACTAACACAATTTCAGTTTCTGAATAATAAGTATTGGACCCTAGTTATTTGGGGAATGCCCACCAATCAAAACCCTATGGGATCCTATTAGGAGTAAAGTGGACCTCTTTCTTGGCATTGCTGATCTCTTTGTCCCTGAGGTGCGTTTGGTTGGGAATTTTGCAGGTATTGCAGTCCATCAATGCAGATATTACATGGCATTGATATCTTTATCTCTTAAAAAACTGGTACAACGCCATTGGTTGGATATGCACCCAATCACCTATACAGAATGGTTGCAAGAATTGCTTTTCAATTTAAGGGCTAAACAATTCAAAGCCAGCCTGCGGGGTTCCCCTACTAGGTATAAGAAGATCTGGGAGAGAATGCACACCTTATACTTGATTCACTCTGAAGCTAAGTTGCCTTGAGTCCATTGCATGTTCTGTTCTCCTTTTTCTTCCATGGCATTTTCTCTCAACCCTGTCCTAGTTTTGATTAGTGCCATTGTCACCTGATGCCAACGGGTAGGATGGGGTGGGTGGAAGGGAGAGGGGTGGTGGGGGCTTGGGATGGAGGGAGGGAGAACATGAAACTATAATTTTACTATGTAACCCTTTTATGTGCTCATGAATCAATGTTTTATGTTAAATGTATTTTGTAAAATCAGTAAAGTGTTTAATTTAAAAAAAATTATCAATGCTGTATGTCTGATGTACTTTCACACTGGGCATGAGTCTCTCATTAATATAGTCCATTTTTTTGTATAGTTTCTTTACTCCTCTTCACTGGTCTTTAGGTCTCGCTACAGTACTACTCATTTCTTATCCATTGCCCCACTCTGTCTGAGACTCCCCACCATCCTATCAGTGGCAGGCACATCCCCCAAATCCTTCCTGGTGACTGACTTCCTCACTCTGAGCCCCCAGATAAGGGCTGCCAACTCCTCCGGTGCGCTATCTTAAGGGTCAAAGTTGCTGCCAGAGGGCTGGAAGAATGAAGACGAATGGGGAGTGCCTGACAATGAGCATGGATGGGTCTGGTGAGCAGTCCTTTGCCTACCTGTGTGCCAGGTGTTTTCCACTTGGTTTTCCCAGGAGCTCGGACATGCAATGACATCCAGCGCATGATGGGCCTGCTCCCACACCTGCAAACAGGACATCCGCTGAGGCTTCCATACTCCATACTCATGGTCTCCACAGCTCGCAATCCCCGACCACCACCAGAGGTTGTTCATGCTGTGGAAGACAGTACCTCCCCCTCCCAGGAAATTAGAGCAGTCCAATGGATGCTCAATCCTCTCCTGCCCCTGCCAACCCCTGGCGGCCCAAGGAGATTAATTTAGTGCTTAATACACATTCAATCCAATATTGTTAATTTCTATGCAACTACATTGCTGACTTATACAGTAAAATCTTTCATTTACATCATTACGTATAGGCTTTGTAACAATGATGTAGTTACTAAGAAATATGTAGCTTCTGTGGCATTGTTTCCACAGTTAATGTCTACCTAACATGTATTTGCAAGGTAAGTGCAGAGAAACTGACACTTAAAATGTAAGAAGAAAGTAGGTCTACAATGTAACTGCAGGTAACTACTATATACAGTACTTATTATCAAAGGGCAATGCTGTAGTTGTCATCTGATTTCGTTCTGGGAAATCAGTCTGTCATGAACTTACCTATTAATGCATATGGGGACAGATATTCAAAACTTTGCCCTGACGCAAAACCCAGTTTCCCCACACAAACTGGGTTTTGCACTGAGGTCCCATATTCAAAAGCCCATTTTGTGCGGGCACACTGGGATTGTGCCAGAGCAATCAGTGGAGAGGTGCACAAGGCAAAATTGTGCAAAGCGGAGGGAGGGGACCTAAATATCAGCACAGTCTGACATTCAGAGTATTTGCTCTGCACAAGGGTGCTTTGTGAGGTCTTATTGCATGGAGAAAAAACACTCCAACTGAAAGCAGGTTATAATCTGGTGCAACCCTGGTGCTTGTCTGAAGATAGTCTGTTGGCACCCCACACAGTATTCCCTGGTGTCTAGCAGTGCCTCCACTGTCTGATCCCAATTCTGTTATATAATTAAAATGATCCTGCTGTCTAGCAGTGCCTCATGCCCTATGATCCCAATCCCATTTGAAGTAGACTGTGTCCCTGGTGTCTAGCGGTGTCCTCTGCCCTCCGATCCCAGTCCCGTGTTATGGTAGATACAGTATTTCCCTGGCATACAGTGGTCCCTACCCCCACCCAATCCCCATCCTGGTACCATGACAGCCACCCAGGTGTCAGTCAGGTCACCACTACTCATTCAAACCATAAGCATATAAGTCATCTCTCTCCCCCTCACAACAAAGCTACAACAAAGCCCCGTCATCGAGCCACACAGCGTACAGGATCCCCCCACCCATACCCAATTGGTGGATAGTGGCCCCCTACCCAGTCACGGCACTGACTCCCACCCCCAGTCCCCCTACCTATCCATCGGTGCCACAGGTAAAGGACGTCGAGCAGCACAGCCCACCACACATCTCTTGGCCACCTGGCATCTCTCATTAACAGGAAGCATGATTTATTTATAGGCAAGGTGCATCACCCATGCCATGCACTAATGTGAGATTCCAGGTAGCCAGGAGGTGCGTGATGGGCTGTGTGGCTTTGCGTCCTTTACTCACAGCACCAATGGACAGGTAGGGGGATTGGGGGTGGGAGTTGGTGCTGCAGGTGGGAAGGGGGCCCACTATCCACCAAGACAGTATGGACAGGGGGGATCCTGTACACTGTGTGGCTTGGGGACTGGGCTTTGTTGTGGGGGAGGGGAACAACTTCTGTGCTTATGGCTTGACATGGGCAGTGGCAGCCCATCTGTCATGGGGGTGACTGTTCTGGTCCTGGATGGGGATCGGTTGGGGGGAGGGACCACTGGACACCAGGGGGGTATCCCGTGATAAAGGCATCCTCTATTGAGTGCTTACAAAAGGGCATCTCAATAGCAGCGCCTGTTCACAGGGCTACTGGACAGGGGAGCGAATATGGGAATAGTGACATCCTGTCACTATATGTATACATGCGCACGGGGGAGGAGTGAGCATGCCGTGCGACGGACAGAAGGGGAGGGAGGGTTTGTGAGGTGTAGCGCAGCAGTGGGTTGCTGATCTGGCCATGTGGTGTGATGGGTTTGTGGCAGGCTAGGGTTGGGAGGGTGCCGGGTTTGATGTTTGGCATCGTATTTTTGCACCAGTCCGTGTTTTTTTGTTTGTATTGTTTTCACCTGTGGGGGATGGGACTAAAAACAAAGACAATGGTTTCGGCCCCTTTCAGTTTGCGCCATGAGTGTACATTGGTGAAATAGATTTTTCCAATGTACATTTGCCCTAACGGTGATCGCTTTTCTGTGATCACTGTTATCACATAGAACCACACCAGGGATATACGTACAGTAACACAGTACTGGGATCAGAGGGCAGGGGGCACTGCTAGACACCAGGGGCATTTTAGTTATATAATGAGATAGAGATTGGAGGGCAGGGGCACCACAGGATATCAGGGACACAGTCTACTTCAAACAGGACTGAGATAGGAGGGTGGGAGGCACCACTGGACAACAGGGACATTTTAATTATAAAACGGAACTGGGATCAGAGGGCAGGGGGAACCACTAGCACCAGGGACAGCTCACAGGATGGACAATTTTCAGCGCTAAAGGCCTCCAACCCTATGCAAATGAGCCTATAATGGGCATGCAAATGGCCCCTTAGCACCTTACATGCCCAATGGGCTCATTTGCATGTGGACTTTTGAATATTGAAAATTTTGCCCCAGTGCTAGCCATTGCTGGGGCCCTGTTATGACGGCACTATTGGGCAGTGCTAAGTGGTTTAGCACAGGGTAATACAGGACCTACTATATATTCAGATGACTAGCACCCTGCACTGTTCCTCTGAATATAGCATCTCTGTGGACCAACGCTATTACAAGACAGGTGAAAATGTTTGTGCTCCTACTTGTGCTTTTTAGAATATCTGGCCCATTCACTGTAAAATTGTTAACTGATATACAAAAAAAATTGTTTATGATGTCAGATATACTGAGGATGGAATGTACTCTGGCATCTATGCGCCATTGTTTTCAGTCGTACCTTAATTGTTGGGCCCCTTTGGATGCCTGGCTGTTCACCCTGGGGTGTATTACTGAATCTTAATTTTTCCTTGATAAGGTTCTGTCTATGATATTGTCCTCTCCTCACTACTGTAGAGCCCGGTTTTATTTTTTTGTGGTGGGGGTCATGGAAGGGGGTTCTTCATGCTTTCTCATTCTAGCATGTATTTTGTTAATGGTTTGTTCCTGTGTATTGATGTTCTCAATAAAGTTTACTTAATAAAAAGCATTGTTTACTTATACAGTAAAAATCATTCACTTACTGTAAATAATTACTTATATGCTTCGTAACAATGTGGCAATTATCAAGAAATGTGCATCTTCTGGGATCTTGTTTCCACAGTTAACACCTATCTAACATATATTTGCAAGGTAGGCACACAGAAACTGACATTAAAGTGGAAGAAGATGGGTAAATACATTAAAACTACAATGTAACTGCTGCTAATTACTTTCACTTACATTTATCAAATGTCAATCCTGTAGTTGTGAATACATGTTTCAGAAATCTGTCCCTCATGGGGTTGTATACAGACCCCCTTCTCAAGGGGAGGAAATGGACAAGGAAATGATAGAAAGTATACTTAGAATGGCAGAAAAAGGGGAGATATTGCTGATGGGTGATCTGAATATGCCAGATGTTAACTGGAGCGCAGTTGCAGCTGTCACTTCGAAGAGTGGAGTTATTCTAGATGCCCTACAGGGGGCATGCCTTAGACAACTAGTACTGGAGCCCACTTGAGAGGGAGCAATATTAGACTTGATTCTCTCAAATGGAGATGGAGAGAGGATCACAGATGTAGAAGTGGGTAGCCATCTGGGAACTAGCGACCATCGAACAGTATGGTTCACAATAAACACAGCAATAGAGTCAAGCCATACAAAGACAAAAGTATTGGATTTTAGGAGGACTGACTTTGCCAAAATGAGTGAGTGCCTAAGGAATGCACTAGCAAATGGGCAGGAAGGAGGGGTGGAAGAACAATGGGGAATAATAAAAACTGCCGTCACAGAGGTAATGAGTATTTGTGTGAAGCAAATAAACAAAACAAAACGATGTAAGAAACCACTATGGTTCTCAAAGGAAGTGGCAGTGAAGGTTCAAGAGAAAAAGAAAGCATTCAGGAAGTACAAGGAATCGCAGGAGGAGCAGGACAGAGAACTGTATCAGTTAAAGCAAAAGGAGGCTGGGAAGGCAGTCAGAACAGCAAAAGCCCAAACCGAGGAAAAGATAGCCAACTCAGTTAAGAAGGGAGATAAAACCTTTATAGGTACATCGCCTGAAGGAAGACCAAGGGAGGGATAGTGAGGCTTAATAAAGGGAGGGAGGGTGGGCAGAGGGAGACTGTGAAAGGCAGAGATACTAAACAAATATTTTGCTCAGTATTTACAAATGAAGAGGGGAGGTACATAAAACAAACAGTAGAAACACTCTGGATACAGAAGTTGATACCAGCCCATTTACAGAAGAAAGGGTTCTGAAAGAACTCTTAAAACTGAAGGTGGACAAAGCAATGGGGCCTGATGGGATTCATCCCAGAATTTAGAAGAACTAAGGGTAGAACTAGTGACACCACTGACTACCCTTTTAACAAATCATGGGAGGATGGGTGGTACCGAGGACTGGAGGAGGGCAGATGTGATTCCTCTTCACAAAAGTGGGAGCAAGGCAGAAGCAGAAAACTACAGACCTGCTAGTTTAACCTCAGTGATAAGGAAAATGATGGAATCACTTCTGAAGAAAAGAATTGTTGAGTATCTAGAGGTCAGAGGGGCACATGACCCTAGGCAGCATGGATTCACAGTGGGAAGGTCATGCCAGACAAATCTGATAGATTTCTTTGACTGGGTGACCAAAGTAGTAGATCAGGGAGGGGCTGTGGACATGGCCTACCTAGACTTTAGCAAGGCATTTGACACAGTCCCACACAAAATATTAATATACAAGTTAGCCAGCCTAGGAGTGGGTCCCAAGATGACAGCCTGGGTAAAGAATTGGCTGGAGAATAGGACACAGAAAGTAATAGTAAATGGAGTCCACTCAGAAGAAAGGAGGGTTACTAGTGGGGTACCGCAGGGTTCAGTATTAGGACCGGTTCTTCACGTCTTCATGTTTACATTGCAGAAGGACTGGAAGGAAAAGTATGTCGCTTGCAGATGACACAAAGATCTGCAACAGAGTTGATGCACAGGGTGGGGTGGAAAGGATGAGAAGGACTTGGCAAGGTTAGAGGAATGGTCAAAATGTATGGCAGCTTAGATTCAATGCTAAGAAGTGCAAAGTAATGCACCTGGGAAACAAAACCCAGGAAAGAGTACAAATGGGGTGAGATACTAACAACAACAAAAATGGAAAGGGACCTGGGGTAGTCATATCAGATGACCTAAAGGTGGGCAAGCAATGTGAGAGCAGCAAGGAAGGTTGGGGATACTGGGATGCATAGGGAGAGCATCACCAGTAGAAAACAAGAAGTTATTATCCCTCTGTACAGACAGCTGGTGAGACCCCATCTGGAGTACTGTGTGCAGTTCTGGAGACCCAATCTCCGCAAAGACATAGACAGAATGGAAGCTGTCCAGAGGAGGGCAACTAAAATGGTGCTGGGTCTGCACCGGAAGACATATGAAGAGAGACGAAAGGAGCTCAATATGTATAGCCTCGAGGAAAGGAGGGAGAGTGGGGACATGATAGAAACGTTCAAGTACCTCAAGGGAATCAACAAAGTCCAAGAGGGTAGCATCTTTCAAAAAAAGAGGTGTGCAAGAACAAGAGGGCACAATTTGAAGATGGGGGGGCAGCTCAGAGGTAATTTAAGGAAGTATTTTTTCACAGAGAGGGTTGTGGATGCATGGAACGGCCTTCCGGAGGAGGTTGTGGAGTCAAAATCAGTGGTGGAATTCAAGCATGCATGGGACAGTCATAAGGCAATTCTAGGGGTTGGGGGTAGGAAGAAGTAGGCTGCTGGTTAACTAGGATCTGCAGCTTATCCAGTAGGTAGGGAAATGGGCAGACTGGGTGGGCCAAGCGGTCCTTATCTGCCGTCAAATTCTATGTTTCTATGTTTCATGAAATAACTGCCTAATACACGAACTGTCTAATAAACATGCAGTCTAATATTACGTGATAAACAACTACATTCTTTCTTTACACAGCAACAATCTTGCAATTATGTAAATAGCAATTGGTTTGTTTATAACAATGATATAGCTAAGAAGAAATGTGCTGCTCCTGTGCCATTGTTTCCACATTTACTAGCCAAGTAACATGTAGTTGCTAGGTATTTACATTGACACTTAAAGAGCTAATGATGCCTCAAAGAAAACTTTAAAAAACATAATAATTATGTACAATTCTGCTTGCATTCCATTTATATTTAATATATTTCTCTTTCCCATAATTTATTACTAAAGAAAGGTGTATGAATATATGATTGTTGTCTCTTACAGATCATTCTAGTTCATCTGGCTCTATAGCTTTCTTCCTGCTTCAAGTCATAATCCTCTGTTGTGACATCACTATCTGTTGCCATGGGAGTAACAGTGAGGTCATAAGCAGTGCTCTATGACTTTAGGTAGGGAGAAAGCAGCAGGAACAGATGAACTCTTCAGGAGCAAAGATCCTGTTTTCATGCAGATGACCTCACTAGTAAATAATCGGGAAGAGATGGGAAACAGAACTAATGGGAAATACAAGCTGGACAGTGCCTAACTATTATGTTTTGTTAACGTTCTCTTAAATGTGTCACCAACTCTTTTTTTTTTTTTTTAGTTATTCATTGTTCTCCCCTTCATCCTTGGTCTGCCTACCTCTACCACATCTCTGACATCTCCCTCGGGCCTTCCCGTCCATCTGCAAGGACCTCTGGCTCCCATTCAGGTCCCGCAGCTAGTACCCCCATGACTTACCCACTGCTGTGAAGGAAGGAAGGGGTCTCCCTACCACCGCTGAGACTGGATCTAGTAAGTATCATCATGCATCTTTGGCACTGTATGCTCCTGTCGGAGATGGCCATCATGCCGCCACAACCAGTGATGAAGTTTCCCTGTTTTCTTCCTGGTTTCCCAGCACATCCCCTTGACTTCCTATGCTACTGCGTCACCCCCAGCCACCGCTAGAGGCCACCCAAGCACTGATGGCAGCAAGCCCCCCCAGGGAAGGAGAGCAGTCCAGTGGATGCTTAATCCTTCACACACCCCACCAACCCCCGACGACCTAGGCTTGTTCCTGAACCCAAGTCACCAGCGCAGTGTGAGGTGTGGTGTCCAGAGCCTCAACGCTCAGCGCCACCAGGCCGGCATGTCACCAGCTCTTTAAATGGAGAGTTGATCATTCCCCTTATGGATTCTTGGTTCTCACCTACTGGAGTACTGTGCAAGGTTCTGGCACCCACACCTTTGAATGAACTGTTGTAGGATACAGAATGTGCAGTGGGGACATCACAGAAAAATAGTATAGTGGCATTATAGTAGCACCAGTATATTTAAGGTTGAGCAGGGGTTTCTATGTTAAACCTCAAATTCTGCACTTTTATGTCTTAACAACTGTTCACCTATCTGCATGAATGTTTGCATGTGCAATCTTGTGGGGGTAGATCTCTTGATGTGCCAAGCTTCGTTCCAGTTGGATGTGTGGATTCCGAGATGCAGATAGCTCAAAAACAACAAAATCGCTCTTTATTGCTGGGGTTTTTTGTCATTGTTTTGTGCCCAGAAAGTTTGGAAATTTAGTCTGAATTTTTTTGGGTAGAAAGTGATGCCTTTACTGGTTTGGTGAAAAAATATTATTCCATTTCAGAGTTTTTAATTTTTACATTTTGGGGTTCTGAGCATGCTCAGTAAGCACTTCAAACAGCTACAGTATATGAAACAAAAAAAATCCTTTTTTGCATGGGGCCAATTCTTTTTCATGAGGGAAAACTCCTTTTTTTTGTATGGCTGCATTTTCTTTTCACTGTTTAAACTTACAAACATTTAAAGTACATAAAAATAATGGCCCAGATATTATAACTGCTCCCAAAATGTCGCAACAGCAGAAACAAGCACAATTCAATTAGCATATCGATCAGACGCTGATATTCAAACATGGAGCAAAACAAATATGCAAGCAGCCAACATCTGAATATCGCACAAACTGCACCATAGTGCAACCAGGAAGGGGAAGCTGAGGCAGGTGCTTGCGCCATACGCAACAAGGCCAAGCCCAGCTGAGCAGTCCAGAGGTGCCATAGCGCAAGCAGAGCCCCCCAGCAGAGCAATGGAACTGCACAACCAGGGAGGCAGGCTGGGGCCCACGCCAGCCATGCCACACATGGGCACAGGAACACACTGCAGAACCAACAAGACACCTGCACACCCCAAGCACAGCATCACTGGGGGTGGGACAGATGATCTACTGGCCCATGGGGACAAGCCAACAAAGCACAGCAGGGCCATGATGCCCCAGCACAACCACTAGCAGGCTGAGACTGCCACACACAGGGGTTTGACAACCACAGTGCACATCAGTCCCCCGTATGCACAGCACACCCTGCACCGTGACCCCAAGACACCACCCATGTGCAGTGACTGTCACTGCAGGAAACACCATGCATCCCCCCCGGCACACGTCAACCTCATGTAGCAGAGAACCATACAAGCCAGACCCACCCTGTGCACCCAGCAGTGGGTGGCAGCAGATGGCAAGACCAACAGAAAGTCACTGCCACACTGGAGACACCTCCCCATGCACACACACGCACACACACACACACACACATACCCAGGACCATACCACCCTAGATGGCATGCACACCACTGCAACTGAGCAACCATAGCCAGCTGCAAATCAGAGACCAACACAGTATTCATATCAAAATATATATATATTAGAAAATTGTAAAGTACAAAATGAACAACAACAAAACTATTTACAAGAGGGGGTAGGGGTACAAGGTGGTGGGCAAGGGGTAGGATGAACAACTTGAGAGGGAAGGAAGGGTGGAGGGATGGGTGAAGTGGAAGGGAAGCGGCCAAGGCCCAGCAGGCTGGTCCTCCGCTGCCTGTTGCCGTCTTGCTTGGCTGTGCCTCCTCCGTAGCCCATGGCGCTGTATATCCTGGAGGATGGTCTGGTTTTCCAGGGACACCCGGGTCAGCTGTTGCAGTGCCCACTCAATTCTGTGGAGCACAATGAGGCCTAGGAAAAGGGAACACAGTCAATGGCTGTGACTGACCACAACCCTGAACACCACCCAACCTGCAAGCCATATAGCCCAATGTCCCGCACCTGTGATGGTATGCACCCACCCACAGTGACCATGCACATGACAAGCCCAACCAGGCAGCACCAGCTATGTGCATCACTGCACACACACACTGCCCATGTCCATCACAGCACAAACAAGGCTGTCAAGACGTGGGCAATGTGGTGCGATGCCAGTTCCACAGCCATGTGCCCAGTGCATGCATGGACCACCAGTGACGCACACACAGACGTGCAGTGACACTGGACAGTGATGAATGTCACCTGTGTCGTGCATGGTTGTGTTGTACATGGCTGGTGGTCATGCCCACCCCCTCCAGCATGCAATAGCATCCATGGTGTAATGATACTCACACTCCGCAAGCAGCTGTAGCTGCTGCTGCTGCTGCTGTGGCCCACCCCTCGCAGCACCACCAACCGCCACCGGCGCCCTGCCATGGCCCTCTTCATCCCGTGCCTGCATCCTCTCTGCCCGGCCTGTGGGAGACAAATATTGAGAAAAACATCAGTGTGACTCCAAAGCAGACTGCCCCCTGCCCAAGTGAGAGTGCCTGTCCACACAGCCAGACTCATGCATCTCACACCTGCACACACTGACACATCCAACCATGTCAGAGCCATCACCCATGCACAGCCACCAAAACACACTCACACCCCTACGGAGAATACAGGTGCATAGATGGTACACCCACCTGGCCTAGGCACAACGCCCCTCCTGGCACGTGACCGTAGCCTGTCATGCAACCTCGGCCTTCCTGCGGAGGTCACTGTACCTGTGCCAGCACTGCTCGGCAGACCGGCACTGCCCTCAGGACTCCCACCAGGTCATTGGCCACTTGCAGCCAGACCTGGTTCGAGTCATGGTGAGGGCTCTCCTACAGTGCCCCATAGTGGGCTCTACCAGGCCACCAGGTTGGCCACCTCCACCGGGCTCCATTGGAGTGCCCTCCTGCGTGCCATCATTCTAACTTTACAGCAGGCAATATGGCACCCCGCAGCGCGGCAACCCCGCGTGGAAATGTTGCGCAATAGACCACCATAGGTTCCAATCGCGCTGTTCGTACAGCACCGTCGGTTCACATAGCGCTGTCACCAGACAGCGCAATAGGGCCGTACACATGGCAGCCGAACAGCGCCAGGGGGCAAATGTCGGACACCAGGTCAGGGGTCTATGACGCAGGCCACGTGACAGCCATCTGGACGCCCACGCATCCCGCGCGACCGACCACCTGCGCCAGTGCCACAGTGGACTATTGCGCAGCAGTGCCACAGCGCCATATAGTGCCCAGTGCTGTAGCGCCACTGGCACAATGGTGGCTATGGCCTGAATTGCCGATCGCACAGCACATCATCAGCGTGGAAGACGCCGCGTAAGCTACCTGCGCGCAATGCAGTGTACCGCACAGTCACAGATCTGCGCTATTGGCTCAGCTGGCTCAACCAGATTGTGAAAGCGCAATGGCGCGATATTCAGCCGACACATGCAAATCATCCGATCAGCCATTCAAAGGCGCAGTGGCGCGATTGGCATCTCATTACAGTTGCTCCACTCTAATTTGCATGCATTGCGCTATAAATGTGCGACATTGGGCTGTGCTGGCCAGATTCGTTACTGCAGGTGAGAGGTGGGTTGCATGCTGTGGGATGTTCTGGACAATGGGCATGGGATAATGCTGTAGACTGCACAGTGACAGGTGTCCACTTCCACCCATACAGATCGCAATGACCGAGCAGAGCCAAGGTGAGGGTGAGGATGGTGGGCGAAGGAGGAGGCCCAACTTCACCACGGCAGAGACTGAGGCCCTCTTCCAGGCCTACCTGGAGGAGGACTCACTACTGAGTGGATGGCGGGGCACCCCTCAGGCCCGTGCGGCTGCATGGGAGGGGGTAGCCCGGGCAGTGAACCTGCACGGAAGCCACCAGCACTCCGTGTAGGAATGCAAAAAGAAGATTGGGACAGACTGCAGGAGGGTGAAGGAGAAGGTGGCAGCCCTCAGGGCAGCACGTGCTGGCACTGGCGGGGGCCAGCCAGCGGTGGTGGAGCTGACCCCAGCTGAGGACTGACTGGCTGCATCAATGCAGCGCAGTGCTATTGAGGACTTACCAGGAGGTGGATTCCAGACAGGTGGAAGCCCATCACTGCACGGTATGACATGGTGGTGGTGTTGGGGGGGGGGGTTGTTCACATGCACTCACATGTCCTCTCTTTCTGTTACAGATCCTGTTCATCTTCAGGGGACGGTGGTGGTGGGTCCAGGCAGTGCGGATGACCTGCTGGACATGGAGGAGAGTCCATCCACCTCTGTCACCAGCCAGCATGCACTGCACCAGCATGCATGCTGGACTGCCAACTCTGGTGTCGGTGAGTCAGGTGTGGGGGGTGCACAGTCTGTGTCTCAGCAGTCTGGCATGCAAGCATGCCAGCACGCTGTGACTGTGGCTGTAGCACGTACCTGCACCATTGATGATGCAAGGACTGCAATGGGCAGTGACATATGTGTGTCCCATGACGGACACACAGCAGGCCAGCACGTGCCCCTGGGCCTTGCTGGTTCCAACTTGTGTGCCAGCATGTCGGCACAGTCTCAGGCTGTGCCTGTCAGCACTGGTGGGGCAGCACCAGTGGCTGTGCAGGTGTCTGGCACTGTTGCAGCCACAGCAGTGGAACGAGTGGTCCCTGGGGCACAGCAGTTGAAGGGGCAGCAGCAGCAGTCACCCACCAGGTCTGGGGGTACAGTGTCCAGCAGTAGCACATGCCCGCTGCCCTTTGATATGCCCATTCCTGGTCCTGGTGAACAGCACCCACCCTCAAGGGGTGTTGTGCATCAGGACCTTCCACACCCTGGGGGACAGGATGCCGTTGTGGCAGAGTACCCACTGGATGAGCACACCCACCTGCTGCGGGAATCAGTACAGCAGCAAAGGCGGGTTGCAACGTCTGTGGTCGCACTGTGTGTGGCTGTGGAGCAGCACAGCAGGGAGTGTGCTCTGGACCATGCAGAGATGGTCCATATGCGGATAGATGTGACCGCCGCCATTGACAGGCAGACCCAGGCATTGTTCACTGTCGTGGCTGCATTGGGCACACACACAGGTGCTCCTGTACCACGCACCCCACACAGTAACGCTCTCCACTCCCCATTCCCGGTGTCATGTGACACCAGGCCTGTCGACGCCGGGTTCTGCTGTGGGCATCCCAAGCACCCCTGGTGCAGGTATGTTTGGTATCCTACAGACCCCACTGCGGACAAGGTCGCGCTCACGCAGTGGGACCCCTGGTGGTCCATCGGTGCCACCCCATGTGGCCCCTGCTCAGCCTGCCAGTGCTGTTGGATCATGGCGGGGCCGCCCACACATCCACAGTGGCTGTGGAATGGTGCAACATGACTGACCTGTCTCCCAGTGCGGGCCCTGTCTGCTGCTGCCCTGTGTGCACTGTGCGTCACAGTGGGCAGTGCACTGGTGGGGTGCCCTGCCCATCACGCCGACATACGGACCACCTGCACACCATCCCGACTGCTGTCCACAGGTGTGTGTGCATGATGATGCCTGCATTGTACTGTACACCAAGGTGCAAGGGTGCCCAGCATCTGACACACGTGCTTGGACAGTACAGGTGGTGGGTGTGGTCTGTAGATCTGTGTGTTTGCCATGTCTGTTCCTGCTCTGCTGTGCACCTGCCCATGTACGCTTTGTGCCTGGTGTGTTTGTGTGTGTGTGTGTCCATATGACTGTTCGCCCCTCCCTGATGGTGTGTTTGTGTGCCTGGTCCCTTTCACCCCCCTTGCCGTCATGCACCCCTGGTGTGTTACTCTGTGTGCCTGTGGGTTGCACCAGGACAGTGTTGTTTGCACATGGCCCCTTGACTTACCTGTGTTGTGCATAATGCTCCTCCGTGATGGTGTCCCGGTGCAGCTGGGCCTGCCAGATCAGTCGGGGGTCCCGCCGTCCAAGGGGGTGCTGGTCATCACCATCAACACCGGCGCCGCTGGCGTCCCCATCGCTGTCCCCCTCTTCAACCTGTACAGCTATCCCACAGTCATTGGCCATGTTGTGCAGGATACAACAGGCCAGGAATATCCCACAAGCCTTTGAGGGGCTGTACTGTAGGGCACCGGGAGGTGTCTAGGCATCGGAGCGTGCCTTGAGCATCCCAAACACCCGCCATGCAATGATGTTGCGGTGGCGGCATGTGCCTCATTATAGCATTGCTGCGATGGGGTCATGGGGCGCCTGCACGGTGTGAGCAGCCAGGGACGGAGTGGGTATCAGCTGTCACCTGTGTGGAGATAGTGACCAGTCTCATGTTCAGGTCCATATTGCCCATATCCCTGTGTGCCACTACCATGGCACCTGTGGCATTCCCACCCTTGCCCCGAGTTTGCATTTCCTACATGCGTACTCACCCACTAGATGGCCTGTGGGGATGTCCCCACTCTTGAATCGATGGCACAGTGTGGACTGATGCCATATAAAGGCATCATGTGCTCCGCCAGGGTGTGTGGCACAGACATTGATTATATGCCCAGTGGCATCACACACCACCTGGCAGTTGACACTGGGGAAGCCCTTTCTATTCCTGTATGCGGCCCCATCAGGGCCAGGTGGCGTGTGAATGGCCACATGGGTGCAGTCTATGGCCCCTAGCATGCCAGGCATACGTGCTACCCTGTGGAACGCCTGCATGTTTGCTGTACGCTCTGCCGCGGTGCTGGGGAAATGGATGTGCTCCGCAGCATGTGGCAGCAGTGCGCTGAGGAATTGGGTGAGGATGCGTGACATGGCCGACTGTGTGATGCCTGTGGTGTCCCCTGTTGGCCTCTGGAAGGTGCCCGTGGCGAGCAGGCACAAGCAGGCTGTCACCTTGGTCTCCACTGACAGAGCATGACTCCGTCGTGAGGGTGCCTGCATCACATCACTGCACAGCTCACAGAGCCGCCTCAGTATTGCTCTGTTCAGGCGGTACCAGCCCACGATCTCTACATCTGTGGACAACTCAAAGCTGATGCGGGCACGGTACTACCTGTTGGGGGTGTACCGCCGATGGGCCCATCCACGGCCACGTCCCCCTGCACCTTGCATTCTCACCCCCCTCATTACAGCTTCCATGTGGAAGCTGCCACTGTCCATCTCCCTGGCTTGTGCCCCCCCCGGCTGATGTTGCTCTGTTATCCCCGCTGTCCTGACTGCTACTTCCACTGCACCGGGCACCCCCCCCGCTGGCCTCTGCAGCTTATGGCCCACACTGCTTCCCTTGCCTGCCCTGGCCTGTCACTGTCTGTCTTTCTCTCTCTCTTTTCCCCACTTGGCATCCCTGTGGCGTTCTTGCACCTCTTCCTTGAGCCTTTTTATTTTGGCTAATTTCTGCTGGGGCGCAACTTCCGGCTGGTCCGCTGTTGCACATTGCGCAACTCTTTGGATATCGCATTGCGCTCTTTATGCATGGATCCACCTCCTTCGGTTGCGCATGCCATCATTTGCACTGTGCTGTTGCTCAGCATGTTTTTGGTGGCGCAACTGCCTCCTGCTGAATATCGCAGAATGGCGCACTTTTGGACTTGCGCAGGCGCAACCCTATTACGCATGGCGCAACCCTTTTGAATATCCCACCCAATGTATTTAAAAACAAAACAATTGGGACCCGTTTAGCTAGATTCTGGTGTTTGTTTGTTTTTTAAAGTTGGCAGAAATATGTTTTCTGGGCACCCAAAATCCAGGGTGTCCAGTTTAGTGAGAGGGGCCATACACCTGTGTTCTCTGTATGAGGACAGTGGGACTTTCTTGACTTATATATCCATAGCAGGAACTTGTACTGTGGGCCATCATGAGAGCAGTGAGCTGGTGTTACCCTAGTGTCTAGTGGTGCCCCGACATTGCTAGCCCTTTATGTATATAATGTGTTGCCCTGGTGTCTAGTGGTGCCCCCACTCTCCAATCACTGTCCCCTTAATTTTGTAATGTTTCCCCTACCAATAACAAGCTATATGGCAGTTAGAATAAAAGAGTAGGGACAGCTTTAAGATGCCCCTCCTACAATGCTGACAGTCAAGCTGCAAGCAGTTCATGTAAACAAAAGAGAGCAGCGAGTCATCTATTTGCTATGATCAGCTCTGGGACCCACTTCCTTCATTTGATTATAATTTGTAATCAGTGAACAGTTCATGTAAATGATAGAGGGCAGTGATTTGGGGCATAATTATGACAGAGAGTGTAACATTAATAAGCAGTGTCTTCTTAGCTCCTTTTGCTAATTAATAATTCCTTGGCTTTACTATGACACGTGCTATGATCTGATTTGAATATGGGACTTAACCCCTTACTGTGGTTATACTTACAATTTACACCTATAGGGCAAATGGTATTAAAACTGCTGTGTCAATTTCAAAACATCCCATTATGACAGAGTAGCTGTGAGCAGCACAGATAAATAGGAAATACATAATGGACTGCAGTGAAATAACACATTTATCTCCACTAGTGAGTGATAAGACCCATAACTCACGATTGGTGAAGCCACAAGTTTGTTAGAAAGGTCTTACCACTCATGTGTAGAGATAAATGTATTGTTCGACTGCAACCTATTATGCATTTGATATATACCACACCAATTGCAATGTTTTTACATGTATTTTACCTTGTTTAGCTTAAAATTGCCTTTCTTTCCATTGTAAGTTCTTTATCTGGCCCATTGTTCTCTGTGTTCTATTTCCAGATTCTAAGTGGAAATAATATGTTCTAAGTTAAATAAATTGCATTCTAAGTGAAATTAATGGTGTTCTAAGTGAAAATAAATATTTACCCCAAAATAAAATGATTTATTTACTCAATTTATTCACCACTGGTGTAGTATATTTATGATTAAACCTATATATGAAGTGAAACTGTAGGGACAGTTTTAACACATCCCCTCATTTTTTGCTGGTAGTCAGCTGTGAGCAACATGATCAAATAACAACGAATGGTGACTTTTACAATTGATGATACAGATCATAGCATGTGAATTACAGAATCCTCTTAAGTGAAATAATTTTTATCTTTTGTGCTTCATATGACATATGGGTTGGCAGGTGCAGGCTTTTCTGCCACCCTGATACTTCAATATTAGGTGCTGATCGACTGACCATGTGTTGATAGATGTGACAACTTGTAAATTTTGCATTGGACCAACAGATTTTTTTTAATTAAATATACTTTATTAGCATTTTACAAAAATACAAAGAAAACTCAAATCAACAACTGCAACAAAAGAAGTATCAGAATTACCTAGAAGAAGAAAAAGAAAAACAAAACCACACCTGACAGGAAAAAAGACCACCCTCGTATAAGAAACCTCAAAAATCCCCAATAAATCCCCCAACCTAGAGGCACGACAAGTAATACAGAAATAAGCATGGGGTACATTGACCAAAGGAAAAGAGAACAATTACTTTATATAGTAATCCATAGATCATTAAGAAGCCTGTATTTAGAGCACCAAGTTTTCCCATCAGCAAAAATACCCGTGCACAGTGTGACACAATACCGATACGGTATTGTGCTGCCTCTTAACTCCTTTTTTCTGTGGAGGCTTCACCCCACCCCTCAGACTCAAAGATTCCAACTCCAGGTCGGAGTTAGTCTGGGGAGGGGGCGGAACACTGGGAGAAGGCGAAACAAGGAAAATGGACCATTACCGTGAATATCACCATAATGGTCCTTTAGGGAAGAGCAGTCAGGCAGCCCCTACAAAGCAGTCATTATGATGGCCCTGAGACAGAAAGCAATGTGTAAAGTGGTTTGTCTCTAAAATTCTCTGGTTTGTAGTGCTGGGAAGCTAAGCAACTTTCAATCAGCAGTGCTTGGAGTATTTCCTGCTGCCATTCTCTATAAGTAGGAGTAGTATCATCCAGCCAATGACGTAATATAATTATCTTAGCAGTTCTAGAAATCAACAACATGAAGGCCTTTTGGGAACCTAGGGTAGCAGGTGAAAAAAGGCCAGATAAGCAGACCTCAGGGATGAAATAAGAGTCAAGACCTAAAAAAATAGTCTAGTGAGGTCTGGATTGCAGTCCAAAAAGGAACCACTTTACTGCAATCCGAAAGGACAAGTTTAAGACTGCCATTTTCAGTATGGCATCTAGTACAGAGTGGAGAAGAATGCCTTTTCATCTGAAACAGACGTATAGCAGTAAAGTACAAATTGTGTAACACTTTAAATTGAAGCAGACGATAGTGGTCTTGCTTAATAAACTTGAATAGGGATTTCCATATAAGCTGCCAAGTCTTAGTCTCTGTCGTAAGTCCGAGGGATTGCTGCCAATAAAAACAAACACCTGAGGGATGGTCAGGATCAATGGATTGGAAATGCATGTAAAATTTGGAAATTGGATGGGTCTGTGTTGCCGGGGATGTATTAAAATATGAGTCCATATTTGGTTCAGAAGGAGAAAGTGAATGACCAAAGTAGGATACCATAGCACTTTTGATCTGCAAATATTTGAAATAACTAGCTGAAACTAAGGAAAACTGCTCTCGAAAAACTGGGAAGGGGATAAACTCACTATTGTCAAAGAGAGCAGCACATGAAATTTCACATACTTGGGGGCAGAAGGCCAGGGAGATGGGGCATCGACCAATCAGTATGTTTGGATTACATAAAATGGGCTGGCTGGTATCCTTTGACCAGTCTTGGCCAAAATAGTTGGACAAATGCCGTACGGCACATAATGACCAGGCCAGAGGTGCAGATTTCAGAGGGATATGCAAAAGGGATGGCTTTATAAATAACAGGCTTGGCAGCTGTATACCTGACTGTTGACATAGGCTATGTTCAATGACCATCCAAAGCGGGACATAGGATTTGTTCGTCTGAGAAGTCAAGTGGTTCCACCAAAAGAATCTGGAAGCATGGATGGAAAAATAATATTAAAAAAAAAAATAGGAAGACAGAGGCCGCCTTGATTTTTCGGGCCTGTCACTTTGTAGTAGGCACATCTGACTGAGCAACCCTGCCACAGAAAAAGATTTATCTTGAATATGCACAACCCAGGACTTGGGAAGATATATACACAATATACTAAGGGGGTACAATATATGAGGTAAAATGTTGATCTTGATAGCATTGATTCTACCCAAGAGGGAAAAGGGCAGGGCCATCCATCTTTGGAGGTCTGTTTTAATCATATGAAGAAGGAAGTGAGATTATTCTTAATTAGAGCTGAAGGAGACTGGGTTAAATGAATTCCTAGGTAGGATAGCATTTTAGGCTCCCAGACCAAACCCATGTCAAGGATATCATGTTTATTTACATATGCATTTAAAGGCAAAACTCTAGTTTTGTCTATGTTTAATGTGTACCCGACGAGTTCAGAGAATCTGCATATTTCACACAGAACTGCAGGCAATGATTTCAAGGGATTCTCTATATGGAAGACAAGATTGTCTGTGTATGCTGAACATTTATATCGCTCCCCTCCAACCAGGATGCCCTGAATAGTTGGGTTGTCCTGAAGATACCAAAGTAGGGGTTCCAAATAGTGTTGAAAAAGAAAAGGGGAAAGAGAACAACCCTGCCTCATTCCCCACTGCTGGGGAAATTAATCAGAAAGAACACCATTTCCCATAATCTGAGCTGTGGGTTTGCTGTAGAGGATTCTAACCCAGGTTATAAACTCCCATGGGAAGCCACATTTTTCCAATACCAGGAATAGGAATGGCCAGGACACCGAAAGCCTTTTCCACATCCAGGGAGACCAGAGCAGATGGAGCCCCTTGTCAAAGCCTATTGGACAGGCAAAGCACTGGGGCAAAGAGCTATATTTCACTCAGTGACTGGATGTTACTGCAGAGCATTATCTGCATGAATTAAACATCTTGAAACAAATTTATCTGCTTGTTACAGTCTGTAATTTCACTTACTTGGAGTGCAACACTTTTGAAAACTGTTTGGAACTTTAGGACTAGTCACTCCTTGTCTTGCACCCCTGAGTTTCTGCTTCAGCGCACAGACTGTTTGGGAAAGTATTCACTGGAGTCCTGCTCTCCCTGGATGCGGCCATCAAGTAGTGCTACTTTCATAAATGGTCTCCAGATAAATGACTGGCCATAAAGCTGACCTGAGCCAGACCCACCAGACCATTCCAAACTGACCACAATCTAGTGGCCAAAACTCTCCAGCCAAGATTTTAATGGCACTATTAAGGAGAATGATTGGGCAGTAGTTGCACGGTAGGGTGTCATCTCACCCAGTTTTCCTAATAAGCATAATCCATGCCTGAGTAATCATAGGATCTGTTAAACCCGTGGATGCTAGGACATTGAACAAGTGTACTAGAAAAGGGGAGAGGTCAGTTTTAAAAATCTTGTAAAAATTGTTAGTGAAGCTATCAGGGCCTGGCGACTTATTCGATGGGAGCTGTTGTATCATCTTCTGGACTTTTGATAATGTAATAGGGCCTTTTAGAACATTTTGCTGAAGGGACGTTAATCGGGGGAGAGGAAGAGATGTCAAGTAAGAATGGACAGAGGTAGAAAAATTTAAGTCAGGAGGGTCCACCACAGATAGAGTGCTATAATACAGCCGAAAAACGTTGACAACCTCATGTGGGCAGATAACAAGAGGATCAGCAAGACTACTACAGTTACAGGAAATAATCCTGGAGGCATCTAACTGACAGACGTGAAGCAAGAAACCAATCGGCTCTTTCACCAGCCTCTAAATATCACACTTTGGTGTGGGTGAGGTCTAAATCAGCTTTTTCCACCAGGAGGTTGGAATACTGAGCTTGTAAGGTACTCAGCTGAGACCAGATAGTGTCAAGGGTTGGAAGAGGAGAGCCAATGTTCCAGCTGTTAAATCTCCATAAGCAGAGAGTCTAATTTAGCTTGACAGGTTTTGTGCCATTTCCAGGCTAAACAGATACATTCCCCCATATGGCAGATTTTGCTGCGCCCAAGAGAACATCCAGTTGAGAGACAGATGCTTCATTCATCGAAAGAAAGGACTGAATGTAAGTCTTAATGGATGAGGAGATAGATGAAGCTTGTAACATTTGAGAGTTTAGTTGCCAGACCCCATCTCACGCATCCAACCCACAGACAGAATGAGAAATAATCATGGCATTATCTGAAATAACCATAGACTGAATGTCACAGGAAATAGATGCAGCAAGTGAGTCAGAGCTGATAAGAAAATAGTCTATCTGAGAAAAAGACCTATTGGTGGAAGAAAAGAAGGTGTATTGTCTTTCTTTGGGGTGGAGGACATGCCAGGGATCTAAAAGACTGATTGAATCAGCATTTCTCTCAATTCGCATTGATTAGGGAGCACACCCTTCTGAACTGAATTAGATCACTCTAAATCAGACTGGTAAATGAGATTCCAGTCCCCACCTAAAAATATAGGGACAAAGGAAAAAGGAGCCAGGTGTCTGGAAAAATCACTGAAAAAATGAGGGGAGTCCATGCTGGGACTGTATACAGAACCCAGTAGCACTTGGGTAAGACCTAAACGGCTAAACACAAAAAATATACCCGCCTTCAGCGTCCCACAGTTCCTGCATAGATTGAAATGCAATCCCACAAGCTATAAGTATCACCACCCACCCTTTTTATTACTAAAACTGGCACCAAAAGCTTGTCTTAGCCATTCCCTTCTAAAATAATAGACATCCTCTAGTCTAAGGTGAGTTTCCTGGAGAAAAACTATGTCAACATGGTATTGTTTTCGAATGTCGCAACACAGTGTGCCTCTTCCTTTTTTTCTGGGCTCCCTTAATGTTCCATGAGGCGCAGATAAATGGCTTACTCATAGATATAAAGCACTAATAGCAATAGATGAACATTTGGTATCCCACAGCCATCTTGAAAAGCGAACACGTTCTGTTGTGCCCCTTCCCTAAACCCATACCCAACTATGACCCCTCCCCCCCAATACTAAAACAAAACTTCCGTTAGGTCCATAAAAAAGGCATACAAATACCCACCTAGACCCCAGCTAGAACAATAATTAAACCCTTAACAAAAATAAGTCCCATGAAAAACCAAACCAACCCCAGTCCAAAAGATTGCACTCCTAAAGAATCCGTCACATTTTGTAATTAATAACTGACCCACAGTTTGCCTTCCCTACCATCCTCCCTCCCCATTCCTAACAGAAAACTAGACCACACTCGATGTAGTACACAGGGTAAAATAATAGCTGTACAGTCCTTACAATTATATCAATAGTAAACATGAAATGCAAAGTAAGGCTTGTTAAAGAACCTTAAACTAAAAATCAGGAACTCTGAACCATAAAACATTCAGCTGTCACAGAACTATGCACAATTGTTAACTGTAAAAAAAAAAGGAAAAAAGGTAAAGGAAAACTGTTGCACTCAGATAATAGCTGGCATGGCCGAACAAATAAGAGGCAGTACTAATGAGCAGAAAGAACCCCAATTCTTAGCCCTTCCACAGAAAACCCCATTAACATTGCACTTAGACAATTAAATATAGAGACAGGAAAAGAAAATATAATCGAACTGCCTAATATCTAGATTCGACTTTTGTATAAATCAAAAGGAAAAAGAGTGCATGTCCATCCAGAGGTCTAGGGTGATGGCAACCAGTTAATGACAAACATGGACAGTCAAACATATATTATGCCAGCTAACCAGTCAGTTTCAAACAAAAACTAAGCTGAACTGAATAGGTCCATTCTGAGTAAATACCCATGGTCTAGGCCGTGATGAAAAATATCGGAGCATCCAAACCAGGCACATCACCCTTCTACTACAGGTGTCGAGGTGAAAATAGACAGCATGTAGAGTAGGTAGGCACAAACTCTAGAGCCAACTGACAAAACCATTGAATGATGAGTGCAAGATCGAAGCCTCTGTACTAAGCTGCTGCAGTTTAATAGAAACAGCTCGGAACCACAGTAAGACCAATCAAGGATTGCATCATGCAGTAAAATATAAAGTCCAGGAATGGGCAAGTCATTCTACTAGCCAATCTTTAGAATAATCCTGCATACAGTCAAGAAATTAAAAGGATATGTGTTCATTCCAAAGAGCTGGACTGGCCATAAGCATTGATGCAGAAGCAGGCAAGCAAACAGCGTTACTCTACTACATGTGTGACAGATTAGGGACATGCTTTGTTAAAGCCGACAGCTTGTACTCTTCGCTTTTGGGGGTGATGGAGATTGGTAGACATTCTATTACTTTCACATTAAAATCCTGGACTGGCAGACAGAAGGAGCATGCCAACCCCATTAATATGTATTTTCCTAGTGTGTAGTGGCACCCCCACCCTCCAGTTGCTAAACACTAAAGCTCACCCCATTCTATACATTTCAGAAACATACACACCTAATAGGATGAGCTTTAGGGTTGACAACCCCAAGGAAGACTGCACCCCTGATTTTTTTTAGGGCTGGGTTTTAGGGCTGGAAACCCTAAGACCACATTTCCCAACTATTTTTGCTTTAGCCTGAACCCTAAATGTTCCATTTATGCAGTTTTTTGAAAGACTATACATATATATGTGTACATGGGATTAACATGTTACACTGAAATGAATTCTTCAGTCTAAGTGCAAACACAAACTTAAAAGAAAATCCACTGAAACTGGTGAGATGGAAGTTCAAAAGTACTTTTTTACAGAGTGACAGACAGACTACCAAGGAAGGAAGAATGTACTAAAACATTGGGAGGATTGAAACTACAATGGGACAGGCACAGTGGCCTGATAAGATCAATGGATAGTAGTGATAGTTATGTGGAGTGAAACAAGAGGATGGTTAATAGGGCAATCACTAAAGTATTAAGCAGGGTTACACAGACTGGATGGGACGATAGTGCTTTTTCTCCCATCACATTCTCTGTGTGCCATTCAGATGAGGAATTTCACTGAGGTCCCTTCTACTCATCTCTGGTCACTGTTCAGGTGGAATTTAAAGACCCCATGGCAATTATCGAAGATAGGTATTGGAGCTTCCCAGGTGTCATGGTTAGTATACCCCCGTCAATTAAACTGGCACATGGATCATAATCCCCAGTACACATCTGTCCACCAGCTATCACAACTTTTTGTAACATGGCAAAAATGACACCAGGGCAAAGAAAGAACACACTTGGCTGAATTGCGTCACCTGGCATAACACAGAAACATAGAAACATATAATTTGATGGCAGATAAGAACCGCTTGGCCCACCCAGTCTACCCATTTCCCTACCTGATGGATAAGCTGCAGATTTAGGTTAATCAACAGCTTACTTCCTCCTGCCCCCCACTAGAATTGCCTTATGCCTGTCCCATGCATTCTTGAATTCTCCCACTGTTCCTGACTCCACAACTTCCTCAGAAAGGCTGTTCCATGCATCCACAACTCTCTTTGTGAAAAAATACTTTCTAACGTTACCTCTGAGCCGTCCTTCCTCTATCTTCAAATTATGCCCCCTTGTTCTTGCACATGTCTTCTTCTGAAAGACACCTCTTGTACTTTGTTAATTCCCTTGAGATACTTGAAAGTTTCTATCATGTCCCCCCTCTCCCTCCTTTCCTCAAGGGTATACATATTAAGCTGCTTTAGTCTCTCCTCGTATGTCTTCTTGTGCAGACCTTGCACCATTTTGGTTGCCCTCCTCTGAATAGCCTCCACTCTGTCTATGTCTTTGCGGAGGTGGGGTCTCCAGAATTGCACGCAGTACTCTAGATGGGTCTCACTAACTGTCTGTAGAAAGGGATAACAACTTCCTGTTTTCTACTGTTGATGCCTCTCCCTATGCATCCCAGTATCCCCCAGCCCTCCTTACTGCCTTCTCATTGCTTGCCCACCTTTAGGTCATCTGATATAATTACTCCTAGGTCTCTTTGATTTTTGTTGTTTATTAACTCACCCCCCATTGTGTACTCTTCCCCTGGGTTTTTGTTTCCCAGATGCATTATCTTGCACTTCTTTGCATTGAATCTGAGCTGCCACGTATTTGACCATTCCTCTAACCTTGCCAAGTCCCTTTTCATTCTTTCCACCCCACCTTGAGTATCAACCCTGTTGCAGAACTTTGTGTCATCTGCAAAGAGGCATACCTTTCCTTCCAGGTGCTCTACAATGTCACTTATAAAGATTTTAAGGAGGACCGGTCCCAGTGCCGAACCCTGCGGTAGCCCCACTAGTTACCCTCCTTTCTTCACTGTGGACTCCATTTACTATTACCTTTTGTGTCCTGTTGTCCAGCCAGTTTTTTATCCAGCCTATCACCTTGGGACCCACTCCAAGGCTGGCTAACTTGTATATTAATCTTTGTGTGAGACTGTGTTGAATGCCTTACTAAAATCTATGTAGATCATATCCACAGCCCCTTCTTGGTCTACTACTTTGGTCACCCAGTCAAAGAAATCTATTAGGTTCATCTGACATGACCTTCCTGCTGTGAAACCATGCTGCCTTGGGTCCTATGCCCCACTGGCCTCTAGGTACTCAACAATTTTTTCCTTCAGAAGTGATTCCATAATTTTCCCTACCACTGAAATCATACTAACTGGTCTGTAGTTTCCTGCCTCTGCCCTGCTCCCACTTTTGTGAAGTGGAATCACATTTGCCCTCCTCCAGTCTTCAGGTACCACTCCATCCTCCCATGATTTGTTAAAGAGAGTAGTCAGTGGTGTTACTAGTTCTACCCTTAGTTCTTTTAGTATTCTTGGGTGAATCCCATCAGGCCCCATTGCTTTGTCCACCCTCAGTTTCAAGAGTTCTTTCAAAACCCTTTCTTCTGTGAATGGACTGGTATCGACCCCCCTATTCAGAGTTTCTCCCTTGTTTGGTTTAGGCACCTCCCCCTCCTCATCTGTTGTGAATACTGAACAGAAATATTCATTCAGTACCCCTGCTTTTTCACTGTCACCCTCTGCCCACATTCCCTCCCCTTTATTAAGTCTCTGTATCCCTCCCTTGGTCTTTCTTCACTCCCTAATGTACCTATAAAAGGTTTTATCCCCCTTCTTAACAAAGTTGGCTATCTTTTCCTGAGTTTGTGCCTTTGCTATTCTGACTGCCTTCCCTGCTTCCTTCTGCTTTAACTGATAAAGTTCTCTGTCCTGCTCCTTCTGTGTTTCCATATATTTCCTGAATGCTGTCCTTTTCTCCTTAACCATCCCGGCCACCTCTTTTGAGAACCATAGTGTTTTTTTCCTTCATTTTGTTTGATTGATTTGCTTCACACAAAGGCTTGTTGCCTCTGCAATGGCTGTTTTGATTATTCCCCATTGTTCCTCCACCCCTCCTTCTTGCCCATTTGCTAGTGCTTTTCTAAGGCACTCTCTCATTTTCCCAAAGTCAGCCTTCCTAAAGTCCAATACTCTTGTTTATGTATGGCTAGACTCCATGGCTGTATTTATTGTGAACCACACTGTTTGGTGGTCACTTGTTCCCAGATGGCTACCCACTTCTAAATCTAAGATACTTTCTCCTTCCCCATTTGAGAGTACCAGGTCTAAGATTGCTCCCTCCCAAGTGGGTTCTGACACTAGCTGTCTGAAGCATGCCCCCAGTAGGGCATCAAGAATGACCCTGCTCTTGGATGTGCCTGCAGCAAAGGTACTCCAGTTAACATCTGGCATATTCAGGTCTTCCATCAACAATATCTCCCCTTCTTCTGCCATTTTAAGGATACCTTCTATCATTTCCTTGTCCATTTCCTCCCCCTGAGATGGGGATCTGTGCACAACCCCCATGTGGATTGTGGTGCCATTTTCTGTCTCCAGGGTGACCCATAGTGACTCATCAGCTTCCTGTTTACTCTTTAGTTCTGTTGCTTTAATCCCTTCCCTTATATAGAGAGCTACTCCTCCTCCTCCTCTTTTACCCACCCTGTACCTCCTGTAGACTGTGTATCCTGGTATGTTGACTTCCCACTCATGGTTCTCTGTGTACCATGTTTCAGTGACTGCCACAATATCCAGGCATCCCTCTGCCATTAAGGCCACTAGTTCAGGGAGCATGTTGCACAGACTATGGACATTGGTACTCATCACCTTCCATTTATTTTTTATGGCCTTACCCCTTTTAGCCCCATCCATGTCCTTAACACCTTTTTCTGCATTTATCCCTGTCCTGCTTCCTACTGACTTCTCTGCCTTGGTGTTTACCTCTCTAACTACTGCACTTTGTGGGGGAGGCTGGGATTTCCCTGCTTCTTTTCAGTGCCTCCCCCCCTTGGCTAGTTTAAATGCTTGCCAATGAAGCATTTAAACCTGTCACTAGGATCCTGGATCCCCCCTGGATAGATGCAGACCATTGCATCAGTATAAGCCTGCATCCCTCCAGGTGGCTCCCCAGTCCCCAATGAAGCCAAAACCCTGAGCTTCACACCAGTTTTTCAACCATTCATTAAATCCCATGGTGCAGAATACCCTAGCATCATCCTTGCCATAGACAGACAGCACCTCCGAGAAGGCTACCATACATGCTACTTGTCTAAGGCCCTTCCCCAACTCCACAAACTCCTCTTGCACTGCCCTGATCCCATTTATAGCCAGGTCATTTGTCCCTAGGTGGGCAACGACATCCAGCTCCCTCCCCTCCCTCGTGCAGCTGCTCCACTGATCCTGACGATTCACTTCCTGTCCCTCCAAGCCATGGCGCCAGGCAGGCACCTTACCTCCCTATCCCCCTTCCTCCCCCGCGTCTACCCCCCTAATGATTGAGTCCCCCTCCAGGAGTTGTTTCCTTCCCCTGTGGGGTCCCGTACCACCCTCCTGTGGGTCTCCTTTGTGGAGGTTACCAGCATCCTCCTTGGTCTCCACTGCAGGTGCCTCCATAGAGGAACCACTCTTTGCCAGAACAGCATATGAATTGTGGAGAGCTACAAATGGAAGGATGCACCTCTGTTCCACCACCCTCTCCCTCCCTGAGCCCACCTTGGTCCAACCACTCCTCTTTCTAGGCAACCTCTGAGATAATGGTGGTGGCCCTGGTGGTCCCTGGGTGGGGGGAAGAGGTTTCACAAATCCTAGCCAGGTCAGTCTGTAGACAGGCAACCTCTTCCCTCAGACCAAAGAGGTGCCTGCAAACAGGGCAGCATTGCAGGCTCCAGAATGTCTCCCGGAACATTGCTGCTCCACAGCCATTGCACTGCACCACTCCCATCTTGACTTATTTTGTGTCCCCCTCTCCTGTTGCTTTGTATGCTTATTGTCTCCTCCCTGTATGTATTTTTACACTTACTTTCCTACTGCCTATGTACCCTTACAACTCTCACCCTTATTCCACGATAGATGCCGTGTTGCTATTGAAGTGAGTTTGCACAGGGAACCATTAGAGCACCCTTGGCGCTGTGCACAAGCCGCAGAAATGTGGAGTGTGCTGGTGGGCTGACTCGAGTAAACCCATGGGAAGCAAGGCCAAGAGGCAGGTATGTGCCCAAGAATCAGAATGTAATGCTGCTCAAGCAAGTAGGAGAAATCCCGGAAGCAATGTGAACAAGGCGATCCAGTTGTTGAAGGACAAGGAGGCCAAGAACCATTCCATGACAGTGTTACTGGTACTGTGACTGTGATCAGTGTTTAAGGGGAAAAACTTGAAATAATCAGTGCATTGTAGGACATAATCAATATTTGCATACCTTGCTATCTCGAATGAAGTGAAATGCAAGATATGTAAATATTCCTTTTGTTCCCAGAATGTTGTAGTAAACCATAAATGTTAACAGAAGAAACAAGTGAAGACAGCCATTTAGGTAGCAACGAAAGGTACTGTGGCACATTAGATGTAGCGGCATAGTGTTTTTAAACAGGAGTTGTAAACATGCAAGAAACAGCAATCACAATATAAATAGATACTGCCCTGTCAACGTGCACGTGCCCCTAGGAAATGGACATCTACTCGGAAAGTACAGGGTTGAACAGCACAAAATATTATATTAAACAATATAATAAGTAGCTGTTCATGTATGTGGCATATTATATTGAATTTACGGAGTAGTAAATTAGCGCTTGACATGTTACAAGCACATTAATCCACTCCAAAGTCGGGCTGTACTTGGGAATTAATGCCTGGTTGCTGATTGGATGCACTCAGCCTGCGGTCTCGTGCTCCAACCCCCCCAACCAGGCATTAATTCCCTAGTAAAGCCCTCCTTTGTCATCGATTAATGCTTATGTGTGCCTTTCCTGGTCAGCAATTACAAACAAATGCACTGAATTAATTTATATAAAATTTAGTGCCTCTGAATCAAGGGTGTAGTCATTAAGAAATGTGCATCTTCTGCACCAGTGCTTTCATAGTTAATGTATAGCTAACATGTGCTTGCAAATTTAGTACATAGAAAATGATCGAATATAAACTGCAACGGGGGTGTGATGATATTAATAATACAATGTAACTGTTATGTAATTACACAGCTAAGCCGTGCACAGTGCGTGCCATGTCCGCCCACCAGACATATAGATTAATGTATGGGTAACCATACACAACAACGCTGTGTTTCCACCAAGGGGTTCTCATGATGACAGAGTGACCTGGACAGCAAAGCTTGAGAGGTCCCAGTCATTACAGCAACCTGACTTGAAACACAGCCTTGGCTTGTAGAGTTGCCCATATCTTATTCTATATAGTGTACAGGCAACCATAACAGAAAAAAATAATTATAGAACTAACTGTTTTATTTGCTCCAGTCCTGTACACCTTTTCTGGTGCTGTCTCTCATCCACTGCAGTCTCATCACCACTCTCACGGCCAACACGTTGACTGTTGGATAACTCCCCCCCTCCCATTACACTGCCGCTTTCAAGGACACCACACTGAATGTTTGATTACTGTAGCACCCTCCATGCTGGCCCTTTCCAGTCGTACTCCTGCTCAGTCTTTATTCTTCATTTACTAAGTACTACAGACTGTTACTTTCCCTCTGTAGCACAGCTGAAACAGCTAATCAGTAGCATTGTTTGTTGACGTATCTGAAAACTCATTGTGCTGCAGTAGATACACCACTAGTGAAGCACAACAACATTTCCCTGAGTATGAATTTTAATACAGAATCGTATTAGCCCATACACTATAACAGTCTAGCCCCCTGACAAACAGATTTTAACTGCATTGGCCAACTTAGGTTCCACATTATGGGTGTCAAAGACCAACAGTAGGGATGGAGTTGTGTAAAGTTTGTTTATGTAGCAGATGAGTAAATGTAGTTTAACAGCACCCCTTTGGTAAAATACGATAAGCCTTAAAGGGGAACAGTGATCACTATGAGCTCCATACCTAAGCGTTTGGTTGGTCTCAATTTGCACATTTTTTTTTACTTATTGTTTACTGTAACCTAGTAGATTATATCAGACTTATTTTTCCTACTTCTAAGGCTGATATTGTCTATAACTACAAATCCCAGAATCTCCTGTAGCTGACATCAGAGCAGGAATGCAACAGTCAGGGATTCAATAGCCTGCAGTGTCTGTTACTTTATGCAAACTTTGGGGATCGATTCACAAAACTTTGCCTTGCTGCAAACCCAACTTGTGTGGTACAAACCAGGTTTCACGCTGAGTTGGTATTCACAAAGGCCTGGTTTGCACCCTCAAACCAGGTTTGCACCAGGGCAAAGTGTGGAGAGAGCTGTAATGCAAATCAGGGGGTGGGGATGTGAATATCGTCGCTGCCCAATTCACAAAGCATTTGCTCCATGCTAGGACCGCTTGTGTGGTCCCCTTGCACAGAGCAAATACCTCTGACTGAGACCTGATGGTATCCTGTGCAACCCTAGTGGTTGGTGGAGGTACTACAGCAGTCTTACCTGTGACCACCAATCACTGGCCCAATAAAAAAAAAACTTAAGATAAATCCCTGAGGTGGTCTAGTGGTTCCCCCTCCCCTGATCACTATCCCATTAGTGTAAGATAAGTGTCCCTGGTTGTCTAGTGGTACCACTCTGCTTCCCGCTGATAGCCGACAAAAAAAACAAGATTAGACCGGGGTGGCCAGTGTCTCCTGCCCCCCATGATCTCTGAACGCCAGTACAACTAAAAAAACATAAATCCCTGGTGGTTTAGTGGTCCCTCCCTCCATCTGATCCCTCACCCATTATAATAAAAAACAATTCCCTGGTGGTCTAGCAGTCCCTCTCCCAACCCGATCCCTTGCCTGTTATAATAAAAATAGATTCTCTGGTGGTCTACTGGTCCCTCCCCCTACCTGATCACCTGCCTGATATAAAACAGGATGTGCCTGGTCCCAGTGTAACCCCCATCCCAGTCCCGGGTACAGTCAAGTAACACATTTCTGGATTGTCCGCTGGATCCCCTTCCTATCCCTGATCCCCTGTGAATTGAATGGAATCCTGTCCTTGATAATCTACTGGGCCCTCAACCCTGGCAGGTAGTGCCCCACCACCCCACTCCCCCATCCCCAAACTGAGCTGGCAACCAGCACAGCCCTCCTCTCGCCACCATGGCTGTCACTAACTGAGCTCTCAAGGAGTGCGTACTGTATACAGTATACAGTACGCACTCAGTGACTGATATCTCACTCTGAGCTGTCAATCAGGGTCAATAAGCATACACTGTATATAGTACATGTTCATTGAGAGCTCAGTCGGTGGCCAGCTGTGGTGAAGAGAGGAGGGCTGTGCTAGTTGCCTGTTCAATGAGAGGGTTGAATGGTGGGGCACTACCTGCCAGGGTGGGGGGTCCACTAGACCACCAAGGACAGGGTTCTATTTAATTTACAGGGGATCAGGGATAGGGAGAGGGGATCCACTAGACCATCAGAGAAATATTTTGCTTGACTATACAGGGGATTGGGATGAGGGGTTTACACAGGTACTGGGGAACATTCTGTTTTAATCGGGAAGGTAATCGGGTGGGGATAGGGACCACTAGACCACCAGGGAATCTTTTTTTATTATAACAGATGAGGGATTAGGTGGGGAGAGGAATTGCTAAACCACAGGGAATCTTTTTTTATTATGTTAGCGCACTTGCGCAGCCAACATCTTGTGACAGTGGGGATTTGGAGGCGTGATTGCTGTTGGGTGAATGCAGGGCACACATCAGTAGGTGCTTCCCTCATTCCCCAATAAGCCTGCATGCCTGTGCCAAACCATGCATACTAATGTGGTGAGAACATCTAAGGAAAGGTCCGCTGTAATCCAAGCAAAGCTTGTCAGACCCAGTGGACCCTTCCTACATGCTCGCCACATTGTCAGTATGGCGGGTGGCCGCCCAACTGCCGACTTCAGGGGTGCCCAATCCCCCTGCCGGCTTACTGTGGCTGCAAAAATCTGCCAATGGGGACCCCACTCCCCATCAGCATAAAGCAGTCCAACCTCATTTCTTATATGCCGAGGGGGGTGCCCAATCCCCCTCAGCTCTTGCCTTCCCCCCGCTTTTCTTGTGTGCCGACAGGGGTGCCCCATCCCCATCAGCATAAATTAACCCCTCCTTTTGTTGTGTGCTGATGAGGGTGCCCAATCCCCATCAGCTGCAGCAACCCCCAAACAGTTAGGTGGCATGCTGGGGCCCACCCCAGTGTGCCAAGTCCCTGAAAAAAATTGTCCCGCATGTTAGTTTTTCCCGCCTATAACATAAAAACTGTCCTTCATAGTCTCCCTACCCACCACCCGCACCCACCCACTGTGCATCCTGCCTCCCCACACCCCCCTTCACCCCATACTTACCTCCAGAGTCTGGCGTGACGATCTTCGGAGGACCGAGAACACATCTGCACTCCTCAAAGCCGACTGCAAACTGAGGAAATGCCAGTAAACTGTATAATGGAATAAATAGGTTTTTTTTTCAACTTTGATGCATATCTCTGCCATTTTGGGAATTTTTGCACCAAATTTTCAACATGGGGTTTTTGGGACCCCTCCTCATGAATTCTGTTACAGTTATGACATTAATCAGTCCCAAAAGGTGATTTCGCAGTCACAAATCAACTTTTGGACTGATTAATTGCAAGGAGAGGGCAGTGATCATGAGGTGGGCTCACAAAAGCCTATGTTGCAAATTTCGTGGAAAAATCCAAAATGGCTTTTTATAAGCGTGCATTATGCATTTGCTACGCACGCTCGTAACTTCATGAATTCACAATATTTTCATACCAGATTTTCAAAATTGTCATTTTTCTACACCTCCTTGTGAACAGTACAGCTGTCATTTTTCACATCCTGGCCGAAATGTGTTTCCGCACTTCCGGGGCACAATACCGTGGTCGCTGTGGGAAATCAGTGTTTGGGGAAGATTATGAAAATGACAGTTACACTGTTCATGAGCAGAGGTTCTTCAATGCCTATGCTGAAAATTTGGTGATGATTCTCCATAACATGACTGTGTTACGAGCAGTGCAGTTTATGCTATATGTCAGAAGTCATAAATTTATAATATTTTCACGCCAGATTTTCAACATTGCTATTGTTCTGCATCTCCTTATGAACAGTACAGCTGTCATTTTTCACATCCTGACCAAAATGTGTTTTCGCAGTTCCGGCGCAGAATAGCGCAGTCACTGTGGAACGTCCATGTTCAAGACAAATTATGGAAATGACAGTGATGCTGTTCATTAGCAGAGGTTCTAAAATGTCTATGTTGAAAATTTGGGGCCGGCAGTCCATACAATTAGTGTTTTATGAGCGTGCATTGCGGAGTTTGCACGCACATTTAGGACTTTGTGCATTTGTAATATTTTCATTCCATAAGTTCAACATTGGCATTTTTTCACACCTCCTTATGAACAGTACAGCTGTCATTTTACATATCCTGCCTGAAATGCGTTATTGCACGTCCGGCGCAGAATCGCACGGTCGCTGTGCGAAATCAGATTTCAGGGCAGTTTGAGGAAATGATGATGACACTGTTCATGAACAGAGGTCCTAAAATGCCTGTGTTGAAAAACGTTGCACAGTTTCCACGCAGCCTTGTAACTTCATACATTTGCAATATTTTCATGCCACATTTTCACCACTGGCATTTGTGCACACCTCCTTATCAACAGTACAGATGCCATTTTTCACAGCCTGCCCAAAACGTGTTCCCACAACTGTGGCGCACAATGGCATGCTTGCTGTGGGAAATCACCTTTTGGGAAACATTAACAAAATCAGAGCACCACTGTTCATGAGGGGAGGTCCCAAAATACCTACGTTGAAAATGTGCCTAAAAACCTCCCACAAATAATTGGGTTGCGGACGTTTGCTGCTCAATTTGTATGCATGTTCATTGCTTCACCAATATTTCATATTGCCACTCCAGATTTTCAACATTGCCATTTTTTATGCCTCCTAATGAACAATACAGTTGTCATTCTCCACATCCTGCCCAAAACTGTGTTTTCGTCCCTCTGTCACCAAATGCCACAGCCACTGTGCAAAACCACCTTTCAGCTAACAAAGTGATTGTGCCGCTTTTCATGAAGTGGCCTGACAAGCAGCCCATGTTGAACATGTAGAGTGAAACTACCACTACACACCTACAGTGTTAAGGTTTCCAACTGCAGCACCCCACCCAGTACGGACTGACAGGCAACAGGTCTGTGACTTGGGATCATCGGATGTAATGCTCATGCCATTCCACCCCTCCCCACACCCACTATGCAGCCACTGACAGGCATCGTGGTGTGTCTTGCACTGTTCGGCCACAAACTTCACGCCATGCTCCTATACTGCACCCACGTCAGCACATTTCCTTATGGAATGGGGTAAGTATAATGCCCAAAGATCCCAAAGCACACCATGACACTTGTCAGTGTCTACAGGGTAGGGTGAGGTACAATGGCATGAGCATTATACCTGATGACCCAAAGGCACACGCCACTGCCTGTTGCTTTCTATAGGTTGGGGGTGGGGTTGGCGCCACTTCAATACTTCACTGCCATTCCTATTATGTGCCTCTAGCTCTGCCATTGCCAATGCCAATGCCAGCGCGACAACATTCGGCATTGACAAATGCTTATTATAATGGGTGAGGGACTGGGTCAGGGAAGGGATCAGTAGACCACCATGGAGTTATCTTTTTTTTATCAGGTGGCATTTGGTGATCATGGGGGGGAGCATTGGTTACCAGGGTTTAATCTTGTTTTTTTGGGGCCAGTGATTGCCAAACAAGGGGGGGGACCAGTAGACCACCAGGGACACTTGTCTTACTATAACGGGACAGTGACCTGGAGAGGGAGAATCACCTGACCACCAGGGACTGTGGCTGCATGTCGGGCAGGGGCTGGGGGGGGTTAGCCAGGATTCATGCAGCCTATGTAAAAGAGCCCAAAATGGGCATGCAAATGGCCACCTAGTGCCTTGCATGCCCAATGGGCTCATTTACATAGGTGATTTTGTGAAATGGACATTGCGCACTGGTGTTCTCTGTTGCAGGGTCCTTCACTTGGCTGTAGGTCAGGGCAGCACCAGTGAGTTAGGACTGGAAGTACTGTTGTTACCACCAATACAACCTATCCCTATTCACAGTCAGAGAGCACGGTGCGCTATCTGACTGTGAATAGCAAATTTTGAACCCTGGGCAATCGCAAACCACAATGCAAAATTCTGTGCTGCCTTTACAATTGTTTTGTGAATTGGGGCCCTGATCTTTTATTTTCTGGTTCCACTGTCCTCCCGGGGCTAAGTACAGTTGCATACTTTGACTCTGCACCTCCTTAGGCCAAAATACAATCTTATCCCTCCTAAAGGTGACTGAAACCAAAAAAAATAATTTTAGCTACAATTACTTTTACAATGGTAATGAACTTACGCATTTAAGTATAAGCTGTTATCATTAATCTTAGAAAATGCCTTTAATTACCTACTCCTCAGCACATTTTAAGCACTGCACAAAAAAGCAGACCCTTCAGACTAAATAATCTTTTTTTGTACTTTATAGGAAGAAGTGCTCTTTTAACTTCATATCTGTGATGTTTTTCTTAAAATCTTCTGGCATTAATTCAGTACACTGTGCAGCATAGAGAGAAGGTGATCTAAGGGACTGACTGGCTGAAACCTTAAAGAATAATCCCAAGATGAAATCCTGTCTTTTGCCAGGACTGCTGTATGGGCAACAGTGTTCCTATTTACATGCAATTGTTCAAAGGCCCTTTGCCTGTTTCCACCATGCTTGTAAACTGACATGACTGCTTTGTTTCTTGTCAGGACATCTTGTGGTGTCTTCACTGTAAACCAAGAATATTTTATCTGTAGTTCTTTTTTGATAACAAAGAGTACCTTAGAGCATAAATATTACACACTATTCCTATAATGACATATTGACAAAAATAGATTGCAATTGCAGCCACTCCTTCCAAGTACAGACCTAAATACAGTGATGCAGATGTAAGCAATGACCCACAACAGTGTAATATTTTCAGGATAATTAATGCATGCCCCAGGTGAATTGGATGGCATGATGTCAATGGCCAAGTGCCTTTCAGTACTGGTTAGACTGTTGCTAGTTAGATTAAGTTGGGTTGTGAACAAACCATGCATGTGCTGGGAATTAATGAATGATCACGTTATGTGTTTCAGTGTGTTTCAACCAATTAGGTTGCTAGGATCACAGAGAATTCTGAAGTCCATTTTGTAACAATAAATTACTTATGGGTAACCACAGCTGTGCTACTACTACTACAATTCTGTTCACTTCACACTTAGGCAACCTTTCATTGAGCATGCTTTGTCACCGGATCTTCACTCCTACTAGCACACAACCAAGTGGTCCTACAGCTCCACTGCTGCTCTTTAATCTGCATTCCAGTAACAAGTATTGTATGCAAGTCTAGCCAGGGGAGCTTCAGTATCACGAGATTGTGAACTGAATACTAGTAGTAGAACAACAACTCAAGGAGCAATTTACCTAGTATCCTGTATCCACAAAAGGGAAACTATAATTTCCATTTCTGTAATTCCAATTGTGTGTAAGCTCCATCTATTGGTAGGCAATAGATTGGTATAGGTTATCTTCCCCTCTAAGATGGGACAGGTGGAAAAGTCTAGGCATGTAGGACATGCCCATTTAACCATACACCCTCAGTCGCACCTTCTGTCTAAGTCTGTAGGCCGAACACTGTAACTATATCAGGAAATAACATATGTAACATTAGGCTAAAACTCCACTAACACCTGACCCATGAGCGGTACTGTATATACAATTTAGGACAGAAGGCATTAGTAAGAAAAGCCTTTAGCACTGAAAATTGGCATGGTCTCTCTGCCAGTGGATGTAGCCTACACACAATCAGAATTACCAGTAAGGAAATTATAATTCCCCTCTGTGTGTCGGCTCCAATGGGCAGTCAGTAGACTGGTATGTGTCCTAATAAGCATCCTGAACTGGGTGAATCAGTGCTGTACTACAGAGCTCAAAACCTGCATGCTGAAAGCAACATTGGTGGAACTAAGCAGAATTAAGTGAGAATGCCTAGAGAAGGCAGGGACAGAGGCCCAAGTAGCAGCCTAGCAATGTACACTGGAGGCACCGAGGCACGCTTTGCATAAGTCACAGCCATAGCTGTAGTGTAGTGAGCTTTTAGACCCAAAGGATACAAGGGGCCCAGAGATCTGAAACCAGACTAATGGCTGTATAGATCCACTTGGCTATGGTATGTTTTGCTCGACTGCTTCTTTCTTTCCTAACACCAGCAGGATGAATAGAATGGCAGAGTTACACAAGGGTTGGGACTCTTGAGGTAACTCCTGAGATGCCATAGAAACTTAGACAACGATGGCAGAAAAAAGACTATTTGTCCATCCAGTCTGCCCAAACACCCTATTATATCTCTAGTTCATCAATCTATATCTGGTTTTGCCCCTATTGAGGTCAAGAAAATGTAACAACTTCTCCTTTGTATTTCTGGTTTGAACAAAGGGAAGGCAAGGCTATCTCCCGCTGCCTATGAAAAGGCAGAAGCCTCTATGGGTATCAAAGAGGAAACTGTGAAAGACACCTTATTCTTACAGAGCAGCAGAAAGGGTTTCTTGTGAGAAAGCACATTAATATCCTCGATCTTTCTCACTAAGAAAATGGCTAGAAAAGCAAGCACCTTTAGAGTAGGAAGACACAAGAAAGTCCTGGCAAAGGGGTGCAGAAAGGGGGGTTAATCATGGCTTTAGAAGCACATTCAGTTTCCAGCGTGGTGACCTGTGTGGTGCAAGGACAAATGTTGTGGCATGTGTTAATGAGACAGGCAATAGCTGGATGAGAATCTGGGGATTATGATTCTACAAATCCCCAAAATGGCAGAAAGTGCCAGGACTTGAACCCTGAGTGAGCCAAACAACAAGCCCATTTCAAGATCCTGCTGCAGAAATTGCAAGGCATGGACAAGAGATGGCCAAGGGCTGACCCCCAACAGGAAAGCACCAATATCTGAAAGTGACCCAGCCTGAATCATGTGTCTTGTTTACAGATGTCTTCCAGAAGATCATTAGCATGTGGATCATGCTCTGGAAATAACAGACCCTCATCTGGTGTCCACAATCATGAGTCAAACAAAAAGGTGAAACTTTTGAGAATCTGGATGCAGGATTGCACCCTGATGAATGAGGTCAGGAGTGGCATTAGGATGCATACAATCAGGAGTATCAGACTACCCCTCTCTCTTTGGGGACATGTTACACAATGAGAATTAAAGTCGATGGCACCCTCTGACACTTCTGGAGTATGTTCGGGGTCATTGCCATCATGGGAGATCATACAGCAGGGCATCCCTCCCAGTAAGATGAGCAGTCTATTCCAGAGCCTGACTGTCTTGAAACTGACAGAAGTATCTTGGAGACTCAGAGTTTGTCTTAGTGGCCAAAAGGTCTAGCACTGAAGTTCACCATTTCTGATGTATCATGCTGAAGACATCCCCATTGAGCTCCTACTACCATGGGCAGAAGACCTGATGACTGATCTGGGAGGCCTACAGCTGTAGAGTGCCTGGGACACAGATTGATGGTAGAAGGAGTAGACTTGTTTCTGTCCAGCAAAGAATCTTGTAAGTATTTGCCACCATTGCCTTGCTCTTTGTTCCTCCTTGCCTTATGTGCCACCATAAAGACCAACACACTCAGCATACTGCCCTTAGATAATGAATTTCCAAGAGCTCATTAGCAGACTCTAAGTGCCCTATTCTGAGAGTGGTTTGAGTACCACATCACATCTTTTGGAGCTGGCAGTTGTAGTTAGAGTGAGTTTGATTACACCTCATAAGAACACTCTTGTGAGTAGGTTTTCTTAGTGTGACCACGAAGCTAGAGATGTCATTACTTCAGGGAGTCGAATGTTGTCCAAGGGCTACCCTGCTTGAGAGATCCCTGAGCAATAGAACAGGGGCTGCTGCAAATGGACAGGAGCATAACCTAACCCATTATATACAGATGCTGCTTGTTGTCATGAGTCCAGGCCCAAGCAAGCTGCCCCTTGCCTTTCCTGGAAGCTTTCTTCTGAGACCTTCACTAGTTTTTAAGTGAGTGGACGCTATCCTGCACCAGAACTGCACAACTCCTAGATGCTAGCGGAGCTCATAATGCAGCAGCAGACTCTCTTTGAAATCGATTATACAAATGGAGTTCTAGTGATGTACCGACAGCTGCTACTGCTGTCAAAGTATCTTTGAGGGATCAGATCTGGATAAGTCAGTCATCCAAGTAGAGATTAACATGAATTTCTTCCTCATCCTGATGTACTGTCAATGTCAACACGATCTTTGGGAAAACTCATGGTGTAGGCAGGTTCACCCATTAGGGTGCGACAGGAAACCTGATGACTAACATTAGGGCAATAGCACAATGCCTATGGCAATCACCCCAGCTGACAATTGTGCCTCCTGACCCCCATTGTTCCCAGTACAGCATGGAAAATGCCAGCTGTTTGTGGGGGGGCTTCACCCACAGCATCCCCCAAAATTACAATAATCACCTTCATGGTGGAGGAGTATCGGGGAAGGGGCACAACACTCTTGCAGCACTCTCCCTGCAGGGTGCTTCAACAACCAGTTTGCTACTGTGACAGGCAAACTGGTTTCATCACCCTTATTCCGTCACCCTCATTCAATTGCTCTTTTGATAGGATACCAAATAGGCAACAGTCTGAGCAGTAGTGATGTCCCTAAATATAAAAGAAACTGAGATATTTGCTGCAGTGGGTAGAAGAGTAGCTTGTGTGTGATGGATAAATGCAGATAGGCAGACTTAAGATCCAGAGACTTCATTAACCACTCCCCTTGTGCATCACTGCGCGTGAGGTGTAGAGTTTCCATCTTGAAGGCCACTACCTTTATCCAAGTGATGAGGCTTTTCAGGAACTATAAGATCCAGAATCCTGCTGTCTTTTTTAGAGAACCAGAAAAAAACGGAGACGATTCCTGAATTGTTGGTGGTCAGAACCCATTAGAGGGTACTTAAATCTGTGAGGTGATGTATTGCATTTTGAATTTGCTCCCCATTTGGTTGGGTCCAGATAAACTTAAGACAGTAGCAACAGTGTCCAGATGAAGGATGGTGAAACACATTGAAAACAGAAGAAGCAGTGTTGAGATGAGGAATGGTAAAAAACTTGATGGGGTATCCACTAGGTAAAACCTCCTGTGCCCACAGGTATGTGGTGATCTCCATTCACCAGATCAGACTTGCAATAGTCCTGTTCCCAGATGGGTATGGCAAAGCTGACCAGGACACTGTCCTGAAATCAGTATGATCACTTGTCTTTGCAGTCTTGGTTGTCTCTGCAGTTACCTCTGCACCCATCTCCTCTGTTGGAGCAAAAGGTGCTGTAGTTGAAGGAGCTTTGCAGCCTTCCCGGAGGGAAACTGAAACATGACCTGGCAGGCACTGCCTTGTGTAGAATCCTGTCTTTAGGTACAAGTGTGGGGTTGCACCCATGACTAGTGATGTGCAAAGATGGAAAACTTTGCTTTGCACATTAATTCACAAATTTGCCTCATTTCATGAATTAACCTGTCGTGCAAAATCACAACTTAGCAGAAAAGTACTGCAAAATGTAAAGTCGCAACTTTGCTGGTGGAAATAGGCACAGAGGCAGTCTCACAGGAGCCTGACGTTGCGACTTCACTGGTGAAATTTGGCACAGAGGCGAAGTTTGCAATGTAGTATGGGATTTGGAGGTCACATGTTTCTGAAACAGCCTGTACACCACGCAAAGGAGGCTGTCTGACTGCAGTGTTGTGAAAACAAAGTAGGAGAGAAGTGTGTGCATGAAAGAAAAATCTTTAAATACATTTCAAAACTGAATTTTTTTATCCAAATTGCTCACAAATTGTTGTAGAAGGCCTATTGCTCCTAGATTTGTGCTTTTCTTTGTGATTATTTACTTTAAAGTAGTGGTTTCTGTTTTGGCAGTCTGTGAATCAGTTGTGTGGGGCAGGCTAGGTACTGTTAGTAGCAAGGTAGCAAGGCAGCCCAGAAAGATTCAGAGTTTTTTATTGTAAGTAGGAGATTTGGGTATCCTGTGATATAGGAAAGTCAGTTTCCTGGGTCGTGCCTGAAAATAGTCATTTTATGGCTAGTGCTCTTATCCGGTTAACAAAAGCTAAATAAATAAATAAATACAATTTGAATGACTCAGTTTAAAAGCCTGTCATAAGAGCCCATGTGAAAGGATAGCGAGGGAGTGTAAGAACTACTGTGAGACTACAAGAACCATGACAGGAAGAATAGAATGTGATAAGGAGCCATTGTGAATGAGGTATGGTAGGTTGTTTGACCAGGCAGTTCCCAGCTGGCAGTTTGGTGCTGTGGTAGCAGTCACTGCCTCTACTGCTGAAGGACCCAGATTTGGAGCTAGCTAGGTGGGTGGGAATAATATTTTGTTCTGTTGTTTGGGTACTAATTTTTTTTTTGTTTTCGTATTCCCCGACCTCCCGCATTTGTGCTCTACGCTGTCCCCTAAATGTTGTCCCCCCATCTGCAGGTTGCCCCCCCAATGTTCTCTCCTCTGATGAGCTGATTCCCCCCACCCCAATAGCCCCTTCCAGAATGTTCCTCTCACTCCCAAACGCCAGGGCCCACCAGAGTTGATTATAATAATAATACCGGGGCTGGAGGGGCATAGCCCTCACATAAAAATCTTATTACATATCACCCTCTAGAGACTGTTGAGGACCGCCGCTCTTTACGGTTTCGCTGTAGTGCATGTCGCCATTCTTGAATTCTGTGCACTCACTCATTTTTAAATCACTGATATCACATGGAACCAGAGATTTGTGTTATGTTTTTGTTTTCTAACTCTTTCTTGTTAATTTATTTTATCTGTAATTTCTAATTTTTATGTTGGCTCGCTCATGCGCAGCCAACATATTGCGGTAATAGCAGATTTGGAGGCGAGGTACCTGTTGGGCGAATGCAGAGCATGCATCAGTAGGTGTGTCCCTCATTCCCCAATCAGCCAGCATGCGGGTGCCGCAGCAGGAATTCGGAATGTGGCCACCAGATCTAAGAAAAGGTCTGCTGCAATGAGAAGCAAGCTTCTCATTGCAGCAGCACAATAACACGCCTCCCACATAAACATGGTGGCACTGACTGCCGCCGCCCAAAGCATGCCTCGCCCCACTTCATTTACTGATGGTTGAGCCCACTCCCGATCTGCATCATGACTCCCCACATGTGGATGCCGAGGGGTGCCTCTAATGCCCCCGCATCATGTGCTCCCCCAACAGTCTTTTGTTTGCTGACGGGGCCCAATCCCATCAGCTTAAGTTCCCTTCCGCTTATTTTGCCGACAGGGGAGCCCACCCTGGCATAATGTCTCCCCTCTATCTGTTGTGTGCCGAGGGGGTGCCCAATCCCCTCGGCTCTTGCCCCTTCGTTATGTGCCGACAGGGTGCCCTATCCCATCAGCTACAGCCCTCCCCCTAAAACCAAACAGGTGACATGCTGGGAGCCCACCTCAGCATACCAAATGTCCCTGCAATTAAAATACCATCCTGCAATGTTCCCTTTTTTCTTTTTCACCCTGTAAAAAAGAAAACGGTCCCTCACGGTCTCCCTGCCCCCTCCCACCCACTGCACACCCTACCTCCCTCACACACACCCCCTCACCCATACTTACTCTCCGGAGCCCGTGCAATGATCTTCGATGGACCGGGAACACATCTGCACTCTTCAAAGCCGACCACGAACTGAAGAAATGCCGGTAAGCTGTATAATGGCATAAATAGGGTTTTTTCAACTTTGCTGCATATCTCGGGCATATTTGGGAATTTTGACACCAAATTTTCAACATGGGGTCATTGGGACCCCTCATCATGAATTCTGTCACTGTCATGGTGTTTTTCGGTCCCAAAAGGTGATTTCGCAGTCACTGCGTGGAATCACATTTCGGGATTGATTAACAAAATGACAGTGCCACTATTCATGGGGGAGCTCTCAAAAAGCCTATGTTGCAAATCTGGTGGATCCAAAAATCCAAAAAATGGCTGTTTTAGGATCGTGCATTGCGCAGTTTCCATGCACGCTCATAACTTCATCGATTTGTAATATTTTCACTCCAGAGTTTCAAAATTGGCATTTTTCCACACCTCCTTAAGAGCAGTACAGCTGTCATTTTACATATCCTGGCCAAAATGTGTTTTTGCACATCCAGCTCAGAATAGTTCAGGTTCAAGTTCAAGTTTATTGCAGGAAAACTCCATTGAGCAAGCTCATTCACAAGGAGGTCTTGTGACATAAACGCTTAAAGTACAAACACAGGTAGGTAATAACAGTATATACATGAAATGCACGTTACATGATACAGGCTGGATATACATACAAGGGTACTACAAAGGGTGACCGCAGGTGGTAAACATTGATATGAAACAGGGAAGCGACTTACAGGTTGCATACTGATCAATGAAACATGATGACTGGTGTGTGCAATACATATATTTTGGCAGCTAGAACAAACAACAGACTACAACTGATATGGGGGAGGAGTGATTTGATAGAGTAGCAGTGGAGTGTAAGCATAGATAAAGCCAGGAGTAGAAGGGGAAGGGAAAGCAGTTAATATGACAAATCAATTATACCTTACCAGTGGATAAATATGGCACACATGGGGAAGGAAGAGACTTAATGACAGTTACAGGTGTCTTTTATTTTGGCTGAACTTAGCGATTTGTAGAAGTTTATTGAAACTGTGCTAGTTAGTTTCAGTACGGTTTGTAATTGGTTCCAAATGGAGGGAAGGGCATATGCAATGCCACGTTTACCAAAGGAAGTCCGCGTCCTTGGTATGTCAAGCATAATAAAGTCATATTTTCTTAACGAGTATGCACTATGTGAGATACTAATAAGGGAAGAGAGATAGCTTGGCAATTTCTGCAGGAGCAGTTTAAGAGTCCATAGCCCAGCATGGAGCAGGCATCTAGTAGTAAGGGATGTCCAACCAACAGCTGCATATAAGTCACAGTGTTGCGAACGGTAAGGGAAGTTGGTAATGAACTGTAACGCACGGTGATAAAGGATGTCCAGTTTACTTAGATTTGCAAGAGTGGTGGAGGAATAGATTACATCACCATAGTCGAGTAGGGGGAGAAAAGTGGCCTGTACAAGCTTGTTTCGAGTTTCAAGGGGGAAAAGGGGCCTATTTCTGTAGAAGAAACCTAACCTTGCTTTTAACCTTCTAGAGACATCTTCGACGTGGTCATTGAAAGACAATTTATTGTCGATCCAGATACCCAGATATTTAAATTTGGTTACAACTTCCAGAGGCTCGTTTAGCATGGTGACAATGAAGTCTTGGGCAAGGGTATTGGGGGGGCTTGTGACAGCACTGCGGGAGAATATCATTGCTTTAGTCTTCTTAGCATTGAGCAGAAGCTTTGCCTTTATTAGATTATGCTCAAGTTGTGCGAAGTCCGCTTGAAGCACTCCCTTGACTTCAGACAACGATGAGCCAGAAGTATACAACACAGTATCAGCTGCAAAAAAGTGCAGATTGGACGTAGATATGTTAGCATCTAAGTCATTAATGTACAAAGAAAGCAAGATAGGGCCTAAGATGGATCCTTGGAGGACTCCTCTTGCAACTGGCAAGGCAGCAGAAAAAGCCTTCGCTTTACTTTTGGAATCTTCCAGTTAGGTAGCTAGAGAACCACTGGGTGGTATGGTATGTGGCACCAACGTTGCAAGGCAATTGACTAATAGTTTGTGATCAACAGTATCAAAAGCTTTGCTGAGGTCCAAAAGACTGCACAGTTACCTTCTTAGCATCTATAGCAGAGATCCAATCATTGGTTACTTTTGCTAGTGCAGTGATTGTGCTATGATTTGCCCAGAAGCCAGATTGAGCTGGGTTAATGAGAGAAGGTTTCAAGTGAGATTTTAACTGAATATGGATCAGTTTTTGAGAACTTTAGAAAGGATAGGCAATATGGAGATAGGCCTATAGTTGTTTACATCGCATGGGTCACCAGATTTAAATAGAGGGAGGATATGTGCTGATTTCCAGCAGGACGGCACAGTAGCAGATGTAATGGAAAGATTGAAGATGTGGAGAATTGGGGCAGTGAGATGGGCGAGCCTGACCTTAGGAAAGGGTTCCAAGCCACGCCCCTGCGCTTTTTGGTGTCTAAGTTAAGAAGAGAATCTTCTACTTTTATAAGTTATCTCATGCAGTTGGAAGGGGCTGGGTGCAGGACTAGATGTAGGGGAGGGTATGCTGGCTCACGCAGCACCAGCATAAGGTGACAAGTCAAAGCTAATCCAGCTGTGGCAAAGTGGGAGTTAAGTTCCTCCAGGATTAGGGACTTGTTTTCCACAATCTTGCCACTTGCAACTATCTTTGTTGGGACAGAGCGGGCCATGGGCCGTCCTTCTATAGCTTTAATAGTCTTCCATATTTTATGAGGGTTACCTTTAGCTTGTTCGAGAGTAGAAATATAATAGTTAGCTTTAGCAGAGCAAAGTTTTTTCACACAGTTATTCCTGGCTGTTCTAAAGGCCTGCCAATCTGAAGATTCTTTGGAATGTCTAGCTTTAGCCCAGAGCTTATCTCGAGCTACAAGGGCTGCCTTGAGATCCAAGGTGAACCAGGGGTTGGAATTGTTCCGTACCCTTACTTTGATGAAAGGGGCATGCTTATTTATTATTGTAGTGAGTTTGTCATTAAGGATGTAAGCTGCCTTGTTGACATCTTCGGCTAGGTAGAGATCTTGCCATCTGATCATGCTCAGGTCAGATAGGAAGTTTACTGCACTGAATTTGCGAAAGGATCTTTTTGTTATAAAGATGGGTTGCGGCCGGGCCTTAATTTGAGATCTTATGCAAGCAACAATTCCATGATCGCTCATGTCATTGTGAAACACTGCCGAATGAGTTATTTTGTGTGGATGGGTGGTTAGTACCACATCTAGAATGGAACTGTTGGCAGTATTTAGAGTGTTATTCCTAGTAGGTTCACTGACTAATTGCCCAAGACCTAGTTCGTCACAAAGGGATTTGAGGCCGTGTGATTTAGGTGACAGCCAGTCCATATTTAGATCTCCTAGAAATATTGTTTCAGTTTTTGCATCTACGAACATGGATTTCAAAAGATTAAGAACTTCATCACCACCAGACGGGGGTCTATAGCCACCTAGGATAGTGATACATTCCGAGGAGGGGAGATGAAGGCTCAGCGAAACTAACTCAAATTCCTTGGCTAGAGATTTGCAACTAATATTGGTGACCAAGTACTTAGATTTGGCGTAGATAACCACATCCCGCCTCTAGACTCTCTATCTGCTCTAAATAAATTGTAGCCCTGCAGTGATATTTGTTGATCAGTGTTCGTCTTTTTAACCATGACTCAGTAATTATGATAAGGTCAGGGTTAACGTGTGCAGCCCAGGCTTGCAGCTGTACAAGTTTTTAGGCAGGCTTAAAATGTTGACCATCATCATTTTGAGACCTGTAGCCTCAACAAAATCGATAAGTGCTGAAGTTGAAATGGAGGCAGGGTTGAGCTCCACATTTCCTGAGCAGAAGAAGCAGAAGTATAACTTTCTTTAAGGAGCTTATAAGAATGAAGACTGCTTTTTTATTTCTTCGCGGCAACCCATATCGTGCTGCGCAAGAGGCGGCACCACTGTAATGACAGTTGATCGTGATCAATGTAAGTGCTTGAGTAGAATAGCATGGTCGCTGCACGAAATCAGTTTTCAGGACAGTTTGAGGACATGACAGTGCCACTATTCATGAGCAGAGGTCCTAAAATGCATATGTTGAAAATTTGGTGACGAAAGCCTATAAAATGACTGTGTTGCAAGCGTGCATTGTGCAGTTCCCACGCACTCTTGTAACTTCACAAATTTGCAATATTTTCATGCCACATTTTCAACACTGGCATTTTTCACACCTCCTTATGAACAGTATAGCTGTCATTTTTCACATCCTGCCCAAAATGTGTTTTCACACCTGTGTCGCACAATGGCATGGTCACTGTGGGAAATCAACTTTTGGGACAAATAAACAAAATCACAGTGCTACTGTTCATGAGGGGAAGTCCCAAAATGCCTATGTTGAAAATGTGGTTAAAAAAATCAAAAAAATAATTGGGTTACAGACGTGTGCTGCACAGTTTCTATGCATGCTCATGACTTCACTAATTTTCCATATTTTCACTCCAGTTTTTCAGCGTTGCCATTTTTTTACATCTCCTCATGAACAATACAGTTCTCATTTTTTGCATACTGCCCAAAATGTATTTTTGTACTTGTGTCACCAAATGCCATAGCCACTGTGCAAAACCACCTTTCACCTAACAAACTGACAGTGATGCTCTTCATGACATGGGGTCACAAAAAGCCTATGTTGAAAATTTGGAGTGAAAATACCAACACACGCCTGTGGTGTTATGGTTTCCAACTGTAACACCCCACCCTGTGCAGAGTGACAGGCATCAGGGGTGTGACTTGGGATCATTGGCTGTAATGTTTCCTATTCCACCCCCCACCCACCCTGCAGCCAGTGACACACATCATGGTGTGCCTTACAGAGTTCGGCCACAAAGTTCACCCCATTCTCCTATACTGTACCCACCTCAGCATATTTCCTTATAGAATGGGGTACATATAATGCCCAAAGACCCCAAAACACACCACACCACTTGTCACTGTCTACAGGGTAGGGTGAGGCAAAATGGCATGAGCGTTATAGCTGATGACCCAAAGGCACACCCCAATGCCTGTTGGTCTCTACAGGTGGTGGGGTTGCCGTCGCTTCAATACTTCACTGCCATTCCTATTATACATCTCTAACTCTGGCACTACCAATGCCAAAGCCAGCGGGACAACATTCGGCATTGACAAATGCTTGTTATTTCTGTGGTTTAGTTTGGTGTATTTAAGTAAAGCAATTTGTCAGTGCATTTCTGTAGCAGTGTTAGTGATTTTCTAGTTACATTTTCCTTAAAGATATGGTAATCTGTCACATTTTGTTATACTAATTACCCCTGTCATTGTAATCCCTGTTCTGTTTTAAAAAAAATCAAGTTACAGTTAGGATAAAAGAATGACTGGGAAGAGACACTCTACTAAAGGGAGAAGTGCTGGGGAGGCAGCAAAGAGGTATCCCAAATCAATGGGATGAAATAGTGCTGCAGTTAAAAAACAATACCTGCAGGCATGGCGGCAGCATGTTCTATTGGCTCTGGGGCTGGAAGTAACAAAGGAGTAGCTCATGGAGGTGGTATTAGTGTAGCCAAATTTTTCTCTGCCAGATCTGTGGCAGCCATGCTGGTGGGGGATGTGGGAGGTGAGAAGGGAAGCACCAGCAAACAAGGAACAGTGGTCAAGGAGGAGGAGGAGGAGGCTGTTGGTGTCCCTGTGGCTGGTAGTGGTGGTGGTGCTGAGCCTCATAGTATGGAGCTTGACTTGCTTGAGTCAGTGGTTGAGGCATGACTTAGAGATCTAGAAAATGTGTGTCATTACGATCAGATTCCTGATGATGAAAGGGTCAGAGAGCCTGGAAACAGTCATGATGAGGAGGACAGACCTGTGGAGGAGGCGGAAGACTGCAGTGGCTGTGCTGATGCTGATGCATTGGATCCCCTATGGGAGCACAAAGAAAAAACTTGCAAAGATGGTGATACAGATGGAGCAGGGGATGTTGTGTGCAGTTATGCAACTACCAAAATCCCCACCTGAAGTTATGAAAACAATGCGGGGGTTCAAGAGTGCATGGGATGGACATAAGGGTACCCTGGAGATATGCAGAGCAGGAGAGCTGCAGATCAAATGGGATCTGGGGCTGTAGCAGTGAGTAGGGAAATCGGCAGAGTACGTGGGTCATATAGTCCTTATCTGCTGACAGATTTCTATGTTTCTAAAATATTGTCCTGCCTGAGAGAGAATTATCGCTCTCTCCATCTGGTCCATTGCTATAATATTATAACACCACTTCAGCTTTTGTAGCCTAAAATACAAAGGTATGGTGGGGTTATCCATATGATCTTTTTCCATCACCCCAGTCTTGGTCTGCAGTGAGCACAGCTCCTCCCTCTGTAGCTTGCATTGGTGACTAGAGAATGTCACTGCAAGACCCTTATAACTGCTTTAAGAGCCTCCTGTCTAGTTGAATGCAATGTGTCCCCTGCCCTGTTGCACACTAAATAGTCCTTAATCCCCCTACTCATGAGCTCCCTAAATTCAGGATTTTTGAGGAGTATCGGGTCCAGGTGCAAGGTCCTAGGAGAAGGTGGAGCCCCCCCCCCACCAACAAACAACGATGCCCGAGGAGGAGCATGGTCTGAGATCAATATCAGCTCATAGTGGTTGTCTCCCATTGAACCCAGTAAGGAAGAGGTAATCAGAAGCCTGTCAATCCTTGCAAATGTGGCATGTGTGTGTGAATAGAAGCTATACTCCCATGCTGTGGGATTATTCTGCCTTCAACAATCTGATAAGGTGAAGGTGTGCATTAGCACATCTAGTGCTCTACTGCACTTAGTGTGGGGCACCGGTATGGGATTTTACCTGTCAAGGATTGGGTCCAGCACACAATTGAAATTGCCTGCAAGTATCCAGGTGCCAGGTAACCCTGCCATGTCAAGTTATAACTTTAGATTGAAGGAGGAATCATCAATGTTTGGGCCATAGACAGAACCTACAGAAAAGGCCTGTCCACTATGCAGCTTAATATGTATCAGGGTATACCACTCGTTGGGGTCCAACTTGGCTTCTACCACCTCCGCCGGGAAGTTTGGCTTAAGCCAAATTGTGGTACCTCTTGATTTATCATTGAAGCGTGAGCCATACCAGGTTCTCCCCAGCATTTTGCTGTTCTGTCCATTTCTCCCTCCATCATACGAGTCTCTTGCATTAATAACAAGTTACCCTTTAGTTTCTTAATTCCTCCCTGGGCTCATTTATGCTTAACCACACTTTTTAACCCATTTACATTTCAAGATATGACATTGAATTTGTTATCCATTATCAATCAGAACATCACTTGCCCCACTATGTATCAGCTCACAATTTGTAGTGCTATTCAGTATACAAACAATCTTATGAATTTTATAAACATTTGTGCATTGATAAAATACTTCCTTAATTTCCAACTTTTTTAACTCTAAATATCCCCACCCACCCCACCCTCCCATAACATTCCGACCCCAACAAAGATGAGATAAACAGATAAGACCCAATAACAGCATGATAAGATTCCCCACCCCAACCCCCCGCTGGGTTCCTTACTACCCAGCCCATCATCCCCAATAAACAGCTATGGTGGATTTGAAAGGACATAGTTTGTGTGGGGCACCATAGCAAAGAGAAAAATATTAACATGGTTTGACTGTTTCGGCTGGAAAACAAACAAAAAAGGAAACAATAACTACACATCCTCTCCCACTAAGAGACTGGAAGTTAAATTCTTAAAAGAACTAACATAACTGTACTCCAAGTCATGGAGATTTGTTTCTAGAAATCAAGTCTTACTGCCTTTGTGGCCAAGCGTACCTCCCCAAGGGTAATGTCACTGGTCCAGGAAGTATTCAACCAGGAGTCAACATCAGGAACCCACAGGTCTGACAATTGGACTCCCTTACTTCCTATGAACCATGCTACATAGTATGCTTTAGTGCTCCCTGATGTGGGATGTGGTTATCATCTCCATCCACACAAATTGCATACTGCACCGAGTTGTGAATGTAAGTCGAAAAGAGCATCTGCTCTGATGTTTTGGGATGATCTAGCAGTGAGAACTATGCTGTCACAACCCTCCATCCTCCTTCCAACACCAGTAAAGAGATCACCCCCTTGCAAACAGAAGCTTATCAGTATCCCCACTAGGTGCTGTGGCCAGAGGATCCATAATCAGGGGCATTAGGGAACTCCCAAAATAGCAACATACCACACAGAAACTTTTTGTTATAATGCAGATAACATTTAACAAGCAAGTCTGATACAAAGATAAGGCTATTACAACATTAAACATAATATGTAAATCTGTTCACTGTGGAAAGGTTCAGTGTTCATGATCCTGCACCCTGTACTCACTAACTTGAGCACATTCCCCGTATGGCATAATACTTGAAATTTCAGCAATGTGGCAACTAGCCATGACGGAGCACACTGGTGCTCAAAATAAGCACAACCCACACCCTGGGCTAAACTTTTTCTTCAGGCATTGGCCACCATGACCTGAGTAAGCAGGCACTCTTACGGAACCTGTAGTGATGAACTGGTCACTCCAGATGGGGGGCTGCCCACCTTTTGCTTCCACGTCCATACCCAGTCATTCTTTCAGAGTTACACCTCAAAACTTCTGGAAAAACAGTTAGAAATATGCATCTTAGAATGTCTTTCACATCCTGCAAAAGAAAAAAACTACTTCTGAGTGTAGAAACTAAAGTCCTGAACAAATGTGCCAAGTCTCTCTGGGGACCCCAAGATTGTCAGCCAACTTTAAAAACATGAGAAAAGTCTCAACTTAGCACAGAACTGGTGTATATTTCCCTTTATCAGAGTACTCCCCAAAAAACAGGTACTTTCCTCTGGGAAGCACAAAGTCAGATTACTCACGGTTGGTAAACAAAACAGGCAACTTCAAAGTCCTGTATCAAAATCAGGGGATTGCCCCGGGATCCATTCTGGCAGTCCTTTTCCATTTCTCCAGGGATAGAAAATCTGAAACTCCTGCTCTAGACAACAATGTCCACCACTTCTCTTGGCAGGCAGATGTTTCTCAGCACTAGGGTGAGACAATAGGCTCTCCTCACAGAGCTCTCACTCCTCCAACTGCTCACATTGACCTCTGACTCAGAACTCCCTCTCAGACTGACTCTAGATTCTAAAGCTCCCCACTCACACCAGCTGCCATGGCATGGCTTATGCTGCTGCAAGAGTTCTAACTGACATCACCTCTCTCATCTCAGCTGAGACCAAGTAAACAGTAAGGGAGCAGGTGAAAGCCCCATTTAACTACTTATTCACCAGCTTCCTTCCCTATCTAGCACTGACACTGATGGGATTCTAGTAACCCCAGGGTACCGGGTAGTTACACTTGCCCCATGCCAGGTAAATGGTTGTCCACAGTCATTTCTCCACCTGGCACCAAGCTATCCTACCCTCTGTGTTACCTATGGGAATAGGTGATCAGGCCCTTCCATACCATATGCCAGGCACAGGCAGGTGACAATAAAGGCACTGAGGCAGCTGATGAGACTTCAGCCCCTATCCTATGATCTATCTATGGATATTCAGTGACTCCAAGCAGACTGCTTGAAGCATGCTCTAATAGACCAGAACTGAGGTCCCTAATGCAGATCAGGACCACAACTTGTCTATCCCCCAGCCTTCTAGGAAAAATCTATCTGACCTGGCTGCCCACTGGAGAACCTTCCTCCAAGCTCCCAGGGTACCTGCAAACAAAAACAACAAGGAAATAGCACATTGCAATGCATTACATTTCTGAAAATGTTCTCCACAATCTGACACCTGTGGAAAAAAACATGTTAACACCCTGTTAACCACAGACAATCCTAAAACTCTAAGGAAAGGAAGAACTCGGCTGAGCTCCAGAATTCTCTTCTTTTCTTCCTCAGGAACACTTGCAAGAGAACAGAACACAAAAACACATTCTGCATACCACACCATGCCCAAACCTCCACCTGAACACTAGAGAACCCCAAAAATATTTTTCTATAAAAGTACAAAAGTAAAAAATGGAACAAAGACATTTATACAACACATTTGGGGGTGAAAGGCCCTAAAGAGTCCAAACTAGGGATGGAATGTGGTTGCCTGAAGACAATGTCCATTAAAAAGTCTCTCCTAGGCAGGAGTCTGCTGAAAAACAGTCCTGGAACAGGACAGGGCCTGTATAGCACTGAAATCCATGGGGAGAGTCTTTGAGGACAGTCATTTCAGTTCTGTGGACAGTCTTCAAGTATAGGATGTGTTGTGCAAAGTCCATTAGGTAGCAGAAATGTGGGCCTACCAGTTCCTTGAAGACCAAAAACAAAGAATCACCTTACTTCTCCAGGCTGCAGACCCTGTCCCTTCAGACCAGGTGGCATCTTCAGATACAGCTGGGTTGATGTCCTCTGGAAAAGCAGGCAATGAAACAGGAAAGCTGCTGGACTGATGTCATTTGAACACCAAACAGTGGAACAGGAAAACAGCTGGTCTGATATCATCTGAAAGGCCAGGAGATGGAAATGGGAAAACACTGCTGTGCTGATGAACCTGGATGCACCTGAAGAATCCTGGAATACTAGTAGAGCTGCATCTTCCTCCTTGGATACTGCTGCTGCTGGATGACAGACACCGGGCTGCCACTGCTTGCTTTCCTCTAGGCATGCTGGGCATATTCACAGGGAGTGGCACCATTAAGGGTAGTACCACTCAGGGTGAGGTGCGAGGACTATGACATCATCTGGGCATTCAAAGTGGATGTTGTAGAATGTCTCATTCCCTGCCTTGTCCACAATTTGCAGTGTCCATAAAAAAGATTTCTGCCCAATTTCCAGAATTTAAGTTGATCATTGATGGCTCTGTCACTGACACATTCTGCTGTACCAGAGTACAAATTCTTGCTTGTCTCTTCCAAGAACCAGGACTGCCTGTGCTGTTCAATTTCCTCCCAGACTCTGTGAGGAAAGGTAGGAAAGAACTGCCCATAGATGGTGTCAGCCCTCCTATGTATCAGTCTCTCCTCCTTGCTGCTCTTCACAAGTGTGTGTGGCCCATGGCTCAGCTTGGGGGTACCAGTCCTGGTTGAGGCAGTGCTGCATACTTAAAGAATGAAAGAACTTGTCCCCAACAATCTCTCTGGGCAGATTACTGGAGCCTTCATCTTCTCTCTCTGGCTTCTCTGAGGCAAGAGCTTGAGGCAACTCACGGGAACCCTCAACATGAAGATACATATCTTCATCCTCCTCTTTCTCACTCATTATCTGAGCCCAGAAGTGAGCAAATGTCCTCATTCCTGAGACAGTCCACGCCTCACTGGGCACGGAGGTATACACCTCCCAGTTCAGTGTCTCTTGCAGTTCATCCTTTCCTACTAGGCTAGGACTTGGACCCTCTTTCCATGGATCCACAGATCCTTCCATTGCACTGCCCATGTGGGACACAGGCATGGAAACTTCTCCCTGTGCCTGCCCTTGCAGTAGATAAACATTGCTCTCTCCTTCTGTGCCACACTCTCTGGGGTTTCCTCAAATGGGTTCAACCTGGAGCTGTATGCTGCTACTTACAGAGTTTCCTACTTTGGTCCACATGGGAGCCAATTGAATTCACAATGTCCTCTCTGGCACTGCACCCCTGCTCATTCAATACTTCACAATGCAATCTGAACAGTGGGGTATCAGAAACACATCACTTCCTGCCTTGAGGCACACATTGCACAGTCTCACTGGATAGCTAGGGATTGCTACATCTGGAGGCAACCCCTCACCATAGAAAGTTCTCTCTATTTTTCTTAGTCATACTAAGGTTCATACTAAGGTTGAGTGAAGGAGCCAGTAGGCCAAGGCCCATAACGCTCCTATACTAGGCCATAGAATAAAATGATAAGTCATACCCAGACAAGATTAAAGTATCAAGACAATGTTTGAAAATCTCTTTAGAGTAACTAGTAACAACGTCAGATGGAAGGCGATTCCACAGCCCAATAATTCTAACAGTGAAGAAGTACTTACGATTGTTATGTCTAAAAAATGTACCAGTTAACTGAAAAATATGACCTCTAGTGTTATGTGTAGATTTTTTAAATGAAAAACTTAATTCAGTCATGATAAAAGGGTCATGAATAATATCATATAATAGAAAGAGATCACCACGGATGCGTCTAGTGGTGAGAGACATTCATTTCAATGTGTCCAACCTTTATTCATAAGATAACCAATCAAATCCAGTTATCTTTTTTGTATATTTACGCTGCACCCTTTGAAGAGAGAAATTTTCTGATTTTTTAAATGGACACCAGAATTGAGAGGCGTATTCAAGATGTGGTCGAACGTAGGACCTGAATAAAGGTAACAATACCTCCTGTTTGCGAGATCTAATATTGCTCAAGATAGACCATATAATTTTGTTAGATGTATTAATAACTGAAGACATATGCTTAGTGTATGTTAAATTATCAGATATTGTTATCCCCAAGTCTTTCTCATTGTCAGTTGCATAACTCATCCAAAATATACAGGAAATTCAAGTTATTAGAACCCAAGTGAATAACTTTGCACTTGGCAGGATTTAACTTCATTCCCCATTTTTTAACCCAAGTACTGATAACATCTAGATCATACTGAATACAGGAAATTTGATCACAACTGGAACTTAAACCACTGCTCTTCACATCATCTGCATATTTTATAGTATAAGAAAGGCAAGAATGAGTTAAATCAAATATGAAAGCCTGGGACCAAGAACTGAGCCCTGAGGAACATCACTCAGTACCCTGCCTGAGTCAGAAAAAGTCCCATTTATCATCACTCTCTGAGTTCTGCCTAAAAGCCAATTACATATCCATTTCATTACATAGCCATTAATATTAAGGCTGGAAAGTTTTTGAATAAGAGCCCAGTGTGGCATGGAATCAAAAGCTTTACTGAAATCGATAAAGATAATATCGCAGGCTAAGTTATCATCCAGAAAAGAACTAAAATGTTCATAGAAACAAAATAAATTAGTAAGACAACTTCTACCCTTTCTGAAGCCATGTTGTTCCGGATCAGAAGCATCAATTACTGGGGACAGAATGTCCTTAAGTAGGCTTTCTAATAGTTTACAAATTGATGAAGTCAAGCTGATCGGCCGATAGTTATTCCATTGATGTTTGGATCCCTTCTTATGTATAGGAACCACAAATGCTTCTTTCCATTCACCAGGAATAAAATTAAGTTGTAGAAACAGATCAAATAAAAGTTTAAGTGGGAAACCAATATGTTCAGATAATAAACATAGCAGATGCCCTGCAATATAATCTGGGCCTGGACAGAATTTACCTTTTAATAAAAGTAGTTTATTCCTAATAGACTCAACTGAAAAAGTGATAGGAGGATCAATTGGTGTTATGTTAAGATCCAGTAAATGTAACACCGGTTCAGAGAAAACTTAGCAAAAATTCCTTATTAAAAGCATCTGCCATAGCTTTAGGGTCATGAATAAGTAAATTATACATTGTAAGAGGCCCCACCATGCTAAGACTTTTCCTGAGTGAATTGATATATGAATAAAATCGTTTAGAATTTGACTTACTAGCTGAAGATGCTAAATTCAATTCCCATTTTGATTTTGCCCTACGGATAGCTGATTTACATTTTCTACTTGAATTCAAATAGGAATCCCAGCTGGAAGCAGATCTATTTTTTAAGTAATAACGATGTTTTTAATTTTTTATATTTATTAAACGTTTGATGTTATTATTCAACCATTTGGGAGATTGTTTCCCATTTGAGTTTTTATTTTTTGAGGGAATATAAATGTCCCACAAATTTAAAATAATAGATTTGAAAAGCATCCAACTCTGAAGTGTTTTTTTTTCCTTAAACAATGACAGCCAATTTATATTTTTTAAATGAAGATTTATGCTGTGACAATCAGCTTTGTCATATAAATATATTATCGAGGAATTACTATTGAAAATAGTGTGTCTCTCTAAATTAAAATGAATAGAATTATGGTCGCTAGTACCAATCTGTGTAGAAACTTGCACATCTCTAATATCTAGGGCAGAACTACAAAGGACCAGTTCCAGTATATTATTACCTCGGGTAGCTGTATTTATCCATTGAAGTAAATCCAATACCATACAGGAGGACATAAATTTTTTACTAATACTACTAGAAGCTATAAATAATTGCCAATTAATACCTGGGAGATTAAAATCACCAGTATTGATAACACTCCCCATTTGTGTGGCTGTTTCAAATTCAGAAGGACAGCATCCACAAATAAACTAGTAAAAGATGGGGGAATATAACATGTGCCAAGGATGAAGAAATCCACTTTAGATAAGAAAATTTTAAGCCACAGAGTCTCAGTAGGGAGATCATGAGTTTTTATTAGACTAGATATATTAATTGCGTCAATTTTATTGCTAATAAATGAGGCGACGCCTCCTCCCTTCTTTGTACAATGATTCAAATAATATGAAGTACATCCTGGAAGTTGCTTGGTCCAAGCGGAGTCACAGTCACCCCATGTTTCACATACTGTAACAATATATAAATCCTTATTCAAGATTACAGCAATTAACTCATCAAATTTCTGTGTCAAGCTCCTAGCATTAAAACTAAGAAATTGCATATGTTGGCATGACACATTATGCATAAGTGAAGATGATGTGCATGTTTTAAATTCCCCCCTCCCCCCAGATACTAGTTTAAATTAGAGTTAATAGATAGTAGAAATTGTTTACTCAATAGAGCGTTCCCTAATTTATTAAGATGCAAGCCATCAGCACATTAAAGCTCAGGTTTGTCAAGGAAATCTTCCCAGTGGGTGATACACTTTAATTTTTGTTGTAAACACCAAAGCCTAAGCCAATTATTGACAATTTTGATCTTATTGTTAAGATACCCAGAGTACTGTGGAATAGGTAGAATCTCAGAAAAAAATAATGTCACACCCCCTATCAATTAGTTTATTAGTCATTGAAACATAAGCTTGTTTAATATTTTGAATAGAATCTCTGTATATGTTATTGGCACCAACGTGAACAATACACAGTGGATTAATGTCATGAAAACCAATAATGTTATCAACCATAAGGGTTAAATCTGAAATTTTAGCACCGCTAAAGCTTGAACAAGTTCTGTTATATTTATCAGGCTCACATAAATCTCTATCTAATTTTCTAACTAAAGAGTCACCCAAAACATACAACTGTCTAGAGGTTGAGACATTACAATTGGAAACATATATAGTGGATGTTTCTTCATCGGTTTGCACAGTAGCAAAATCCATCAAGGGAGGATTTGGGGTGAGGTTAGACAAAGAGCCAGAAACTTGTAACGTATTTGCTGGAGATATGTCTATGGAATTAATAATTTCATTAGGGGGTCAAAAGAAATACCAACAGGATTGGTAGTAACAGTAGACAACGGATCAAAGCTATTATATAATGGAATAGAAAAATGCTCTGCCTTATGCCTTCTTTTTTTTGTTACTTTAGACCCTTGTACAGTGTACCAGTTAGTGTCTTCCAAACTATTACATGTACTGTACTCATCTTCTCTAGTTCTTTTTTTTGAGACATCAACTGGAATTGTTGGCAAGTTGCTTGAAATAATACAAGTACTCTCTTTCGGTAATGTAATATTTGACATGGAGCTAGAGGTCAAATTGGATGAAGTATCTTTTGCTGGGATATTGGTTGCACATAACGCTGATTGAACCATTAAATGTTCAGGGTTATTGTTAGATTCCAACACTAAAATCCTCTTGTAGTATAAACTGTTTTCACATTGTAATACTATGTTATCAGTGCATTTTGCACATTGGTAAGGAAGGTTGTCAGCATTAATAGCCGACAAACTGAACATATGACAAGATATACATTGTATGCCAGTTTCTCCTGTTGTGGTAGTAACAACCACATTGATATTACTGTTAGTGTTTATTGGAGAAGCCATTTCAATGTGTAGGATAAGCAAGAACACTCCAGGTAATCTTAAGTAATCACAAATACTACAAGTATAGAAACACCAGTGTGACCCTTACCTCCTAACATCGCCTAACACGCTTAACACGTGCTAAGAACGCGCGTGTCTTAGTGCACATCTTCACGCACGGAGACGTGCACGCCCTGCTCCTTAGCTCGCCCTGCTTGCTTAGTGAGCGATATAAAACAGTGTAGTGACCTGGAAGTGGTCACGAAGGTCAGAGATCCCCTCGAAGCAAAAATAAAACAGCCTTTTTCAAACTCCACGAATTCCACTCATGCGTGGAGCTGGTGTAGTATAGTGTATGTAAAGTCCCCAAACTTAGAAAAAAGCAGCTCCCTAAGTGAAGTGTAGTTCTCAAAACAGAGTAAGACAACTACACTCCCTCTTCCTGCTTCCTGAGTAAGTCAGCAGGGCTCAGGCACACGTAGGTAGTAAACAAACACAGACAGACTCTGTTAAAAAGGTGTAAAAAACACCATAAATCAGTCACACAGTTTGCACACAGCTCAGTAGTAAAACTTTGTTTGTTAGAAGCCGAAACAAAGGAACCGGGATGTTTTAAGGGCTACTGTGACCCGGAAGTGGTCACCAAGGTCAGCGATCCCCTCGAAGCAAAAATGCCACCTCCTCTGCAATCATAGCATGGACATGATCCGGATAGCGGGGAGTTCCTGAAGCTGTATCTGAAAACAAACACACAAAAGTTTGTTGTTACTGAATTGCTCACTAGTCTCTTTGCTGTCTCACAAAATGGCTCCCTGCTGCTTGTTTACATTGCTAACCCCGACCTGTAATGGCAGTGGTAGCTCTCCTCATGCATCAGATCTGTTCACTGACTGAAACAGTGTTTCCAACCTTTTCTGGCTACTGAATTTACACAAAACTGTAATTGATTGCACTGCTTGTATCTTTCAGCACATTCATATGATTTTAAACTTGACTTTGTGATCATCATCAATCAAAGAACTATGTACACATGCTCAAAGTCACTTTCAAGCCCATGGTATTCCCACTGCACAGGATTGCCAGTTCACTGCAGCCTAATATACAACTCACAGCCCCTCTCTTGCTTAGAAACATTTTGCTGTTGCTGAACCCATTATAAATGCTCACAGCCTATGTTCAGAATTTCTGTTTGTTGCCTTTCTGTTTCAACACACAGTCCTTCTTTGCAAAACAATCACACTGCTTGCACACGGATTCAGCTGGCTTGAAAAATCACTCACACTTTGATGATCAGCTGGTTTTACTCACTGAATTCAGTAGCTGGCTTTTGGTCTGGTGCCAATCCTGCAAGGCCTCTGGGGTGAAACAGGCTGGCAGTCCCGCCGATCTTAGCCACAAATGCCACGCTCACTTTCCAGTTGGTCAGACAATGGTTGAGCCCTAATTTACACAGCAAAAGTCTGTTTTCTACAGATTAGAATGTTCACAAGCCGCTCGATGGTTGATCTTGGTCTAACTAGCTCGCATGCCTCTCTCTCTCTCTCTCTCTCTCTCTCTCCTCCTCAAACACTCGGCTGCACACAGAAGCTGACTAGGTGGAGGGACTGATTGCAGTCGCACCAATCACTCGACGCCATACAAATCGGCCTCTGCCTCTCTCTTCGCTCACTTTTCCTTCATGGCTGTCATTGAGCAGGAGCAAATTTAAACTGCAAACTGTAACTTTTTTTCTCGGCTGCAATTTCAGTAGCGGGAGCGCCATTTTTACCATTTTCTCTCTTTAGATTCTGGCAAGTTCTCTAGCAACTCCTCCAATTTGCACACAAAGCACACAAAACTTTCATGGCACATCTCTCAGTCTGTCTCCTAAAGTCCACACTACTTTTTGCATTTGAAAATTGCAAGTTAAAATGTTCTGTAAACATTTTGGATGCAGAGACAAGGAATATATTTCAAGGCTTTTTGTTTATTGAATAGAATAGGAATTACAATCCTTTGAGTCATAGACTCCTTTGCAAAGGCTCCACATCAGTAAAGAAAGGGGGGGAGTACACATACATATCTAATACCGTACAATACATAGTCATACAGCACAGGGAAATAAACATTGGAGGGTTACATCAGCATGGATCTTAAAGAAAGTCCCGGGTCAAAGTTATGTAAATATGACAAGATACAGTTTTGGAGGGTCTTGAATGGGCCCAGAGTCGTATTTTATATACAGTGGAATTGAAGTGCCTGGGAGAGACAAATGTGGGAGACAGAAGAGAAAAATATCCTTATCTGTGGACATCCTTACTGCATTAGAACAAGTACCTGATTACAATATGGCTCCTACTGAGGGTCAGAAAGGGAGGTAGAATCATTAAGGGAGGTGGAAATCTATTTACAGTCACAGGCTGCAGAGTCAGGGAGGAGGGTCTTGAGACCTGTTTTAAATTGGCTGAGTCTAGGGGCCAGGGAGATGGAGGACAGTAGGCTGCGTAGCCACAGGGGAGCACAATATCAGAAGGACCTTTGCCCAAATGATGTTCTACAGTGAGGGACTAGGAGGGAGGAGTTGGCAGAGTGCCTAAGGTCCCTCCTGTGTGGGACTATGTGGATAAGTGGGTGGAGGCTGACTGGTGCTTGTTTGTGTAGTATATTTTTTGCAAGGAGGCAGGTGTGGTACTTAAGCCTACCTTGGAAGTTCAGCTAGCCAGTACATTTATAAAGCTCACATGTGTGAGTTAACCTGTCACATCCAGAGACCTGGTGGCAGGCTTTATTGAGGGAGAGGCTGATACTGTGTAGGGCAGTTTGATCAGCGGACTCATAAATCACTATTCCGTAGTCCACCAAGGCTTTACTGTCCATTGCAAGTTGGCACACACACAAGCAGCAGTCTGTTCTTTTCTGTACTTAGCAGGCACACAAATGGCACATTTGAATGGCCTTGCCTGGGCAAAATCCTAGTGTCCAATGCTTTCTATTCTGTTTGAGCTACCATGCTACCAGACAGACATATAAACATTCGAACATAAGAAATTTGCCAGCAGATAAAGGCCTAAAGGGCCTATCAAGTCTGCTCGAATGTGCAGCTTGCACCCCTTATTCTGCAGCTGCCCATCCTTTCCACCCTGCCCCTCCATTGACCCTCCCCCTCATTCTGTCCCATCCTCTTTTGAAGCAGTCCACTGTTCTACTGGATACCACTTCTGCAGGTAACACATTCCACCCAGCTACCACTATCTCTGTAAAAAAGTGTCTCCTCGTCTCCCTCCTGAACCTTCCTCTCTCCAGTCTCATATCATGGCCCCTCGTGTCCCTCTCCTCCCTTACTTTGAACAGCCCCTCTGTACCTGTCTTGTTTATTCCTTTCATGCACCTAAAGGTTTCAACCATGTCTCCCCTGTCCCTCCTCTCCTCCAGTGAGTACACGTTCAACTCCCTCAGCCTCCTCTCATATGATGAGTCCCCCAGCCCCTTGATTATTTTTGTCACCCTGTGCTGCACCCCCTCCAGTAACTTAATGTCTCTCTTCAGATATGGTTGCCAGTACTGCACACAGTACTCCAGGTGCGGTCTAACTAATGACTTGTACAGTGGCAGAATCACCTCCTTCCTCCTTGAGGAGATACCCCTTGCAGTGCAACCCAGCATTTTGTTGGCCTTTGCAGCTGCCTTCCTACATTGTGCCGGGTTGTTCATTGACCCTGTAATGAGCACCCCCAGATCCTTCTCCTCCTCTCTCTGGGCTAGCTGCACTCCCCCCAGCTGGTAACTCCTCCTTGAGTTCTTCACCCCAAAATGCAGCACCTTTCACTTTTTGGCATTAAACCCCAGTTGTGAGGTGTCTGACCAGGTTTCAAGCTTTGCCAGATCATCCTGCAACCCCTGCTATCCTCCTAGGTCATCTACTACCACTCCCATCTTGGTATCATCAGCAAACAGTCTGATCTTGCTCTTGATGTCCAATGACACTAGTCATACCCTCAGCAAAAATCTCTGGTTCTCTCTCCAAATTAAACAACATCCTTGGACGAGCCCCAATTTTTTGTAACCTCCCAGCTACTTTGCACAGTAAGCTACCCCTTGGTACTCTCTACTGGGCACCCAAACTACTATGGACAATTGGTACCATCCCTAGCTTTGCGAATGTATACCAAGTTCACTATTTTTACATACCAGAAAGGGGTGGGTGTGTACAAAAGCAAATGCATATGACCAAATAAACCCAGGTCCTGGGAAGAGAACTTTTTGCTAGGGCTATGCTAGGTCTGTACTTCTAGAGGGGTACCCAGTAATTCCACACAGGAAGCAGTAACATGAATGTCCAAACCAGGCTGGGATTCTAGAGTGTGACTTTATTCCAAGATGGTACACAAAACCAAAAGTGGACCCCCAAGGTTTACACATTGTGGCACAAGGCAATGGCAGAACAACAGAAATCTGTAATGGACAGAATCTCTACATATCCCATGTGTCACAGGACCTTGAATTCTCTTCAGCGGCAATGGCCTCAGCTGAACACACATTTTCTTCTAGTGGCACTGGCCACAACAGAGCACATTCCCCATATGGCATAGGACTTGAAATGTAGGCAATGTGGCAACTAGCCATGATGGAGCACACTGGTGCTCAAAATAAGCACAACCCACATAACCTTTTTCTTCAGGCATTGGCCACCATGACCTGAATAAGCAGGCACCCTTATGGAACCTGTAGTGCTGAACTGGTCACTCCAGATGGGGGGCTGCCCGCCTTTTGCTTCCACGTCCATACCCAGTCATTCTTTCAGAGTTACACCTCAAAACTTCTGGTAAAACAGTTAGAAATATGCATCTTAAAATGTCTTTCACATCCTGCATAAGAAAACACTTCTGAGTGTAGAAACTAAAGTCCTGAACAATGTGCCAAGTCTCTCTGGGGACCCCATGATTGTCAGCCAACTTTAAAAACATGAGAAAAGTCTCAACTTAGCACAGAACTGGTGTATATTTCTCTTTATCAGAGTACATCCCAAAAAGCAGGTACTTTCCTCTGGGAAGCACAAAGTCAGATTACTCATGGTTGGTAAACATAACAGTCAGCTTCAAAGTCCTGTATCAAAATCAGGGGATTGCTCCTTGGATCCATTCTCGCAGTCCTTTTCCATCTCTCCAGGGATAGAAATCAGGAACTCCTGCTCTAGACAACAGTTTCCACCACTTCTCTTGGCAGGCAGATGTTTCTCAGCACTAGGGTGAGAAAATAGGCTCTCCTCACAGAGCCCACACTGCATCTCTCACTCTTTCAACTGCTAACACAGACCTCTGGCTCAGAACTCCCTCTCAGACTGCCTCAAGACTCTAAAACTCCCCACTCACACCAACTACCGTGGCTTATGCTACTGCAAGATTTCTAAATGACATCACCACTCTCATCTCAGCTGAAACCAAGTAAACAGAGAGGGAGCAAGCAAAAACCCAATTTATCTAGTTACAAGCAATAATCATGGAAACCAATGGAAACTGGGTGCCACTTTTGTGGTTTGACCAGTGAGAAAAAAAAAGGTTATGCATGAACCTTGTTAAACCCCATCAAAAATGCATAATAAAGCTGGAAGTAATTGTAAATAGAATAAAGTATGGGGTGGTGTGTGTAACGAGAAGTTTATACACCTCCAAGGTGTTACATGCTACATAAACCCAGAGAGCGAAGCTCGAGGGGTTTATTAAAGCATCTAACACTGAAAGGGTGTCTAAATGTTGAGTTTACACACACTACCCCATATTTTATTTTATATAATTGCTTGGTCTCCCCTTTTTCGCCATGGCAAAGATATAAAATAGCAGGTGTTCTGGTGCGGCCGTGCTCCAGTTTAGTTTTTGGCTGGTCTGCACATTTGTCATGTCCCGATTTATAAGAATGTTCTTATAGGCTCCCCGTGTTGGAAATGAGATGAAATTTAAAAAAATATCTTACCTCCGAGTTTCACTGGTGGTTGACCTTGCAGGTAGAAGGCAAGCATGCGAGCAGTTGGAAGCGAGGAACTGTGGCGGGCGCATGCGCAGAGTGAGGAAAACTGCGCGTGTGTTTGCCATAATAAACACTCCTTTAGTATGGCAAATTAAGGCATAGAAACAGAATTTGACAGCAGATAAGGACCACTTGGCCCACCTAGTCTGCCCATTTTCCTACCTAACAGATAAGCTGCAGATCCTAGTTAACCAACAGCTTACTTCCTCCTACCCCCCCCCACTAGGACTGCCTTATGCCTGTCCCATGCATTCTTGATTGCTCCCACTGTTCTTGACTCCACAACCTCCTCAGGGAGGCTGTTCTATGCATCCACAACCCTCTCTGTGAAAAAAATACTTCCTCACATTACCTCTGAGCCGTCCCCCCCTCTGTCTTCAAATTGTGCCCCCTTGGTCTTGCACATCTCTTTTTCTGAAAGATGCTACCCTTTACCTATGGGAAACAGGGAAGACCCATTAATTATATAATGCTTATGAAATGGGTACAGTACATCCAATCTACTGATGATTGGCATAGGCTGGCACCAGGAGGCAGAACAGTGCTGTGGTTTAGGGCACTGAGCTACAAACCTGGAGACCTGGGTTTGAATGCCATAGCCCCAACTTCCATACTGTGTGACCCTGAGCAAGTCATTTAACTTCCCTGTGCTCCCAGGTCACACCTGGAAACAAGCTTTGGCTTAGTGTGCCTTCCCTGGTTAAACAATTTCCCCCTTTTCCTATTTCAGCATCTACATAATACCATTTGAGGAAAACATACCAGCACCAACCTGCCCATGGCGCATCACCTAAAATATCACAGTGCAAGTGTCTTCTCTCCAACACCCTACCCCATGCCCAAGTACTCCTGGTGTCTAGTGGCACCCCATCCCACACCCTTCTCCATATCAAGATATTCCTGGCATCCAGTAGTAGTACCCTTTCCCACACCCTGCCTGATGTTCAAGTATCCCTGATGTCCAGTGGTACCCCCTCCCACATGCTGCTGTCATGTCCAAGTATCTCTAGCATCCACTGTCCTCCCTCCCACACTCTGCCCCATGTCCAAGTATCCCTCACATCCTGCTGTAACCTCAACTTCAACAAGTAGCCCTCATTCTGACAACAATTGCCCAACTTCAGTGTCTAATAAAGTAATTTTAATAAAGTTATTTCCCTTCCCCTTACTCACCAGCACCCATACTTCCCTCTTCCTCCTCCCCAATGTCAAGTTGCATAACCCACTGTCCCCAGCCCTCTACACCCCAATTCAATCTTCCACCCCATGCCACCTGTAATAAAAAAAATAGATTGTGACTAGCTCAGCCCTCCTCTTACCTCTTCAGTCAACTGCCATCTGAAAGAATGAAACCATGATCACAAACTAAAGTACATTCATGAAGGTATTAGTTTTCCCAGTACACTATGGTTTCAGGTATTGCATAGCTTTCCTGGTCTATTGAAAGCAGACCCCCAACTTTTTGGTACCTTCGTCAGCCATTGGTTGGCTGCACCCTTCCTCCACTCATAGTTGACCAGCTGGGCATGTAAAAATGCTTGATGAGTAACAAATTCCTTGGGAACCAAACACCTCACCTCCCACCCTTCCCAACCCCCAGCCAGCCTTCTGCAGAATGGAACTGTGAGATCATGCACTAACCCATTTCAGATTCCAAACAGTGCTGCACTCCTTTCCACAAACGTTGAGTTCAAATAAAAATTTTAACTGCTGTAATTTTTTTTTGTCCAGAAAGAGACATACAAATAAATAGAACTCTGGCCAGTCACCTGTGAGGTAGTGCCCCAGTACTTCATCAGTCAAGGCTTTGTCAGGGGCATCTATGTGTATTGTGGAGGTTACCCAGCTCTGGTATTGTCTGTATCCGCTGTAGTCCACTGGACACAGTAGCAACACCATGACCGCTAACCCATTTCCGAGGCAGAAGAAGGATGCACTGCCATCGCACCACTGGTCCCCCACATTTTTTGTTTTGTTTTATCATTGCTGTTTTCTTCTCTTTTTTTTTCTGCCCTTCCCCTCCACCAGCCTACCCCTTACCCATTGTCCGGCCCAAGTCGTTAATGGATTCCACCATGGCCAGAGCCTTCTATCTGTTCTAGTTTCTCTTGTATGTGAATGTTAGTTTGGGGGGCTGGATTCTGCTGATTTTCTGATATGAGTCACACACCAATAGCACCCCTAGAAAACATTAAACTTGGTGAACAGGCAGGGGAGCAGGGGTGGAGCTTGATTCATTTTCATTTACTTATTATTTGGGAGGGGTTTGTCCTGCCCTGTCAGCAAGCCCCCCACATACCATCTACGAGTCTCTAGTTGCCTGCTCTCTCTATGTAAAAGTGAACACTGTGAAGCTTAAGAGAAGTCTCACAGAACTAAGAGAAGTAGTTCCAATGCGTGAGACAAAAACAAAAATGTTAAAGTATGTTCCCAGCTATGGGGTTCACCCTGTCATTGATGGTTAGGCTTAATTGAAGGGGAACCATCAACTTTTCGGGGACTAAAGTGTGGGATCTGTATGTCCCAATTAGCTGAAATGCAATATATCTGAATTTCTTTAATCACTTATTCTGCTACAATCTTTATTGTCATCTGGTTGATACGACCCCCCCGGCCGGCCATTATCTTCTCAGAGCCCCCCACGACCAGCCCTCGGATGATGTGTCTGACAGGCTAAGCCATGGGGGACTCCTATGTGCCAGTGTAGTTGTTGTAAAAGTTAACACATATACAGTGCCTGTTTGTACTTCTAACGCCATCAATCGTCCAAGGAAAGTGTTTTCCTTGATAGATTGGTACCGGCATTAGAAGCACAAACAAAGTAAAAAAACAGCATAAGCAGCAGATTTTATAACTGGTATCGAGCCTACCTCTGCCCACCAAATGACCACTACCGGCACACAAAGTTCTGCTTGCATGGATCTAGATGACTAGGGTGAATCAGCAGATGTGAGGATCCACACATATCCAGTCCGTATCTGAGGATTAATTCCAGAGGCTGGGAGCCAGAAATGTTTTTTTTCAATATGCATTTGAAATTATGGGGAAAAAACATGTGTTCTCAGGCTTTTGGAAAATTAGTTCAACCAGCTGTAATTTACATAAATTAGACTGTCTGAGATAAATGGGGGGTGAAAGTCAGGTATGTCACTGTGCTAGATGGGAGGGGGAAGACTTGAAAAATACTGTACAGTAAATGTGTGAAGGACTTAATTTTTGTGAAACTGTCCAACTCAGGTAGGATAGGGTTGATATGTAAGGGATAACATGACAGGGTGTGTGGTTATATGGTAATAATGCATGCCTCAGGTGGTTGTTAGCTACAAGGTGTAGATGAGCACCACAGCCACCTGATGAGTGCATTATTCTGTTATGACCTTATGTTCTGGTGTGTATTATCCCACTTCTAAACTTGTAGTTCAAGTGAGGTGTGTGACTGTCAGAAAAGAATGAAAGGTCATGTGATGTGTTTTGACTACAACCCTCCCAGTGTAGGGCTTACCTGGGGGGCCCTGAACTGCACCCAAGAAGCTGCCACCTTCCATTTGACTCCTCTGACACACAGGACCTGACTTACATGGATGGGGGACTGAAAGAAGATGGTGGGACCCAGCAGAAGCTGTGGTTCATTGGTGGCCTTTGTGCCATGCAATTTTTTTTTTTATTAAATTTTATTCAAGTTTTAACATTACAAGAAAAGGAAAAAAAAATACAAACAACATCCATATACACATTCATATAAAATACTAACAAAGAATAATGAGAAGAAGACCTCGGATTAGCTCACCCTTAGAAAATTATTAAACAACAACATTGCATTCTACTCTAGACATGGAGCAATAGGGCAGGGATACAGAGGTGAAACCATTAACTATGAAATAAAAGAAAAAAACTATAATATATTGTAAAAACAACTTTAATCATTTAACTATAGTGAGCCAGAATATCTGTTACAGTGGTGTGGTCCCTTCTCTTGACACTAAAAAATGAAAGAAAGTAAGCCAGTGGCCCTTAAACCTATCCATTTCCAGCCTTAAAGAGGGCGTAATTTGTTCCATTATCAAAATCTTTTTTATAGTTCCTTATTCAGTGCTCCATGGAAATAACAGTTGTGGATAACCAAAGTTGAGTTAAAGATTTAAGGGCCACAGCAACCAAAATGAAAAACAAATATTTGACTGCCACTGCTCAAAGCCCTGGGGGGGGGGGGGCAATCCCAGAATCCAGGTTTGGAACACAAGAGGGATATCTGTATAAAAAGTCTTACTAATTACTTTTCTAGTCTTGCTCCAATATGTACATAAAAAGGTGCAACTCCAAAATATATGAATATGGGTTCCCAAACCTCCACAGCCCCTCCAACATAGGTCCGAACTGTGATTTCCATAATGTTTAACCACAGTAGGCATCCAAAAATACCACAATATCACCCACCATCTAAATTCTCTCCGGGGGGAGAGAGAGGCCGTAGTTGCATAGACTCCTTTCCAGATCTGAACCCACCTCTTATCTGCCAACTGTACCCCTCCTTCTTTCTCCCACCTGGCTTTGATCGTAGTTAAGGGGTCAGCTTCCAGGTCTGAAAGAGCTTTATTGATTTTAGAAATTCAGCCCCTCTTATTAGGTTGCTTAGCAATGAGGAGAAGTAGACTTTGCAAAGGGTTATCCACCCCTTGGAGTGCTTCCCTTCCTGGGGTCTCAGATAAATAGTAGCAAATTAGAAAATAATGAAAAAGATCTCTAGAGGAGAGGCCAAACTCATGTTTAAGTTGCTGAACAGTTTTAAGAACTCCTCCCTCAAAAATATGACCAACATGCTTAAGTCACCTAATAGCCCACTGTAAGAAACCAATGTCCATATGGCAAGGAGGGAAGTTCAGAAGAGAACAAATGGGTGTCTCACCACATAACCCAAGATTCAGTGTAAAAGCATTACATGCCTTGTACCACATTTTCACCAATAATTGCACCCAGGGGATAGGAGTCTTTAGGGATCATAAAGTAGTGGAGTCTACAAATGGGATATCTGCCAGTGCAATCAATGACAGGCAGGTGGATTCCAACTGTGCCCAGTCAGGAAGGTCATTGGATAAAAAAGTAACAAAATGGCACAGTTGTGCAGCCAATAAGAAGCTCGAAAGTTCAGAACCGCCATCCCTCCCTTAATTTTAGGAGTAGAGCTAAAAGACCAACTAATCTGTGGCCTCCATCCCCCCCACCAAATAAATTTAGACAAAGGGTGACATGGTTAACCAAAAGGACCCCGGAGGAGAAATAGACAAAGCTGAAAATAAGAAAGAAAGAAAGAAAGAAAGAAAGAAAGAAAGAAAGAAAAGGAGGACATTCATTCTAACTGCTCCCAGCCTGCCCCCCCACCAACCAACAGAAGAAGCCCTTTACAATGAGAACAATCCTCCTGAATACTAGCCAATAATTTAAGGTAATTAGCACTGTACAGTTTTGATAAATCACAGGGGAACCAGACTCTCAAACACCTAAAACCCACTTTCACTTGCTTAAACCCAAAGTTATTCAGGGAAGAGCTATCTGGCTACTGACTCAAAAACACAACCTCAGTTTTGGCTTAATTCATTTTAAAATCAGAACTCTGGCCATACTGGAATAATAAACTTTTAACTATAGGAAGGGAATTAAAGAAATCAGAAAGATATAGAAATATGTCTTCCATGTATTGTGAAATGCGCAGCTCCCTCCAAGCCACCATTGTGCTCCAAAAGGCCTCCAACTGACGAATCAATGCTGTTAAGAGTTCAACACTTAAGGCAAACAATAGGGGAGAGAGAGGACACCTTGCCTTGTGCCCCTCTCTATAGGAAACTTTGGAGAAATTAGCCCATTTACCTGAACACGGGCAACCGGTCTATTGTAAATATCCCCTAACCAATTAAAAAATGTTGGTCCGAATTAAAATTTAGAAAGTATACATAACAAGAAACACCAATCCAGGTGATCAAGCGCCTTTTCAGCATTGATCGCCACCACCGCCCCTGCCCATTTCTTTGACCAGATCTGTGAAGCTGGACTGGATTTAACAATGTCCTGATGTTGTCTTGCAGGTACCTACCTGGGATAAACCCCATCTGGTTAGTATGAATCAATGTGAGAACCACTTTTTGTAGCCTCAAACTTTGGTAAAAATTTTTTAAATCATAATGAAGAAGAGAAATAGAGCCAGCCCGGTGGCGCTGAAGGTTGAGGCGCTGGACGCCACACCTCATGCCACGCCGGCGGCCCGGGTTCGGGAATGAGCTAGGGCCATCAGGGTCAGCAGGTGAGAGAGAGGATTGAACATCCATAGGACTGCTCTCCTCTCTCAGGGAGGGATCCAGGGGTTGCTCGGCACAACAGTGGCCCCCAGTGGAGACTGGCGGCACAGCTATGCACTCAGGCTTGTACAGTACGGGGTGACGTCGGGCAGCTGCCCTCCTGGCATGGGTGGGAGCACCTATATTAAGGGCTGGGCGGCATTGCACATCCCGCATCAGGGGACATAACTTGAACACAGGAAAAACCCGGCACCGAGGATCAGGCAATGGCACCTGTCCCCCATGCCCCTCACCAGGCTTCCCTGACTGGCCTTCAATTTTGGTGCCCCACTCCTTGACCGACTTTGGAGTCTGCCTTGTAAAGAGTGTCCCAAGTAGGAGAGGGGTGACCCACCCGGGATAGGGTTAGCCGGGGGTGCCGGCATCGGCGAGGAGTGAAAGAGAAGACCTAAGTCTAGGGATAATCAGGCGGGCAGGACAAGAATGGGATGCCTGAGAGAGGACCTCTGGGCTGTGACAGGAGTGAAAACAAGTTGAAAAAAAAAAAGAAGCGAAACAGGGCAGAAATTTGCACATATCATATTTACCTTGCATGCTTTTTGCAAAACTGTGATGATAGCCTCATCTCAAGATTCCTACAAGGTTCCTGGTTCATGAACCAAGTTACAGAGTTTAGTTAGCAGGGGGACCAGTTCAGATGCAAAAATCTTATAAAATTTGGTAATAAACCTGTCTGGTCCTGGGAACTTACCCATCCTCAATGTTTTTATAACCCCAGTGATTTCCACCTCTGTAAAAGGAGACTCCAACCCATCCTGCTGTACTTGAGAATGTTTGGGTAACTGGAGGTCTTTCAAAAATTGCTCCACCTTTGTTTCGTGCTCACCATCCCTCTCTTTAGTGTATAATGAGTAGTAATAATCAAGTAAATCCAGGCCAATCTGAGACTGATCCATATGATACTCTCGAGGGGATTTATCAGGATAAAGCAATGAAACATACCTCTCCACTTCTTGTTTCCTGACCCTCATAGCCAGAAGCTTACCCACCCTATCCCCCCAGTACTTCTGGTTTGTAAAACACAAGGTGTTCTCCACCTTATGTAGCCCTAAAGTGTTCAGATCATCTTTAACTTTCTGGACCTGCGGCAGTAAAGAAGAGTCAACTGTTTTCTGATGAACCTTTTCTTATTCTGCTAATTGTGCCTATAATTGAGAGAATTGTTTCCAAAACTATGTGCTTATAAGAGGCAAAAGAAATTAGGTGACCCCTCACCACCACCTTTAACCCATCCCGTATATATTTCAGAGGGGTACCTTTCCCTTTTTTATTTAATAAATACTGCTTAATAATATCTTTGATGGATACAACCAGAGTAGGATTCCATAGCAGGCCTGCATTAAGGCACCAAAAAACAACTTGCTCTGCTAACTCAGCTTCTACACTGCTATAAATCACAGCATGATCAGATAACGAGATAGGCCAAATACGCATCTCCTTAAATCTATGGCCCCCTAACTGCATGTGTACAACTGGTCTAGATGTGCATATGAATCTGAGGCAGAGGAATAAAAGGTATACTCTTTAACATTGGGAAACTGTTGCCTCCAAGTGTTTACCCAACCCCCTTCAACTAACAAAGACCACAGCACTTTACAACAAACCCCATTTCCTGTCTGGAAGACTGGCAATCTATCCAAATTAGCAGCGTGCCATGCAGTTTTCTGGCCTTTTACCACACATCAAAGGTGGGCATCCACCAGCAATGAAGGATAACCTGAAATTCTGCTCCACCATGACTGGAGACTTTTGTGCACCCCTGCAACTTGAACTAGGGGGGCCGAGGACATTGAACAAATGCAGGCACCCACAGGTGAAATAACATTTCAGCAAATGTACTGGCACTCTGTGGATATGGCCATCTTCATGAACCCTGTTTCCTGGCAACAGCCAACCACAGAGAGCAGGATAGTGGAAACTGGCACTTTTCCTGGGTCCTAAAGTGTGGATTCTGTTTAATAGCTAGATGAATCAACCAGTGCTTCCCTCAAAGTTGTGTGTGTAAGTTGAGGACTTTATGTGAGGTTGGCAGATATGAAACAGATCTCAGAGAAACAGAACCTGTTGTCCGGGGGTGGGGGTGGGGTTGTTCAGCTGTCCCATTTCAGGCCTTACACCTGGTAGGCAGACAGTGAAGGAAGCTGCTGAGCCCTCTGAGGAAAGGAGTGACATTCATGTGTTAGCCAGCACAAGTGACAACATGGAAGTGACAGCATGGATTGTAGCAACCAAAGTAGGGCTGTTGGTACAGGTCATGTAGCAGGCATTATTCTCCGTACTGAGGCACCATGCATTTCTTTACTTTTTTTAAATGAACCCTTCCTACTGCTGGGTTAGAAAACAACCAAGGAGCTATTGCAAACATTTAAGGCAATCTGGTGGCAGTGTTAAGGTGTGGGGCCTTACAGCGCTCTTACCACAAGGCTAACACCCCTCCTTCTCCACTACCCCAAACAATCCCCCACCACATAATCAGCCACATACCCTAACAACTTTTTGCCCTTTTCCTCTTACTGTATCTTGACAAAGCAGACTTCAGGGGCACTGCACCCTCATCCATCCATTGGTAGTAGTCAGAATCCTCTTAATCACCTCATGATAGAGTAAGTGGCTGTCTGCACCACTGTCCTGTTTTTACTTAACTGAATGACTGTGGGACCCATAGGGGGCTGAGTAGAGAGTTCAGGAATGAGCATGGGGAGCTGACTGAGAGGTCCGATTGCTGGGGAGATGCTACTACACAGTAGTACTCCCAAACTGGAGAGGAATGTCTGTAGCTTCTGCCACTCTGGTGACCTCTCTGGTGGGCCAGGGAACCTGCTCCTGTGCAGAGGGCATCAACAGCATGACAAATCCAGCTGTGGACTGAGTCTGATGTCAGGGGAGGTGGATGGAGAGAGAAAACCAGAAAATCCACTGTTAGAAGGAAGATAGCTCTGTTTTTCTATGGCCATTCACCGTCGACAGGGCCCTGGACTTAAGTCTGGATTGTGTCCTGGGGAAGATGACCCTTACCCTGGCCTCACCAAGGAGGCGGGGTGGAATCTGTGGAGGATTCTATGCCCAGATCACTCCCTGAAATGGTATGTGATAGAGCTGAATGACTGGAGGACTGAAGGAAACTGGCAGTGTGGCAGCATAAAATTCAAAGGGGAAAAAGTGATCCTTGTTTCTAAAAATGGAGTAAGCCTACAGTATTCCCAAAGACTGAGACATGAAAGTACTGTACGCTGGTTTGTAATAAAGTACATCTGTGCCATCCATTGGAACAGCAACAGTGTGCTGCCATGATGACCACCCAGATTCAAAAGAAAACTCAAACTGGATAACCATACTATGATACAGTGCTGCTGATTGCAGTGATTCCAAACCAGTGAGGGTTACCGCCATGTTTGAAAAGCAACTGAGGCTGATCATAGACTGTGCAGCTAGGGGAAAAAAAGTCTCAATTGCCGCCACACAGAAAAGGAAAACAGTTGACGAATGCTTATCTTTGATAAAAATCTATTTATTGCACAAAACCAGGTAAGAAATGGGATATCAAGCCAGCCTGATGGTGAGGTAGGCTGAGGCACTGGCTGCCTTACTGTCTGATACACCAGTGACCCAGGTTCAGGAACAGTGCCAGGTTGCTCTGGTGGTAGCAGGGGGAAGGAGGATCGAGGGTTCAGAGACAGCACTCCTCCTTTGGGTGGGGGGATAGTGCACACTGCTGCACTGATGGCACCTAGTGCAGGCTAGGTACCATAGCCAGTGGCCAGCTCTTGGAGGGGGTGGGCATGGTTGCAGAGTCAGAGATACATCTTCACATTGCATGTGCATAACAGCACATGTGCCAACCTTGGAGGGAGAAAAAAAAACAGGAGGAAAAACACCTCAGCCAGTGGGATGAGGACAGGAATCCACAGGCCCTGCAACCTGACTTGTGGCACCCACCTCCCCATGGTGGTTTGTAAGAGGCTGAGGTAAGTTTCAGGGCAGTGGGTGGTGGGGGTGGGGATTGCTGATGGATGGGACCAGTCATGGGAGTCAGGTGGATAAACATAAGATGAAAAAGATGACACCATACAGCTGGCACCCAAACCACCACATGGATTCAGTATGTTTTTTTTTTCTTTTTATGCTTTATGTTTATTGTTTTAGTAAACAAACATACAGTTTGATCACAAGCATTGAATTACAATAGGAGTACATTTAAACCATAACAATGCCACCCCTCTCAGTACACCCGCTAAAATCCTTTAAATGCTTTAAGATATGTCATTAGGAGGGACCTTTAGTATGATACAAAGAGAATAAGAAAACACAGCTACAGACTGAGCCCAGGAGCTGTGTGACATCAGTTTCCATCATGATATAATGAACTAATTCACCAAGCTCTCTACCGCCACCAAGGGGTGAGATTTCCACCACTCACATAAAAAATGTTAAGCACTAAATGTGCTTTAAATTAAACAAAAAATTGCTTCCATTTGAACTTCCATCTTTAGATAAACATAACTGTCTTTTAACATGTAAAATTACACTACAGAAGTGCACTATGTTCAAGCTGCAAAATTTTACAGAACTTTAGTAAGGGGCACATATAATCTATCTATTATCTAGCAAACATTTTTTTTTTTTTAACCAGGTGTAGCACACTAAGCTGAAAGCTTTTTTACAGGAGCAACCTGGGAGCACAAGGAGGTTAAGTGACTTGCCCAGGGTCACACAGTATGCAAGTGGAAGCTGTGGGATTCAAACCCAGGTCTAGTCTGCTGGATGTCGCCAGATTTGCAGCTTAGAGCCTTAGCCCACTGCACTATACTGCCTCCTGCATCCAACAAATGTTGTAATGCAAAACTTTATTTTACTACCCCTTATCAGCACAATTTAAAGACAATTAAGGCATAGTTTCCATCCCAGGGCAAAAAATTATAAGATATAATTCAGTCGAAAGTCTGTAGTCCCATTATGCCCCGAAATGACTCTTACCCCCCCGACTAACCTCAGCAGAGTAAAAGTACAACAATAATTAAAATTATTTCAAGGGTCATCTTCTTCCTCCGATGAGGAGTCTTCTCTGTCTACTGCTCTGGATCTAGGAGCCGTATTCTTCTGCGCCCATTCCAGAGCCTCCAAGGGCTCAATGTAGAGATAGATTTTTCTGTGGTGAGTAATACGGAGTCGAGCAGAGAAGACAAGGCCACGAGAGATCCCTGCCTCCCTCAAAACTGCACTAACCCCATCGAACTTTTTTCTTCTCTGTCAAGTGGCATACCCAATTTTGGGATACATCCAAACTTGCTCCCCACCTTGCAGAAGGATCCTCTTTCTTTTAGCCAACACTAGAATAAAGTCCCTGGAGCCAGTTCCATCTGTAATGGTTACCACAGCTCTCAGCTCCTCTGTGTTGTCTTGTCTGCCATGAGAAGTTACCCGGTATGCTTTCTGAATTTGAAGTGCCTGTTCCGAGGCTTCCTCCCCAAGCTGTTAGATTATCCAGTCCTGGACAAAGAGGAGGAGGTGATCCCCTTCACATCTCTCCAGCAGACCAAGGATCCGTAAATTTGCTGCTCTCACCTGGTTCTCCAGAGTTTCCAGGTGAGATTTCAGGTGGGTGTTCTCCTTAATGACAGATGCTACAGCTCCCATCGCCCTGTCAGCCCGTTTGGAAGCTTTGGTTGATGCACTTTGCACTGCTTCCATTGTCACCTCAATTTCAGCTACTCTATTATTCAGAGCATAAAATTTAGCAGATAATCCAGAGACTGAGACCATAATAAAGGAATAATGCCTGACAGGGTGGGTGTTATGCTGGGATAACATCCCACCTCGGGTGGTTGGGCCCGAGGCCACCGGCCGAGGGCGTCCAACACCCGAGAAGGGATGTTATCCCAGCATAACACCCACCCTGAAGGGCATTATTCCTATTATACAATGGCTTGTAGTTTTATACAGAAAAAAATCATTTTAAAGAATTTTATTTAGTGTTTAAAAATATTTTTTTAAGAAAAGATGCAAGCAATCAAGATGGTGGTCAGCCAGATCATCAGCAGGGATGTTATGCCAGGATAACATCCCTGCTGTGATGGTCAACTGACCAATCAGAAGACAGGATTCTTTCTTGCCATTGTATAATCTTATTTAATTTTGACCCAATCATCTAGAGAGTTTCTTCTGATGAGGCCTTGATAAGATCATTTGGTTGAAGGGCCAGCAGAAGTTTTCGGTCTAACTCCATCACCAGGGTTCTTATCCTTGCGAGAATTGCCCATTGTGGTCAGTAGGTCGTGATTCAAAATTGGCAACTGTTATTTGGCAGCTTAGTTGCCCAGAACAAGCACATTTTTAACTTTTATGCTGAATAAAATGTGGAGCTCTACAGGGAAGCAGCCATCATGCTCAGGCTCCACAGTCCCCCCCCCCCGTATGTTGTTTGATTGTTCCCTATGTTTGGAGTCTGGCTCTGTGGGTACAATTGTCTCCATGTTCCATTAGTGCAGCGACCCCTCTAGGTTGGTTGTGGTGCCTGCTCACTCATGAGGGAGGACACACATCCTAAGAGTCACTGCGCAATGCAAGAGTGACATAGGCACTAACAGGCATTTTGAGTAAGCAGCGGACACATTGTTTTATGTACTTTTACAGTAGGCCAGTAACTAACTCAGAAACCAGGTAATGCTTTAGTTACCCAGTACTACATAACATATAAAGTCACTGTATGGTACCATGGCTATGGAAGTGTTCCTAGACAGCAACAAGAAGAAAACAGTGTCAAAGTCAAGTGGATCAAATGTAGCAGCAGCAGTCATCGGTCATTGGGGAAACTTCTCATCAGGAAGAAGTAAAGGAATGAACAGAGAAAAGGCCACAGATTGCAGGCCTTTTTATTCTGCACCAAAACACCCACTGGTGCCAAAAAAGTAGTTCAAAATGTCCAAGAATTGTATGCTCTGTCCATGTAAGTGCATACTGGGGTCCACTGACATCACTAATGGCTGCTGCGGGATAAAATCTGGCTAATCAAGTGAATGGGTACTACCATCCCCCCACCCTCAGCAAGCATGACTGATTGCAGAATCAGAGGCTCAGGGAGCAACACTTTACTGAGTTGCCATCTCTCATATCCTCCTCACACCTCAGTGGCTGACCTATGACCTGTCTGGGCTTGCAGTAATTCACAATTTGGCCAACAGCCACTGTCATAATCCCCACCCTGCAACAGTTTACACTATACAACCTTGTGCCCCACTGTTGTGACCTCCAAGATCCTAATGTCAACCAACACATGCTCATAATAGCAAACATGCTTGGAAAGTGCGCATGAATGAGCTTCTCTGCTGTCATGCTGATTTTTATGTCAAGGTGATAGCTGCCATAATGCCATATATGAGAAGCAATGCCTCTGGTGTGCTGTTATATTGGAATACAATTGAGTAATGTTAAGGGACAACAGCAATTGATTTTAATTTAAATTATACTGGCTTTATAAGTAAAACAAACTTAAAACTTGATTCACAGAAATAGTGTACATCCTTACAGTAAGGCACTAACAGTACATTACAGTATGGAAGGTGATACACCCCCACAGGCTGTTACATTATGAAGTTCAATACTGTATATGAGTAACAGATAGTAAGACTTCTAACCAATAATCCACTACAGGGTGTGGGTTATGGTGGGATTAACCACGCCTGGTGTGGTCTGGTCACAAGGCTGCAGGCTGAGTGACCGAATCACACCAGGCATGGGTAAATCCCACCCTACACAATTCATAACATAAAATCCCTTCAACTCACACAACTCAGTTCTGTCCCTATCTATCTCAATTCTCACTCCCAAAATCACTCCTTACTGGACTGGGTTCTCGTTACCCACCCACACCATATCATTGATGCTGGCACACTCCCTGACGCTCTTAGTGAACACAATCTAGTTTATTACGTGTGCAAAATTCACCGCCCCAATGTTCCCCCTAAAATATTCAACTGAGATCCTTCCGGTCCATTCACCTTTCTGCTCTTCATACTGATCTGTGCTCTGTTGATTGGTCCCCAATCTCATCAGCCACAAGTATTAACTTAACATTACAACACTTCCATTCTAAGTTTCTAACAGTCTGGGATCAACACGCTCCCCTCAGGAACACTAGGGTCCGAGATTCTCATCTCCCTTGGATCTCTGCCAAATTACTGGCCTGTCATCATGCTCATGACCTAGCTTGGAAATTTTATAAATCTTCTGGCACTGCAGATGCTCTAAATAAGTACCGTGCTCTAAGGAACTCTTGCACAAGAGCCACAAAGTTAGCCAAAGCTGAGTTCTTCTCTCCTTCTTTTCAGAACAATCTTAACAACCCCTACAAATTCTGGAAAGTAATTCATTCTCTCTCTTCTCCCCACCTACCCACTCCCCTTCTCCTGTCCTTAAGATAGATGATTCTACTATCTCAGATCCTCCATCTGTTGCTTCAGCTTTCAATACTTACTTCACTACCTGTGCCTCTTCTCTCCTCTCTGCCCATCCTGCCCCCCCTTCCTCTGAACCTTCCTCTCTCTCAACCCAATTCTCTTTCTCACCATTATCCCCTGCTTCTGCTCTGAAAGCTCTCCTGGCTCTCAACCCACTGAAAGGTGGGAGTCCCGATGGTCTTGATCCTAAACTCCTGTACCTTTCTGTTCCGGCTATTGCTATGCCCATCTCCTCCCTGCTTAATCTCTCTTTCTCTCTTGTCACTGTCCTGGATACCTGGAAACATGCTACAGTTATCCCACTCCCTAAAGGAGGAGACCGCTCCTCTCCTGGTAATTTCCACCCTATCTCTCTCTCCTCCATACCTTATCCAAACTTCAAGAACATATTGTCCTGTCCCAGCTATCCCCCTCCTTGATTCTACCTCATTTTTCACTCCATTCCAGCTGGGCTTTCAGAAACATCATTCCACTATTACCTCTCTTCTTAGGTTGACTGACTCCACTCTGGAATGGATCAGAGCTTCCTCACTGCTGGTATTTTTGTCAATCTGGCGAAAGCCTTCAACACTGTCTCTCACCTTTTACTCCTGGCAAAGTTAAATTCCGCGGGTCTTTCCGATTCCGAGACTCAATGGTGCAGCTCCTGTCTCATTGGAAGATCTCAATCAGTTTGAATAGGTGATTCCCTCTCCCTTCCCCTGACCATTCACACAGGTGTCCCCCAAGGTTCTGTGCTAGGTCCCTTACTCTTCTCCATTTTCCTCAGCGACCTCCTCTCTGCCTGTTCCTCTACATCCATTCACATGTATGCAGATGATACTGTTCTGTTTTCCTCAGGTAACTCTCCTGATGAGTTATCTGTGAAATTACAATTTGATTTTGACTCTGTTCAGAATTGGTTCAGGGCAAATCAACTATCCCTCAATGCAAAATAAACAGTTTCTATGAGATTTGGAACCTGGCAAAGAACTCTCTAAATGTCCTTCCCTGCCCTCTTTCTACACCTTAGACAGGTGTCCTATTGATGATGTTCCTTCATTTAAATACCTTGTTGTATGGCTTGACCGTCACCTTAGCTTTTCCCAGCATATTGACGCCATTTATAAAAAACTTCACTCGAAACTCGACACACTCTTCAGAAACAAAAGCAGCATCCCAATTGTTGTACGTCGTGACATTATTTCTAAAATGATCATGCCTTTATTTGACTATGGCAATATTGTATACAGTGCTGCCCCTAAAACCTCACTCACCTGGCTGGATCCCCTTTTCCACTCCTTTTGTCTTTTCACCTTGGTCTGCCCATTGCATACCCACCATTGTTACCTCCACACTCAACCCTCGCTCCCTTCCTTAAGTGAATGCCAGCTCATTCACTGCTCCTCCTTTATCTCTAACTTCTGGCTAGCCTCTCTCCCATCATACCTCAGCTCTCTCCCCTCTCCCAATCCCTCCGCTTCACATGCTTTTCGATCCTCTAGTCCCCGCTCACTTATAGTAAATCCCTAGCTGGTCAGTCTGGTTTTTCCTACCGCCTCCCTAATCTCTGGAACTCCCTTCCTCTAACTACTCAGTCTTTTCCCTCTGGGCACTCCCTCTCCTCTCTCCCCAGAATCCACACTGCCCTGTTCTGTCAATGCCTTTAATAAGGCTCCTTTCCTCTTCTCCTTCCTATTACTTCCCTTCTGATCTACCATCTCTGCTCAATCTCCACCTCCCTACTATCTTTCTTTTAATATACCTGGTACTGCTGTGCAGAATTTGGAATTCTGCCAGCAGAATTGGTCTGGAATGACCATTCCGTGGGTGGAATTTCTGCCGGAATTTCGCTTATTCGAATGCGGAATTCCGCCTTCTGTGATCCGTGGAATACAGTATTTTTTCTGCATAAAATTATTACGCAACAATTTCCACAGAATATATTGAAATCCACAGAATAATTTTCTGCAGAACAGTGATTTTTCTGTGGAAAATCATTCCGCAACTATATTGTGCTGCGGAATTCTGCCATTCCTTTTCCGGCGGAATTCAGAATATTCCACAGAATTTCATTCCGCTGGAATTTGAAAATTCCATATAGCACTAATACCTGGTTCTCCTACTCTCCATACCTCCCTCACCTGTCTTCCTTTCAATACATGTTAACTGTCTTATACTATGTGTCCCTCCTCTTCTAATCATCATCCTTGCTGTTCTTACTGGTATAATCTCTCTCCAAACCTTCCTTGCCTCAGTCATCCCCCTTCCTTTACTGGTAACTCATTTTGTCATTTGCATTGTGTAGCACACAGACTCCGTTGTTACCGATGAATAGTTGATGTTGATATTGAATTAACCTGTGAAGTTTATGCCTCTCATTGTATATACCTTTTATATAATGTAGTGGTTTTAGTGCTTATTTTAATCTGCATCCCCTTCCCCCCTGGACACTTCTAGAAATGAGCCTTTAGGCTCATTGTTGCCTTTCCTGGTGAAACTCTTTTAAATAAATAAAAACAATGGAAAGAAATAATCTGATACTATCATTGGCTAATTCCAGTCGCATGACCATGTGAAAATATTGCCCACCACACAGTTAACCTGGTATGAAACCTGTACACATATCCCTTTGCTGCCTCACAAGGTGAAAACATTTGGCAACCATTTTTTTTGCTACCGCTAATAATTCATGGCCCCCTCCCACCAACAACCAACCATCAACTAAGACAGCACTATTACTCAGTGCTAGGCTGACCACACTGTTATTCAGGGCTTTATTTATTTATTTGAATTTTGGTAACTGGGTAAGTCCACTGAGACAATTACAGTCCCTTTTTCAGGGTCGACCCAGGGCAGACAACAGAGGTAACATACAGTGCAGTACAACAACTCATGGAGACAAGATTACAGAAGCAGAAACATACATACAAGAGTTGATAAAATAGATTGAAGAACAAAATACATACAAAAGGTGTCACTATGCACTATATAACAAATAAAACTATTTACAAATTTTGATATATACAGAATATAATTTTGATATATACTGAATAGGATACAGTATAGAGGGAGCACTGTTAGCAAGATCAGAATGTAGGTATGCAGGAATAGGTAAGGGAGGAGGAAGAGAGGTTAGCAGACAGTACAGATGGGCAGCGAGTGATGGTGAGGGAAGGGGTCTGGAATGGGGACTAGAGTAGGGCATAGTAATAGATTATGAGAGGGGGAGGAAGGATTGACAGAAGCAATTACATATTGCAGTGGTGGGAGAGCAACTAATAGGGAGATTTGGAATGTGGGAAGGGTGGAGCAAGATAGAACAGGGGGAACAGGGAGTTCCAGTCAGAAATTGCTTCAAAGGAGAATGACCAATGTGCCACAACAAGCCACAGATTAGACCTTATGAGAAGGGGGAGAGAGACTGATCTAAGGGCTCGTGGGATTTGTCTAAGATGAATAATCTTTCTATGGCAAGGAGGGGTGAATTTGTGGACAAGCTTTTACATGAAGCCTAGGGTTGGCTACTGCAGTTTCGATTAATAAGGCAGCCAACTCAAGGAGAAGAGGACATCACAGTGGTGGTGCCCGGCGTTTATCCCTAGGGTGAATCTACCCACCCTATGATATACCTGAGCAAGGAGTGACATGGTAGAAGCAGTGGTTGTAAGCAGTAAAGGAGCACCATAAGTAAGTAGTGGAAAAAGAGAGGAGGAAGTGATCTTAAGGCATGAGGCAGCCATGAGAAAAAGACAGATACGTTAGAGGAGGCCCAATTTTTGATTCAGATTTGTAATTAGGGCAGAGACATGGGCACTGAGAAAGAAAGAGAGGTATCCAGGGTTATGCCCAGGTATCTGAAGGTAAGGACAGACTCGAGGGTATTACCGTTAAGAAAAGTAATACTAAGCGGAGTGCAGGGACTGGACAAGGTGGGGTCAGTGAGAAAAGAGAATATATTTAGTTTTTTTGTATTGAGGATGAGTTGATTACACTTGAACCAGTCTTCTAGGTCTGCAAAGTCAGAGGCAAATTCACTATTAATCCAGGTGACATCAGGAGAAGAGTGGTAAATAATGGCATCATCCGCACAGAGGTGCACAGAGGCCCCCACAGTGCCTAGGCAGATTACTGATGAACAGGGAGAATAACATGGGGCCCAATATGGAGCCATGTGGAACCCCGTGGGTTATGGGACTAAAGCCCGGAAGAGTTCCAGCCCAATTTACCCGGGAACGACAGGAGAGCTAACTCTTGAACCCAGTGCATTCTGGTAGTTTGTAACAGAATTGCTTAGTTTCACTTAAAACATTTCCTTTGTTGTCAGTTTGAAAGATGCAAGTGTGATCATGTTTGAACTCATGCTTTCACTTTCAGGACCACAACATGCACTGTACAAGCGCTCTGGCCCAGTAAAACATCTACACTTGTGACATAGTTTCTAACACAATGCCTTAATTTTATTTTTAAAAGTTTTTTTTTTCTGCAGCCCTTGAAAGACATGAGTGTGACCACTATTGCTCTTTCACTTCCAGAACCGCTACAAGCTCTCTACAAGTGTTCTGTTCCACAGAAACATTTCCTAATGGAAAAAAAAAACACACCTTTACTGCATAACTGCTACCTCTACTTCATGCAACTGATCTCGTGGTTACTAGCTATCCTGGCAGCATATTGTTTGGGGGGGGGCATTACCACAAAAAAAAAAAACTAAACTACAACTATGGCAGCCTTATTAGGACAACAAAGCTGTAAATGCAAAGCGGTTCCAGCAGGGGGAGGGACTACTTTAGCAATATTGCTTTAAGACTTTTACATTTTTAACATATTTCCTCATTACCACTATAATTACTAAATAATTTAAAAAAACAAGAGCCATTGTATAAGCACAATAGGACACTCCAGGGTGTGCATTATGCTAGATCTCTGCACTTTTTGGGTGGTTGAGGGCACTCGGCCTGTGGCCGCATGCCTCACAATGCACCCAGGGCATGTGGCAATCTAGCATAATGCACACCCTGTCATGTCTTATTGCTAGCATAACCCACACCCTGAAGTGGATTATTGGGATTATACAGTGTCCCCTTTCAGTTTTTGTAACAAAAAATTATCACTTTTTTTGCACTTTAAATGATTTTTATTAAACGTATTCTTACACCAAAAAGAGTATGTTCCCTATTGCTAGGTAGAATATTGAGACCCCTCCCCATAACTCCAGGTGATCAATAAGGTTCTAGGATTCTCAGACTCCACTGTATAATTCATTTTAGTACTGTATCTGAAGGGCTGCTCCAGTAATGCTGCCACTGCTCCTGAGGGGGGAGAGAGAGAGAGAGGAGAGAGACTTTGCAAAGGGTTCAGCAAGAGCCACTGAATGCTGCCACCTGAAAGGCCACTCCACTTTGAATAGTGCCATGTGTTCCTTTCAATGAGGAAAGAGAGAGACAGGGTTTCAGATTTGGAGAGAACAATTCACCTGCCGAATGCTGCCACACTACTGCGACTAGGTTAGGAGAGAGTGATTTGCCCTGTAGTTAATGAAACCAATGCCACTATCACTATAATCGATGACTTTGTGCTAGGAGACACAGGAGGCAGGTGACAGTCTTGTGGGACAACTTCTGTTAAGAATGAGGGCGGGAATGGAGCTGAGAGTAAGCGATAGAGAGGTGGGGCTGATTTGAGTGGTTTTGGTAAAACTTGGGCTACTGGAAAAAGAAAAGCCATTTTATGCTGCACAAAGTAGATTTAGGGTCTGTTTTGGAAAATAAATTTGTTCTTGGAGCTTGGTGTAAGGGAAGTGATTCCTTGTTTTTGTGCAATAGTTGGCTGGGATGGCTGGAACTTTACCCATGGGTTATGATGGGATTTACCCATGGGTAAAGACCCCAGCCAACCAATCAGATTCTAGGATTGTCGGACCCCATGGTATAATTTATTATAACCATAGCCTGATGGTACCATATGGCCACTAGCATTTTAAGATACAGTGGACCTCCTACAGCTTAAATGAGATCCTTATGGGCTAGCTAAGGTGCAAATGAGTAGTTAAATATACCATCACAATACGTGTACTCTGCCCACCGTACCTCTAAACAAAACTACCAGTACAACTCACTGCAAGGCTATTGCAGTACTTATTCAAACTAAATTGACATTACCCAATCATTCTAATTTGGAAGATCTGAACAAGGCTGGGTCAGTTAGATTCATTGCTACAATAAAGCGAATCAGAGCAGCACATGTGTGCTTTAGAAGGGCAGAACTGGAGACCTAGAGATACATAATATACTATCTGATATTTTCTGTGCACATATTGTGAGGGAGAGGCACTGACATGACAGGTAGCGTGTTCTATTTGCACATGCTAGGAGTGAGAGAGGCTGCAAAACAGGATGGAGGAGGCAGACAGTCACACAGGTATAAATTTTTGTAAAGGAGTCTCTGACTCAAAGGTATTTCTGAATCTCCAATAAACATAAACATAAATCAGGACATGTCCGGATCGGATAGCATACTTTCTTTTTTTTACTTTCTTTTTTTTTTTGTTTGATTGCTTGTTTGTGATAACCCTGCTTAAGCAAGGGAGGTAGTCACGGATGACTGAAATGCACTTCTCTTACTTTGCCGGCACTAATCAACATGATTAAGATGATGACCGAGGGTACAGAATGGCATGGCATGCAGATTAATCATTATACAGGAAAACAACAGCTTTAGTATTTCTGCTGTGCACTGCATAAACTAGGTGAGTATGACTGAAGAGCAACAGGAGGCTTACAGTTTTGTGTGCAATGGTAAAGTAAAGGTGGCAGACATGCCATAATCTGACAATGCTCTTACAGTCCTCTGGCAACCCACATGTGGTGGCTACCATGGCCTCTGGGATTTCTATGGCTACATTATCCTGACAAATGTCATCAGAAGCCCCCCACATGACTGACTGTGCCAGCATGAGGGGCAAGCACTACACATCAGTGCATTTGTAAACTATTTTAATAATCTGTCTGTCCTCTCATGATCAGAATCCCCCCACCAAAAAAAAAAATACAACTTGATTGCACTGGCAAGAGGCATATATTTGTACATATATTTTATTTGTTTACTAGTCTCTAGTGGTCCAAGTTGCAAAATCATTTTAAGAGGTAGCAAGGCAGATGAGACCCCCCCACTACAATAAAAATAACCCCCACCCAAGCAGCTGATCAGGCATTGATGGCAGGAACTCCATGGATCCCTTCTATTATCAACCTGCTTCTCTCTGTTCCTTGAAGGGGAACTTCACGCATTCCCTCCATGAGCTTATATGGGCTACACAGTCTAGCTTGGCCAGAGGCTAATATTTTTCCCTATAGCTTGACTGATATCTTAAATATTATGAAGTACGGTGTAACCCCCTTGTTCCCGGGGTTACTAGAATCCCAGATAGAATCAGTGGCAGGCAGGTAAAGCAGCAAGTGAATTGCCAGTTAAATTGATTTCACTCTCTCACTCTGTTCTCAGTCTTTGCTAAGCTCTGAAAGGATGATGTCATTTAGAACTGTCACAGCTGCATAAGCCACACTAACTAGCAGCTGCTAGAGCTAGCTTTAGAATGTTGAGAGAGTCGGTAGTTGGAGTTCAGTGGAAGAGGCTGCAGTCTAGGCAGGTCCTCCTTCAGCTCTGTCAGAGAGCTACCAGCTTGTGTTTTAAGTTCTCAACCTAGTAGAGGACAACTGTTCCAGTCTTTGGAAGTGGTGGAGACCTGTGCCAGTGAATTTCCCTGTGCTCCATGCCAGGAGGGATGGGGTCAAACTCCAGGATGCAGGGGCAACCCCCTGATCCATTTGGACTTTTGGAAAGTTGCCTTGTATGACTGCTCTGTGAGTACTTGTGTGATTTTTTCTGTGTAGACTCAGGAGTACCTGCATTTCCTTGAGGGTGATTTTTCTCTGAAAAAGGGACGCTGTCCACCCAGCGTTTCTATTGATAAGTGTCTACCTATGTCGGAGTCTTGTATGTGACTGTTTAAGTACAGAACTTTTTAATTCTGGCACCCATGAGGTGTGTGTGTGTGTTGTAGTATGTTAAGTGTGATATACATTTAAGACAATATCTACAGTTTTACAGTGTGTGGTGTTATTATCCAGATGAATGGCCAAGTATAAGCTTGGAAACAAAAGGTGGGAGACCCCCCATCTGGATATCCCAGTTTACCTCTATGGGTTCTGAAGGCACCTTTTACTTTTTCTTCAGTGCATTTGGCCAATGCCTGAGAAGAGTGTTTACCCCTGGATGTGGGTTGTTCTCATTCATTTTATCCCAGTGGAGGGGGTTCTGAAAGTTCTGAGCCTGTATGTGCTTCTTTGTGGATGTGTGTGCGACCTTCATTCCTCTTGAAATATGGGAAAGTGTCCTAGTACTGGCTGTGTGTGCTTAGTCGATGGGAAATGTACCACTACCTGGCCGGATGTGCCAATTTCCAGTAGGAACCAGTGTGTTCACCAGTGTGTGTTTTCTTTGTCCTATGCTAAATGGGAATTCAGGAATGTCTGTACCTCAGTAATTTGCATTACAAGTGTGTGTAGCCCCACGGGGGCCCATCTTCGCTTTGTGATTATTCCTACTTTGTTACGTGAATAAAAGCCACACTCTAGAATCCCAACTTGGTTTGGACAATGGTATTATTGCTTCCTTGTGTCTGGAGCTACTTGGGTGCCCCAGTCCAGAAATGCAAACCTAGCATAGTCCTGAGCAAACGTTTTTCTCCCAGGGACCTGGGTTGTTGTCCATGCCAAGTGGTCCCTATCAGGTGTGTGCCAGGCAGTTGCCACGCTTGGTTGGATGTTTTGTATAGCAGACTAAGTCCACCTTGTCTATGGTGGCAAAACAATGTACCCCCACCCCTCTCTTTTCCCCTAGCCTTGAAGAGGCATGCCTTCTAGTTACACAATGGGCTGGTGTGGGGGGTTACAAAATTGGGGGCTCGTCCAACGATGTGTTTTGAATTTGGGAGAAAACAAAAGATAGTTTGCTTATGCTATGGCTAGTGTTTTGTCTGTCTGGCAGTTGGTAGCCCAAAACTGGAAGCTTTGTGCAAGAGGATCTGCCTAGAATAGTGCCATCTGTATGTGCCACTGTGTGCCTGCTGTTCATGTAGTGCTGTGTGTTGTACCACTGTTTATCAAGGGATTGTAAAGCCAGAATGTGTATACCCTTGTCCTGCATCAAGAGAACGTTTACAAGCTTTAATTCTCAAGTTTTCTGTGACAAAAAGTATTGTGGACTTTAGGAAACAAAGAGACAATTGTGCCCTGAAAGTTTCACGTGCTTTGTTACCTGAAATGGGGTAGTCGCTAAAGAAATAGCCAAGTTCTGTGAGAGAAATGGTCAAAAAGTATGCTCCCGCAGTGAAATTTCAGCTGAGGAAAAAAGTTCAGTTTGCAGTTTAAATTTTGCCCTGCTCGATGATCGCCGTGGAGGAAGAGTGTGAGAAGAGAGAGGGAGAGAGAGGCTCATTTTCATGGCGTCGAGTGATTGGTGCCACTGCAATCAGTCCCGCCCCCTAGCCAGCTTCAGAGAGCAACCCAGTGTTTGAAAGGGAGAGAGCGAGTGGTGTGCGAGCTGGTTAGGCAGGAGAAAACCTTTGAGGGGAGTGTGAATGTTCTAAATCTGTAAATACAGACTATTTCTGTTCAAAATCAGTCTCAACCCGGTATTCGACTAACTGGGAAGCAAGCGTGGTATTTGTAGTGACAATCGGTGGGATCACCAGCCCGTTTCAACCCAGAGGCCTTCTAGGATTGGCTATAGGCCGAGATTTCCATCAGAGCAAGCCAGCTACTGATTCAGTGAGTACCAATCAGCAAAACTGAGCTCAAACCATGTTTTGATTTTAACAAAGTCAGCTGGATCTGTGTGCAAACAGTGTGATTGTTTTGCAAAGAAGGACTGTAAAGTGTAATCAAAACAAACAAGAGTTCTGAGCAATAGATTGTGAGCATGTATTATGGGTTCAGCAACAGTATAATTTTCTGAGCAAATCAAGAGACTGTAAGTTGTATGAAAGGCTACAACAAACAGGTAATCCTGTTCTAGAAATACTGTGGCTTTTAGTGACTTTGAGCAAGTAAAATTGATTGAAAGCTGATCGTAAAGTCCAGAAATCCTATAAATGTGCTGAGGAAAGTAAATGCAGTGCACTCGTTACAGTTTGAGTAAATTATCAGTATGCAGAAAGTCAGATGCACAGTGGCCTGAGTCAAAGACAGATTTGTTGATGCATCAGGAGTGCTGCTGCCGCCATTACAGGGTGGGGCAGTAATGTAAACACAGCAGCAGGGAGCCATTTTAAGAGATTGTTCCAAGTATTGTGAACTGTGTAGTAACAATGAACTTCAATGTGTTTATTTACAGACATGACTTCGGGACCATTCTGCTACCTGGATCATGCTCAAGCTATGATTGCTAAGGAGGTTGCCAAGCTAAAAGAAATAGAGCAATGTTTCTATGGTGACAGTTTGCCTTCTCATGTTGCAATTCCCAACTACTGTACCCTGTGAGAGTATGCCTGATGTGCCTGAAAGCTGGAAGGGATGTTTTCTTAATTACTCACTGTTCAGGTTGCATAGTGAAGTGTGGTCTGTCCAAAGCACCTAAAATTTGTTTGGCTCCCACCTGAATGAAAGTACAAAATCCTGCATGTAGCAACACACAGCACCAGGTTGAATCTTTTGGGGGAGGCCCAGCAGAGTGTGGCACAAAGGAAGAGAGTGTAGATTTACTGCAAGGGCAGAGTCCTTGTGATGTTTCTACACCTGTGTTGCAAATGGACAGTGCGAAGGAAGGATCCATGGACCCATAGAGACAGAGTCCTAGTCCTAGCCTAGTTGGGTTGGACAAAGTTTGAGAAACTTTAGAATGGGAGGTGTCTACCTCCACGCCCAGTGAAAAGTGGGCTGTCTCCGGAGTGAGGATTAGTGCTCACTCTTGGGCCCAAGTTTTGAGTGAGGAAGAGGAAGAGGAGGATGATATGTATCTTTCTGTTGAGGGTCCCAGTGAGCGGCCTCAAGCTCTTGCCTCAGAGGAACCAGAGGAAAAAGTTGGTGACTCCACTGCCCTGCCTGCAGATATGGTCAGGGACAGGTTTTTCCATGCATTGAGTATGCAGCACTGGTTGAACCAGGACTGGCCACCCCCAAGCCATGCCAGTGGCCGTGTACTGGAGAAGAGTAGTAAGGAGAAGAAACTGGTTCATAGGAGGGCAAATGCGATATATGGAATGTCCTTTCCTACTTTTCCTCAGAGAGTCTAGAAGGAGATTGAGCAAAACAGGAAAACCTGGTTACTCTAAGAAGCAAGCAAGAATTTGCATCCAGGTCCAACCCCTTGTGTCAGAAATAGAGTCATAAATGATAGACTAAAGTTCTGGAAATTGGGCAGGACATTGTTCATGGACACTGTACAGTATGTGGACAAAGCCAGAAATGAAACTTTTCATAACATCAATTATGAATGCCCAGAGGGGGTCATAGTCCTTGCACCTGATCCAGGGTGGTACTACCCTTAATGGGTGCCACTCCCTATGAATGTGCCCATGCCTACCCAGAGGGAAGCAGAGCAGTGACAGTGAATTGTCTGCCATCCAGCAGTTGCCGTACCCATGTGTTCCACCAGACTGGTGTTCCAGGATCCAAGGTGCATCCAGATTCATCAGACCTGCAGTGTGCCTTTCCAGTTTCCTCATCTTGACTTCCAGGTGACCTCAATCCAGCTGTTTCCTGATTCATCATCTGGGATGCCAGATGACATCACCTCAGCATTTTCCTGTTTTATCATCTGTTTTTTGGAAGATACCCGCCCAGCTGTATCTGAACAATGCTGCCAGGAAGGGAGAGTATTAGGCTGGAGAAGAAGGTGATCTTGTTCAATCTTCAAGGGACTGGTAAGTCTAGACTTTTCTTATTTTATTGACATTGCAATACACATCTTGCACCTGGCAGACAACAAACTGTTGAACTGTCCACAAAGACTCTCCCCTTTGGAACTACAGTACTTCAAGAACTGTGCTCCGATGGGCTGCAGCCCAGGAGAGACTCTTCAATGGACCTTGCCTTCGAGCACAACTTTTTTGTCACTAGATGGGACTTTTAGGGCATTCCATCCCCTTAAAATGTTGTATTGTACATAATGTCAATATTTTTAATGTCTGTAAATCTTAACACTTTTACAAAACATGTTACAGCTATGAAGTGTGTCAGCTGCTCTGACAAATTTATTTGTACTCTCACTGTATGTCCTACTTTACCATGTAATCCCGTGTCGCCCCTGAAAAAGGGACCTTCAGGGCTCAGTGGGCATACCTGGTCACCAAAATTTAATAAATTAATTTTCTACTGTTTTCTACCTTTATATTTTTCTGTAAAATATTTCTTTGAGATTCTCCAGTGTTTTGATGCAGGGCATGTGGTACTGTGTGTTGCACATTTGGGGTGTTTTGTTTGTGATTTCTCTTTCAGGTGATCCTGACAAAGAAAGAAAAGAAGACCAGAAGAGGATTTGGAGGGACTCATCGGAGTACCTCTTTGCTTTAAAGTGTTTTTTTAAAGTACTGTGTAGTTGTTAACATGTGTTAACCTTTTCTTCCACAGGTGTAGTTGTAGGGGAGTGTGAGAGTGTAATGCTTTGGTATAGTGTTATTGCTCTGTGTTTTGGTTTGCAGGCACCCTGGGTTGCAGGGAGGTTCTCCTGTGGTAGATTTTTGGTTAAACAGTTTTCCCTAGAGGGCTAGGGGGATAGACAGGCTGTGGTCCTGACCGGCCATAGGGGCCACAGTTCTGGTCTGTTAGGGTCATGCTCTGGGCAGTTCTCCCAGAGCCACTGATGTTCCATAGTAAGATCATAGTGTAGGGGCTGATGCATCAGCCAATGGCCTCTGGGCCCTTAGTGTTGCCTTTCTGTGCCTAGCACATGGTAGAAGAGGGCCTGATCACCCCTCTCTGTAGGTAGTACACAGGGTAGGATGGTCAGGTACCAGGTACAGTGATGACTGAGGCAGTCATTTTCCTGGCTAAGGGTGGGTTTAACCCCCTTGTTCCCAGGGGTTACTAGAATCCCAGTTAGAATCAGTGGCAGGCAGGGAAGGCAGCTAGTGAAATGCCAGTTAAATGGGTTTCACTCTATCTCACTCTGTTCTCAGTCTCTGCTGAGTTCTGGAGGGATGATGTCATTTAGAACTGTCACAGCTACATAAGCCACACTAGCAAGTAGCTGCTAGAGCTAGCTTTAGAATGTTGAGAGAGTCGGTAGTTGGAGTTCAGTGGAGGATGCTGCAGTCTAGGCAGCTCCTCCTTCAGCTCAGTCAGAGAGCTACCAGCTTGTGTTTTAAGTTCTCAACCTAGTAGAGGACAACTGTTCCAGTCTTTGGAGGTGGTGGAGACCTGTGCCAGTGGGTTTCCCTGTGCTCCATCCCAGGAGGGATGGGGCTGAACTCGGGGATGCAGGGGCAACCCCTGATCCATTTGGACTTTTGGAAAGCTGCCTCATACGACTGCTCTGCAAGTACTCGTGTGACTTTTCTCTGTAGACCCAGGAGTACCTGCATTTCTTTGAGGGTGAATTTTCTCTGAAAAAGGGACCCTGTCCACCCAGTGTTTCTATTGATAAGTGTCTGCCTATGTTGGAGTCCTGTATGTGACTGTCCAAGTACAGAACTTTTTAATTCTGGCACCCCTGAGGGGTGTGTGTGTGTGCGTTGTAGTATGTTAACTGTGATATACATTTAAGACAATATCTACAGTTTTACAGTGTGTGGTGTTGTTTATTTATTTAGTTTTTGTTGACCGGGTAAGTGCACTAGATAAATCCTGCCTATTTTCAGGCACGACCCGGGGGAGGGGGATACAGATGAATGCCAACTGATCTTGAACCAGATTAAGCTGTTGGTGGTATTTTTAATGAATGGGGGAAATTTGGCCAGGACACCGGGGAAATTCCCCTACTCTTTTCACTGTGCTAGCAGGGGGCTTGACTTCCTGAGAGCAGAGTGGAGGAGCAAAGTTTGGAGCTGGACAGCAGAGGAGGAGGAGTGCTGATATGGCAGGGGAGAGGGCCTCCTCCCCTGTCTTGTATACCACTAGAGGCCTGAAAATGAGTTCAGACACTTTTATGGATCAAGAAGATTGAAGTGAGGAGCTGGAAAGGAAAAAGAAGGAATTAAGAGAGAAAACTTCGTCCATGGAGATGGAGAGAGGAGATGTTGCAAGCGGGAGTAAAAAAAATGTTTTGGAAAATAATCAGCAAAAGAGTTAAGAAACAAGACGTCTTATAGAGCCAGATATTTCTGTTGTGGAAAGCAAAGAAAATAGGCCGGATTCCTATCAGGCTAAATTGACAAGCAATGATGTGGCAGTATCAAAGTAAGCTGCACCTGCTGAGATGGGGAAAAAACAAGTGAAAGTGTCAGCACAGAAAGGAAAGGCGAAAGTAAGTCAGAAACGGCTTGGCCTGAAAAGGATTGTAGAAAGCAAGACAGAAAGTAAAGAAAGAGCTGAAACAAATAAAGAAAACACAGACTTTGAAGATATTGAGGAAGTCACAGAAAAAAAGGTCCCATTAGGAAACAGTAAAGGAGAAAAAAAGGAGGTTTCAGATTCAGAATGGAGAACTTTTAGAGACTTTGCAGACACACCTGAATGGGTAACAGAAGCCTTATTATAAGCAGGTTGGAAAAGAAAGGATGATGGGTCTGGGTGGGATCCAAACAGGCCCAGTATATCAGGAATTAGTAAAAAACAAAAAGAAGACACAAGGGATGTAGAAAGTAAATTTGGGGAAAAAGTGGATGAAGCCAAAAAACAGAAAGATGTAACATCAGAGTCAGATAAAACAAAAGAGATAATTTTTGATGGACTTGATAGCAATAATGAAGAGTCATCTATGGAGCTGGAGCAGAAAACAATATTAACAGATAAAGAAACGTAGGAGGAAGGGGAAGGCCAGAAGGAGAAACCCTGGGGTAGGAATACTAAAGAAAGATTATTTCCTGAAGATATAAAACCACAGCAAGCTAAAAGAAGAAACGCGGTATGCCTGAGATTTAGAGGGCCCTCTGAGGATGTGCCCAACAGAATTTTTATTGAGAAAGAACTCTCAATGAATAAAATGAAGTTTTATCCATATGAAATATATGCCCTTAGTCATGTACCAGGAAGTACAGAATTTGACATAAGTTTTAAACATGGAGGAGGGTTGGACCGCTTTTGGAAATTATATCAGCAAATGAAATATACAGACTTATGGAAGGATTTCTCAGTTATTCCCTTATCAAAACCTGCTTTTAAGATAGAGACTGTGTTATTTCAAAATTAAGGTGTCAATGTGGTTGACATTAATTTCTGGATCAAGCAGAGGGGTGTAATGCATGGGCCTCCGGAACCGATATTGGATGAAAATGGTCTGTGGACAGGTGGATGGAAATATAAACTAACACGTAAACAAGTAGATGGGGAAATTCAACATTTTCCGAACTGTTTTTTTCTAGGCCAAGATAGAAGCATTGTTTTTTATGCAGGCCAAGCGCGGGCCTGCTACAAATGTGGAGAGCGAGGTCATTTAAGTAATGTCTGTGGTAAAGTCAAGTGTGGCCTATGTGGGGTTGTTGGGCATTTGAGGCAGAATGCAAACCAAGTTAAATGTAGTTTGTGTGAGCGGAAGGGCACACCTTTAAAAAGGTCCCTGGGCTTCCCATAACAGCCCAGAAACTGGAGAAAGGGCAGAGCAAGATGTCTACCTGGCTGTGGCACAGAAAGAGAAAGAGAAAGAGAAGCAAGATAAGGTAATAAAGGAAGCCATTATCAGAGAGGACATGGAAAAAGGAATAAAGGTACAACCTCGGACTAAAGGGTTGGTAATAACAGAGCAAAAAGAATCAAAAGAAAAAACAGGGACTTTTAAAATGGAAAGGAAGACAGAAAAATAAACTGGATTTACTATGGTTACAAGATCTAAAACCAAAAAGAAGAGTACAGCGAAACAAATAATTTAATTGGGAAAAGATCGTGAAGGTGTAGAGTTAACAAATAAATACACCTTATTACAAGACAATGAATGGTCCACTATGGAGGAGGGTGCTGATCGGTCCAACACAGATCTTTCTGAAGGTGCAGGAGAGGAAGATAGAGACACAACAGACATGCAGGTGTCAAAGAAAAGGAAACAATCTACAGCGGCAGGGTAAATGTGAGGGGAAAACAAAATGGGAAGTTTAAAATGCCTCACTCATAATACAAATAGTATTAAAAATAGAAGGAAGAGGCTGGTAATTTTTAAAATACTATATGACTTGAAAAGATACTTATATGTATTCCAAGACACAAGGTTACACACTATAGATGAAATTCAACAAACTCAGAAAGACTGGACATGGGGACCATCATTATGGTCCTTTGGGATAGATAGGTGTACAGGGGTGGGGGTAGCTTTCTCTTCTCATGAAGTTCAAATTTTAAAAGTAATAGATTTGGTACCTGGAAGAGCTATGATTATTGATGTTATCTTAAAAAAGAATTCTGTGAGAATTATTGTAATTTATAATCCACAAAGGAAAAAAGAAAAGAATATGCTAATAGATCAAATTGAGGCTTATTTGCATACTTCAAAGCTTGTGGTGTGGGGGGAGACTTTAACTGTGGGTTTATAGAGCAGATTGGGGAGGCAACATCAAACATTTTTTAGGATATGACTCACTTGAAAAGAATGTTAGATAAAGCTGGGATGGAGGATGGATATATGTTAAAAGTGAAAAAAGGAGAACACACATATTTCAAGGGTTCACGTTCTACTCATATAGATTTCTGTATGGTACAAAAAAAAGTGGAGGTAGTTGATATTAGGAGTATACCAATTGAGACATCGGATCATATGGCAGTAGAAGATGAAATTAACTTGGGGAATAGGATGAGAACAGGAAAAGGCAATTGGAGGATGAATACAGCTAAGCTACAAGAAGACACTTGTATAGAAAAGATTAAAATAATACTGGAAGATAAGTTAACAGTTATGGAATTATATGATAGTGGAACAGAATGGTGGGAAGATACTAAAAATGAAATCAAACAATATATGATCAAAGAAGGACAGAAAGTAGAGGCAACAAATTATGGGAAGTATTTAAAATTAAGGGCTAGATTATATAAACATATGACAAGGCAGGTTAAAGATAAGGTGGATGAATCTAAACAAATTGAAGAAATTAAGGTTAAAATGAAAGAATACCAATATAATAGGGTCACGTCTTTAATTATGGAACAAAAAAGTGTTACTCAGGGAACACAATATCATACAAATCCTTATGACAGTAGTAAAGAAAGAATAGAAAATCAAGTTATGTACAAATTACAGGATGGAAAAGGGAGGATACATACAGATATAGAAAATATTAAATGTACAGTACAAGAGTTTTTGAAGGAGAAATACCAGCAACAAAGAAGTTGGAAAAGTGAGGATTTTTTTCTGACAATTGAGATGCCAGAGTTGGAGGAAGATGAGGCAGAGATGATAAAGGGGGGAAATTAAAGAAGAAGAAGTGAAAGAGGCAATAAAATCTTTGTCAAATAACACGCCACCTGGGGTGGATGGGATTCCGAATATGTTCTATAAAATTTTGGAAAAACAAATAGCTCCCATTTTAACAAGAGTATACAATGATATAATGAATGGAGACAATTTGGCAGAAAGCATGAAAAAAGGAATAACGATTTTTTTGCATAAAAAAGGAGAAAAAACACAATTTGAAAATTGGAGGCCATTAGTTTATTGACTTCAGATTACAAACTTTTAGCCAAGGTAATAAATAATAGGTTAAGGACTTTTTCAGAGAAATTGATAATGCAGTCTCAAAAGTGTGCTATTCCTGGACGGAGCATACAACAAAATGTAATTTATATTAGAGAAGTCATAAATAAAGGACAGGAGGATTCTTTTCAAGGGTATTTGTATGCCTTGGATCACGAAACGGCATTTGATGTTGTAAAGCATCAGTATGTATGGGATACCTTAGAAAAGTTTAAAATTCCAACAGAATTAATTAGTTTAATAAAAGCAATATATAAGGAAGCGCAAATTTGTCCTATGGTTAATGGGCATCTAGGGCTTCAATGTATATAAGGAATGGGGTTCAGCAAGGGTGCCCATTAAGTCCCCTACTATATGTATTTTGTCTAGACCCACTTCTGAGGAGACCAGAGGTGGAGAAAGAGATTAAAAGTATTGTATGGCAAAATAGAAAACTGAATACAACAAGTGCTTATGCAGATGATTGCTTAGTTTTAGTAAAAGATCAGAGTTCAGGGGATAAGTTAATAGAGTCAGTAGAGAAGTATAACCAATATACAGGGATTAAGATAAATAAAGGTAAAAGTAGAATTTATCCATTTGAGGCAGTGGAGAAAAAGAAAAGAGGAGATTTGGAGATAGCAGAACGAAGCATTAAGGTGCTGGGAATAAGATTTGAAGGGGATGATGCAATACAACAAAACTGGGAAGAAAAGTATCAAATAGCCTAAATAAAAGTACAGAAATGGAAACAATGGAGTATGACACGAGAGAAAATAATGTACTTATTAAAAACGTTTCTTGTCCCAATATTTTAATTTTTAACATACATTTTTCCAGTACCATTTCAAATGCAATCCAAAATTCAGTCTTTTTTTCTTTTTTCAGTTATTGTGGGGTAGCAAGTTAAATCCTATTAAAAGGGGGATAACTTATAGAACCATAAAAGATGGGGGTAGTTAAACATGATAAATCCAATTGTTTTTATATTAATATTTTTGTGTTTTCAAATATTGTACCATTAGTAAAAGGTAAGAACAAAGCTTGGTCTTGGTTAACACAGCAATGGAATGTATCTTTCATTAACTGTATTGGGAAGAAAGGGAACATAGCAGGAGGTAAAGTGTGGCCAATATATATGGAAATTGGAAGGAAGTATTTAACCCAGTGGGGGGTAACAGTGGATGCTCTAATTAGGGGTAACAGAAAACAGATGTATAAAGAAATTATGGAGAGGAATTGCTGGGAGAAACAAGTTTTTAAGGTAGAAAAAGGAATAAAAGAGCAGGAAATTTTAGCTGTTACATTAGAAAAAAGAATTCCTGGAAAAATGAAAGATGCATTATGGATGTGTAGTCATGGGAAGTTAAACATCAGAGGTAACCATAAACATAAAAGAATGGAGGAAAGAATATGTGGAGAAAGAGATTGTGGGACAAAAGAGGAAAGCATGCAGCATTTATTTTTTGATTGTGATTTTATTAAACCTTTTTGGGGTATGGTAGCCAGTTATTGGGGGATGCAAGCTTTTAAAAATATGACATACGAGATTTTGATCTTATAGTCAGTTAACAAAAGAATGGGGGGAAGATAATAAAATACAGTCTATGTTATTTTGGCAGTTTTGAAATGGTCTATATGGCAAAACAGATGCTCAAGATTTTTGCAGAATAAGGATTTGACTGTACAGGATATTTTTTAAGTTTCAAGATGAAATAGATAACATTTTTCAAGATGAATGTAAATTATGAGAAGAGAAAGCAAGAGAGCTGTGGAAAAATGTTACTGGAATTGGGTAGATAATATGGATATCATATTGACTGTGTGGTTTGTTTTTGTTTTGGAAAAAAAGTGTGTTTTTGTTTTAATAAAAACTTCCCCTACTCTTTTCACTAAGTGCCATGGGGTCTTTAACATCCACCTGAACTACCACCAATCCAGGCAGATGGGACCTTGGTTTAATGTCTCATCCAAAAGACGGCACCTCAGAAGTGCAGCACCCCTCTCATGCTACACTACAGTGTCAGTATTGGGATATTAACCCAAGTGCCAGATGTGAGAACTGAACCCACAGCTCTCTGATCTCCCGGTCTCAGAGGTGAGTGTGCTACCTACTGAGCCACTGACACTGACAACCATTATTAACCAGATGAATGGCCAAGTATAAGCTTGGAAACAAAAGGTGGGAGACCCCCCCATCTGGATTAACCAGTTTACCACTACGGGTTCTGAAGGACACCTTTTACTTCTTCTTCAGTGCATATGGCCAATGCCTGAGAAGAGTGTTTACCTCTGGATGTGGGTTGTTTTCATTCATTTTACCCCAGTATAGTGGGTTCTGAAAGTTCTGAGCCTGTATGTGCTCCTTTGTGGTCGTGTGTACCACCTTCATTCCTCATGAAATATGGGAAAGTGTCCTGGTACTGGCCATGTGTGCCAAGTCGATGGGAAATGTACCAGTACCTGGCCAGATGTGTCAATTTCCAGTAGGAACCAGTGTGTTCACCAGTGTGTATTTTCTTCATCCTATGCTAAATGGGAATTCAGGAATGTCTGTACCTCAGTAATCTGTGTTACAAGTGTGCGTAGTCCCATGGGGGTCCATCTTCATTTTGTGAATATTCCTACTTTGTTACATGAATAAAAGCCACACTCTAGAATCCCAGCTTGGTTTGGGCAATGGTGTTATTGCTTCCTTGTGTTTGGAGTTACTTGGGTGCCTCTGTCCAGAAGTGCAAACCTAGCATAGCCCTGAGCAAACATTTTCTCCCAGGGACCTGAGTTGTTGGCCATGGCAAGTGGTCCCTACCAGGTGTGTGCCTGGCAGTTGCCACACTTGGTTGTCTATTTTGCATAGTAGGCTAAGTCCACCTTGTCTATGGTGGCAAAACAGTGTACCCCACCCTCTCTTTTTTCCCCTAGTCTTGAGAGGTGTGCCTTCTAGTTAAACAAGTGGCCAGTGAGGGGGAGATTACAATTGCATGAGGCAGACAAGATTTAGAGATCAGAGCAGCAGCAAACAGTGATAAGATATCTAAACTGAACACTGCTATCACTGGCTGTCTCCCCCACTGTTAGACAACATAGGTGAGGTAATTTCCATTTTAAAAAACATTTCCATCTGCAATATTTTTGGCATGTCTTTTTTTTTGGGGGGGGTGGTATCTACTGGTCTTCTTGTATGCGCTATTTTTGTATTTGCTTTATTATTTTTAGTTTGTGATTCATATGTTTGGGTTGTAGCTTTGCTGTTTTTCTTGAAATACTGTCTAATTTACTTTTATATGTGTCTTTATTCTTGGCGTTTTGCCTTAGTATATTGTTTGCCTTAGATTTGAGGGGGTTGGCTCTGGAACAGTGGTCAAGGAGATTGTTGCTGTTGTCCCTTTCATTACTGGTGGTGGCACTGAGCCTTCTCTGAATAATAGACTCCATTTCCTAATGAGAGTGCTGAGCTTGGCCATGATGAAGATTCTCAAGACAAAGATCAGACGGTTGTGTGCAAGGATGATGAGAAGGAAAGGGAGGATGGAGAAAGGAAGGAGGATGAGGGCAGATCTCAGGAGGAGAAGGTTATTAGCTGAGCCTGGGTGGGGTGGAGATGATGGTTTAGAGTCCCCAGGAACCCAAAAAGAAACAAACAATAAGGTCATGCTGCTGAAGCTGTGGTGCTGTGAACACCACATTTATTTATTTATTTTAAATGTGCTAACTGGGAAAGGCACACTGAGCCGAGACTCGTTTCCAGGTGTGACCCAGGGGAAGGTGAGCAACAACACTGTAGATAAGTACAGGTACAAACAAGTACAAATAAAATAAATGACAGTCAGCAGGGTTACATGTTTCAAAACAGGCTAGCAATAAGTTGGAGACAGGATACGGACAAGGTTGGACTGTTCACAGTATACGAGTATGATAAATATCATAAATTACAAACTGGTAAAAGAGTGTAAAAATTCCAAGTTATGCAGATGGCAGTCAGTTCTGGCTGCAGCCAGTCTGGACTATCAGCTTAAAAGTTGGCATAGTGAACATATAACTGCATAAAAAGAAAAACACTGCAACTGGAAGGGTGTACTGGGAAAGCTGAGGAAAAGAATAAGGGTAAAGAAGTGTGGGAGGAGTAATGCTTAAAAAAGGCAATAGGAAGAACTGGAAGAGAGAGAGAGGCAGGAGCAAGGGGGGATATGAAGAAGACAGATAAGATGCTTGAGTGATGAGAAAAGAAGAGTGTTAGGAGGTTAGAAGGGAGCTGGTTCCAAAGCAGGGGGAGATGGTAAGGGAAGGCAGACTCAGCTTCAGTGGTGTGAGGATGGGAAGGGAAAAGGAGTGGGGAGCTCTCTAGTACATAGGGCATTAGAGGAGGGGAAAGGCAGCAGATAGTAAAGAAGAGAGATATGGGGGAAGCAAATTAACCAGAATTTGGCTATGAAGGAGAGTAAGTGAGTGAGTGAGTCTCCTGTGAGCAAGAGGAAGGATGGTGAGACAGGACTAGAGGGAGCAGTGATGAGTACGGGGAGGTACATTTGTAACAAAGTGAAAGAATGGGTGTTTACTCACCTGGTAAAGGTGATTGTTTTGGTTGACATCCATGGCACTCCAGACATTACCTCATGGGTTTTAGCCCACCTGATAGGCTAGTGATGCACATGACTCTAGTATCAAATTTCTTGTATATCCAGGTCCCAGAAAACCCTATTCTCCAGTTCGAATCTTCCATAGCTGAAATCAAGGTTAGTACAAGAGCAAGTACTAGAAAAAAACACTAAACCTCCTATACAATAATGCAGACTAAGGCGATATGAACATGTGAGCCAACGGCCCTAGTTTTATTTATCTATTAATACAATCTAAACTCGACCTGAAAGTGGTCGACGGTCGACAACTTGGATGTCCTTAGTGAAATAAGGCTTAGTTTCCCTCAAGGTAATTCTTTTGTTTAGTCTAATCCTGGTCACTCTGAGCACTCTGTCGGGTGGGTCATGGAGTGCGATAGATGTCAGCCAACACAATCACCTTTACCAGGCGAGTAAACACCCATTGTGATTGGTTGACCATCCATGGCACTCCAGACATTGCCTCATGGGTAGATAAGTAACAGTACTGTACATTAGGGAAATCTAGATTCAGTAGTTGCCGTATTGGTCCTTGCAAGAATAGATCCAGAAGCAAATGATTTGATACCTTTTAATGGACCAACATAGATGTAACAACAAGAACAAAGTGCTCTAGCTATCAGACCAACCAGTCCTTCTTCAGTAGCTCATGGCAGTTGTTTAGAAAATACAATACTTATAACAGCTAGATAATGCAGAAAAAAACAGAAAAAATCCCTATTGGTTTAAAATACTCATTTAAAACACAGAAGATGATGTCAGAGAAGTTTAACAGTACCATACTGCCTTCTGCCAGGAGGAACCCTGGGTCAAAGGTGCTTAGTGGAACACACATACAAAGAATCCTACTGCATATAAATTTAATTGACATAAGATAACACTGCTGAAGCAGATAACTCCTAAATCAAGCTATGAGTGTCACAGTTTGTACAAGGATGTGATTACTGAAAGGCAACCCCCACCCAGATTAAAGACAAACTAAGATTGTTATAGGGTTCATGAAGTTTCAATGTCTGCATTATAGACAAGAATTTACCAGCAAAGTTGTCTTAAAAACATCAGTGTACACACTGTGTGATGTGTAAAACCTAGCTGGACCTGTCACCCAGCTGTACTATCAAGCTAGATATAAGGCCCAAGAAATCTCAAAAACCTCAGGACTATATAAATGATAATTTAAATATAAATTGACAATATTAGTGTCAAACAAAAAACTCTAGTCGAGGAACCTCAAGGAATTAAGACCGCGTAGCCTGATATGTACTGATGTCAATATACACTGAGAATGTAACAACTTGATGTACCACAAGTGTCTAAGGAATCTGAAAAACAAACTCTTCATACAAACAATACACTCTAACCCACCCCACATCACCATAATGTGGGTGGGAGAGATACATAGCTTTAAGAAGATGTTTTCTCTCTCTCCCCTCTCTCTCTCTCTCACTTTCTCTCTCTCTCCCACAGGCACACACACACACACACACACACACACACACACACACACACTCCTAGTGAACCTTTATTCACTTCAGTTACTGTAATTGTTCCCAAAGGAATTCAACTTGTCATGAAATCCTGAGTAAAAGGGCTTATGTCTCCTAATACCTACAGAGCAAAATGTGACACTATTTAACCGTACTACTATCTGCATAGTAACATTTCCAAGGATTCTGGATAGAACTACCATGAAATAAACCTGCCACCCTCCCCAGGATAAGGTAACTAGAAGTAAATATAAAGTATGTGTGTAAGACCAGAGGTCTAACATACCTACATATCCACAAAGTACTACAATATTAGCCTAATGTAAAAAGATCTGTGCAGGACCCCCATGCAAATGAGATCACGCACCCCAATATGTACAGAGTTACAAAAATTATATGTGACAGTATATGATAACACTCCTGTATGTACAGTAGCAGGCTAGGTAATCTGAATATGGTGCAATGGAATCAATCCCACCCCCAGGCAATGATAAAAAGTAAGGAGGAATTAATATTCATTATGTGTGTGAAGTAAGAATAGTAACACATTGTAACTCCATATATCTAAATAGTGACCTACCTCAATGTGACAGCAAGCCCCACATCTGTTATATCACATACCTCACAACGCATACCCACACACATACATACATACACACACTCACAAAAATCACAAACTTAATAATCTCCACCCTACCATAAGGCTTACCCTGGAGTACTCTACCACTAAGGTTAACTTTCTGGACACCAGTAGTCACCATTAAGGATGGAACCTTACATACATGTATTTACAGGAAGCCAAAAGACAGACAGAGATACCTGCACAAGAAAAGTAATCACCCAAATCATACAAAAAAATCTGTCATATACAGTCAAGCACTCCAATGTCATCGTACTTGTTCAAATGAGGATGACAGAGATACTCATTTGGCTATGTTGAAAAACACCTTTATTGAGCAGGGACACTCTTCCAGGGAAATTGACAGGATAACGGAACAGGCAATGCAAGTACCAAGACAACAACTACTTCAATATAAAGAAAAAACAGCTACAGACAGATTACCCTTGGTAGTCACATATCATCCAGACCTTGAACGTCTGCGTAAGATTATTAAAGACCTCCACCCAATATTTAGTGAGGATGAAACCCTTAATTGTATTTTTAAGGAATTCCCACTACTATCTTTTAAACAACCACCAAATTTATCCAGCCTAATTATTAGGAGCAAACTTTCACCAGAACAGAATACCATGTCACACAATGGCACACAACCCTGCAATCAACACCCCTGTAAGACTTGTGGGCTCATTTCTACCTTGAACTGTGTGGTTACATCATAAAACAGACAATTCCAGGTGCATGGGAGTTATACATGCATGTCACAACACGTTGTTTAATTCATTCAGTGCAAGAGATGTCCACAAACAGGTTATGTTGGAGAGACACGCCAACAGCTCCGCACTAGGATGAACTTGCACAGACATACTATTGCAGCAAGGAAGACTGAAAAAACCAGTGGGGTACTACTTCTCCCAGCCTGACCACTCAATCTCAGATATGTCAGTAATGGTCTTAAAAGGAAATCTCAAAAACACACAACAGAGACGAGCTTTTGAGATTAAACTTATTTTTACATCTCAATATGGTAGCAGATGGGATGAACGTTGATCTTGGTTTTATGGGACACTACAGAAATGAACATCCACAGACCTCTTCTTCTTCAGACTGACATATTGTAGGACTTCAGCATGTGTGGGATGTGAGTGCGTGTGTGTATGTATGTGTGTGGGTATGTGTTTTGAGGTATGTGATATAACAGATGTGGGGCTTGCTGTCACATATGGAGTTATAATGTGTTACTATTCTTACTTCACACACATAATGAATATTAATTCCTCCTTACTTTTTATCTTTGCCTGGGGGTGGGATTGATTCCATTGCACCATATTCAGATTACCTAGCCTGCTACTGTACATACAGGAGTGTTATCATATACTGTCACATATAATTTTTGTAACTCTGTACATATTGGGGTGTGTGATCTAATTTCATGGGGGTCCTGCACAGATCTTTTTATATTAGGCTAATATTGTAGTAATTTGTGGATATGTAGGTATGTTAGACCTCTGGTCTTACACACATACTTTATATTTACTTCTAGTTACCTTATCCTGGAGAGGGTGGCAGGTTTATTTCATGGTAGTTCTATCCAGAATCCTTGGAAATGTTACTATGCAGATAGTAGTACGGTTAAATAGTGTCACATTTTTGCTCTGTAGGTATTAGGAGACATAAGCCCTTTTACTCAGGATTTCATGACAAGTTGAATTCCTTTGGGGAACAATTGCAGTGACTGAAGTGAATAAAGGTTCACTAGGAGAGTGTATGTGTGTGTGTGTGTGCCTGTGGGAGACAGAGAGAGAGAGAGAGAGAGAGAGAGGGAGGGAGAGAGAGAGAGAGAGAGAGAGAGACAACATCTCCTTAAAGCTATGTATCTCTCCCACCCACATTATGGTGATGTGGGTTGGGTTAGGGTGTATTGTTTGTATGAAGAGGAGGAGAGAAATTACATTTTTATCTTTTTTTCAGATTCCTTAGACACTTTTGGTACATCAAGTTGTTACATTCTCAGTGTATATTGACATCAGTACATATCAGGCTACGCGGTCTTAATTCCTTGAGGTTCCTCGACTAGAGTTTTTTGTTTGACACTAATATTGTCAATTTATATTTAAATTATCATTTATATAGTCCTGAGGTTTTTGAGATTTCTTGGGCCTTATATCTAGCTTGATAGTACAGCTGGGTGACAGGTCCAGCTAGGTTTTACACATCACACAGTGTGCACTGATGTTTTTAAGACAACTTTACTGGTAAATTCTTGTCTATAATGCAGACATTGAAACTTCATGAACCCTATAACAATCTTAGTTTGTCTTTAATCTGGGTGGGGGTTGCCTTTCAGTAATCACATCCTTATACAAACTGTGACACTCATAGCTTGATTTAGGAGTTATCTGCTTCAGCAGTGTTATCTTATGTCAATTAAATTTATATGCAGTAGGATTCTTTGTATGTGTGTTCCACTAAGCACCTTTGACCCAGGGTTCCTCCTGGCTGAAGGCAGTATGGTACTGTTAAACTTCTCTGACATCATCTTCTGTGTTTTAAATGAGTATTTTTAACCAATGGGGATTTTTTTCTGTTTTTTTCTGCATTATCTAGCTGTTATAAGTATTGTATTTTCTAAACAACTGCCATGAGCTTCTGAAGAAGGACTGGTTGGTCCAAAAGCTAGAGCACTTTGTTCTTGTTGTTACATCTATGTTGGTCCATTAAAAGGTATCAAATCATTTGCTTCTGGATCTGTACATTAGGGAGGGAGACAGAGTGGTCTAGGAGCAAGAGGAGGAGCTAGCGGCTGAGATGACCTGAGTGGCAAAAGTGGGCTATAGCCTGTACAGGTGCTCCAGTCTATAGTGTCTGGCAAATATATGGATGGAAGTTCATGTTGCCACCTTGCGGATATCTTCTGAAGACAAGTTTGCCCTTTCCACCCAAAAAGTGGCTACTGCTCTCGTGGAATGGGCCTTGATGCCCTCACTGGGTGTCAGCTGTTTAGCCCTGTAGGCTTCTTGGATGGTTCTCTTGTGCCAGCCAGCAATAGTAGTTTTAGAGGCTGCCTTGCCTTGTCTTTGTCCCCTTGTGACAATGAACAACCTCTCTGTCTTGCGTAAGGGCAAAGTTCTGGATATGTAGATGGACAGGGTGATCCCGACATCTAGATGGTGTGGGACAGGCTTATCGTCAGGTTGAGTGTCTCCTGTAAAGGTAGGCAACTCAATGGGTTGTTCCCTGTGAAAAGTGGAGGAGACCTTTGGTTGAAAGGCTGGTACTGTGCGTAGGCGTACTCCCTGAGGGGTGAACACCATGTAGGGTTCTATGTATGATAGTGCCCCTAGTTCCCCAATCCTTTAAGCTGAGCAGATAGTGACGAGGAAGCAGGTCTTCAGACCCACCCAGAACAGGTCTACTTCATGTAGTGGTTCGAAGGAGGTTGTACTGAGGGAATCTAATACCAAAGGGAGGACCCAGGGAATGATGGATGGTTTGACTCTGGGCCGTAGTACTTCCACTGCTTTCAGGAAGTGCAATGCGTCCAGGGGAGCCCATGGACTGTGTTTCCCCTATGGGACCAATGGCTGCTTCAATGGCTGAGAGCTGTACCCTGAGAAATGAGTGGGCCAACCCCTTGTCTACTCCTTGTTGAATGAATAAGAGGATGGTGGACATGTCTGCTAGTTCAGGATTCTTACCCTGTTCTCGGCACCATTTCATGAACACCGACCATTGCCTACCATAGGTAGAGGTGGTTGAGAATCTTCTCTATTGCAGCATTGTGGAGATGACTGATTTGTGATAACCTGCTCTCATCAGTCTCTTCCTCTCAGGAGCCAGGCTGTGAGTTTTAGCGTCTGTGGAGCCAAGTGTAGTACCGGTCCCTGGGTCAGCATATCTGGTTGGTAGGGTAACCTGAGACTGTCCATTGTCATAGCCAGCACCATGGGAAACCAGGTTCTCCATGGCCAGTAGGGTGCCACTAGAATGATGGTTCATAGTGATGTTCGGATCTTGGCTAGTACTTGGGGTAGCAATGGAATTGGGGGGGGAAACGTACGCCAGATCCTGAGGCCAGGGTTGCGATAGGGCATCAGTTCCCTGGGACTGGGTCTCCCTGTATCTCAAATAGAATCTCTTAACCTGTGCATTTTCCGCTGTGGCCATGAGGTCCATGGATAAAAGTCCCCAAGTCTCCTGAATTATTTTGAAGAGGCTGGGGTGGAGATGCCACTCCCCTGGGTGGACTTGTTGTCGGCTGAGCCAATCCGCTGGCACGTTGGGCTTGCTGGTGAGATGAACTGCACCGAGATGAGTGAGGTTGCTCTGTGCCCAATTGAGGATCATCACCGCATCTCTTATCATAGCTCTTCTTCTGGTACCCCCTTGCTTGCCGATGTATGCCACAGTGACTTGGTTGTCAGAACGTATCAGAACTGACTGACCAGAAATGGAGGATCTGAAAGCTCTGAGAGCATGGTATACTGCTCTCATTTCTAGGATGTTGATGAACAACTGGGCCTCTGATGTTGTCCATTGGCCCTGTGCCGTGATGTTGCCAAGGCATGCTCCCCAGCCCAATAGGCTTGCATCAGTTTCTATAGTGGCGTCGTAAGATGCCTCTAGTGGGACCCCTCGTGTGAGATTGAAATGCACTGTCCACCATGTTAGTGACTATCTCACTGATGGAGGTAATGGAACTATGACATGCAAGTTATATTCATTTGGTGATCCCCGAGTGAGGACGTAAGTCTGTAGGGGTCACATGTGCCACCTGGCCCAAGGGATCAGGTCGATGCAGGATGCCATGTAACCTAATAACTGGGCTATTCATCCCATGGTTGACTGATGGCAATCCTTCAGGTGGCCAGACAGTCTTATTAGGTTGTGAATCCTTGTTTGGGATGGTTTTGCCCATCCCTGTAATGTGTTGATCTGTGCCCCTAGGTGTTCTATCTGTTGTGTGGGCACCAAATGACTCTTGGCTTGGTTCACTACCCAGTCATGCTCCTTGAGTGCTGTCAGAGTGAGCGCGGTGTCTTGATGAGAGCACTCCTTGGAGCATGCCCGAATCAGCCAGTCGTCCAAGTAGGGGATGATATCAAGACCTTGGTCTTGGAGTCTGGCCACTAGTAGTACTGACAGCTTGGTAAACACTCTTGGCGATGAGGTAAGACCGAAGGGTAGGGCCTGATATTGGTAGTGCTGGCCTAGGATGTGGAATCTGATAGGTATGTGAAGGTATGTGTCCTTCAAATCTATGGACGTGAGGTAGTCACCTACATGGATACTGCGTAGTGTCAACTTTAGGGTGTTCATTTTTAACCTCTGGGGAACTACGTGCTGGTTGAGATGCTTCAGGTCCAGGATGGGGAGTAGTTCCCCTGATTTCTTGGGCACGAGGAAGAAAATGGAGTACACTCCTAGTTTCTGTTCGTGATGAGGGATGGCTTGTATTGCTCTGTTTTGTATCAGATCCCACAGGATTTGTTGGACCTGATGAGCTGTTGCCTTCTTTTTGGCAATGGGAGAGCTTATGAATCTGTGTGTGATGGGGGATTGGGATAACTCTATGAAGTATCCTCTCGACACCACCTATTGAACCCACTTGTCCGAGGTTGTGCAGAACCACTGGTGTCTGAAAAGTGACAATTTTTGATCCACGGGGGGACACAGATCCTGCACACAAGGAGTTCTGGTCAAGTAGTCATTGTTGTTTTCCCCTATTCCCTCTACCTCTTCCTCTGAACTTGGACCCATAGGGTCTGAAAGAGGAGGGCTGGTAGGAATGGGTGAAGGGACTGCAGTGTCTGCTGTGTGTTCCTCTGCCTCAAAATGTATTGTTCTGGTAATGGGTGTCTCTGTGTGCTTGATAAGACTTGTTTCCCCCCCCCCCGAAACCTCCACCTAGAGGAAAGGAAATAGGTGTGTCTAGTCTGATTTTTGAGTAGGTCTTTGCCCTCCTCCTTCTGTTTTAGGAATTCCTGCAGTCCCTCCCCAAATACATGTTTTCCCTTCATGGGCAAGTTTTGCAGTAATGTTTTGGATTCATTGTCAGCCTCCCATAATTTTAGCTACAACGCTCTTCTGGCACAGTTAGTGATGGCTGTAGCCCTGGCACTCAGTCTGAGGGTGTCCACTGCCATGTCAGCCAGGTATTTAGCAGCATCGAGAGTGCTTCTAACAGTTCTGCCTCTCTAGATTTGGGGTTTGCCTGCTCAAGGAGTTCTTCGAGCCACTGGATCTGGGCATGTGCTGTGTAAATGGCCATAGTAGAGGCTTTTATGGCCGTTCCTTCGATTTCAAAGGCCTTTTTCGGCATGTCCTCCACTTTCTTGTCTGTGGGGTCTTTTAATGATATAGTCCTGCATGGCAGGATGGTTTTTCTACTGAGTGCCACCACCTGAGGATCAATAGTCGGGGCTGTGCACCAGTTGCTGGCCTCTTCCTCCTTGATCGGTTACGTGTGATCCAAGTTTCTCTTGTTTGACATTCTGCTAGGTTCTGTGGATTTCTACTCCTTGTTAAAAATGTCCTTGATCGCTGAGCATACTAGGAATGTCTCCTTGATAGTCGCCTTTTGCTGAATCATGGGGTCTAACTTTGACTCTGGCTTGCCTTCTTCAACGTCAAATCCCATGGTGGCCTTGACTATTTTCATAAGTCCCAGAACCATGTCAAAGGTGCAAAGTTTTGATGTGAGCGATGGCACAGATTGTGGTTCCATGTCCTCGTCATCGGTCTCCGCCCCATCTTCCTCTTCTGGCATCTCCTTGTCTTCTCCAGAGTCTGGCTTATGGTTGTCTGGTGCTGGTTCTACCGGATCTGAACGCTCTTCATTGGCCCCCCCCCCATGATATCTGGCTCTGGAGGTGGTGTGGTAGTAGCCCTATGCTGGGTAAGGGAGTCTAGCTTCTCCATTATCTTCAGCATAAAATTCTGTTCATTGCTACCATGGCCTGCTGGTTCTGAAGTAGGCTAGACCCAGGATCCATCGAAGTAGAGCCACCGGGCCCTGGATTACTGGAGCCTATGACAGAGGTTTGTTCCAGGGACAAGTCGTCATCATGGAGACAGACGGGGCATAGGGGACCCGGAGCGTGGGGCAGGAGGGTAACACTGCAAGAAGTGCATTTCTTGGCTTTGACCACCTGGTACAGAGAGGGAGACAAAGGAGGCGTATGGTTAGGACTGTGTGACAGTGGGCCTCCAACTCAGTGGATGCCCCATATCTGTTTAATGCAGTCTTAGAAGTACAGAACGTCCTAGGGGAGAACTGCCCTGGGGCTGCTGATAACCCTTATCAGAATGAGGTTTGATCCAGGGACAAGTTGCCATTGAAAAAACTGTTAGTGGAGGGTGCATAAAGAATTATAGGTGAGGTTCAGCATGGGGGGTTGCTATAGTGAGGGACCCCACATGGAGAAGGACACTGTGGAGGTCACTATGGGGAGGGACCACCAGGTTCTTGTGATGTATATAGGGTCGCTAAGAAGAGGGACCCAATATAAACTAGGGGGAGATACCACTAGTTTGTTTTGGAAATAATATAGGGTCGCTATGGGAGGGAGCCCATATGGAGGTAGAGGAGGTGCTGGGGGAGCAAAACTTGAGCCAGGGGGCTTTGTAGGGCTGCAAGAATCATTATTTTAACCCAGGGGTCTTATTCTAGCTTCGTTCTTGGAATTGTATTATAGCCCCCACTCTGGTACAGCATGCCAGCTTCTTTGTTCATTTGCCCAGGAAACAACCAAACATGCCTCACTCCCAGGATTCCTCTAGAGGATTTAGCGTATAACCTGTCTCTGCTTGTGTAGGAAAACGAGTTGAATATGACCATTGCTTTTTTTACAGGAAGGCACCTAACCCTCGTCCCCCTCCCACTCTAGGCCCAGAAGGCAGCAAATGGCCTGGAATAATTTGTGTGGACCAGGTGGCCCAAACATAGCATGGGGATGGTGAGAAGGAGCCCCTCCTGAGAGAAATATCCTTTGAATTGGGGATTTAGATGCAGGAGGAGCTGGTACTGCCACGGGAGACACTCTTGACGTTGTGATGGCAGGAACTAGGCCATGGGAACCATGCGGCCGAGAGTGAGTGTGGGGTTGACGAACAAACCCCTTCCAAATCAAAAAAATCCCTAGAATTGGGGATTCTGTTCTAGAAGAGCTGTTTCTTTCACAGGGATGCTCTCCTTGTTGTCTTTCCCAAATGGAGACTAGTAGGGCCGCAAGATGCCGAGACCACGTGCCAGGGGAAGGGGGAGGAGCACCATGCAGCATTCAGCAGTAGGCCAGAGGCCTGAAAAACAGAGGACTGCTCCCTTAGTCTCGTAGGGCAAGCAAGAAGAGCTTGCTTTGGGTGGGTTCCCTTGTTCTCTTTTTACTGGGGTGGACAATTGCTTTTACACTCCCTCGCGAGGCTGCTGAGAAAGGAAGGGCTTGGGGTTGCCTGTCTGAGTGCTGCGCTGCCTGCGTGAGGTAAGAGGAGCAGACAGACTCCAGAACTCGTGAATAAGCGTGTGGACAAAAAAAACTTCTCACTTTGCCAAATCGTGATGCTGAAACACGTAAGAAGCGCACTAAAGGGTTCCCCTTTGTTTACTGAGGAGCAAAATAATTTTGGTTGGCTTGAAATAAGCCAAAATGGAAACAACAACTTGCAAAATAGGCCAGATAAGGCCAGGCATAACTGACTGTTAAAATAACACATCGAGATAACTACCTCTAAACAGCACCTCGAGATAAACCATCATACAACTTTGTTTATAGGCCAAATAAGTGAGAACTATATCTCAATAACAAAACAAACAACACTTGCCTCAATCATTTATAGCCAAAAATACACAATGCTGCAGATTTCCTTCCCCTTAGGGAGCCCACATAAAGAACTGCAGTAGATATGGTCATAATTTACAGTATAAACAGGTTAAGAGTTATAAATGAGAGGCCTACCTTCCTAGAGTAGAACAACAGGGATCCTGGTGTGCTAGTAGCCTGATCTGATGCATGATTTGAACTGGGGAGCAGGGGTTTCTGAGACCTGGATATACAAGAAATTTGATACTACAGTCATGTGCATCACTAGCCTATCAGGTGGGCTAAAACCCATGAGGCAATGTCTGGAGTGCCATGGATGGTCAACCAGTCACAATGCATTTAGTAGTGTCAAGCTTGGAGAGGGAGGTAGCAGAGGCAGTTGTGTAGATTATGTCAGCATAATTGAACAGTGATAGAATTATTTTGGCTACAAGTTCTCGATGTGTTGGGAGGAAGAGGCAATCCTTATGGCGGTAGAGTGCCCCAAGCTTGGGGTGAAGTTTAGTGCATATGAAACATAGAAACATAGAAGCTGACAGCAGATAAGGGCCACAAGGCCTATCCAGTCTGCTAATTTTTTCTACCTTATGAATGTGCCATATGCCTTTACTCTGTCAATGGCCTATCTATTCATACTCATCTGTATTGCTCCCTTATGCCTATCCCATGCCTGTTTGAAGCCCTGAACTGTATTCATATTCACCACTTCCTGAGGTAGACTGTTCCATGCATCCACCACCCTTTCTGTGAAAAAGAACTTCCTTACATTACCCCTTAATCGGCCTCCCTCTAATCTCATGCTGTGTCCTCTTTTACTGCTATTTTTCTTATATTGAAACATGTAAGACTCTTTCACCTTGTTAATGCCCTTAAGATATGAAGTCTATATGGGTAGAGTAGTCAAGGTGACTATCTAGCCAGACCCTGAGGTACTTGAAAGATGTAACAGAGTCCAAAGGGGAGTTGTCCAAGGCGACAGAAATGGGGAGGGTCTCATAAGTTTCTGTGATGAACCAAAAGTCATAGGGACCTATGCATGAAGGGGTGGGAATTACCATATTTCACCATTTTGAAGCTGCCCCTGAATAGCAGCCACCCTGAATAGAAGCCGCAGCTGAAAACATTTTTGTTAATAGAAGCCGCCCCTCTATTTATAGCTGCATTTTCTAAATGGCTAAATACATCAGCTAGCTGACATGATTCCTCCAGTCTCTGCCTGGTTGACTTGACACTACCCACATGGAGCATAAGCCTCTGTCCTCCCAGGGTCAAGGTCTGATGAAATTGTGCAGTGTAGTGCACACAGAGTGAGCAGAGTAAGCAGAGCAACCGCAGATCAGCAACCACGTGACAGCATGGAGAATTGGCATGCTGATCAGGGCTAAGCAAATACACAGCATTTCTGACAGAGGCCATTATCCCAGTTTACCCGTACGTGCTGTGTAACAGTCAGTCTCAGTAAACAGTGTTACTATATGGTGTTGAAAAGAGGGGCTCAGAACACAAATAAATGTTTCTACCTTTGCAGCATGGGATTCAAAGGCAATTTTGGTAATCTTGATGGCAGATTATCAAGGGTGTTTATCAATTAAAGCCGCTCCCGAACTGTAGCCACCCCCATTTGGTTAGAAGTCGTGGCTCAAAATAGAAAAATGCATTAGAAGCCGCGGCTTCTAAACAACGAAATATGGTACACTCAGGAGGCGCGTATCCCACCTGGGTAGCTTCACGGCCCCAGACAGGTGCAGGGTGTATGGTACTCACTACCACATGCACCTGTGAGGCACCTGTCCATAGCCCCCCCCCAGAGAGTAGGACTGTGCAGGGAGGCCGGGACGGAGTAGCGGACTCAGGCGGACAACCAATTGGATGCCCATCCCGGGTCCAGTAGTGGATATCTTGCACATGTAGGTGCAGGTCCAGGTGTGTGAATAGCTCCTGCAGGCATCCGGAGCCACACGGCCATGCCACTGTGTCCGGTAGTCCCCGCTGCTTGAGCCCATCCCTGTGGCCAGAAGTCCCCCTTCATCAGCAACCCTACCCCCCTCCCTTAAGCCAGGGAACCCCCCACACAGACAGCAGTGCCCCAATCCCATTCAGTTACAGATTCAACCCCCCCGGAGAGGCCCAGCCCAGAGAGCGGCAATGACTCCCCTGTCCTGGCATCAGTAGGCAAACCCTCCACACACACCACAAGAGTACCTCATCCCCAGTCCTGGCAGGGAGTGTCCTCCCAAATGCACAACACTGCCCTGGCCCCCGACCCTTAATCCCGGCACCCCTGACATGTCATTGGTGGACAGTGTACCCCCCAACCAGCAGCACCGACAACACCACCCATGACCCCTGTACCCACATGTCAGTGCCACAGCTATTGAGGACAAGCAGCACACCCCTCCACACACCTCCTTGGCTGCCTGCCATCCAACTTGATGCTGGAAGTGCACCACCTATAAATAGGTGGTGCACTCTCAACATCAGTTGGACGGTGGGCGGCCCAAGAGGTGTGTGGAGGGATGAGCTGCTTACCATCAATAGCCATGGCACTGACATGTGGGTATGGGGTCAGGTATGGTGTTGTCAGTGCCACAGGGGATACACTGTACACCAATGACATGGCAGGCGTGCCGGTTTTGGGGGGTGGGACACAGGCATATGGTTGGGGAACAGGGTGGTGTTGTGCATTGGGAGCACTCCCTGCCAGGGCTGGGGATGGGTAACACTTGTGGTGTGTGGGGGGTTGCCTACTGGTGCCAGGATGGGTGGGGGAGTCACTGCCATGCTCACTGGGGCCGGACCTCTGCTGGGGGGGCTCCTTGATGCCGGGATCAGCGGGGGCACATTGTGTTGGGTGGATGATCACCACATCATGCTGGGACCGGAGAGGGATCGTTCTGTTGGGGGGGGTGACTACCTCTGCAGACATGGACCGGCAGGGACCCACTGTGTGTGCAAGCCTGGCCACATATCACAGTTATGGCAGGATCCCCCCTGGCATAAACAGCACCCTCCTATGCCCCCAGTGCACAGCACACCTTAGTGAATGGTGCAAAGTGCAGGCATGCCCCTGACACACTGCTGTCCATGTGGCCAGGGGATCGGATGCATAACTGACATCCATGCTGTTTATGAATACTGCCAGAGGTCCGTGGGAACCCACTGCATGGCATTCATGTGTAGCTATGCATATGCGCCCAATTTCCATGGCATGTAGGTATCGTTTTCCTGTTGATACTGTTGATCCAGTACTGCAAGAGTCACACACTGTCGCAGTGCAGACATCAGCAACAAAAACACCCATTGCCACCCCTCTATTGTTCCAGTACTGCCATCATAAAAAATCAAGGGTTACAAAATCCCTGTTTGGGATTTTTACATGCTGGTCCCAGCTGACATAACAGTGGCTATCTGTGTGTCAAGCATGAATTTTCCATCCCTTAACATCTTCATTTGGCAAGGCATCCCCAAGTGTCAGTGAAATAGTCCCGGTGGATGCAGGGTAGACTGTGGAGGACTATTATGCAGATAAGGAGGAGTCTGTTGAATTGCCTAGCAGTGGCCATAATGGCAGTGGTGGGTTGAGTACTAATAGTAGTAGCCTTTATTTTTTTATGGTACCCTTCCCCAGAGGCTCAGGGTGCCAGTACAATAAAACAAAGATAGCAGCAAATAACAATACATTACACTCCCAATTTAAATAACAATAATAAATAAAATCTCAATATATCATAATTTATTTATGTTCTTTATTTTTTTATTTATTTGTATTTTGGATGACACCTTTGAGCCGAGGGCTCTTTTACAAAGGTTCCACGTCAAGGCAATAAGGACAATAAGGTACAAAACATAACGTAACATGATCATTACAATGGAACTTACAAAAAAAAGACAGGTAAGGTTACAATAATAGCAGCCAAAGGCATTGTCAAGTTCCAGCTACTAGCTAAAAGGCACTGCAGAACATCTCAGTTGTTCGCACTATAGTGACGAATTAGGGATTCTCACTTCTCATATACCTGTGTTTTAAGCTCCCTTTTAAAAGGCCTGTAATGAGGAGGCCTGGCTCAGGGCACTTGGGAGGGAAGTCCCCCAAGGTTTTGAGTATAGCCCTGAGAATAATCAAGAGGCCTTCATTGGTGGAGTGGAGGGGGCATGTAGGCATGTAAGAGTGAAGGAGATCACACAAGTATCCCAGGCCCAGCATGTGTAAGGCCTTATAAGTTAGTAACCCAACTTCATAGGAGATGTGTCACTTAAGCAGCAGCCAGTAGAGTTCACGCAGTGCTGTGGAGATTTAACTAAACCTCAGAAGGCCAGTCAACAATCTAGCAGCTGCATTCTGCACCAATTGCAGGTGCTGTAATGTACCTCCACTGACACCAAGGTAAAGAGTATGACAGTAGTCCAGCTGCAAGGTCAGAAAAGCATTCACCAGTGAGGCCAAGTCCTCTGGGGAGATAAAGGATCAAATCTGGCTGATGATCCTAAGATGATAAAAGCTGTTCTGGACTACTGTTGACACCTGAGCCTCAACTGTGAGCCACTCATCCAGAATGACACCCATATTCTTCACCTTCACAGCAGCCAAAAGCCTATGGATGCTGAGCCAAAGTCCATCTCCCTCTCAGCAGCTGCCACTCATCCCGTCCAACCTTGTTCAACCACCTGTACTTTAGTTTTGTAGGAGTTGAGTCTCAGTCAGCTTGATGACATCCAGTCCTGGATCCCAGTCAAGCACTGATTTAGCACATATACCTTGCCATATGTGTTGGAAGCAAAATACAAACAGAGTTGAGTATCATCTGCATAGCAATGAAACCCAACTCCATGCTGTCTAATGATCCTGCCCAGGGATGGCATGTAAACCACAAACAACATGGGCAAAGCAACCAGAGGCACCCAAGCACAGCAACCCAATCCAGAAAACACTCCCAAATCACTGCCTTCATTTGAGCAGCATTTATGTATCCCCCCTAGAGTCAAATGCTACTCCACCAGCCATGCTGCCATGTAGAGACCCTGCACTGTATAGCATGTGGAACCCCCTCTGTGGTGTGTGTGCTTTTTGTGCACAGTCTTCCAGTTCTTTTTGGGCCTCTAATTAAATAGTTAATATGCCTGTGCCCCATTGTCGGGGACTCCATGGGTTGGAAGTCAACATGGGTGCACAGGGGTATAAAACCCAATGTTTGGCACCAAGGGATGGAGCCCGTGCAGAGTTCAAATGTGGCACAGGCAGAGTGTGAGAGAGCAAGGGTGATTGCCTACTCTCGGGAAGATCTGTGGATTCCGTGAGTGGAAAGGGCAGCAAAGGTGGTGAGTGACGTGACGGCAGCGACTAGAATGGGTCGGGACTTGCCACTGAAATGTTGCCCCTTGCTATGTTTCCTTCAGCAGGGCTGTATTTCAAATCTGGCTGGAGAGAAAGAGAAGAGTAGCAGGACAGTGCACGGGAGAGTGAGTTGCCAGTTTTGTTAGATGAAGAGAGAGACCTGTGGGAGAGGATGGAGCCCAGGAACAGTGGGGCAAATGCCGGTCTCAGAGCAATAAGGCCAATCTGGTTGTGGCAGCTCCACTGGACCTTGTGCAGCACAAGCAAATTAAAAGAGAGAGAGAGAGAGAGAGAGAGGAATGGTACCCAGTAAAAAGGAAGGCAAACCCAGTTGTGGCCATGTGTGTGGGGACGTCTGGCCCAGTGCCTATGGTGGGAGTTGCCACACCCACATCCTGAGGTGTGTCCTGCAGAGAAGGGGAGAGAAGAGAAGTAGTCCTGATTTGAGATGGCTTGTTCTGTGATCCTGTCTCGAACCCAGTGATGAGAGAGATGAGAGAGGGAGTGGACTAACTAGTTTCTGCTGCTGCCTGTTGGGAGGGTCATCTCAGCCCTGAAGTAATGATACCTAGAACTGTTTTAGTAGCCTTCATGGCCCAGAAGATATATGTCATGAAATCTTGGTGAGGTTCAGCTAGGCCATGTGTAACCATTGCTTTCTAACCCCTTGAAGCGTGACCTCCACGGTCAAGACTAATGAACTGTTTAAATAGCGCCATGAAGTTGTGTTTACTAATTACAGCAAATGGAATCTCTGCTTATTTGAAGTTGCTTTGTTCTGGACCTCAATTATTTCATTTTAGTCTGTTTGCCAGTAACCTTAAAAATTTATTGTAGCCCAGCACCAGAAGATGGCAACCTCCAGATCCATTCAATGCCAGCCATCTCAGTAAGAAAAAAACTGTTTCTACTGTTGTGAGCACCTCTCCCTTTAAGTAACACCAGGTATGCCCCTAGACAACTTGGACAAGGGGTTTACACATGTTTGAGAGTAATACAAAATATCAGTCAAATCATGCTATTGCACAGGAACTGAATGCAGCAACCACTGAAATGCTGGCAACTGACCTACTGCCATTCTCTTTCATGGAAACATGGGATTTCGAAGGTTGGGACTGTGTCAAGCACAGCAATACATGCCCTACTGCATTCTACATCCCCATACATATATCTTAATATGGATATGTGGAGTAGTAGTCAAACAGGTGGCAGCTCCTGTCTGTGCATTACAACCCATTGGACACAGGTACCTGGGGTAGTATTTGACTATAGGTATGGGAAAAATAGTAGTAATCCCACTTGTAGCTGTAGCAATACTCCAGGCATTTGCCAGCAGTCGGGCAGTGAAGAGTGTATCTTGATCACACATGGGTTAGAAAATGCTAGAATTTCACCTGACCAAGAATGATGAGTGGCTGCACCCTCATGCATTGGAAGCAGGTTTCATTGCAAGCCACAATGGCTTGAATGTAGTGAAATACATTGGCAAGGTTTTTTTTCTCAAAGGTCCATGTCTGGCACATTGTATTAATTTTATTTGTGCAGAAGTTTCTATCATATCCTGATATCACATCCATGTTGACTCTGGCCCATAGCAACTGTGCCCACTTTGACTATTTCAGAAAGGCCTGTGACTAACTAAGGCACCTGCAGATCAGAACAAATTGCCTCAGCACGGCATGAAACTGGCAGCCAGATGGAACATTACACTGTATGCGCTTAAGCACTTGTATGAGCAGTACAAGGCCATATCTGAATATCTGCTGTTGTACAAGTCATGACAGTGCTGGAGTACCATTGTCTCTGACAACAGATCAATGGCTACTAGCGAATGCCCTGATCGTGATTCTATGGCCCTTCAAACATGTAGCACAGGCAATGAGTGGGGACACAGCTTGTATCAGTTAGGCCATCCCACTTCTATTGGTGCCAAGGCAAATGTTGAATTACGGTAGGTTGTGGAGGCTGGTGCTGATACTGGAAACTGCCTTAATGGAACACATGCCCCATGTTTTTGACTGCAATACCCTTATTTCTGACATTCTGTATAGGGGATAGAAATACATTTAGAGAACTGAGTGGAGCAAGAGAAGACTATAAGAAATTTTTAAAGGGCTAACAAAGATGCTACCAATTAAATCAATGACAAATTATTCTAAAAATTATTGAAAACAAGGATCAACAATCATATTGGCTTATGGTTGCTGATGGTACCAATAATAGCAAATTTGTTCTAGATACTTATATTCTGATAAATCAGTGGATAACACACTATACTAGCATTTTTTATGATCCGGTGGTTAGCTAGTTAATATTGCAGTGTGAGAGCACCATCAATATATTACAGTTTAAAGCATTTACATTTCAAGAAGTTTACGTTTTCATTGTTTCATGAAAAGGAAAAAAAGCACCAGAACCAGATTTGATTCCCCATGAAGTTCTTCTGCTTGCTTCATCCTTGTGGACTAAGGATCTATTGACCTATTTTAATACTTGTATACTAGATAGAAACATCCCCAGTTCTTGGAAAGTGTCTATTATTTTTTCAGTTTGTAAAAAAGGTGACAAAATGTAGCCAAGGGTATACAGATCCATATCATTGTTGGATATATCTGGAAAAATTTTCTCTACAGTAATATTTTCAAGATTAATGGAACAAGTTGAGAAACTAGGAGGGCTATCAGAACTACAAGTGGGTTGCTGGCCCTCTGGCGCAGTGGTAGGATTACCGCAGGTGGTGCAAGTGACCCGGGTTCAGGAATGGACTCGGGTGGCTGGAGGATCAGCAAGGGGGAGGAGGATTGAGCACCCATAGAATGCTCTTCTTCTCCAGGGGAGGGTGGGTTGTCTGCTCCACTAATCTACCGCCACCTGGGTGACCATGGGAGGTGGTGCAGCGGGACACTGTATGGAAGGGAGGATGTCAGCTGGGAGTCAGAGCATCAGCACGTTATGATGTGTCCCACCCCTTGACTCCCCATGTGTGCCAATGTCCATGGGGGATGACATCAGAAACAAGGAAAAAATGGACCCTTGGATGCCGGCGTAGATAGGGAGCTAGCTCCCAGACACCGTAACCTGGCTCTCATGGGGGACCACTCAGACCACCCAACACACACTCTAATGGACTGGAGGGGGAAGTCCTGGGATCCCCCCCTCCCTGCCCAAGGAGGTAGGCCGAGGTAGCATGGGGTGGATCTGGTGGCTCCCCAAGAGGTACCAGAGGAAGGCAGAGTGAGCATAAGATCCCCAGAAGGGAGAGGCATCCAAGGTGAGAAGGGGGCAAAGAAAAAGAACTACAAGTGGGATTCTACCCTGAATACAATATGACTGACAACATATTTGTCCTAATGCATCTTTTTGAAAATACGTTATTCTGAGAAAACAAAAATTGTATGTGGCCTTCATAGATTTTAGTTCTGCCTGTAATACCATCTCTAGAACTATTCTCTGGAAAACCATGCTTTTATGGGGGATAGAACCTGAATTAATTAGCATTATTAGGAAGCTTTATACATATACTTGGACCCAAATTAGAATGGGGAAGTATGGACATCTTTCTAGCTGTATAGCAATCAACAAAAGTGTAAGGCAGGGATGTGTGTTAGCATCATTATTATTTTGCATCTACATCAACAACCTTTTAGTGCAATTGGTACTTTCAGTCTAAGACTCATCCCAAGTTGATAATAAGTGTTGCTAGCTTACGTTGATGACTTGGCACTAATAGCACTATCATACTCTGGCCTACAGAAGAAGCTGAATTTATTAAAGATATATGTAGAAAAGAATAACTTACAGATAAATGAGTCAGAATGTGACATTCTGATTTTTGAGTCCAAAAAGCAAACTTTGAGCTGGAGAATAGGTTAACAGATACTTAATACAGTGAATTCATATGATTATTTAGGACTTATCTTCTCGAATAATGGATCTTGGAATAAACATAATAAACACTTAAAATTAAAACAAACTGTGGGCTCACTAATGAAATGTAATTACAAATATGGGGGCAACTCGGTGAGACCTTTGCTGATAGCTATAAGGGCCAAATACTTCTCCCAGATAGTATGCAAGGCTAAAGTAAGGAATTCAGATAAAATGGACTTCTTAGAAGTCCCACTTAAAAAGTTATATAAGGCAGCACTGGGACTTGGTATGTCAACTCCAGCCACCTTGGTTAGAGCAGAATATGGCATGATTAGCCCCAAAGAACTGGTTGATGCCACAGAAATTAATTAATGGATTAAGCTAACCAGAATGAATATTCACAGACCGCCACACATGTTTTACAGAAAAAATAGCTTGCAATCATTTGGTTGTACTCAATCAAAGTGGCTGAAAAATCTTGAAAATGTATGCAGTTTATATAATTTACAAATTTTGAAAGGATGTGTGGGCAAGAGGATTTTGATTGTCTTAAAATATAGGAAGTATGTCACAAATAGACTTATTAACTTTCATAAACTTAGTGACTTAGAAAAGATATCACATTTAAAATCTCACTCTGGACTATATTAAATGATAATAGGCATGTCTACAGGTATTACCTAGATGTTGTAACTGATTACACGAATTGTAAATTATATACCAAATATTGCCTGGAACTTTTCCAGTCTAACATCTTAAAAGCTAGATATTTGAAACTAACAGAGCCAGCTGATGGACTTCATGACTACTCAAAATCTGAACCAAAAGATATTTTTCATGTGATGTTTTCCTGTAGGTGGTACAATAAGGCTAGGAATTATTGGTTACAGCCCATATGGAACTCAGTACAAATTTGTGACAAGAACACTTTGCTTCTTATCATGTTCACTGTATATGATAAACAAATGGTAAGCAAGGTAGCAGGCTATTTAAAGGCCATTTCTCTTATAAGATTATGATATGGTAAATGACATTTATCCCATTATAGGAATAATTGAGGTGAACTTATAGGGGTATCTACATTGTACATAGATACATAGATACATAGACAGTGTCGGCAGATAAGGGCCTATGGCCCACCCAGTCTGCCCATTTAAGTTTGTAAGTTTCAGTTTTCATGGCACTGTATGTATTCTAATAATGTACTGAAAACTGGATTTCAGGTGCTAAATAAATCAAATGAATAGACATAATCTATGTATTAAACCCTTCCTTTAAGTCTTGTAGAATATGTACTTGGAGTGTCTCGAAACGTTTTTATTGATTTTGTTTCATATTGTATTCTGTATGTATTTGCATCGATAATCATGCAATTATTTTTGTAAAGGTCTTTGACTGGACAAATAAAGTTTATAATGATGGCATTCTGCAGTATGCAGATTTTGGGACTGCCACCATGTTTTGACCCATGATATAAGCATGGCCTGTCATCAATACTTGAAGGAGGGCATGATAAGGTCCAACATTTAACCAATCTCCTAATGAAACATGTATGTGGGGCATAGATGCTATAGTCAACAGTTATCTAAGGCACAACATGAAACTCAACAAAGACTGGGTATTGCTATCACCACAAATGATAAACAGGCTGATAAAACACACAAGGTACAAGAAAAAAATCCCAACAAATGCACTTTAGGGTGTTTTGTATTAGGTGGATATTGAAGATGTTGAGTAAAAGGTGAAGGATGAGGCTGATGATGAGGCAGCACAATGGATGATGAATGCATATATGGCAAACAAGAGACACGTTGCCATCACAGAAGAACCCTTGCAGTACTGGGGTAGCAAAGTTACTGACTGGTCCACACTGACCTCAGTAGCCATTATATACCTGAGCTGTACACCCTCGAGTTTCATCGTGGCACGTGTACAGTATTTGGTTCTGCATGCAATTGTGCGTGACAGACATTCAAATCTGTCACCAAGAAATGTAGAAATGCTGATATTTATTAAAATGAATGCAGAACACATTCTACACAACACAGTCTTTCTGCATTTCTACCACATGAAGGTGACAGTGGTGGTGATGAACCAGAAGAGCCTGAGGTTGTCAGCACTGGCAAGTTGCCTAATACTGAGGTCACTGAAGCACGGATGGAGAAATAATTTCCATGTGGGGATAACTCCAGTCTGGAAGACTGTGAAGGCTGTTTCCTTGATAAGGATGATTGAAGTATAAAAATGTGTTATGTCCATCACTTTCTTCTCATCAGATGAATCCTTTTTGTAATGATTCAGTTTAGTTTTTATTTTGTTTTCCCCAAGTTGTGATACTGTTCCCAATGTATACGATGTCCTCCCATTCAAATGACCCCTCCTACAGCAAGCAAGCCATCTCCATCTTCTCCACTAGATTGCTGATGTGGTCAACACTGTCACATCTTGCTCAAAAAATTGCTGAACAATAACAGAAAAAAAAAGAAACAGAAGCAGAAGACTGTTAGAGATTAGAGTGGTAGATATGAGACGAATAACATTTAAGCATTTAAAAGATGAAAAAAAAAACAGTACTTTCCTTTCTGGGTCAGCAACATTGCTAAATTCAAAAAATAGATCATGGCCAGACTTATGCAGCCACAGGATTTCTTCACCCTAGTGATAATACCTGAAAAGAGCGAAACATTAACAAAAGATGGTTAGAAATACAATGAATTACATTCCCCTCCCACCTCTCACCAGCAAAAACAAAAAGAAAAAAATATATATAATTATCTTAGCTGGTAGGTCACAACAAGTTGAAACCTGAGTCAAAGATTAATATCCAGATCTGGGGTGCAAAGCAACCATATCATTTTATTCATTCAGTGGTTGTAGACTAGAGGCTGAATTGTAAAGCAGCCCTTAGAGTGATGCAAGTTGCGTCACTCTAGGGCTGCAGAAAACACCAAGTGCATCAGGGACCCTGCACCCAGTTTTATAAAAGGCATGGTCCCTGTGCCAAACACCCATTGCTACAGATGCAGGTTTGCGCCAAACATTTGGTGCACCTGCGGCGACAGATGCAATAATCTGACTCCCCTGCCTGGTACAACATTAGAAGGGCCACAAGGGTTGAAAAGTGAATCTGCATGCCAAGAGGGGTTCCAGAAGGAGCATGATGGGTGTCATAGGAGGCATCAGGGAGACAGCAGCAGGCACTGCCAGGGTTGTGTGGTGACACCCTATGGGGATGCCTTGTGGAAAGCTACACAGTCGATAGGATGGAACCACTTCCTGGGGGGTTGGCAGGGATGGACACTGATGTGGACCCTGGCAGGCACAGCCCTGGCACCTACCCCATAGTTGCAACATGCATGACAAAGAGAAAATAATATACTGTGCTTTAACTCCAAGTGTCCACTAAAGTGCTTTACAAGAGTCTGTGGTCTGGAGGGAGCCATACACAGCAGCAATAGCAAACAAATTCTAAGAGCCTATCTCATTTTGGGGCCTCATGAGAGTATTTCTAGCCATGAGAATGTATTAGACTGAATATCTTGGCACTAAGGTGCATCCTGCAGTGGGAAAATACAGGGAACTGAGAAATTAATGTATTGTGCTTCAATACCAACTAGCCACTAAAGTGCTTTATAAGATATGCTGGGGACGAGGACTCACATCAGCAGCACCAGCACATAAATTCTGGGAGCCCATTTCATTTTGGGGTATCATGAGAATATTAATAGGTAAGAGAATTTACTAGACTGTGAAATTTCTCAGCACTAAGTTACATCCTGCTATGGAAAAATGCGGAGAATTGAGAATTTAATGTATAATACTTTAACACTAACTGGACATGAAAGTGCTATTCAGAAATATAGGAACTTCTTGTCTCAGAACAGGAAGATCTGGAGCTAAAAGGGCACAGAGACAGTACGTAAGTAGGGAGAGAAAAAAAAAAGAAACAAACTGAGGAAAGAGTAAGTATTCCAAACAACAATTAGGGGGCAAGCAATAAGACGTGATGGGAGTGGTGCAGTGCAGTGGCTGTGGAGCAGCAGTCTTCCGGCAGATGTTCTGGAGGATGCAGTGTTGTCCCATCTGCAGGCACCTCTCTGGGCTGAGGGAGGAGATTGCTCATCTCCAGGCTGAGTTGTCCAGGATTTGTGGGACCTACTCTCCCACCCAGGGACCACCAGGGTCACTGCTGTTGCCTCAGAGGTTGCCAAAAAAGAGGAGCAGTTGGACCACAGTGGGCTCAGGGAGGGTGAGGGTGGTGGAAGAGAGGTGCATCCCTCCAGTTGTACCTCTCCACAATTTCTATGCGGTTCTGGAAAAGTGTGGCTCCTCTAGGGAGGCACCCACAGTGGAGACCGAGGAGGCTGGTAAGCTCCCACAAAGGAGACCCACAGGAGGGTGGCATGGGATCCCACAGGGAAGAACAACTCTTGGTGGGGACTCCATTGTTAGGAAGGTAGAACTGGGAGAGGTAGGGAGAGGAGGTAGGTGCCTGCCTGGCACCATGGCTTGGAGGGACAGGAGGCGAATCCTCAGGATTGCAGGAGCAAGCTGCATGGGGAGGGCTGGATGTCATTGTCCACCTAGGGACAAATGACCTGGCTAAGAAAGGGATCAGGCAGTGCAAGAATCATTTGTGGAGATGGGAGGGGCCTTAGACCACAGCAAACAGCACGGTAACCTTCTGGAGGTGCTGCCTGTCTATAGCACGGTGAGGCTAGGGTGCTCCACACCATGGGATTCAATCAGTGGTTGAAACACTGGTGCAGAGCTCAGGGATTTGGCTTCATTGGGGACTGGGGGTCCACCTGGAGGGATGCAGGTCTATACTGGCGTGATGGTCTACATCTGTCCAGTAGGGTAACCAGGATCACAAGTGATAGGTTTAAATGCTTCATTGGCAAGCATTTAAACTAGCCAAGGGGGGGAGGCACTGGAGAGGAGCAGGGAAATCCTAGCCCCCCCCCAAAAAAATCATGGTACTAAGTGAGGTAGACACCAACATAGAGATGTCAATAGGGAGAAGCACTGGGGTAAATGGAGAAAGTAACAAACACAATAAGGACAGAGATGGGGCAAAAAGGGGTAAGGCCATCAAGAAATGGAGGGTAATGAGTACCAACGCCTGTAGTCTGGGCAACAAGCTCCCTGAACTGGTGGCCTTGATGGAAGAGGGATGCCTGGATATAATAGCAGTCACAGAAACATGGTACACAGAGAACCATGACTGGGAGACTGGGATGTTAACATACCAGGGTACACAACCTACAGGAGAGACAGCGAGTGGAGAAGAAGGGGAGGAGTAGCTCTCTATGTAAGGGAAGGAATAAAAGCAGCTGAACAAAAGAGTAAACAGGGAGGAGAGGAGGCACTGTGGGTCACCTTAGAGACTAGAAATGCCACCACAATCCACACAGGGGTTGTATACAGACCCCCATGGCAGGGGAAGGGAATGGACAAGGATATGATCGAAGGCATACTTAGGATGGCAGAGAAAGGGGAGATACTGTTGCTGGGGGACCTTAACATGCCAGAAGTTAACTGGAGCACCTTTGCTGCAGCCACATCCAAAAGCAGGGTCATTCTCGATGCCCTTCAGGTGGCATGCCTCAGACAGCTGGTTTTGGAACCTACTCATGAGGGAGCAATCTTAGACCTTGTACTCTCAAATGGGAACAGTGAGAGGATCTCAGATCTAAAAGTGGGTAGCCATTTGGGAACAAGTGACCACCAAACAGTGTGGTTCACAATAAACTCAGCTACAGAGTCAAGCCATACAAAAGTGAGGGTTCTGGACTTCAGGAGGGCTGACTTTGGCAAGATGGGAGAGTGCCTTAGAAAAGCACTAGCAAACAGGCAAGAAGGAGGGGTGAAGCAACAATGGGGAAATATCAATGTAACCCCCGGACCCCTGCCTTTTAGCAAAATGACAGGTGGCATGCTGTTGAAGCTGACAACAGTACCTAGTGGGGACTGGATTTGGGGAGGATTAGGTTACTCAGCACAGGGGGCCTAGGTTTGGCTACTGTGCACAGGGGCACGCAAGTAAATCCGAACACAGGAAGCAATAACTGTAATGTCCAAAACCAGGAATGGAAGTCTACAGTGTGGCTTTTATTCACATCCAAGCTGAACAAACAAAGCATAGACGGCCCCCCACGGGGCTACATTCCTGGTAATGCAGATTAGAGACAACAGAACACTTCTTCACATTTCAGTCCTGAGGCTCTGAACCCACCAGGCACATAGCCCAGACTTGCACGCAGCTTTGGGTACACAGCCCGACTTGTACACTACTTGAGTTTTCCCCACTGGCCACTTGATCCGTGGTCCATTTTGGGAAATGAACCAGTTTTCCAATTGGTGGCTCCTCAAACCACCTTAGAGCCTTCGACTCCTAGAGGGAATTTTCCTTCCAATCCCACGTCTGGGTACTTCCCTCATCACTGGTCAAGTGCATGAGGCAAAGTAGAAATCCACAGAGCAAATCTGTAGAGGTGGACCTGGTTACTAAAGATGGGGGTATCTCCCACCTCCAGCTCCCACAATCCATACCCGGCCATTTCTCAGGAAACTAAACAACTCTTTTCTGAAAGCTTGGTAATGTAGATTACTGGGTAGACATATGTCATATCTCTTCTACATGTCTTGACTTTCCCTTATGTGCTGGACTTGAACATACTTTTACCTTTGGCTAAGCCTAGTACTCTAGGCCTCCCACTACTTCAGTAGTTCAATCCCCACTATTACACAAATCTCAGGGTGAAAACATGGGCCCTTTAGAAAGAGCAAAAACTCACCCTCCGGTTGCAGGTGCCCCACAAGCGAATCACGAATCTTCTTGTTTCCCAAAACTCTTGGACCAAATAGGCAACTTCTCCACTAGCAGAAGCCAGGGGATTGCCCCTGGAAAATGCAGGACAACCTTTCCTGCCCCATCCCCTGAGGGATGGGGCACTGAGACCTGAATCAGCGGTCTCCACCACTTTAAAACTAGCTTCTGCGTCTCTCTTTAAGTGGAAACACACACCTTTCCCTAATGGTAGCCCTATTTCAGGACTGAGGCTCCAAGAGCCTAATCACAGAGCTGCTGTGCTCCTCTCTCAGCAAGCTCCAAACTCCAACTGACCTACAGACTACTGTTCAAACCTCCCAACATTCTACTCCAACTCCCTACTGTAGATTCCATTGTGGCACATGCAGCTGCAACAGTTCTATGGTGATGTCATCCCTCAGTCTCAGCTGAGACTGAGAACAGAGTGAGACAGTGTGAAACCCATTTAACTGGAGTTTCACAAGCTGCCTTCCCTGCCTACCACTAGGTCTTACTGGGATTCTAGTAACCCCGGGTAACAAAGGGGTTACATCAAAATTACCATCACAGAGGCAACAAGCCTTTGTGTGAAGCAAATTAAAAAATCAAAATGAAAGAAAAAGCCACTATGGTTCTCAAAAGAGGTGGTGGTGAAGGTTAGGGAGAAAAAGATAGCATTTAGGAAGTATAAGGAAACACAGAAGGAGCAGGACAGAGAACTGAACCAGTTAAGGCAGAAGGAAGCAGGGAGGGTAGTCAGAATAGCAAAGGCCCAAACTGAGGAAAAGATAGCCAACTCGGTTGAGAAGGGGGATAAAACCTTTTATAGGTATATTAGGGAGTGTAGAAAGGCAAAGGGGAGGGATAGTGAGGCTGAATAGAATGGACAGTGGGTGGGCAGAGAGGGACAGTGAAAAAGCAGGGATACTGAATGAATACTTCTGTTTAGTATTCACAAAAGAGGAGGTGGGGAGGTGCCTAATCCAATTAACAGGAGAACTCTGAATAGGGGGGTCGATCCCAGTCCTTTCACAGAAGAAAGGGTTCTGCAAGAACTCCTAAAACTGAAGGTGGACAAAGCAATGGGGCCAGATGGAATTCACCACAGAATTCTAAAAGAATTAAGCAGAGAACTAGTGACACCACTGACTACCCTTTTTAACAAATCATGGGAGGATGGTGTGGTACCTGAGGACTGGAGTAAGGCAGATGTGATTCCCCTTCACAAAAGTGGGACCAAGACAGAGGCAGGAAACTACAGACCTGTCAGTTTGACCTCTGTGGTAGGGAAAGTGATGGAATCACTTCTGAAGGAAAGAATTGTTGAGTACCTAGAGGTCAGTGGGGCACTGGACGCAAGGCAGCATGGGTTCACAGTGGGAACGTCATGTCAGATGAATCTAATTGATTTCTTTGACTGGGTGACCAAAGTAGTAGACCAGGGAGGGGCTGTGGACATGGCCTACCTAGACTTTAGCAAGCCATTTGACACAGTCCCACACAAAAGATTAACAGTCAAATTAACCAGCCTGGGTGTTGGTCCCAGGGTGGTAGCCTGGGTAAAACATTGGCTGGACAACAGGACACAGAAGGTAATTGTAAATGGAGTCCATTCTGAAGAAAGAGGGGTTACTAGTGGGGTACCGCAGGGTTCAGTACTGGGTCCAGTCCTTTTTAATGTCTTTATAAGAGACATTGCAGAGGGACTGGAAGGAAAAGTATGCCTTTTTGCAGATGACTCAAAGATCTGCAACAGGTTGATACACAAGGAGGAGTGGAAAGGATGAGAAGGGACTTGGCAAGGTTGGAGGAATGGTCAGAAGTATGGCAGCTAGGATTCAATGCAAAAAAGTGCAAAATAATGCACCTGGGAAACAAAAATCCAGGGGAAGATTACACAATGGGGGGGGGGAGGTAGTAGCAACAACAAAAATGGAAAGGGACCTGGGGGTAATCATAGTAAATGACCTTAAGGTTGACAAGCAATGTGAGAAGGCAGTAGGGAGGGCTGGGGGATACTGGGATGTATAGGGAGAGGCATCACCAGCAGAAAACAGGAAGTTGTTATCCCCTGTACAGACAGTTGGTGAGACCCCATCTGGAGTACTGTGTCCAGTTCTGGAGACCCCATTTCTGCAAGGACATAGACAGGATGGAGGCAGTTCAGAGGAGGGCAACTAAAATGGTGCAGGGGCCAGTCCGGTGGCATAAAAGGTTGAGGCGCTGGCACCTTACCTCGATCAATGCCTGCGACCCGGGTTCAGGAATGGACTCGGGATGCCCAGGGCTGGTAGGAGTGGAAGAGGATCGAGCATCTGTAGGACTGCTCTCCTCTCCTGGGGTGGGTAGCGGACTGTCATCGCACCACAGTGGCCTCTGGTGGAGACCAGGAGCACTGCTGATGCATGCAGGAGGGATCACCAAGAAAAGCAGAAATAACGCTTCACAGCAACTGGATGATGGCTGCCGGGTTCTCCGAGGTCATCCAAGTCCTTACGAGCTCTTCATTTCAGCAGCACCCCCTGGGCTAAGTGTTGCATTGGTCTGCCCCCCCCCTTGGCTGGTGCTTTCCCCCTTGGAGGAGAGGGACCCATCCAGCAAAGGGTTACACTGGGTCACCCTGGGGGGGCTGACTGCAATCTGAGGCAGATGGTCAGAGGACAGATGGGTCAGAGCCCAGCCTTGGTAAGCCAGAAGGTGTGGCTGCTGTGGAGCATGTAAGAAGGGGGAAAAAATGGTGCAGGGTCTGCAAGAGAAGCCATACGAGGAGAGACTAAAGGAGCTTAATATGTATACCCTTGAGGAAAGGAGGGAGAGGGGGGACATGATAGAAATGTTTAAGTACCTCAGTGGAATCAACGAAGTCCAAGAGGGTAGCATCTTTCAGAAAAAGAGATGTGCAAGAACAAGGGGACACAATTTGAAGATAGAGGGTGGATGGCTCAGGGGCAATGTGAGAAGTATTTTTTCACAGAAAGGGTGGTAGATGCATGGAATAGCCTTCCTGAGGAGGTTGTGGGGTCTAAAACTGTGGAAGGATTCAAGAATGCATGGAACAGACATAAGGTAATTTTTGTGGGGGGGTAGGAAGAAGTAGGCTGTTGGTTAAATAGGATCTGTAGCTTATCCTCTAGGTAGAGAAATGGGCAGACTAGGTGGGCCAAGCAGTCCTTATCTGCCGTCAAAGTCTATGCTTCTATGTTTCTATGCTTTACAAGACACGCTGTGGGGGAAGACTCACAAAGCAGCAGCAGCAGATAAATCCTAGGAACCCATCGCATTTCACGGTATCTTCAGAATATTTCCAGCCTTGGTAATTTATTAGACTGTGAATTTCTGCACAGTAAGGTGCATCCTGCTATGAAAAATGCAGGGAATTGAGAATTTAATGTATTGTGCTTTAACAGTAACTGGCCACTCAAGTACTTTACAAGACGTGCTGTGGGCGAGACTCACACAGCTGCAGCAGCAGATAAATTTTAGCAGCCCATCTCATTTGGGGGCATCATGAGAATATTTCCAGCCATGAGAATTTATTTGGCTATGAATTTCTAAGCACTGAGATGCATCCTACTATGGAAAAATGCAGGGTACTGAAAATGTTATGTATTGTGAATTGGCCTCCACTAAAGCACTTTACAAAATGTGTTGTGGAGGAGGGGGACTCACACAGCCGCAGCAGATAAATTCTGGGAGGTCATCCCATTGTGCAGTGTCATGAGAATATTTCCAGCCATGAGAATTTATTAGACAGTGTACTTCTGGGCACTAAGGTGCATCCTTCTATGGAAAAACGAAGGGATCTGAACGTTTTAATGTATTGTGCTTTAACAATAACTAGCAACTAAAGTGCTTTACAAGAGGTGCTGTGAGGGGAAGTCACATAGCAGCAGTATACATTTAAATAGCACATCCTATTTCAGGAATAAGAACAATTCACATTAGCATGTAACAGCCTGGCTTACAGTATTTATTGTGTCAGCTGCCAAAAGATATTGGAGTGCAGAAATTTATGTACATTGTATTATTTGTACAATTTTCACTAAAATGCATTACATGACTAGTGTTGGAGAAGTGACATTTAGCACTGGTCAAACTTATTTGAGTAATTGAGAAAAATTTTTAGAGAACAGAATTAATGTTAAGTGTGATTAACACACAACACAAAGTGTATGACAACAGTGCTGTGGCAGTGACGCACAGTGCAGTACCATGTGGCATTACTAATAACCTTTTGTGATCTGACATATTTATTCTGGTAACCAAGAATAATTAATGAAAGAGGCAGAAATAGAGAGAAAGGAAACATGACATATGAGAGCATCATTATAGAAAATATAGGCAAGAAATAGAACACTGTTTTTGAATTTATTGGGGTGGTTTAAAAGATAACAAAAGAGTACAGAAATACAGACATGAAACAATGGAGTGAAAAAGTAAAGACAGATTCAAATTTGTTTGTATTTTTAAGATTTTTTTTATTTTAGAAGAAACAAATAAGTAAGAAAGTTTGAAGAAAAGACTACAAACAAGTTATAGAAAAAATATTGCCAGGGTATTTCACAAACTGACTTCCCTCCATTGCCACCAGCATCCATCCCACCATGGTGCAGATCAGCCAGACCTTCAAGCAACCTTTTCTGATTTGAGAGGATCTCTTGCATCACCTCCTCCATTGATGTGACCCTGTACCAGAGGCCCCCCGTTTCCTGCCTAAGACCAGCAAGCTTCTCCTCTGTTCTCCTGGCTGGTGGTGGTGCAGGTGCTGCTGGTTCTGCTGCTGGAACCATGGGAGGTGCAGATGCATCTATTGGGTTTGCATGCTGCCCCTCCATGTACCTTGATTGTTAGTACCGCCCAGTGTGCAGCACTTCTGAAGGCACAGGGGAGGGACCACCACTCGCAACTTCTCTCTGCCGCGACTCCCACTGCTCATAGTGCCCTATTTTCTGCTGGGTTCACTGCCCACCAGTAATCAAATGGATACCCTTCTTGCCCTGGCTGACCTTTAACTTATAGAGCTTGCAAGTGACTATGCTCATCACTTGCAACAACTTAAAAAAAAAAACACCCACACCAGGGAAGCTCTCTGTTACTTGTGGGTCTTGTAACAGTGAGCTGATTGTGGTGGATGAACAGAACAGCCTGACGACGATGACCAGGGCTCCTCTACTGAGGGGGAGCTGATGCCAGTGGTGGTATCACGATGGGGGAACACAGAGGGTTTTAACCCCACAACCTCAGGAGGAAGTGGGGGCTGCTGTTCTTTCATATTAGCAGATGTTTCCTCCTACTGCTTCTGTTGTTCTTTCTGCTGCTGGTCCGGGGTCTGCTGCATGTTTTCACTCTCCCCCTGTTACAGACGCTGCTCTATTGGAGGATCGGGGGGGGGGTTGCTGCTGGTGGGTTGTGAGAACCTCTAAAGAAAGGAGATGCTGAGATGCTATGGGGAGGCTGGCTTCCCGAGAAGTTTTGCTGATGCAGCTGCATGGCACTGGCATGGGCATGAACTCATCCTCCCATCTCCATCACCAAAAAAAGAAGAGAAACAGCTAGAGAAAGACAGAAAACATTCAAGACAAGCATTTGTCAATGCCGAATGTTTGCTTGCTGGCATTGGCAGTGGTAGTGTAGAAGTTACAGAGCTGCGTAATAGGAATGGCAGTGAAGTATTGAACTGAAGCCAACCCCACCACCACCCTGCAGAGAGTGACAGGCATTGGGGTGTGTGTTTGGGTCATCAGGCATAACGGCCACGCCATTTCACCCAACCCCACCCTGCAGACACTGACAAGTGTCACGGTGTTCTTGGGTCTTTGGCCCTTACAGCACCCATTTCATTAGGAAATATGGTGAGATGGGTGCGATATAGGAGAATGTGGTGAAGTTTGGGGCGAAGAGTCCAAGGCATACCTCGATGCCTCTCAGACTGCAGGGTGTGGAATGGTATGAGCATCACAGGCAAGAATCCCAAGTCACACCCCTGATGCCTGTCATTCTCTACAGGGTTGGGCGTTATGGTTAGAAACCCTAATACCTCAGGCATTTGTTGGTATTTTCACTCCAAATGTTCAACATGTTTTTTTTGTGACCCCACCTCATGAACAGGGTGAATATCAGTTTGTTAGCCAAAAGCTGCTTATGCACAGCGACTACAGCATTTAGCACCACAGGTGCAAAAACATTCCGAACAGGATGTAAAAAATGACAGCTGTACTGTTCATGGGGAGGTGTAAAAAATGGCAATGTTGCAAATTTGCAGTAAAAATATTTAAAAAAATGGTGAAGTCACGAGCGTACATAGAAACTGTGCAACGCACACCCGTAATATAATTAGGTTGGGGATTTTTTTTACAGCAGATTGTCAACTCAGGCATTTTGGTGCCTCCAATCAAGAACAGTGTCACTGTGGTTTTCTTTATCTGTCCCGAACAATGATTTCCCACAGTGACCACGCATCTCTGCACTGAAAGCGTGAAAACACACTTTGGCCATGTTGTGAAAAATGACAGCTGTACTGTAAATAAGGAAGTGTTGAAAAATGCCACTGGTGAAAATCTGGACTTAAAATATTACAAAGTCATGAACTTACGAGGATGTGTGGAAACTGCGCAATGCTCACTCATAACACAGTCATTTTATGGACTTTTGTCACCAAACTTTCAACATAGCCATTTTAAGACCTCTGCTCATGAACAGTGTAACTGTGATTTTCTTAATCTGTCCCAAATATTGCTTTCGCACAACAGCACCATTATGCTTCATATGTGAAAACACATTTTAGTGACATATAAAATGGCAGCTGTGCTGTTCATAAGGAAGTGTAATAAAATGGCAATGTTGAAAATCTGGAGTGAAAATATTAAATTCGCAAACTTAAGAGCATGCATAGGAACTGCGCAACGCATGCTCGTAAAACAGTCATTTTTAGGAATTGTTTCACCAAATTTTCAACATAGCCATTTTAAGACCTCTGCTCATGAACAGTGTCACTGTGATTTTCTTAATGTGTCCTATACATTGATTTCGCACATTGACTGCGCCATTGCGCACTACATGGTCGCACACCGTCTGCGCCATTGTGCGCTACATGGGCGGAAACACGTTTTGGGTGAGATGTGAAAAATGACAGCTGTACTACTCATAAGAAGGTATGGTAAAATGGCAATGTTGAAAATCTGGAGTGAAAATATTGAAAATTCGCGAACTTACGAGCGTGCGTAGGAACTGCGCAACGCACGTTCGTAAAACAGTCATTGTTAGGAATTTTTTCACCAAATTTTCAACATAGCCATTTTAAGACCTCTGCTCATGAACAGTGTCACTGCAGTTTTCTTAATTTGTCCCATACATTGGTTTCGCACACCGACTGCGCCATTGTGTGCTACATGGACGGAAACACATTTTGGGTGAGATGCAAAAAATGACAGCTGTACTACTCATAAGAAGGTGTGGTAAAATGGCAATGTTGAAAATCTGGAGTAAATATTGCAAATTCAGATTTCTGACGTGCGTAGGAACTCATAACCTGCCTTCAATAAAACAGTCATTACAAAATTTTTTCACAAATTTTCAAAATAGTCTTTTGAGAGCCCACCTTATGAACACTGGCAGTGTCATTTTGTTAATCATTCCAGAAAGGTGATTTCGCGCAGTGGCTGCAAAATCACCGTTCGGGCCCGAGTAACGCCATGACAGTGCAAGAATTCATGAGGGGTCCCAAAAACCCCATGTTGAAAATTTGGTGCAAAAATTCCAAAAAATGCCTGAGATATGCAATAAAGTTGAAAAACCCCTATCTAGCCCATTATACAGCTTACCGGCATTTCCTCAGTTCGTGGTCGGCTTTGAAGAGTGCAGACGTGTTCCCAGTCCAGCGATGATGTCGCGCCGAGCTCAGTAGGAGGTATGGGGTGGGGGTGGGGAGGCAAGGTGCGCAGTGGGTGGGTGCGAGTTGTGGGAGGGGGCTGGGAGACTGCGTGGGACCGTTTTGCTTTACAGGTGTTTTTTAAAGATGGCGGGGCGTTTGCCATGCTGGGGTGGGCTCCCAGCATGGCACAAGGCGCTGGGAGGCATGAAGCTGACGGGGATTGGGCACCCCCCTCGGCCATAGCATCACTTGCCATGCTGGGGTGGGCTCCCAGCGTGGCACCTTGTACTCAGGGGGAGAGAAGCCGACGGGGATTGGGCACCTGTCGGTGATAGCATGGGGAGGAGAGACGGAGGTGAAGCCGCGAGGATTTGGCACCAGTCGGCTATCTCCCGTGGTTACCTGCTGGGGTGGGCACCAGCGTGGTATTTGAAAACTTGGGGAAGCGCAGCACAGCCGGCCGGAGGTGGGCGCCCGTCGGCTATACAGTGCGTGCGTGTGTGCGGGGCGCGCTGCAGCGCATGTGTGTGTGTGTGTGTGTGTGTGTGGAGCTGCGCATGAGCAGGCGATATCTTATCACTGCTCACTCAGCGTAGCTCCCCTTTCAACTGTATGCCACTGCATTTTGGAGCTTGTCATAGACAGCTCCAGCATGCATTGGCTTACAGGGGCCGCGCCTGCTAACACACTGACTGAATTGGAAGAGGGGGTGACACACCTCCGAAATCTCGGATGATGGCACTGTTTCTTGCACATGCGTGCAAGCAAACATAAAAATGAAGAAAATAAAACTATCACATGAGTAAAAAACTATGCAAAATAAATATTAACTATAACAACAGTGTTCCCTAACTAAAGTAATAAAACGAGACTGGAAAAACAATAAAGAAATTGATGGAAAATTGCTTTCTAAACAGTTAATCAGTGCTCAGTCTAGTGCAGACTCCTTCTCCTGTCTGTCTCACTAGCAATGCATGGCATTTAAGGCAAAGTCAGTGTACAAAGAAGTATCACGTGACCTGCAGAAGCTCTTCCATGTGACCCTGAGACAAGTTGTTTACCAGAAGTCTCAGTTTCACAAAACCTTGCCTTTGGCACACCCAAAGGCAGAGTTTATGCAAAATTGCATGCAAATTTGCTATAAAATTAACTTTGAAAGCAGGGGCAAAAATCTGTGAAATTATTGGTAAAAGCAGATTTGTGCCATTTGTCTTACATTCACCAGTGGATTTTAAAGTTTACAACATCTCTATTTGTGTGCGAAGTTTCTAAACTTTGCTAAGTATAGCACTATGCTAAGTGAGGCAACTTCACATAGAATTAAGTTCTTCACCTTGACAAGTGCAATCTGGAGTAGGCCTGAAAAAGCGCTCAGTCTCACTGGCATCACAAACGTTCTGTGATGGGTACTGGCTAACAATTTGGGGCAACATTATGTGACCACATTCATTGATAGTGTTACCATTGGCAACTTCTGTTTTTGGTTGTTAGCTTTTTTAAAGACAATGGGCCCAATTCTACAAAGGAAAATACACCAGACACAAGTAACGCACTTGCGCAAGTTACGCCAATTCAATTGTGACCTGCGATATACGGACTATTCTAGAACATGTGAGACATAAACCAAATGCAGCTGTGCAAGTCATGACACACAAGATATGTGATATAAAAGGGCGTAATACGCAGCTGCGGCATAACATACACCAGCAGAAACACCAGAGCTATGGCAGAAGCTGTGACAGAGGTGCAAGAGGAACTTTAATCATGAGGAGGTGCAGACACTTGTAGAAGAGCTAGACAAGCACTATGCACTCCTTGTGAGCCATGGAGGGGAGACTAAGAGGAGGGAAAAAAGAAGGAAGGCATGGGACAGGGTGTCACGGAAGTTAAATGCCACAGCAGCACAGCGCAGGACAGTCCATGATATTAAGAAGTATAATGATCTCAAGCACCTAGTGAAGTGCAAGTTGGCACAGAATAGACAGAGTGCACAGGGCACAGGGGGTGGACCACCCAGCAGCAGCCACTTAGCAGCCTGGAGAGGAGGATAGCAGCACTCCTGAGCCAGCAGAGCATCGGTGGAGTCACAGAGCTGGACACCTTCAGACAGCAAACCGGCACAGGTAGGGACAAACAACACCAATGTATGTGACAGCCCTGATATGGCAACAGCACTGCAGCCAACAGCAAAAGTGACATGGGTGGGGTGACAACGTGTAGGCAGATGTGGTGGTGAGGTAGCATGCCACAGCAATGCCACATGGCCACAGCTGACCACAGAGCGGGCCCAGGAAACCAGACCATGGCCAGGGGCAGGCCAGCGACAAGCATGTGTGCAGCTGACATGTGCTGCTGTGCACTGGAACATGCCATGCCCATCTGTGGAGGGGCTGGCACGTACACATTAAACTATTGGGGGGGCTGTGCACAGGTATGGGCTGTGCTGAACTGGGGATTGCTGTGACATGTACTGTGTACTGGGGGGCTATGCTGACCAAGGGGTGCTGTGACATGCACTGTGTACTGGTGGGGGGGCTGTGCTCAGGTATGAGCTGTGAACTGGGGGTTGCTGTGACATGCACTGTGTACTGGGGGCTGTGCTCAGGTACGGGCTGTGCTCAACTGGGTGTTGTTGGGACATGTACAGTGTACTAGGGGGCTATGCTGACCAGGGGTGCTGTGACATGCATTGTGTACTGGTGCGGGGGCTGTGCTGAGGTATGGGCTGTGTTGACCAGGGTGTGCAGTGACATGCACTGTGTACCGGTGGGGGGGGCAGTGCTCAGGCATGGTCTGTGCTGAACTAGGAGTTGCTGTGACATGCACCGTGTACTGGGGATGGGCTGTGCAGACCAGGGAGTGCTGTGACATGCATTGTGTACTGGTGGCGGGGGGGCTGTGCTGAGGTATGGGCTGTGTTGACCAGGGTGTGCAGTGACATGCACTGTGTACCGGTGGGGGGGCAGTGCTCAGGCATGGTCTGTGCTGAACTAGGAGTTGCTGTGACATGCACCGTGTACTGGGGGTGGGCTGTGCAGACCAGGGAGTGCTGTGACATGCACTGTGTACTGGTGGGGGGCAGTGCTCAGGTATGGGCTGTGCTGAACTGGGGGTTGCTGTGACATGCACTGTGTACTGGTGTGGGGGGCTGTGCTGACCAGGGGGTGCTGCGACATGCGCTGTGTACTGGGGGCTGTGCTGACCAGGGGTGCTGTGACATGCACCATGTACTGGTGGGGAGGACAGTGCTCAGGCATGGGCCGTGCTGAACTGGGAGTTGCTATGACATGCACTGTGTACTGGTGGTGGGGGGTTGTGCTGACCAGGGGGTGCTGTACCGTGCACTGTGAACTGTTGGGAGGGCTGTACTCAGGTATGGGCTGTGTTGTAGGGGGGCATGGGGCACTGCCTCAGTGCTCACAGAGGAAGGGCGAGGGCTGAAGGACATGTGCATGGATGGCAGGGACAACGCACTCACCTGGGGGGGGGGCTGGCCCCTGCAGCACAGTGTCGCCCCATGAGCGTGGCTGTGCACAGTGTCACTGTGCAGTGGGGAGCTGAACAGGGCAGCTGTGTGACAGTTGGAATAGACATACCAGGATGGACAGAACAGCATGGGCAGCGATAGTGGAGGGACCACGCCAACAATGTAGGACGCAGGCACAGAGGTGACATACACCTGGTGGGACTGTACACATGTGTGGCAAGTGCAATGCCATAGCACAATGCTGAAGCAGGCCTGGGAGGGCAACACTGATCAGGCAGGTGATGGCACACAGTGATGTGGGGACACACTAACATGTTGTCCATCCAACAGGTGCTGTGGCAGCTGGCGAAGGTGGGCTGAGTGGAGCTGGAAAGCGGGAGCAGCAGCAGCGGCAAGGCCAGGATGTTGCCAGCACAGACCAGGCCACTGGCACAGTGTCAGGAGAAGGCAGCAGCACACCATCAAGTGGAGGCAGCCCAGTCACCAGCACACCTGTGGCTGGCACACTGGAACCCATGTCGGAGCCTGATGGGACTGGTGATGGTGACAGCCCAATGGGTGAGGAGGGGGTGGACAGCAGTAAGGAGGATGCATCAGAACACTATGGGAGCAGCAGGGGAACCACAGAGGACACCAGCAGCGATGACACTCCAGTGGAGGCAGTGCAGACGACTGTGGACAACCAGGAGATGGCACAGGATACTGCAATAGGGTTGCTGAGCCCTCTGAGCACCTGTGGTCAGGAGGAGCAACTGGATGAGGTCATCTGGGAGCTGCAGGACCAGCTGTCCCCACCGGCCTACATAGGGGACTACTGCCTGTCAGTGCTGGCCAGCCAGGGGCATGTGAGGCAGGAGCTGGGGAACATTCGGCAGGGCATGCAGGAGCACCACACCAGTATCGAGATGCAGCTGTCCAGCATTGCCAGCTGTTTGCAGGCATGGGGGATGCCTACAGGGCATCTGGCACTGTACTGAATGCCAGGTGGTGTTCATGGACCGCTTAACACAGGACTGGAACAAATGATGGCACAGCAACAGTGCCACAACACAGCCATGGCCACAGCCATACAGGCCATAGTATGTGCACTGCAGCTGTTGCGATACCTACAGACTAGTACCTGGCCCAGTGAATGGCACCTCCAGCCACTGCACAGGCAAGCACGTAGACACAGCCACTGAAACCTTTGCAACTCACACCCTCACCCCTGGGCCAGGTAGTGGTGGTGCCACCACCTCCTGTCATGCTGCCAGAGCTGCAGGCCCAGTCAGGCAGGGCCCACACCAACCCGGGCACAGGCTGGCACCCTGGTGGACCCACTGCAACCCAGGAAGCCAATGCTGGCACCACAGGTGCAGGCCAAGATGACACACACACACACATAGGCTCACTGGACCAAGGACAGGCACAGGGCCAACACAGGGAGGCATGCACAGGGAGGCTGGAGCACCACAGGCTGCACAGTTACTAAGAAGGTTCTACATGGGATGGGGGAACACACAGTGCAGGGCCGGCACAGCTGCAACCACATGTGGCACTGATGCATGTTGGTCTGAGGGGGTGGATGCACAACAGATCCACTGTGGTGGCACACACAGGCCCACAAGGTGTGATGCCAGGGGAGGGCCACCAGGGCACCGCACAACCCGCCAGCACAGCAGGGTCCTCCACAACCCAGCACCCAGCACCGGAGGGGTCTGTGCAAGCACAGTGTGGCCGTGGCAGATGGCTGTACTACGCCCAGGAGTGTGGTGCAGATGGGGGATGGTTGGGTGGAGCTGCAATGGTGAGGTGGGGCCAATAGCATGGCAGGGAGGTACCTGTATTTGGGGGGGCACTGTGCAGTACACAAGGATGTGAGTGTGTGTATGTGTGACTGTGTGCATGGGTGAGCGTGGGGTAGAGCTGAACACCAGAATGGCACATGCCATGGCATGCAGGTGCTACAGGAGGGGTACCACAATGGTCAGCAGCGGCAGGGTGCTGCAGGACGAGACATGTCCAGACAGGTAGCCCAGGCAGGCCACATGCCATGTGTACAGTGAAACCACAGCAGAACAGCTGCACAGCCACAGGGCATGACCATGGCCTGGGTCCCACTGCCCATGTGCTACTGGTGCCACACCCGGGGACAGGAGTGTATCTGGGTGATGCATCACCAGGCATGGCCACAGCCAGCACAGCGGTTGGTGGGAGGATGATATCTGCTGCTCTGGAGGTTATCCCCCTGGCGATGCATCCCTGCATCCCACACGCCCTTGCCACTACCCTCCCACAGGTTCCTGTGTTGTCCATCATGACATCTACCACTGAGTCTACTGTCCCCTGTAAGGTGTCAGTACCGAGCACTATGTATGCCACACAGCCATGCCATGTTCCTGCAGCAACTCACAGTGGTGTACACCATGGGTTGGTGTTTGTTGCACCACTGTTGTCCGCGTGGAGTGGCACACTCAGCATAGAGGCACCAGATCAGTGCCACCACACAGTACCATGGTGACTGGTGCCAGCTAGCATGGTACAGTGTGGTGACATCTGGCATCCTGACAGCACTGCACAATGTGATAGCCTGTGGCCTCGCTGCTACCAAGTTGTACAGGTATGCATCCTACCCTTGCCATCGACAGGTGCAGTGCACCCATGGGATCCCAGGCACTCTGTCGGTGGCCCATGCTGCCAGGCATCCCATGGGACAGTGCCCCCCTACACCTCTGCAGGTGATTCAGCCCTGTCGCTGGCAGGGTAGGTACCCATGTGCAATGGCTGTGCCAACGCCACACCATTGATGTGCACAGTGCCATGCAGTCCCAACCCTGTGTGTGGACCGATGTTGGTTGGCAGCATCCTGCCAGTGACCACCACAGGGGCACAATCACAGGGCCCTGCAGGCATAGATGCTACACGTGTGTGTGTGTTCCCATACTCATATCGCAGATGCGTAGCTGCCACAGCAAGCAAGCGCATTTGCGTGACAACAAACACAGGCCACAAGTCCACATCGCAAATGCCAACACACACGTTACAATTGCATATCACAAATGCTAAATGCTATCACACACACCGCAATTGCACATTGCAAGTGCTGTGTCGCAGGCCACAATTGCGCACATGCAATATGCGATGCACGTGCGGTGTGCACATGCGGTAGCAAGCCATGTCACGTAGGTAGGCCCTGACACAGAATAGAGTTTCAGGAGCTGGAGAGCTGGGTCTAGGACAGGGGAACAAGAATAACTGTGCCACTGCCAACCAGTGCTGGACAGGGACAGACAGACAGCAGACTAGTGAGTACTGGGCCACAGCAGGCCCCCCCCATGCAGACCTCTAAACCATTTGTCACTGAACTGAGGGACAGAGACAGGTATGGACACTCACAATGGGGGACAATGAGGGACACTGACCCTCAGGGTGAGGGGTCACAGGCCCAAACATGGGGATACAGGCTCAGACCACTGTGGACACCATTGTGTTTACATGTACATCATTTCCTGTGGTGATATGATTGTTGATTATCATGGTGTTCTGATCTACAGTCTGAATTCACAGCACAGTAGCTGTGTGGTCAGCACTCTTCCCATGAGGGGTGGATGTGGGACAGAGCACTGTTTAGGGGCATGTGGAGGGATGGCCCCTCTGATAAGGGACACCTGAGAGGTATGCCCCCACACCTCTGAGCCTCTCAGCAGTACTACCCATGGCGCTGACCATCATACCTGCATAGCACAGCCAAGGCCATACCCTCTGCAGCTCCTACCTTACAGGGCTGTCCCTGATGTTGGCGCAGCTATCTCATCGGTTTCTCATGTGGTTTGCACTGCTGTCACTGCAGGGTGGGGATAGGCCTCACAATGCTATGCCAGCCATGGGTGTGGGCCGGCCATGTAGTCTTCATTAGGATAATGCTAGGCACACCCAGATACATGTTGTACACAGGTCCTGGAACAGTTACCACTGTTGTGACAGCTGAGACTCTGGTATTGGATGCCCTGTCCCTGGGTAGTGCTGTGGGAGGGTGAGGTGCATGGGCTGGACAGTGTAGCACATCCTGACTGTGCGCAGTACTCTGTCCACCATGGGTGGGCCCCTCAATGTAGGCAATGAGGGTTGGTTGTACCAACATAGGTCGTCTTAGTGATTGTGGTGGGCAGTACTGCCTGACATGGTGTGTGTTGTGCTGGCGTACTGGCATGCCTCAGTTGGTTGGGCACAGGTCGCAGGCAGAGTGTGTCCAATATCTGAGGCATGTCACTATCCCAGCACTACACACACACTGGAGGCCGCTGATGCTGTTATACAATGACATGTTGTACTACAGATTAACAGAGGCACATCACAGACTGTTTTGTTAGTGTGGAGGACTATTCATGTGTCGTAAGCGTAGCTGCAATGACAGAGTGCCAACTGGTCAGACACAGGTGCACAGTGAGGCTGGGACCAGGCACATGATGGTGTGTAGGGGTTACATCACGGGTCCAGTACCAGAATGACCAATCAGAGACCACGTTTCTGTCGGGCCATTGCAAACTGTGGGTTCAGCACTGGCTCGATCATGCTGAGGGACATCACAACACCACTGTGGTGCACGGGTCCCTTTGGGCAACCCCAGCATAGTGCAATGCAGCCGGCATAGCGGGTGAGAGGTGTGGTCCCTCCACAACCAGGGCAGGCCACACAGCTGTGTACCATTCTGTGGGAGGCCCATGGTCATGGGTGCAGCCAAGCATGTAGGAATGTGCACAGGTCGGTATTAGATGCCCCTGTTGGTGTGTGCTGTACATTGTGAGAACACTGTTCACCATGGCCATGCCCCACATCCATCGGTACTCGGATGTGGGGCATTGCCTATCACAATGTGTGCCTGCTGGGAGTCACGTGATGCTAGCTCTGTAGGTGCAGCCTGATCCTTCAGCTCCAGCCTCCTGCTGACTTAAAGTTTATATTTTACCAATTTCAGAGGAGTTTGGTTACCCTGTTGGCTCCAATTGGTTTGCTAAGCCTGACCGTACTGTTTTGGTGGAGAAATCGGAGTATATGGAGGTGGAAATGCGGTGGAATGCCCCCCGACACACACCGCCAGTCTCCCCGACGAAGGCCCAATCAAAGAAGGCGAGAGTGGGTGCAGACGCCGAAGGCCCTGAAAGTGAAAGCTCAGCTCATAAAAACGAGCCTCTAACGCTAGCGCAGTTCCTGGCCGAATTTAAACCTTTTCGGGAAGAGCTATGTGCAGTCACCGATGAGCTGAAAGTGGTCACCGTAGCTCTGGAGGACCTATCTCGGCGCACGGGGACACAGAGGCAAAAGTTTCCTCAATAGAGAAGAGACTAACGAAACAGGAGCCAGAAATTGTCAATTTAAGGCAGAAAATTGTTAAAATGGAAGCAAGATTGAAGATTTAGAGGGTCGGAGTCGGAGGAATAACTTGGTTGTAATCGGTCTTCGAACACGAAGAGGATCGACCCGATTTCATTTGCACGACATTCTTCAAGGAGGTGGTAGGCCCGGCGCTTTTGAGGGATAAATTTATTATCGAGCGGGCTCATCGGGGCCTACGTGCGGCTCCTCCACCGGTGCTCCCTGGTCTTTATAGTCCGCTTCTTAAATTTTCAGGAACGTCAAGTAGTGATCCTGAAGGCAAGAGAGATCAAGGATATAAGGTGGAAGGGGGTCTCTATTAGAATAACTCAGGACCTACCGGTGGCTGTACGTCAGAGAAGAGCGGAGTATCACCCGATGGTATCGAAGTTAATTCCTGCGGGTATCAAATTTAAAGTGCTTTATCCAGCCAAGCTGCAGGTCTTTATCGCTGGCCAGTGGATAACGTTTGAGGATGCAGATGCTGCCAGGAAGAATTTGGCTACTGCCCTCCCGGATCTCTTTAGATAACCCCGGGTCAGGGTGATCGGTTATCTGCTGCCGGCTACCAGGTTTGTGCACCTGTTTGCGGCTTTAAGTTACTGGATCGAACTGCTCATAGGAATGTAGAACACTGATAAGGTTCTTGTTTTTGTTGCCGTTGCCTGGAGACAAAGTTTGTTGATTACTCTCGGCTTCAAACCCCCCCTTTTTTTTTTTTTTTGCTTTTTGTTTGCGGTAAGGAGAGCAGTTTTTTGTTATCGATCGGGCCCATAGATCTTGACCCCGGAATGTACAGACTCTCTGGCGCACGGAAAGTCACAGAGGAGAAGGGAAAGGCTAACCCCAAGTATTACTGGGGGACTCTGCGCCTCGATCGGTGTCTGGTTCTATTATCGCAGCTACAACGCGGTAGTAAGCAGTTTAAGACGAAGGACGGCTCTCTTCCTATCCCTGCCTATTTGTTGATGTGGGTGGCAATCGAACCTCCTCGATCTCGTCTAGATCGCTAAGGTATTGAGTCTGAGTCCATCGTTTGGAATTTGGGGGATGTTATGCCATCAGCTGTGGTCTCCCGGACTGGAGGGAAAGAGTGTAAACCGGGGACTGGCCCATCGGGGGACTTAGGGGACTTGGATTCATTTTGGTGGACTTGATTCATCAGTATGCATAAATTCTCAACGCTGTTTGCTGGGACTGTCTGCTTGGTGAATACACGGTCTCCAGGGGTTGGAACTCTCACAGATAAGACTATTTTCAAATCTTCCCCCCTGTGGGGAGTGGGGGTGTTTTTTTTTTTCTTTCTCTTCTTTGCAGCATTGGACAATGTGAATTTATTATAAGAACTGTGGATGTTACTTAATTTATAATTACATGGGCTGCTGTATGCTGGAAATAAGTTGGGTATTGGGGTTGGGGGTTAGAGTATGATGGGTTCAACCAACCAAGAGAGGGGTTTTGTGGTATAAATCTATGGTTGGACAGCGGACGAGTATAGAGTTTAGTAGTGGTTTAGGTTAGTCTGAGTTTGGTACTTAGTGATACTGTTGGGGGCTGGAGGAAGGGTTGGGGTTAGCAGAGCTAAGGATATCATGGACCAATGTGTTTTTGGGGAGGGAGGGGTGGGGGTGTTGGGAGAGTGTTTTCAGAGTGTTGGGATTATAATTGTATTAGATATTGATGTATGTACTAGGATTAATATGGGGATTATGGGCAAGTATCGGGGAGAGGGGAGGGGATTAGTAAGGGCTTAGAGGAGATAGGTAGGGAAGATCCGCTCACCCGAAGGTTTGGGACGTGAGAGTGATGGAGATGGTAGTGATGGTAAATAGGAGGTTTTTAAGATTACCGGAGAATGGGTAGTTTGTTTGAGTTTTTCACGTGGAATGTGAAAGGGGTCAGGCAAAAAATAAAGAGATATAAAATATTAAAACACTTGCAATTATTAAAGGGACAGATAATATGTTTACAAGAAACGCATTTGCTTGGCAGAGAGCTGACTACGCTTAGATGCCAGTTCATTGGCCAGGTATTTGGGGCTGGTTTTAGTACATCTGGTAGAGGGGTTGCACTCTTGTTTCATAGGAGTGTGGCTTTTGTGTGTGAGGAGGAAATAGTAGATCAGGCAGGCCGTTATATAATTGTGTAGGGCTTTTAAACCAAACAAGATTAGTACTGGGAAGTATATATGGACCCAATGTGGACACCCTTGCGTTTTTTATGGATTTACTAAAAATATTAAGTCCGTTTCAGCATCTTCCAATACTGTTGGGGAGATTGGAACTTACCATTTACTCGGTTTGGACAAGGATGGTAAGCGAAATAAGGGCCTTTCTCTGGCTCAGAAGCGGTCAGGGATCTAGTTGACAATTTGGGTTTATGTGACCGATTGGAGGCTTTGCACCCATCATGCAGGAGTACACCTTTATATCAGAGGTCCATAAGTCTAGATCCAGGATAGATTATTTTTTTGTGAGTAGAGGGTTGTTGTCAGGACTATTGAATAGTAGTATCACCCTGGGATTTTGTCAGATCATCTATAGTCCGTTGCTTCCTCAATTTGGTCCCTAATACTCCTAGACAGACTATTTGGAAGTTGAATAACCAAATACTTCGCTCTATAGAAATAAAGGAGTATATCGACGCAGGATTGAACAATACTGGCGGAGAATAATCATTCAACTATTAGGGGGACTTGTGGTGGTGTACCCTAAAGTGTGTGTTAAGAGGAGAATTTATTCATTAGCGTTGCAAGGAAAAGAAGGGGAGGAAAGGATTAGGTCTTTGTTGGAGCGAATCAGGGATTTAGAGAGGCTCTGTCACAGAGCACCCCAGAGGAATCTAAGGAACTATTGATTAAATTGGTCACGAATCGATGGGATTCTGGGCGAGAAGGCAGAATATGCGATTAAGAAAACCAAGGCCCTTTATTTGAATCAAGAAGAGAAGTCTGGCAGGTTTTTGGCTATGCGCCTAAGGGCAGCAGAGGCATCTAGAATAGTACAAAGTATCACGTCCCGTGTTGATGGGTCGGTTAAAACCTCACCCATGGATATTGTTAGGGAGTTCGAGGACTATTACAAAGCATTATATTGCCCAATGACCCCTAGGCCTAATAAGTCAGAGGTGGAAGATTACTTAGCTACTTGTAACCTTCCCCAGGTCTCAGAAAATCAGAAGTGAGAGCTCTCACTTCCCATCTCTGAAGCGGAGATTTTGGAGGCAATACAAACGCTTTCCAATGACAAGGCTCCCGGTCCAGATGGGTTCTCACCTAACTTTTATAAATGTTTTGCGACCCTGTTATGTCCCGGCTTGAGAAGATTATTTCAGAGTATATTGACCTTGGACGCAGTAGATGACTACTTATTTGAGGCTTTGATAGTGCTTATCCCGAAAGAAGGGAAAGAGTTAGATAAAGTCACAAGTTACAGGCCTATCTCATTGATCAACTACGACATTAAGATTCTGGTGAAGATCCTAGCCTCACGGTTGTCCAGGTCATGCCTAGGTTAGTTTACCATGATCAGGTTGGGTTTATGAAGGCAGGTTGGCGTCGGACCACCTCGTAAACTGTCTCATGTCTTCTCGGTCTCCAGGGATTGTAAATTTCCATGTGTTTTGATGTCGGTGGACGCAGAGAAGGCATTTGACAGAGTGGATTGGAGATTTTTAGCTATTGCCATGGAGAAATTTGGTCTTCCTGCCCAGTTTATAAACTATGTATTTGCTTTATATAGGAATCCCAAAGCTAAAGTATATTGCAATGGCGTATTCTCTGCAAGTTTTCCTCTCAACTCGGGCACTAGACAGGGTTGTCCCTTATCACCTCTTTTATTTAATTTATATCTGGAGCCTCTCACCAAATGAGATTAGATCCGAGGGTGGTGGGTATCAGAATAGGGTCACAAGAGCTCAAAGTTTCAGCATATCGCGGATGATATCTTGTTGCATGTCGCTCAGCCAAGTAGCTCAATTAGAGCGTGATGGCTATAATTGGAGAGTATAGTAGATTGTCCAATTATAGGATTAATGTGGAGAAAACCCAAATTTTTCTGTTAAATATGAGAGTACATAAGTTTGAGGTTTTAGAGTTGGGCATGCAATGGACTCCGCATGTTTTGAAGTACTTGGGTATCTACTTGGCCAGAACTGATCGGAAGTTGGTTAGACTTAATTTGGATGCCATTAAGAATACCATTAAACAGGACCTGCAAAGGTGGAATGGTCTGCTGCTCTCTCTCTCTGGGGCAGGGTTAACATAGTTAAAATGAATATTCTACCTAGGGTTTTCGACCCACTCAATATGCTTAATGTAGTAATGCCACTAAAATGGTTCAAAGAATTACATTTATTGATAACGGAGTTTATTTGGAAAGGGAAGAGGCCCCGTAGAGCTTATAATAGGTTGGCAGTCCCTAGGGAGAAAGCGGGACTGAGACTTCCACACTTCGGTTTATATTATTGGGCAAGTAACCTCTGTAAATATCTAAAATGGCTGGCTCCTGCAAGCAAACTTGAATCTTTGCCCTATGTCCCCTCCTGGGTTGGATTGGAAATGGAGGCAGTTAAAGAGGCCGGAGTAAATCCATTCGCACTGCTTTATTCCGCTCCCCAGAAGGTGCCTCCTAAACTGACTGTTAACCCAATAGTAAATTCTTTGCGTATTCATAGACAGATTTGTAGTAGATTAGATTATGTTCGGATAGGGACATGCATCAACCGGTATGTCAAAATACCAATTTGAAAATTGGGGGGAAAATGATACGGGGGGAATGGTTACCCCAACTAGAAGGATTATGTGTTGAGGATTTAATGGGGGATGGTTGTGTTCTCCCAATAAAGGATATTCTGGAAAAGTACAACATAGAATCGAAGCAAGTTTTCAAAGTATTCCAGGTTACCCATTTACTAGGTCAGGTGGGGACTAATTTTCGGGTAGGGTGTGTGGATGGGAGTTGGTTTGAGTCATTAGCTCAAGCTGTATGGGAATCACATGCAATTTCTAGGGTATATAAGGTACTCCTTGACCAAGTTCTTGTCGACACGGACTTCAAGCCCAGGTATTGGACTAGATGTCTGGGGGAACAGGAGCGGGACTGGGAGACTGTTTGGAGTCATGTGTACAAATATGTTAAACAGGATAGATTGAGGGTGATGCAGTTTTTTTCTTGAATAACCTATTTGGACCCCTTCAAACTACATAAAGTGGGTAGTAGACCTGATCAAAGTGTTATCGGTGCCACCAGGCAACTGGAGATTTGTATCATATTTTTGGGAATGTCCACTGATAAAGCGATTGTGGACACAGATTAAACAGAGGGCAGACCCATTGCTGGGTATTGATCAATATTTCACTCCGGATATATGTTTGATAGGAGATTACTCCGCATCACAGTCAAGGAGCGAGATTTACATGGCCCTGATCTCCGGCTCGCTTAAAAGGTAGTCTTAGATACTGGATGTCAGATTCCTTATTACGATAATGGAATGGTTACAAGAGATGTTGTTTAATTTAAACATGGAAAAATTAGGAGGGAAGGATAATCGGTTTCATATATATGAGAAGATTTGGAGCCGTTTTCAAGCACTATACCTTCCCAGGGATGAGCAGTAGTGGTTAAGTAGGGTAGAGGATGGTGGGTGAGCGGATCTTCCTAGAGGGTTTGTAGTATAGTATAGGGTGGTAAAGTGGGGGGGGAGGGAGATTTTCTCTGGGGGAGATGGGGAGGGGGGGAGGCTGTTGGGTATTTGACTCAATTTAGGTCATCTGTTGAGAGGTTATAAAATGTTCTTTGTATTATGTATTGTGTTTATGATATGTGTTTTGTTGCAATAAAATTTAAATTTCAAAAAAAAAAAACAATGTGTGCCTGCTGCTCAATATGTGGTACACCTACCCACATCACTGCCTATGGGGCACGGCCCACTGTCGTGATGTGTGCATCTCTGTTCACATGGTCAGGTCTGATGTGATTATTCTGGCTATGTCATTGTCTACTGTAGACGTGTGCATTCTGCTGATTGTACCAACTGTGGGACTGGGCCACACATTGTAGAACAGGGTGCCTCTGTGCTGTAGGCTGTGGTTGGTTCTTCATACTGTGGTACAGTTGTGAGGTCTGCACATGCCACTGGCTGCTGCCCCCCCTCATGCATGGCTGAACACAGATGCACTGCAGTGCACCCCAGACTCCCACACTGTTGCCCTGGGGCTGTATGACCGACCTGTCCATGGGGTGTGGGGACAGTGACGGTGACCTATCAACATTGTAATGGCCTCTTGGCCTAATGGTATGGGGGGGCATGTGGCAATGGTGGGTTACATGGCCATTGGGTGCACACTGGCACCATTGTGCTGCCCCACACCAGGACATTGATACACCATGGTGCACACGGGCCATGGCCGCCCATGCCCATGCCCAGGGTTGTACTTGGTGTGCTGTGACATGGGCATTGCCAGGATGGTGTACATCCCACACAGTGCCCCTGTCATGTACACCCCTCATGGTCGGGGTCATGGCCTTGTCAAGTTGTCACTGTGGTGCTGCATCTGTGTTGCATGTCCGTTTGATGGAAGTGTGGCACTGCATTGGTGGGCTGCACCACATGCTGGCCTGTGTGCCATATCTGTTCCTGATGGTTGGTCATTCCATGTATCACCATTCATGCCTGTGTGAAGCAGTTGGCTTCCCATGTCCAGTCTGTCCCATGCATCACAGGTCTGGTGTTGCCACACATCCCTTCAGACAGTGCAGGGGGGGGCCCACCCAAGCCATTGCCAGCACATGACACACTGGTGCACAGCTGCCTGACTGCCTGGCTGTGTATCACTGTCCCTATACCATGTCCTATCTGGTATGCCTGTCAGGTACACAATGGCAGCCTGTCTGCAATGCCACCTGCTGTCCTTGCAGGCATGCTCCATATAACATCCACCCTGTGCTGGGTCTCTCATGGCAGGGTGACCTGGGGACCATCCTGGGCCATGCTCAGGAACATACCTGTGGGTTGGTAACAGCTGGGGGGGTTTGCAGCACCCACAGGCAGCAGGAAACAGTGGCACATACAGCAGTGTACTAACCCACGTCCTTTCCCTCCCTAGCACCACAGCGGACATGTACGGGTCTTCGGTGAGTATTAGCCATTGCTCAGCATGCACTGTTCCATTGCATGTACAACACTGTGTACCTGACATTGTTGTTCACTGTCCCCTATGTAGGAGTCAGCACCACCACACAGGTCCAGGTAGGTTCACGCTGCCACACCTCTGCAGCTCTAGTGGTCACTGACTGTGCCACTGGCTTATGTTGCCCTGCTCTTTCTCCATCCAGGTGTGATACCAGATCCATCAGTACCACCCACTCCTGTCACCACAGTGCACGGTCCAGGTAGGTATCTGTCATTCTCCATTCTGTCACCCGTGGTTGGCCTTTGGACTGCCCCATGGACACCTGCTGGATGTGGCCGCATGCTGCTCCGCGTGGGGGAGGTGATGCAGATGTGTGACAGGACTGCACACCCACACTGTGCAGGGTCAGGCTGTGTCAGGCCTCTGCTGGGGACAGGTGGCGTGTTGGTGCACTGTGGTCACTATGTGTCTGACCCTTGCATGGCACTGCTTGGCCTTTCCACACTTCATGCTGTGCATGTCAATGGTGCATGGTGCACCTCCTGTGGTGGGGGCCCATGGTTGCAGTCCTGTGACCCAGCCCTGTCCCATGTACCATGGCCGGAGGCCAGTGTTGCACATGGTAGGTGGGGGAGGGCAACACATCTACGGAGCCATTGTGTAGTGATGTGTGTGCCATTCCTTCCCCCAATACAGGTCTCACACCAGTGTACCGCAGTGTCATCAGGGTCCTCATTGAGCCTCAGTGGGCGTGCACCCAACTTTACATCACTTGAGACAGCCATGCACATGAATTTTGTGCAGCAGTGGGGCAGGATGCTACTGCCACCTGGGTGTCGGAGAAGCAGTGCCGCAGAGCGGGAGCGTGCATGGCATGCCATTAGTGCCCACATGGCAGAGTCCACTGGCACATGCAGGACTGTCTGCCAGCTCACATACCACTAGCAGGACCTGTCACGGAGGGAGCCCATGAACCTGCACAGGATAATCAGTATGGTGAGGTGCAGGGACGCAGACATGTGGTCTGGGCAGGTCACGGGTGAAGGTATGTATGCCTATGGCTGTTTATCTGTTGCTGTGGTGCTGGTGTGGTGGCCATGGCATGTGGTGCCTCACACACACTCACCTGTTCTTACACCCCACTGGTTCTAGTGGCATATCTCAAGCCATGCAGCAGGCCACATCAGCAGCCTCATGCAGGAGGCACTTCACTGGAGATCTGGTAAGTACATACAGTGGTCCCCTTGTGCCGTGGCCATGGCAGACTGCCACATGGTGGCTCATGCTGCACCCGCACATTGCCTATGTGTGTTTTCCACCTGACTGGGCCCAGCACTGACTGCATCCCTTGCATCCCTACAGGTGGCCATAGCAGGCTGTCACAGCAGCAGAGGGCCCTGCTGAATGCCATGGCCAACGTGAAGGCAAGAGATGCTGCCTAGTACCAGCGGTGCACACAATGCAGGCAGTGGAGGGCCAGGGTCCTTCCTCTGACCTACTCCTCCTCCTCCACCTCCTCGGCAGCAGCATCTACTGAGGACATAGGCACCATGGCACAAGAGTTGAACCAATGGACCCCACTGATGTTAGGTGCCAGGGGCCTGACACACAGCATGCACCCAGCCTGGCCACAGAGGGTGGTGATGCAGCAGAGGAGGACCAGGCCATGGTTGAAGCACTGTCTGGGACCGCAGAGGGGGCTGATGCAGCAAGGGCAGCCAAAGATGCCCCACCACCTGGCACTGCGCCATGTGCCACTGCACCAGCAGCAGAGGACTCAAGACCACAGCAAGTTAATGCCATGCCACGGCTGCAGCAGAGAGAGGCTGTTCCTGTCACATCTGGTGACCATGGTGCTGGTCCCATGCAGGGCAGGAGCCTGGACCAGGAATGCCTTGTGGCCCTTGTTTCAGCCATCTTACATGACATTGGGTGCCTCCATGGGTCGGTGGGTGCCCTGCTAACTGAACTGTGGTGGACCTAGTTCACATGGGTCTGCATGTTCCGACCATGGGTGGGTCTGTGTTTGTGGGTGGGTGTGTATATAGGGGTGGTTGACATGGTTGGGTGGGATTGTATATATGGGTGTGGTGGGTTGATTTCGAGAGGACATTTATACGTGTTTGTGTTAATTGTTGTGGGTGGGATTGGGTAGTTGTTGGGCCTGTGTTCTGTTGTTTGTGGGTGCGGGTTGGCATTTGTGGTTGTTGTGGGTTGCGTTTGGGTGTGGGTACTTTGTTTTGTTTCTATGTTTTGCTGTTGCCTGATGTTTATCCCAGTCCCCCTTTCATTGGTTCTCTGTATCCCTGTTCCTGTTGTTTCCATTAAACCATTTGCCATCATCACTGTGTCTGTGTGTCTGTTCCAGGTGTGCATGGCAGTGTGAGTGTGTGTCGCCATGCACAGGGGTGCATACTGGTGGTGGTGCCTGCTGTTCCTGGTGTTTCCTCACTGTGCATCTGGTCAATGTGCTGACTGTGCTGCTCACAGCCCATGACACTGTCCACTGGCCACATCTGCGTGGTGTTCTGTGTGCTGCGGGTCACCGTGCGTGCTGTAGTGTCCATGCCACCTCACATTGTATCTCCCAGCTGTGTGGTGGCATGGTGCCTGTGCTGCACCCTTCTGCCTCAGGGTACCATTGTTCCCTGCAGGTGGCACCACTGGTGTCTCACCACCATATGTCCACAGGTCTGTGCCACCTGGTGCTGTGTTCCTGTTGTGGTTGCACTGTTTACATATATCAGTGACCATGGCTGGGGCATTGTGCCTGGTGGTGCCATCGTCTCAGCATTGTGCCTGTGGCCTCTGTGCACCCTTTGTACCCCATGCCACACTGTAGCTGTGCGCCTGCCTTGCTTGCACGATCTGTCTGTCATGTCTCCCATGGTGTGTTGCTGTGTGCTGCTTGCATGGCCCAATGCATGGCACTGGTTCCACCCTGTTCATGTGTGTCAGTGTTTACTGGTTGTGCCGTGTGTTTGCAGGCCTCACAGGTGTGTGCCCCCATGGTGTGCGCCTGCCCCTGCCCATTGAGCTGCCCTACTGTGTGCCTTGTCATGTGGTGCCATGCATATTCTGTGCTGCCCTCTGCATGGCCATATCCCCCCCCCCAGCAGACAGTGCTGTGCCTATCACCACCTACCTGTTGTGCTGGTCTTATATTGCTCCATGCTGTCTCTCAGTTCCCACACTGTTTCAGGTCCATGGCTGTGTGTGCACCACCCAATGTGGCCACAGTCCACGGGACCTGTTGCGATCATCCAGTGTCACTGTGGCCTGTGCACTGCACCAGGCAGCACACCCATGTGATGTTTTGTTGGACATCTCCGCCAGGCGTTTGGTGGCTGTCACTGTTGTTCCATGGTGTCTCTCAGGTGAAGTGTCTCTCTATTAAGTCACATCATGCACGATGTCCTGCCTGTGCCTGCGATGCATCTGTCTGGTGGTGCCTCACATATCTGTGTACCTTGCCATTCCACTTCTGGTCCCCCTCATTCACGTCCTCCAGCTGGTCCAGTGGTAGCACACGGTATTGCACTGCGATGTTGTGCAGTATGCAGCAGACAATGAATATCTTGCAGGTTGTCTCTGGACTGTACTGTAATGCCCCAGACGATCTATCAATGCACCTGAATCATGCCTTCAGGACCCCAAAGGTGCACTCTATAATGCACCTGATCTGGCAGTGCACCTCATTGTAGCATGTCTGTGCTGCTGTGCGTGTATGGTGCAGTGGTGTCTTCACCCATGGCAGCTGTGGATACCCACTGTCCCCTGTTGGATAGATGGTACATCATCAGTCTCTGTGGTCTATGGTCCTATGTCTGCATGGTGTGTAGGTTTCAGGTATGCAGTGCTCTGTGCTGTGTTCACTTATCTACTAGCCATCCTCCCATGAGCTGGCCCCTCTGGTAGCCCTCGTGTAGCCCACTGTTTTGCAGGATATAGGCATCATGCATGGAACCAGGGTACTGGGTAACCACATCCAGTATGCAGCCATGACTGTCACACACCACCTGCATGGTCATGGAGTGGTGGCCCTTCTGATTCACATACACATCACCATTGACCGATGGTCCACATATGACAACATGGGTGCAGTCTATTGCACCCGTGACACGTGGAAACTGGGTGATGGTGTAGAAGCCCTGCATCACTGCCTGCTGCTGTCATGCTTCCTAGGGGAAGATGATGTACTGGCTCATGTGGGCCACCATGGCATTCAGGAACTGGTGTAGGCACCTGGACGTGGCTGGCTGTGATATTCCCACAGTGTCATCTGTTGATGTCTGGAATGTCCCTGTTGCCAGGAAGCATAGTGCTGCTGTCACCTTCACCTCCACAGGGACTGGCTGCCCCCTGCAGATGGCAATGCACAGTTCTGCGCGGAGGTCATCACATATCCCATCTATGATGGCCTGGGCCAGTCGGTAGCGTGCAATACACTGTTCATCCATCAGGTCCTGGTATGTCTTCCTCACCCTGTACAGCCGTGGTACATGGCATCTGGCAGGCCTGTGCCATCTTGGCTGCTGCCTGTGCCTCTGGTTGTGGGCATTGTGTCACCTCCTGTGCCTGTCCCAGTGCTCCAGTAGCAGCACACCTAGCATTGCTACTGGTCCTTCCATTTTGTCTCTCTCCTCTCTCTCTGTCACAGTGCTGTGCTGCTGTATCTCCTGCCTGTCTGTCTGTATATACTGTGTAAGTTACACCTGCTCCCACCTGTTGTAAGTTAAGCCAGCTGGTCTTGGTGTAAGTTGTGGCACTGCAGTTTCTAGAATCTTGCCCTGGCGTTTCTCTTCTCTTTTCTTGGCGTATGTTTAGTTGCACATTGGCGTACCTGCAGGTATGTCGCAACTGTGGCATAAGTCGCAATTGGTGTACTGCATTGTGTCAAGGTGCATATCACAATGTAGAATTGTGCTTTGTGCATTTGTTTGATGTATTTGCGACCTGATACATTTCCACTGGTGCATCTGCGTTGCACTGTAGCGTATGCTTTCTAGAATCGGGCCCTATGTTTTAAAGCAGTATAAACAACCGTTGATGGGTTCAAATGCTAATTTTCTGAATGCCTCTGCCAATTTCATGGCCTTAGCCTGAAAAGACGACTAAACACAAGCATATCCATGTTACATACATTCTTGAACCAGTGCAGAAGTACTTCCACAACCAAGGAATCTTTTCCTTCTCTCTTTCACTTTCACATCATGTTGGCATTTCTGTCAAAGTCTGGCAAAACCTCATTCTTACGGCTGCATGGCAAGAGCTATGCTGACATATATAGTGAGCTAGAGGAGGAGTGGCAAAGGGACTAACATGTGACAAATGTTGCTCTGAACTCTGCCCTGTGAATGGAGTTGAAGCACTTACAACTGACTTAACTAATACTTTCAAAAGGGTCATTGATGTATACCTCTGTGAGTGTGTAACTGGCCCCCTGTACCAATTAGATAAGGGGAGGGGCCTTATTGGATTGTTGGGCCCCACAACCAGGTGGTTCACCCAAACAGAGGCCAACCAGCACTGGCAACTGGTAATTCTGAGACAGCCAAAACAAAGGGGAGGCTCTCTTCCTCAATGTAGTTACCACTAGGTGTTCAGCAAGAAGAGACAGACATGGGAGGGTCAGTTAAAACAGTTTACTGAGCCAAAAAGGGGTAACAAGTACATGGGGAGTGGAAAACTATAGCTCTAAAAAAAGGAATTAAAAATGTGACAACTCTATTAAGTGTGAAATAAATCCAAAAAGAAGTACTAGGAGGTCCTGAAAGGAAATGGTTGGATAGTTAGCCCATCTTGGCCACTGGGAGGAAACTGGTTCTTGATCCTCAAGCTCAAGACATCTGGAGTGGGGCAGCTGCTATGGTGTCTGCCCTCTTCTGACCACCCCAGCTGGTCCAATTTTGACCCCGTGATCCTGAGCTGTCTGTGGTGGGGCAAGCTGCTATGGCGTCGGTGCTCTTCTGACACCCCAAATGGTCTAGTCTTGATCTGGAGGAAGTGGCTTGGGTTCTCCAGCACTGGACCCTTGATGTTGGACTGCTGTTTCTGTGCTATGGAACTTCTGGTGCTGGATTAGTGGACCTCAGGCACTAGACCTCCAGACCTCTGGTACTGGATCTCTAGACCTCAGGTGATAAACTGTTGGACCTCTGGTGCTGGCCCTCTGGTACTGGACAGTTGGACTATTGGTACTGGACCTGTGGACCTCTTGTGCTGAAATGGCAGAAATTTGCAGAATCGTAGATGCTCGAACCTGAGCGGCACAGCTTGGCTACTGTACTTGGCTTAGGTCCCCCAATAGAAATTAGGCAAAAGTCTCGAAATGTAGGCAAGGCAACAGTCCCACACAGACAAAGTTCATATAAGCAGATAATTAGGAAAAATAATGAAGTTCATCTTAGTAGTTTTAAATGAGTACTGTCTCTTTAAATCATGCAAACAAGCCAGCCCGGTGGTGCTGAGGATTGAGGCAGTGGACACCACACCTTGTACCATGCTGGCAACCCGGGTTCGGGAAAGAGCACGGCCACCGAGGGTTGGCTAGGTTGGAGAGGGATTGAGCATCAGAGGTACTGCTCTCCTTCTCCAGGAAGGGGGGACATCAGTGATTGGCACTCGACTGGCCCCTGGTGGAGGCTAGGGGGCAACACATCAATGCTGCAGAAAAGGGGCGGAGATGGGGCAGATGCCTGGAGGAAGCGCGTGTTGATGCGTGCATGCTCCCTCCACTGGTGTCATTGCACGCTCCTCTCCACAAGGGGAGGAAAGCAAGGAAAATGGAGTCCTTGCCACAGATGACGATTAACCCCCTTGCAGCACCACTGGAAGGGCACCTCCCCCAAACTGGATTCAGTCTGGTGGGTTGAGTCACTCCTCACCCTCCGCCATGAGGGGTAAGTCATGGGAGATAAGGGGGGGTTGTCTAATGCCCAGTGGGTGCTGGGGTGAGCGTCAAAGGGCCAGTGGGGACTCTGGGAAAAAACAGCAGCAAAAAAATAAATAAATAAATCATACAAACAGTTTTCAGCTTCTGAAGAACTATATTCGGTGCTTCACTAGTTGCATAAATTATATTGATAAATCCCTCTGATTACTATAGGGATTCTGTAGGCTAGGAGGAGCCACTCCTCAACCTGCTGCTTATTGAAGCCTTGCTGTAACTCCACCTTGTGAGTGGTCTATAATGGTTTGTGGCTTGCCCACAACAGTGCTCCAGCAGTACCTTAATTAAGTCACCTGGAGGGCAGTACTACACCAGGTGGGCCTTGTTTGACTTGCCCAGTCTCCGATGGAGCTGTCCCCTATGTCACCTCTATGGGCCATCTACTGTGTGCTACACACCCACTCATGCAGCCACAGCCATTTTGCCAAATGTCAAAAGACACAACTTTATTATAAAAAAACAAAATCAAAATAGAACCCTTTTTATTTAAATGTTGGGCAGTCAGCACTTCCTAACTGTACCACCACGTCACTCACCGCAACAGCCCAGGGCATGAAATAAGAATTGTCCTGAGAGGCCATGGCTGTTTTCATTGCTGCTGCTGCTGGGTGTGGAGGGTGACGGAGCCAACTGCAAACACTGCCGCACTTGAGGAGGGGAAAACCTGGCTGCTGACTGAACTTAGTGACTGGAGGAATGTACAGGCATATAGAAGGGCCAACAGGACAACTTACAACCCCAGGTAAGTTTCTTCACGTCCTCATCTCTCTCTCCACATCCTCACTCCTCCCAATCTTAGCACCAGCTGCCCACACAAAGGTCCCCAGTGGAATCTCCCTCACTAGGAGTTGTAAAACTGTTGGCCATGAGCTGACATTTGAAAACTGCATTTGGTTTTCAACTCGCACTGGGGAACCTGAGCTGTGCTCCCCACATGCTGACTGAGCACTCCTGCATGCACAGGAGCAAGGATAAATTAAATGAAATTGGGAGGGGTGTGAGTTTCAGCTGGAAGGGGGGGTTGCCAAAATTTTTCTTACAAGTGTTTAAGTAACAAACATCTCAAAAGAACATATGACTTCTTAAGGGTTAAAAATTCCATTCGATCTGTGATGTATTGTCTACCAAAACTTCACAAAGATCTCTTAAACACTCCAGGAAGACCAATAGTTGCCTGCATGGGCTTACTGTCTGAAACCCTTACAAAATTTGTTGATAAGCACATAAAATCGTTTGCAGAATCTTTTGTGTCCCACGTTAAAGACACTGCACAAATGTTACAAATCACTTACAGTTTACACGTGAAACCAGAATGGCAGCTGGTAACCATGGATATTTCTTCACTGTACACAAACATTCAACATCAGGATACAATAGAAGCTTTGAGAGAAAGCTTGTATAGAGATTCCATATATCCTTTAGATTTTGTGGAGTTTTTTTATTTCACTTACAGAAAAAGTCCTTAATTTCAGTCTGTTCATGTTTATGAATAAAATGTATTTGCAAATCAAGGGAACAGCCATGGTTCCCAAGAAAAGTTTCTTGATAAGCACATAAAATTGTTTGCAGAAGCTTTTATGTCCCACATTAAAGACATTGCACAAATGTTACAAATCACTGACACTTTACATGTGGAACCAGAATGGCAGCTGGTAACCATGGATATTTCTTCGTTGTATACAAACATTCCACATCAGGATGCAATAGAAGCTTTGAGGGAAACCTTTCATAGAGATTCCATATAGCCATAGAAACATAGAAACATAGAAATTGTTGGCAGATAAGGACCGTTAGGCCCATCTAGTCTCCCCGAAAACCCTACACTAGTTTGTGGCCTTTAACCCTAACAGGTCAATGGCTTCTCACCCCTTCTTCCCACCTCTAAAGTTCCCCTATGCCTGTCTCAGGCATGTTTAAATCCTTCTACTGTGCTTGCTCTCACCACCTCCTGTGGTAATCTGTTCCATGTGTCCATCACCCTCTCTGTGAAGAAAAACTTCCTCACATTTCCACCCTCCAATTTCATATCATGTCCCCTTGTTCTTATACAAATCTTATATTGGAAGAGGTCTCCGCCCTGCACCTTCTTTGTACCCTTAAGGTACTTAAATGTTTATATCATGACCCCCCAATTTCTCCTCTCCTCCAGCAAGTACATATTGAGGTCCCTGAGTCTCTCCTCATATGTTTTATGTTGCAAGACCTGCACCATCTTAATTGTTCTCCTCTGGATCACCTCCAACCTGGCAATATCCTTACAAAGGTCCAGCCTCCAGAACTGCACAATGAATTCATTAGATTTTGTGGTGTTTTTAATTTCACGTATAGAAAAAGTCCTTAATTTCAGTCGGTTTATGTTTTTGGATAAAATGCATTTGCAAACCAAGGGGAAAGTCAAGCACTTCATTTGCAATTGCAAAGGCTATGCCTGTGCTTCAATGGGCAGAGCAACAACATCACTTCCCCATCAGGCCTTAAAAGGCCACTCCTCCTGGACTGTTCCAGGATTTGTTTCTTCGTTTGCAGCTGGAGGTGCTGCCCTTCCTCGCTCCTACTTCGGTCCTCCCTTCTCTCAACATTGCTTCGTTTTGTGGCATCTTTGGCCGCTCACTTGCTGCCTTTTGTTCTTCCTTCCCTTGTCCATTTTTCTTTCTCCCCACTCCATCCATTTGTTTTCAGTCTGCCCTTGTTGGCTTCCTGCTGCATGCACCCCGCTTCGCTGCAGCTGCTCTGTTGCTCGTCTGTCAGCTCTCCCAGCTGTGTTCCCTCCCACTTGTCGGGCTTCCTGCCAGTTCAGTATCTACGGCACTTACCCATGGCATTTGCTGCTTCTTCCGCCAGTCACTTCTGCTTCTTCGTACTGTGTCCTCCTTGGCAACTGCTTCCCAGACCCACCCCCCACCTTTGGATCTTGCGCCCGATCCCTTGCCACCTTCCTAGTGGTCCTTGTCTGCTTTCCCTTCTGCCGTACCTCCTGCTTCTTGCCTTCTGGTTTCCGACCTCACTGGACACTGATTCCTTCAGCCCTGTCAGCCAGCCTTCCTAGCATTTCTGCTCTTGGCATCTCGACCATACCTCTCACCCTTTCATCACTCACATGTGTGACATTATGTGTAGCAAATGGGCATCATGTGTAGCACATCATCAAGACTGACACTGTAAGCTCAGAATACAGTCTAATTCGGTGTACCTCTATTACTCGTGTTTGCTGATAACAGAGTATCATCTTATTGTGACTTTCTGCACTGAAATTTTAGTGGACAGTGTGGAATATCACCAGTGCCATCTGAGACTGAGGGTTTCTAAGAAGTAAACTGAGTGGCCTACTTCGTACTGTCTGACATTTGAGAGGCATGATATTGACTACGTTCCTTCGCCTCGCCTCTTCTGAGCATCCTCTCTCCACCTGCTGAGTCCTTTGTCCTCCTCCCCTTCCAACCATACTCCGCTGCACTGGCAGTTCTCCTGCCTTGCACGTTGGACCTGCTTCTGCTCTTGTCCTGGTTTTGTTCATCCTCCACTGACTGCTCATTTGTTCTTCTCATCATTCAATATTCATCATACTTGCTGGACTCTTCAGCCTCTGATATCCTCCTTACTTCACAACCTCTTTCCATGCTTCCTAGTAAGTCCCTGCCTATGCATGTCTACATTCTCATCCCATCAGCCCAGCTCCTGTTGCTGACTTCAGCTTCTTTCTTCATTTTACTATTTTCCTCAAATGTTCCACCTCCCTCCTCTTCGTCTGATCTGTCCACTCCTTCATCTCAAACCTTATCTCTCCACTTTGGCAATTCCATCTTCTGGCCATCTGTACCTGGCTTGCCCATTTCTGACTACCCACCCATAGTGGATGGAGTTTAGTTTCTGGCTGTACCACCTTCCACTGGAATCGGTCCAGGTGCACCCCTTGAACTCCATGGTCAGCCTTTGTTTCCTCTCCCTTGCTGCAGGCATCATATTATCTCTTTTCCCTGCTCATGTTTCCTTGTGCTTTCTTTTTGGGGGTATTTCCCTGTCCTACTATCACCATACTTATTTGTAGCCTCCTCTTACCCTAGTCCTATGTTCTGGACCACTCAACTCACACATCCTCCACTCAGTGTCAAACCTCCATCATTATCAAACCTCATCTTTCCTATACCCTACTTGCCTATTTACCTACCCTTAACCGTATCGTCCATCAAGGCTTTCATCTATTATCATACATTATTCATTTCATACCTCATCTTACTCGTACCAGCCATCAAGGCTTTATTCCATTTCCATATATAGTCCATTTCATATCTCACCTTCATCGTACCAGCCTTCCAGGCTTCATTTCATCATCGAACATCATCCATCTCATATTTCACCTTCAGTCATTCAGGCCTTCAAGGCTTTCAATCCACCATCATGTTTCTTTCATTCATTCTCGACCATTCTGTCCTCCCGCATCGACTTCTCCACTCATCTTCAGCTGCGGACATCAGCTGGCAGTCCTCGTCTCTTCCCCTCGCATCTTTCCTTCCCATTCTGCAGTACAAGCCAACCTCCAAGGTTTCCCTCCATCAGCGAACCTCATATATTCATCTTGATCCTCTACTCATCTATTCCAACTTCGTAGTTCACATCTCACTACTCCTGGTTCTTCCAACCTCCCCTGTTGGCTGCAGGCTTCACCTGGTTGCTCTCATTTCTACCTTTTTCATAGGTTCATAGGTTGTATCAGAGCATAGAAGACACATGTTCACTCCACTCCTGATTTGGCTTCTCATTGGACCAGGTTGGCACACACTCCCATGGTTGCTACTGTGATCTGCCTCCTCCAGACCATTGTTGGGATTTCCTTCACTCATCTGGACCTCTCAGTAGGTCTACCTCTTCACATTAGGCCCATAGTGAGAATGTCTTCACTCCAGGTGGACCTTCAATCTTTCCACATTTCGACAACACTTCTGGATGTTGTAGAATTTATGACTTCAAGCTGCGAGGGGTGGGACTCTCATCATCAGGGCCCCTTTGGCTACCCAAGTGGGTTCAAAGGCACCCTTTATGCTATTCTCCTTCAAGGATGCCTCTGGTTCACCTGGTCTGTTTCATAGGCTCATGTATGCTGGCTGAGTGCCTCAGCGGTCTTTACTCTCCTCCTTTGCTTTTGGGCATCTAGTTGCAGAGACATCGCTCACAACCCTCAACGGCATTCCTGTTAGAAGGACAGAGTGAGAGCTTCATCTAAACTGAAATCTATTCCTCTTCCCTCAATATCAACTCTAAATTGCAGTAGCTGAGCCATCACTAACCAAAACATCCTTCAGCATGGAGGGAAGGTGACCTAGGCCTTGGATCCCCAAAGGTTTCCTCCTCAAAGGGTTTTTTTCCTCTGCTCCATGCCGATGGTCATAATATTAGTCAGGGTTAGTGCTTTCATAGGTTCTGTAGTTAGGTTCTGCTGTTGGATGGAGTCGGATGGTGGCCCCAGCTGTTATCTCTCTCCTTAGGAAGTTCACCCTTCTGTATCTTGCCAGATTTCCTTTCGTTCATTGCCCTTGTCATATCTTGTTCTTCTTCTGTCCTTCCCGACTACATCTCTCACATTACTTTTCAGTCTCAATATATTCTACTTTCTCGCCTCTTCAATGCTCAACACCCCTTGGGGTATTCTTTTTGGGCTTCTTTCTAAGCTACCTTTAGCTAAGGGAATCATTCCAGTGGCACCTATAGGGGTGGATCCCTCCTCTAGGGTTCCTCACTGTCCCTTGGATAGACAGGCAAAGAGCCACAATGTATCTAAGTCACACAAGCATACATCATGACAATTTACGAAAGCACATTAAATTGCAAAGGCTAAGCCTGTGGTTCAATGGGTGGAGCAACAACATCATTTCCCCATCAGGCCTTAAAATGCCACTCCTCCTGGTCTGTTCCAGGATTTGTTTCTTCATTGCCCCACCATCCCCCCCCCTCCAGTGGTACGTTTCTCTTTTCCATGGGCTTCTTCCTAAGCTACCTTTAGCCAAGGGAATCATTCCCACGGCACCTATAGTGATAGAACCCTCCTCTAGGGTTCCTCACTGTCATATCCCTATAGGGTGGCATATCCTATGGATAGAGAGGCAAACAGCCACAATGTATCTAAGTCACACAAGCATACATCATACCAAGTTGCATAAGCATATTGAACTAATTATGCAAATATTTATTTAGGTAACTAGGAAAATCAGGTTATTCTGTCTCTTGTTAATAATCCATTCTGTGAATTAACATCTACAAGCATTATCTTGATGATTTATTTTTCATTTGGATGTGCTCAAGTGAAGAACTGAAACAGTTTGTTACCTATCTGGATCTAGTAATGAAAACTTAAAATTTACAGTCAATTCCAACTGAGACCATAGATTTTTTGAATATTTGAATTACTAATTCACAAGGAGAGTTAAAAACAGAGTTGTACAGAAAATGTACAGATTGGAATACAATTTTGTATTACAACAGTTGTTATCCAGGATATATAAAACAGAATATTCAAAAAAGGTCAATATCTTAGAATAAAAAGAAGCTGCAATACATATGAGAGTTTCCCCCATCATGCAACAAATCTGGATAAAAGATTAAGGAGCAGTGGATATCCAGAAACACTCTTGAGTACAGCTAAGAATGAAACCCTCGAAGAAAACATAGAGAATCTGCTTTACAGAAATGGAGAAAAATTCTACAGCAGCAAATTCAAAATTGTACTATATAACAATTTAGTCCCCACAGCCTCATCTGAAATAGAATATTTTATCCAGAAACATTGGCACATCTTAGAAGTGGATGACAGATTGAAAAAAATCACAAAAAATGGATTCAGAATGATATACAGAAGAGACAGTAACATTGGTGATATAATAAGGAGGCAGTATAGCGCAGTGGTCTAAGGCTCTGAACTGCTAATCTGGTGACATCCAGCAGACCAGACCTGGGTTTGAATCCCACAGCTTCCACTTGCATACTGTGTGACCCTAAGCAAGTCACTTAACCTCCTTGTGCTCCCAGGTCGCTCCTGTAAAAAAGCTTTCAGCTTAGTGTGCTATACCTGGTTAAACAACTAAATAATGAAAAAAAAAAAATAACAAGCAGTAACCATAACATAAACACAAAAAACAAAAATAAGACCACATTACATTGTGGAACATTTCCTTGTGGAAATTGCAACATATGCAGATGTATCAACAAAGCTAAAAACATTTCCAGCAAGAGGATGAATAGGGTTTCTGTGTAAGCCTCCTATGGGAGCTTACTATTAGTGCCACCATTTGTATCCCTGGGAGTTCTCTTGGACCGCTTGCTGGTAGGTGTGGCCTGAGTGCTCCAGTGAATAAGTAGGGGTGTTTTGGCACCAAAGGGGGAGATCCCTTTGAAGGGAGTGTGGGAGTGAATGTTGGTTGGAAGATCTGAAGTTCAGGGCCAGGGTGGAATTATTGCCAACCTGGCCCACCATCCCTTGAACTGCATATCAGTGAAATATATGGAGGGGTTGGTGGAGGGGGAAGAACCATGACAGCATGGAGAGGCTGCAGGATTGGGTCTTCATGCCAAAATCAAGGAGGGAGCTGGGGCCCAGACTGAAGCAGGAGACTGCCCAGTGCCCCCCCAGCAGTGGGGTAAATGGCATGGAGGGGTCCAAGGTATGAAGCCAGTCAGTGTTATCCACTGTGTGTGGGGTCATGACCAGAGGAGAGAGAGCCTATGCCATGGTGCAGCAGAGTGGCAGTATGCTTTGTGGTCACCCCCACATTTTTGGGACTGTTAGGCATTTCTCATAGAGCTGAGATGGAGTAGGTGGGGATGGCCAGGAGATTTTTAAGGGGCTCATGGTGTCAGCCTTTCAAGCAGCCACACCTATGGGTAGCCCTTGGTCTCTGGTTGGGGTGCCCACTGATCATCTGGTTTGAGTGCCTTGGCATCTTTTGGCTGGTTGACTAGGCCACCAATAGGAAACTCCCCCCAAAATTGCCCACCACTGCTAAGAGAGGAGACCACCATGAGCAGCAGGTTGTCCACCCTGCTGTTTTTTTGGGGTGCTTGCAGAAAAGGGCAGCAGAAGAACAGGAAGCTTTGAAGCCAAACCAGAAACTAAAGAAGTTTGTGCAGGAGTGTGTAAGAGAGCTGCCAGTGCAAGTAGGGGCATTATTTAGCCCCGAGTAATGTTACTGCCATCAGTGTAAGTGCCTTATTTGACTCAAGAGGGGAGGAAGAAGGTGAAGGATCTTATTCAATCAGTTAGCCACTGTGAACTTGGTCTTAAAGGTATCCACAGAAACCCCAACATTCCATGGAGTTGGAAATTGTTTTTTTTTTTTTTTACATTTAAATGTTTTATTGTTTTCCAAAAGAAAAAAAACACATACAACTTACAAGTACAGTAGGTACATATAACAGGATACCATTCGAGATGGCTGCATGACATTATCCTTAACATTATACCAGAACAGTCATAGTGTCCCTTCAGACTATGTCTACAATTGTGTACTCTAGTAAGTGTGAAAGATAGATACATCCTGTATAGCACCCATGTATTAATGTGCTACACTAGTTTAATCAATAACCAAAAAACAAACAACAAACATAAATAACAAAATACAGAAAAAAGATAAAGAGAGGGAGACCCCCTAGTGTATATACTGTGTATACCTACAGATATCCTGGACCTATAACACACCAAATAAACAAGATAGATAAATGCACCTACTTTACTTTTCCCAGCGTACGCAACCATAGGGAGGTATCACCACATATAAGACAAGGCTTCATAGAATATAATAGTTACACCTTCTCATGGCCGCTTCTTACACTGCGTCTAGGGGAGAGAGATCACAGAGTAAACAAAGTAATATAAATAAAGTAGCTGCTACTGCTGTGGGGCGCAGCTATTGAACAATAAATAGTAAAGTGCATTCTATATAGGTGGACTAGGTGTGCTAGGTATCATTACTTGGACTCCATGATATAACATGTAGTAAGTATACACATACAAATCTTTAACTTATACTAAACCCACAAAGCAAACATTACAACTTGCGGGTAAACTATGTACAACTTATATAATTTCAGACGTAAACAACAATGCAAGTTAATAACACTCTGTACCTTTATATCAATAGATTCATAAATGTACTAGCCATAGATAACATTCAGTTCAGACATTGAGTGGTGGCAGTTAGATATGAGGAGACAAATCAACCGATACCAGCTCTGGCTGACAAGTATGCCATAAAAGGGGCCCAACAGAGAGAGAAGAGTTCCATCTTCCCGGTAGACATGTGTGTCTGCCTATCCATCTCATATACGGAAGAAAGTGATGCTATAATATCATTGAGACCAGGCAAAACAGTACTTTGCCAATTTTGCAGGGTTGCCCGTTTTACCTGCATACTAAGTAGCATTAGCCATCTAAATTCCTGATGGTTGGGGGGGGCACTAAACCTCAGACCCAGCAGCATAAGAGCAGGGTTAGCAGGGACCTGGCAGCGAAGTATCAGGCTAGCCTCGTATAACACTTTTTCCCAGAGACCATATATCCGAAGGCATTGCCAAAGAATATGAAATAGATCACCACCAGGCTGGAGGCATCTCCAGCAAGTATCATTCATGCGGACTTTCATTTTCTTTAATATTACAGGTGTCCTGTACCAAGAGTGCAACATTTTATTATGAATGAGTCTACTCCAGGTATCTTTATGAGTTTTGAACCTGACATGCCAGCACTGTTTCCACTGTAAATCTGATATTTGTATATTTAAGGCTTTTTCCCATTTTGACTTAGATTTTATGTTGAAGGAAAATAGCGAGTCCCTCACTGCTGCATACAAAGTGGCTGAAACTTTGTTGGGTAGGTGAAGCCACCATTTTAAGTGTGAGTTACAGGCTGGAGAGACATTACTCTGACATAAGAGAGGTCTAAGACTATCACGCAATTGCAGATATTTCCAGAAATCTGATTTATCCAGATTCCATCTAGATTGCAGATTCTGATATGTATCCACCACCAGGGAGTTAGGTCCCAATATGCCTTGAAGAAATGTAATCCCTTTCTCTTGCCAAGAGGGCCAAACCACCATGGAGCCACCGATGGTTATGCTAGGGTTGCTCCATAAAGGCATATACATAATGGGAAGAATCAGGAGCCTTATTTTTTATGTAGAAGCCTCCCATGTCTGATTGAGGAGCCAATAGTTGGATGCGATAGATACTCCTGATGAGGGGGGTAGCAGAGAAAAGAGACTGCAGTAGGGCTATTACAATAAGTCTGCTCGAGCATTAGCCACTGAGGGGATTCAGTATTATAGGGGTGGAACCATTTCAACGTTTGTGCACCATGAAAAGCTAGCTTATAGCCTTCAATCCATGGGAACCCAATCCCCCCTGCTGAGAATGAGCCTGAAGTTGGTTTCTGCTGAAATGAGGTCTAACTGAACCCCATAAGAAGGAGCCAGTCATTGCGTCAGTTTTTCTAAGCCAATGAGCTGGGAGAAATAGGAGAATATGAGCTAGAAAATAAAAAAATTGGGGGGTGAGGGACATCTTAAAAGCGGCTATCTTGCCTGCCATAGTTAATTGAAGCTTGTTTATTCGCTCCATTTCAAGCTTGCAATTGGACAGCAGAGGCACAGGTTATTATCCCACCACTTTGCTAGGTTACTTCCAATCTTAATTCCCAAGTATTTGATCATATGTTGTGACCATTTTAATCCTAACTGTGCCACCAAGTGGGAGTTGCATTGTGAATTAAGAGGGAGTACTTCCGTTTTAGATTGATTTACCTTTAACCCTGAGATTGATGAGAAGGAGTCCAGGATACCTAGTAGTTGGGGTAAGGACTCATTGATGTCTCCTAGCGTTACCAGCAGATCATCAGCATACAGTAGGGTGGAAACATGAACCTGCCCCCTACCGATACCAGCGATACACGTGTTCTGTCTTATTGCAGCTGCTAATGGCTCAATAGCAATGATGAACAAAAGAGGGGAGAGAGGGCATCCTTGTCTTGTGCCTCTGTGTAGAAGAAATGGTTCAGATAAAACCGAATTGGTGAGGACTTTTGCAAGTGGAGATGTGTATATGGAGGAGACAGCCGCTCTGAAGTATGGTCCAAAACCCATGTGATGTAAAATGTTTTGCAAGTAGTCCCACTCCACGGAGTCGAATGCTTTTTCAAAATCAATGGCTACAGCAGCTGACGGCGTTGATATATCCTGATTCACTATATGAATAAGATTAATAAGTGTTCTGATATGGTCAGTACTGTATCTACCTTTTACAAAACCAACCTGCGATGAATGAATCAGGGATGGTAAAATCAGGGCCAGTCTGTCAGCTAACACTTTAGCATAAACCCTCCTGTCTGAATTTATCAGGGATATGGGGCAATAACTAGTCGTCTCTTCAGGAGGTTTATCTTTTTTGGGAAGAGCTGTAATGATAGCCTCCCTTAGTGTAAGAGGTAATATACCTTTTTCCTTGGTCTCTTTAAAGACCTTACAAAGCAGGAGAGAAATCAGAGGGGATATTAGTTGCAGAAAGTCCACAGGGAACCCATCACTACCAGGGGCTTTCCCTTTTTTTAATGCCATCAGGGATGTCGCAACCTCTGTGTGAATTAGGGGTTCCTCCAGAGTGGCACATTGCATTGGGGACAGCTTTGGGAGCCTCACCTTGTCTAAGAATGATGACATATCCAAACAGGGATTGGTTCTGGTTGACTTATATAGTTGAGCATAAAATGCAGTCATTATATCATTCACTTCCTGTGGTTTTGTTTTCACTATCCCTGTGACTGGGTCTTTCAGCCCCCCATGTACCTATTCTCTTGTTGTCTCCACAGTTGGTATGCCAACATTTTTCCACTTTTTTCCCCACCCTCCCAATAAGAGTGTTTTAATCTGATAAGAGCCAAGTCAGCCTTTCTGGAAATAAGTTTATTTAACCTGGTCCTTATGGCAAGGATCCGTCAACCCCACAGTGACTGAAAAGACGGGTGAGATTGTGCCTTAAGAGTCTTTTTGGCACTGAGCAGGTCATCTTCCAATTGTGCCATTTCCCCTTCCCTGTTTTTCCTCCTGTGAGAGGCATAACCTATAATCTTCCCACACATGGTAGCTTTATAAGCCTCCCAGGTGTTTTGGGCAGAGGTGTCTTCGATAGGATTCTCCCTAAGAAAATTTATGATTTATGATTTAGCCCATTTTAAAAAATTGGGATCTCGCAGGAGTAGCGGATTCAGTCTCCAGGAGGAAGACCTTCGGATGGAAGGACCCCAAGAGATAATCACTTGTACTGGCGCATGATCTGAAATTACCATGGGAAGAACAGCGGAGTCCATGACTAAGCCTGTGAGGGTATGGGAAATAAGCCAGTAGTCTAATCTACTATAAGTGCCATGAACCCCGGAATAATAGGAGTAACCACAGACAGAGGGGTGCACTAAGCGCCATATGTCTACCAGCTGGTACTCAGAACTTAGGTGTTGAACTGCCCGAGCCCCCCGAGTGTGCATTTCCTTGCCTAGATCACTCCTATCTAACACAGGAACTAATGTGAGATTAAAATCCCTCCCCAAGATGATAGGTATGTCTTGCTCTACCATTGTGTCTAATTTAGAGTTCAGATCTAGAAAAAAGGAAGGGTCATCCACATTCGGGACATAAATGTTTACCACCAGAAGATGGCTATCGGGGGTGTTGAGCAAGGCTATTACCCAATGCCCCTGAGAGTCTGCCTTCCTCTTTACCACAGCCCAGGGGAGTGACTTGTGGAGCAGGATTGCTACGCCTCTTTTTTAGTGGACGTGCAGGAATGCAACTCCAAACCTACCCAGTCCCTAATTAAGTATTTACAATCTTTCTCAGCAAGTTTAGTTTCTTGCACAAAGGCAACCTAGGTTTTAAGCCTTTTTAGATGTGTGAATACCTGCTTCCTTTTGGAACGGGAATTTAACCCTCTTACGTTCCAAGTTATAAAGGAGATATCACCCATAAGGACGGTTATAAAAAAATCTTTTGGGGGGAGAGGTAGGGGTAAGATCGGCCAGCCATCGTATCATTTCTCCAGATCCAATCTTCAACCATACAAGCATAGGACAGAGTTTACTAGTGCTTAGCATTTGTTCTGCAAAATTGTAAGTATAGTCTGAAAAATAACAAATACTAACAAACTTAAACTATTTACATGCGGCGCGCTACTTTGTGCATTGGAGAAAAGCGGTGTCTCAGGCCGAGGAGTCGAAATCCTCTCAGGCCACATCGTTTCACCTGAAATAGGGTGGTGGACTTGTAAGCTAATGAGGACTTTGCTGCCCCATAAGGGCGACTCCTTTCCTCAGGGACCTTATGAGTGACTGTAAGTGCTTTCTTTGGCATAGCCCCACACCCAGTTTCTCTAGCAACAGTCCGGTCGGATTAGCATACTGGATAGCATAATGATCCCATAATTAACTGCGGTGCCCGGGGGGGGAGGGAATTCTCCACTCTGACTCTTGAAATTAACTTGGTGCAACCCTTAGCGAAGCAGAACCATATTTCCCAGGGCCAGACAAAAGGAAAAAAAAATATGGAGAGAGATATGCTAGTAATCAGAGTTTCTCCCACCCATCCCCCCTTTCACAAGCCCTTCATAGAACCTGAGGTCCCTGGTACATATTACTGTTAAGGGCCTTGCCAGATCCATCATATATTAAACCTGCACTGTATGATACCCCAGCTAGTGCCATGAAAGTGCAGGAGGACCGGTTAGACCAAAGGGTTGACATTTGAAAAAGGGAATGCACACACGTATTCTTTCTCCCACCCAATCCTCATAACCGCCCACCAAAACACAGTACAAACATAAGCATTTATCTAACAGTGGTCCTGTGCATCCAGGGGAGGCAGAGTTTCCATGATGGTTGCAGGCTGGTGAGCACGGTGATTTGAGCTGTTACCCACACCACTGTTCATATGTAGCTCTTGGGTAGAGTTCTTAAGTAGGGGCACAGCTGGAGCAAGTCCACAAATGGGGGATTCAGCCTTTGAAGCCTCCTGCAACATCTCCTCTTCAGGGTAGTCTGGAAATTCATCCTGAGAGATGGAGGCGAGTGGTGCATATCTGTTGGGGGAGAGGAATTGGGAATTGCAGCCATCTGGTGTAGTCATCGGGTTAAGCATCATTTCAGAAATGTTCCCTGCATGATCAATAGGATGGGTTCTCTTGGGGTGGTTCTCATTTTGTTAAAGTTTTCATGTTCTTGTGGGGAGTGGAGTACTCTGGCCCTGAAACTAGAAGCCATTTGGACGAGGTGTAGATGTGAAAGCGCCATCTAGCGATACAATATTTCTGTGACACTCCACTGGTACAACAGGGTCCATTTGAGCCTTATCCTCATTAACATTCACTGGCCATTTTTTTTAAGCTATTCAGAGAAACTGCTCGGGGTGACAAATGAGAGAAAAGACCCATTCTCTTCTAGGCGCATGATTGCAGGGTAATGAAGTGAGAATTTGATACTTTTTTCATGCATTATACGCCTGGCTTCAGAGCATTCTTTCCGGCGAGCCGCCAGGTCTCGAGAGTAGTCCTGAAACATCATTATTTTATGCCCACACCAGTAAAGAGTTCCAGGCTCTGGGGCTCGAGATGTAGCCCATTCCTTGTCAGCAAAATTTAATATACGTAGCATGAGCGGTCTCAGCCTGTCACCGGGTTTCGGCTTGGAAGCAAGCATTCTGTGCACTCGCTAAGTCGTAAAACCGGGAGGGAGATCGTGCGTCAGTAGATCAGGGAGGGTATCAAAAAGGAATTCAATAGGGTTACCTTGCTCTACACCTTCAGGGAACCCTAACAGCTGCAGATTGTTACGCTGGCTTTGATTTTCCATATCATCAACTTTAGCCTGCAAAGCCTGGATTGACCTCTCTTGATCCCTTATTATAGCAGAAAGATCTTCCAGTGCATCGGTGTTTTCTTTGGTTTTTTGCTCAGTTGTATCGAGTCAGGATTCAAGCCTATTGATTGCAGCCGTTGTGTTATTCGCTGCCAATGTCACCTCGGCCATTTGTTTCAATAAAGTGGCAAACATATCCTGAGTCTGTTGCATACTGGGGCCTGCAGCCTTCCCAGGGCCGCTTTGTTTTGACATGATCGAGTGCCTTAATCTTTGTTGCCTCGATCAGATGTGTGGGCCAAAGTTTCTCAGTTTAACCAACTAGCCAAACCCTTCCCGATATCTTCTAGGCTGCTAATTAGTTTGATATGAGTTGAAGCGCAGAGCTATAGCTCTAAAATTATCCCCGAGATACGGAGCGCTCACATCAGGCGGCCATCTTGCCAGGAGCCAAGCCACGCCCCCTGGAAATTGTTTTAACTTAGTTGAACAGTAAATCACATTTTGAACTCTTTATATCTGTGTGGACCTTGACATCAAATAATGCCATCTTGATTTGCACTAACTCAGTTTTGCACTCCCAGCTGCCTGCACCCAGCGAGGAGAGACTGAGGCAATAACCACCAACTGAACCACTTAAATGCAGCCACATTTCTGTCTGGTGTGTTTCTGGCTGTGAGTGCCCCTTCCCCATGGACTTTACCATCAAATCATACCCCTAGACACTGGGCAGGGAGGGTCTTAGAAAGTGGGGTCTCGTCCATGATGTATTTTGGGGTATCCAGTGCTTTACTGGACTTTAACATGCAATGCTTTGGCTTGGGAGACTTGTGTATATGTGTGGAACTGGATCTCGCTGTTTGTGATCCCGCCATTTTGGACTGTGAGTTTTCACATCTATGCCACAAATTGATTGAGGGAGATGTGGCACAGTTTTCAAAACTGAAACCCCCCACTCATGACTGGCTATGGGGTGGTTGCTGGGTAAAAAGACCGCAGGCACTGGGTGAGAGGTCAGAGGTCAGAGGGACAGCACCTGACGTAGCCTTGTGGTGAAGAAGCACTCTATTCTAACTGCACCATCAGTAAAGTGAACAAACAGTGTGTGGATGGACTGTTCTGAGAGAAAAGTAAGACAGCAGATAACTATGGCACAGACACCCAGCAGATTGGGGCAGGAGGTGATGGTCCTAGCATCCCTATTGAGTTGGTTGTGGGACGCCATGGAGAAAAACACTCACAGGACAACTGTGTTGTCTGTAACTTTTCTGGGCCTGGAGTACTGTGCCAGCTGTTATGCTCCAGTAACTCCAGCAGAGCTGTTCCACAGCCTAGCACACCATTGCTGCCTTATATGTCATCTTAGAGCTGGCCAGCACCTCTCACCCCAGTCAGCACCATGGCTACAGCTACCAGTATGGAGACCTGGGAAGAGCAGAAGGCTGAACTAATAAAAATGGACTCTGCAGGGAAGAGCAAAAGACATCTGCCCAGCCCTTCCCTTTCCAAGAATACTGTGCCTTCCCATGGCAGAGGGAGGAGTCACAGGTGGAAGTCTGCTGCCAAGAACTCAGGCCCCACTAAATCAGCTGGAGCCCCTGCTGCCCCAGTGGCTACCAAACGAGCCTTACACAAAGGGCATGCACCTGCAAAGCCTGCACTGCCAGACGTGAATATAGAGGAGATAATGTCTGGAGCAGATTCCAGCTTGGAAATGGAGACCTGGGATGAGATTAGTGTCAGTGCCACTGCTCCAGGTAACCTCCTGATCTCCCTGCAATTCAAGGATCTGGTGATCGAGAGGGACAGCCACAGGCCCAATATTTATTTATTTATTTGCTTTTGTTAACCGTGTAAGCACACTAGACAACCAAGTGCCTATTTTCAGGTGCGACCCTGGAGATTACAAGGTACATACATAAACATCAGCCAAAACAAGTAAAGGTTACATTTAAGAGCATAAGCACACAGGGTCAATACAAGTAACAACAGGGGTTTACAATGCAGGCAGCAGGTAAAATAACAGTATGGTACCCTTATGAAAGGCAGTGATCATCATGCCGGGCAGTAATGCTGCAAAGATTGCAGGTAGACAGAGAGGAGACAAAGTGGGATAGAGTGGGCCCAGAGCAAAATAAGGAAATTGTACAATAACAATGCTCTCCCTGTTTAAACAGGTGGACCTAAGTGGTTTAATCCTTCTGCTGTGAGCACAGGTAGTGGATAAAGTGCAGAGGGCCACTGCCTTTGACAGATTAGTTAGGTAGTGTCTCAGTCAGTTGGAGTGGCATAGGTCTAGGGGGTACATCTAGTGCAGAGACAGGGGGAGGCCATTTTGAGAGATCCCCAAAGGGAGGCTTTAAAGCACTGGTGGGAGGGAGAGGAGCAAGTGTTTGATGGAAGGGAGTTCCACAACCTGGGTGTGTATGCAGCGAAGGCCCAGTCTCCCATTTGGGTGCGTGTCTTTGGAACCAGGAGGGCATGAGAGCCACTGGATCTCAGATGGTAGGAGGAGGTAGCCAGAACGAGGGATTCAGCAAGGATTTGGGGGGTGGCAGATCTGACAACACTGTCTATGAAGTTGCCCTTGACATAGGAGTGGTGCATTTCTGGTGGGAGCCATACAAGCTGGGAGTAGAGCTCACAGCAGTGGGTAAGGCAGGGGGCTGAGAGCACAAAGTGACTTATGTTGTTGTACGCTGAGTCCCATTTTGCTAGACTAGTTTTTGCAATGTGGGCAAAGGTGTCTAGTCCATAGCAGAGCATGGGTAGAAGGACTCCCCTGGCTAAGGCGAGATGGGCAGCTGGGGTGAGGCAGCTTTTTGCTCTGTATGCAAGGCCCAACTTGCAGTTTGAGGCCCTACATGTATATCCCCCATGTTCCATTACCATGACACCATCCCCATTCTAGCCCAGGTTTGCCATCATTGTCGAGAGAAGAAGGACCACATCAGACCCTCCGACCCCCTGAACATGAAATACAGAACAGGAGTGTGGCTATCAGAAGGAAAGGTGCCCAGGACCAGTGTGCAAAGCATTCCTGACTGGTCCCAGGCAGAGAGAGATGGATCCATCATAGGATAAGGAAGGAGTATCCAGGGGAGACATACCCCTACATCTCTAACAGGCTATGGAAGATAATCAAAGAAAGGAGGGAGAATTGAGTGTTCCATGGTGCCCTAGATAAGGTCCAGCAAAGGCAGAAGATAAGCCTCTCCACCTGCGGAAGCACATCAGCAACAGGTGGTCAAACAAGCCAAGTCCATGTGCTCCTCGACAATGTGGATGGGAGTGACCCTTTTGAAGACATTTGCCCTGATCCAGGATCCTGAAGGCCCCTGAACCAAGTATTACTACATCAGTGAAGATTTGTTCGGTGGAGAAATTACCAAGCCTGATGCCTTGTACTACTTTTCCCATGATAGCATCCCCGGGAAGTGAGAATCCACAACCCATGCACTCAATGGTTTCAACAGGACTGGGATTTTTACAGCATTATCCACTGTTAAATGAGTGAAACCACTCCTTTTTGTTATGTTTAAAATGTTTAGCGATTTCAGATTTTAAAATGTTTGGAGGGTTTGCCTGGGTTAAAGTGCTGTTCTAAAGATGTGCTGCAAAGAGGGGGTAGTTCACATTTGTTGCAGCAGCCTAAAAGTACAACATGTTCCAGAGACTTTTACAGACTTTTGGGACTTCTTGCCAGCACTGCAGTGCTGTTTGATGTTTACTTGTTAAGAGAGGATGAATGTGTGTGTGCCTGTGTGAGTAAGTGTGTCTGGTTGCAAGTGTCTGAGAGTGGGTGGGTGAGCGAGGTAACTAGTGATCAGTCTGCAGTTGGGTCACCAGTCTGTTTAGGTCAAATTGTTTGTACTAATGTTTAGGCTACCTGGAGTAACCAGGTAGTCACATGTTTGTAATGTCTTATAGTATGTTTTGGGGACTCGTGGGAGGGTTAAGGGAGTTGCACCCTCTAATATGGTGGCAGCAGTATGTGGCAGCATTTGGATAGTCAGAACTGGCAAATGGGGGGTGGGACGCCATCACTGCTGTACCAGGCAATCCGTCCTTGGGAACCAGTGGGTGGGTCGCAAGGGCCCTAGGATGCAAACACAGAAACACAGAAATTGTCGGCAGATAAGTGCCGCAAGGCCCATCTAGTCTGCCCTGTGCCCTACACTTGTCTGTGTCTTCTGACCCTATCTGGTCAGTGACTTTTCACCGCTCTGCCCCACATCCAATGTTCTCTTATTCCTATCCCATGCATGTTTAAATGTCTCCACTATGCTCACTCCCACAGCCTCCTGCGGCAGATTATTCCATGTGTCCACCACCCACTCTGTGAAGAAGAGCTTCCTCACATTTCCCTTTAATCTGTCACCTGCCAATTTCATATCATACCCCCTTGTTCTTGTACTCCCCCTGTATTGTAAGATGTCTCCCCCTGAACCTTGTTTATGCCTTTAAGGTACTTGAATGTTTCAAACGTGTCGCCCCTCTCTTTTCTCTCCTCTAGCAAGTACATATTAAGGTCCTTTAATCTCTCCTCATATGTTTTTTGGTGCAAGCTCTGTACCATCTTAGGTGCCCTTCTCTGGACCGCCTCCACCCTGTCAATGTCCTTATGAAGGTGCAGCCTCCAGAACTGAACACAGTACTCTAGGTGAGGTCTTACTAGTGTCTTACACAATGGCATCACCACCTTCCACCTTCTGCTAGTGATTCCTCTGCCTATGCACCCCAGCATGCCACTGGCCCTGCCTGCAGCCTTTGTACTCTGCTTGGACACCTTTAGGTTATCAGAAATGAGGACCCCTAGCTCCCTCTCTTCCTTGGTGATCATCAGCAACTCTCCCCCATCCTGTATCTCTCCCTAGGGTTCAACTGTCCCAGGTGCATAATTTTGCACTTCTTAGAATTAAACCTCTGTTGCCACCCTTCAGACCATTTGTCAAGCCTCCCCAGGTCCCTCCTCATTCACTTTTATGAGAGGATAGCATAGAATGTGTGCCACAAGTGGGTAGGGATGCTCTAGACTGCCACAGGTTCTTTGTTTTGGTTTGGGTATCTCATGTCTCACTGGGTGGCCATCTTGGTGACTGGTTAGGTGTTTACTAGGGGGTGAACTTTTGTGTGGAGGGAAGAGGAAGCCTCCTATAGAAGCTTACTAGTAGTGTCACCATTTGTATCATTGGGAGTTCTCTGGGACTAGCTGCTGGCAGGTGGGGCCTGGGTGCTCCAAGGTATAAGTAGGGGTGTTTTGGCACCAAAGGGAGAGATCCCTTTGAAGGGAGTGTGGGAGTGAAAGATGGTGAGAGGGGCCAAGGTTCAGGGCGGGAGTGGGGTAATTGCCACCCTGGCCGTCCATCCCTGGAACTGCACATCAGGGTAATCCGCAAAGAGTCAGTGTGAAGGAGGGAGATGTAGCCCAGAGCAAAGCAGGAGTCTGGACCATGCTCCCCAGCACCATGGTAGGATAGCAAAGAGGGGTCCAAGGCTTGAAGACAGTCAGTGTTAGTCACTGTGTCTGGGGTCATGGCTGGAGGTGAGAGCCCATGATGTGGATTAGCAGGGTGGCAGTCTGCTTCATGGTCAACCCCATGTTTTTGTGACTGTTTGGTATTTGGCGTAGAGCCAGGCTGGAGTAGGTGGGGGTGGATAGGAGATTTGCATGGGGATCGTGGCACCAGCCATTTCAAGAAGCTGCACCTATTGGTAGCCAATGGTCTATGGTTGGGGTGTCAACTGATCGTCTGGTTTGAGTGCCCTGGTGGCTTTTGGTTTTCCTGTCTAGGCCACTGATAGGAAGGCCCCTGAAATTGTTCACTGCTTCTAAAAGAGGAGACCAGGGGCGTCACCAGAGGTATAAAGTTGAGGAGGGCTGATGCCCCCCAGTCAAAATCCTAGCAAAGCTTGGGGGGTCCGGGGGCATGCCCCTCTGGAAAAGTTTGAGATTTTTACCTTCAAATGGTGGCTTTTCCTGTATTTTAATGATGAAATATACGTTTGAGAAGCCTGGTTATCATGACATCTGTTAAGTGGTATATGTGGAAAAATTTGGTTACTGGACCACCGAGGACAACGGAAAGAGACACCATTATCCCAACAGATCTGCTGGGAAGGTTACAGGACCCCAGAGCAAAGTAATGAGTATGCTGCCAGAAAAATGCCCTTTATCAGACAGAACTGAGCCTAACACAAAGCAGGGCTCAGGGCCAAAAGCTATGCCAGCTTCCAAAGTACTACTGACAAAAAAAGTTTTTGAAGCAAAAACTAAATCAGACTGATAATAGCTTAGCTCACAGCCTGCTTGCCTGCCTTAGCGCACCTTGTATAAAACCAAAAAACAAGGGTTATACCTAGGCAGTAGTCTGTAACACAGGCTAACCTTAAGTTGCCACAAAGCCACAACACAAATCCCTGTCTCAGAGTGTAAGGTGATTAGGAAAAGGTGAAGTGCTGTTATTTTTTTTCTGAGCTCCAGCCTCTCAACTATAGCCATTTTCTGGTGAAAGCCTTAATTTTAAACCCCTTAACCCACAGCAAAAATTCCCTCCTCAAAAAAGTGATGTTGTTTCTTTCTGAGCTGGAGACTGGGAGAGCCTTTTATTTATCTATCACCAGACAGGGTACAGGTACACTACTGACAGTAAAAACATATTTTAAGTAGTGTCACTCACAGGCTGTCTGTCTGAGCTAGTGAGCTTGAAGTTACCCCCCACAACACAATACAAACCCATCCCAACAACTGCAACCTCCGTGACCATAGGTGCCGGAACGGGGGGGCCACTAGGGCCATGGCCCTACCACTTTCATAAGTGGCCCTATCACTTTTTGCTATCATGGTAATATATATTTAATAGGGGACAATTTACCCTTCACATCCTTGGCCCTACCACTTTTCAAATCATTCCAGCACCACTGTCCATGACTGCCTGTCTGCTGTCTTCAACCAACTCTGTAGGTAAAAAATAATCTTTATTTATTTCAGAGCAGCTCAAGTTCTCAGATGTATTGCCTTTTACTTTTATCAGTATATCATGGAACACAACAAGCACAACTGCAACTCCTCTGTTAGCGACAGTCTCTGACAACAACAGCATCAATATCTTGCTGCACAGCCTTTTGGAGTAGTAGTAGTCTGAACTGTGTGTGTCAGAAAATGAGAAAAATACACCATCTTGGCATGCTAATTGGCAGCTGTGCAGTGTGCAAGTAAGAGCAATGTTGTTGGCAGGCAGGGCTGTAGAGGCAGTCACCAGCCCCCCATTGTCAATCAGTCTGTGGCTGGCACTACGTGTTTAAGGAAGTTGTCCCCTTCCCTCCTACTGTGGAAGGCAGAGATGCCCCCACCCACAATCTAACCCACCCCTTGTGCTGAACTATGCAACAACCGTGAACCCATCCCACCACTCATTGATTGATAAAACAAAATCCTCCTATTATCAGAGTCCTCATTAGTAGTCCCAGTGTACTTCAGATCTACAAGGAAGGCTGCTCCATAAGGTCCAAAGATGATGTGATAGTGTGATAAAGAAAGTTTTTGTAGGCTGAGATTGATATAGGAGCCTGGTTGAGGGTTTTATTTTTAAAAAAAAATTTTTTTTGGGGGGGTAATTATGTGTATGATACATATTTTTTGTATGATGAGATAGTGTAATTTTATTTATTCTGTTGTTTTGGGGTGGTGGAGGAAAGCAAGGAAATAGCAGGTTGTGTTCACTGGGGGGATCATGCAGTTTGTTTTGTGTCATGTATGGTGGCTTGGCAGGCAGCTGTGATCTGATAAGAGTGTCGGTAACTGGTGCATCTTGATTACCTAGCATGTCATTACGGCTTTTTCAGGAATTATGTATTGCACTACTGATTTTAATTATCTTACTCCTTGTAAATCATCATCGAGCCTTTTTATTTTTAATTTTAAATTAATCCTGCTTACTGGAGAGTGAGCGACCGAAATGTCAGGAATGCTAGTATGTCCGGGTACTAGCAATGAGGTTGTGATGCTAGGATGCTGTCAGCATGCTTCCACCTGCGGTACTGCCACTCAAAACACTACTACTGCTGTCCGGCTGCCTATTCATTGTACTGACTCCCTCAACTGTCCTCAACAAATGGTGACATCCAACTACTGTGCAATTTCAATTAAAATGTAATTTGAATGACTCAGGGTGCCATTTGAATCTGTTCTCCCACTGTTTCAAGACCCCATTGAAGCATCCACACTTTCTCAACCGCATGAGTGCCAGCATGTAGAAAGCGGCATCTGACAAGTGTCAGTACTGGCGGGTCCCTTCAGGACACGGATTTTTACCGAACGGAATTTCTGTGAAAAAATAAATAAACTCAGAAGATGTCCAAAGCATACAACTACTTCTTACAACACCCAGGTAATGCTGTGCAATACAGACCCACAAAATAGGGCTTTTCAATATCGACTGTCCAGCCAAGTTTCAACACTTGCGGTCAACCTTCAACAGCTAGCGCTATCACTGCAAACCCTGTAAAAAGAATTTAAAAAAAAAGTTACAAACACACAGTTTGCCACGGGTAGCACAATTCATTTCCTCAAATTGTGATGAAACCAACATAAATTTAGAATTGGCAACTTACCTCACAACACAGAGTTACTGAACTGCCACTTTAAATTTCACCCAGCTACTGATTGACAGTGTTCCTCTCACTGTGAAAATGCCACAGCGCACGACAGCCAGTCTTCTCACAGCGTGCCAAACAGCTATCACGGACTGTCACACTAAACTTAAAGCAGAATGAAATTACCACAAGCAACTCACATTAAGACACCACCACCCTCACGATTTAACTACTCCACTCCACAGGATGTCAAAAATGAACAGTTTACACTAGCTCTTTAAGAAAAATTAAAAATCGTGGCATTTTTATTCGGTCAGAACATGAGCAAAGTTTCCTCAATAGGGATAATGATTGGGGGGGCTTTAACTTACATTGGGCGGGCTTCAGCCTCCCCAAAATCAGCCTGATGACGCCACTGGAGGAGACTGCAGTAAGCAATAGGCTGTCCACCCTGTTTTTTTTTTTTTGGGGTGCTTGCAGGAAAGAGCAGTGGAAGAACAGGAAGCTTTGGAGCCACAAGAGAAACGAAAGAAGTTTGTGCAGGAGAGCATAAGAGACCAACTAATGCAAGTGCAGGCCTTATTAAGTCCTGGGTAATGTTGCTGACATAAGTTTACGAGCCTTATTCAACCATGGGCAATGTTGCTGCAATCAGCTTAAGAGCCGTATTCAGCCCTGGGTAATGTTGCTGCCATAAGTGTATCAGCCTTATTCAGCTCCAGATAATATTGCTCAGATCAGTGAAAGAGTCTTATTCAGCCCTGGGTAATGTTGCTGCCATCAGTTTAAGAGCCTCATTCATCCCCAGACAATGTTGCTGCCATCAGTATAAGAGCCCTATTCAGCCCCAGGTAATGTTGCTGCAATCAATTAAGGAACCTTATTCAGCCCTGGGAAATGTTGCTGCCATCAGGGTAGGAGCCTAATTCAGATCCGAATAATGTTACTGCCATCAGTGTAAGAAAATTATTCAGACCCGAGTAATGATACTGCAATCAGTTTAACAGCCTTATTCCACCATGGGTAATGTTGCGGTCATCAGTTTAAGAGCCTCATTCATCCCCAGGCAATGTTGCTGCCATCATTATAAGAGCATTATACGACCCAGGGTATTGTTGTTGCCATCAGTTAAAGAGCCTTATTCAGCCCAGGATAATGTTGTTGCCATCACTGTAAGAGCCTTATTCAGCCCCGGGTAATGTTGCTGCCATCAGTGAAAGAGCCTTATTCAACCCTGGGGTAATGTTATTGCCATCAGTGTAAGAGCCTTATTCAGCCCTGGGTAATATTGTTGTCATCAGTGTAAGAGCCTTATTTTAACCAAGCTAATGTTGCTGCCATCAGTGAAAGAGCCTTATTAAGCCATGGGTAATGTTGTTGCCATCAGTGTGATAGCCTTATTCAGCCCAGGGCAATGTAGATGACATCATTTTGAGAGCCTTATTCAGCCACCGGAAATGTTGCTGCCGTCAGCTTAACAGCCTTATTCAGCCTCGGGTAATGTTGCTGCCATCAGTGAAAGAGCCTTATTCAGCCCTGGGTAATGTTGGTGCCATCAGTGCAAGAGTCTTATTCAGCTCTGGGTAATGTTGCTGGTATCAGTGTAAGAGTATTATTCTGCCCCAGGTAATCTTGCTCTCATCAGTGTAAGAGCCTTACTCCGCCCTGGGTAATGTTGCTGTCATCAGTGTAAGAGCCTTATTCAGCACCAGGTAATGTTGCTGACATCAGTGTAAGAACCTCTTTCAGCCACAGGTAATTTTGCTGCCATCAGTGTAAGAGCCTTATTCAGCCCTGGGTAAGTTTCCTGCCTTCAGTTTAAGAGCCTTGTTCAGCCCCGGGTAAGGTTGCGGCCATCAGTGTAAGGCCTTATTCAGCCCCGGGTAATCCTGCTGATATCAGTGCAAAAGCCTTTTTCAGCCCTGGGTAAGGTTGCTGCCATCAGTTTGAGAGCCTTATTCAGCCCCAGGTAATGTAGCTGCCATCACTGTAAGAGTCTTATTCAGCAGCGGGTAATGTTGCTGCCATCGGTGTGAGAGCCTTTTCTGCCCTGGGTAATGTTGCTGCCAGCAGTGTAAGAGCCTTATTCAGCCCTGGGTAAGGTTACTGCCATAAATTTAAGAGCCTAATTCAGCCCTGGGTAATGTTACTGCCATCAGTGTAAGAGCCTTATTCAGCCATGGGTAATGTTGATGCCATCAGAGTAAGATCCTTATTCAGCACTGGGTAGACCCCGGAGCCGCCGTTGTCAGTCGGAATCGTGAGCTGCAATTTACAGCAGTTGCACTCAGTTGCAAATGCCTTGAATTGCAGCAACAATTGAGAGCAGTTGTATTTGCATAAAGTCGACGATTCTGTTATGACTAAACTTGCTAGCCTGACACTCAAAACCTGTCTGGGATGTCTTTTTTAGAATGTGTATGGAGCTAACATTTCTTTAGCTTCTCTGCACATTTTTACCCTGGCTTCTCGTGCCAACCATCCACCAATGAGACGAGTAATGAGAGAGATGGAGGAGGAGCCAGAAGTTGTGGCACTATCTGTGAATGCATGAGGCGAGGCGGCGGAGTCCATTCAGGTAGGAAGCAGGCAGTGTTGAGTGAAGTCAACGAGAAGTGTGGTGTACTGTTTGGAAGTACTAGTGCAGTCGTTTTGTTAAAATTAATTTAAATCTGTTAAGCGCTTAAGCAGTTAGGTGTCCGGAGTCCAGTCCACAGTGTCAGTGAAGAATGAGACTGACTGTCATGTTTTTTCTGGTGTCTGTAAACAGTAGGAGGTGAGCGTCTGCTGCAAGGTCAGCCTGGGCGAGGGCCAGGGGAACCCGTCACCACCATCCCCAAGAGTCAGTCAATGATGATGCCAGTTGAGGATGGAGAAAGTGAATCAAGGGTAGAGATCGGAGGCCCAGAGGAACACTCAGGAGACCAATCACCGTCAGAGAAACCAGAGGAGAGAGAGCAGCTGTAGGCCCGCTAGTCTGGCCGGACCCGGGAGTAACGAGAAAGAAAGATGGAGTAGCAGACCATGGAGCAGTGAGCTGAGAGATGTGCAGAGTGTGCACCATGGTGGGTGGGCCAGGACAGGTGCAGGGGTGTGAGGAGGATATGCCGCCAGGCCATTAGGCCAGCCAGACTTCTTGGGCAGTGGCACAGTGACTAACTGACTCTGGAGGAGTGAGCGATCACAGAGTTGAGTCTGAGTGAGAAACACCGGGGGGGAGCGTAATAATTACAGTACTGGTCCCCAGGCCGCTGGCCGCCGCCGCCCTATCTAGTGCAGTATGTGCCTTAGTGTGTGATGAGCTACACTGGCCTACTAGGCCTAGAACTCTCTATCGGGAAGGGGAGGGTGCGCGTTTGATTCGTCGACGACTCGAGTGGAGTCAGGCAGCAGGTGCAGGCCAAGAGTCTATCGGCTCAGCACACACAGCTGTGCAAAAAAGAAACTGCATGCAAGCAGCAGCAGCAGAATGAGGAGACCGCTCAGCAGTAGCTGCCTTGGCCCCTTTTCAGTCCTGTGAGACAACAACTGGTAAGCATCAAAACTAAGTGAAATGCTTTAATAAATTAATGCTGAGCTGATGTATGAGGATGTTATTGTTCTTCATGTTTTGGACGGAGAGACTGAGTTGGATTTCTGCTTGGGGGTTAGGCAGTGCAGGATTAGCAATGCATATATTTAAAAGAAAAGAAGCAGTAGTACTGTTTGCCATATAAGAAGTTTGATTTAAATTTCAGCCATTTAGCTGTTGTGTTTTTTTTGGGTGAGGGTGGGGACAACTGGCTGAGGGTAGGGCAAGTGTTCTAAGCCTGACATGTACTGAAGCATCCTGACATGGGAGCTGTAGTTGTATTTCTTGCACAACAATTATTTACAATCTGTGTGTACAACAATGATCCAGATTGCCATGTTTCTTGCCTTATTAACAGCTCAAGTAGGCATGCCTTGGCTCACTGGGGTGTGCTAGCCTGGCAGCCTGACTGGCCTCCTCTGCTGCTGCTGCTCAGCTGAGTCATCTAGACAGTGTGTGTCAGTCCTGGACTTGATGGTGTGTATGTGCAAAGGAAAGTGAGATTATAGTGATTCACTGATTCGGGGTAGGAGTGTAGTAGTTTACTGTAGCATCCCACACAGGGTGTAAGGCTGCTGTTTATGTGGCTTCAGGCCGTGGTGTAGCATGATGCATCCACCCACAGAAGGGTCTAACACTGTTTATGTCGATTTGAATTTTGAACTTGAAGGGGTGTACTAGTCAAACCCCAGTGTCTGCTTATGTAGCCTCTGTGGTGTACTACTGCTGCAGAACTTCGCGGTCTTTATCTGCTGACAATTTCTGTGTTTCTATACATGCCTGGGACATGCACAGCTGGAGCCTTAAAGGTGGGAAGAAGGGGGGAAAAGCTGCTGGCCAGACAGGGCCAGAGGACGCAGTAAAGCTTACGGACAGGCAGCATGTGCCTAGTGGTCCTTATCTGCCAACTATTTCTATGTTTCAACAAAAACCCAGGGGAAGAGTACACAATGGGGGAGGTATTAACAACAACTAAAATGGAAAGGACCTGGGTTAGTCATATCAGATTATCTAAAGGTAAGCAAGCAATGTGAGAAGGCAGTAAGGATGACTGGAGGATACTGGGATGTATATGGAGGCCTCACCAGTATAAAACAGAAAGTTGTTATCCCTCTGTACAGATAGTTGGTGAGACTCCATCTGGAGTACTGTGTCCAGTTCTGGAGACCCCATCTCTGCAAGGTTATAGACAGGATGGAGGCAGTCCAGAGGAGGGCAACTAAAATGGTGCATGATCTGCAACAGAAGCCATACAAAGAGAGACTAAATCAGTTTAATATGTATACCCTCGAGGAAAGGAGGGAGACTGGGGCATGATAGAAACTTTCCAGTATCAAGTATAAAGTTCAAGAGGGTAGCATCTTTCAGAAAAAGAGATGTGCAAGACCAAGGTGACACAATTTGAAGATAGAGGAGGACGGTTCAGGGGCAATGTGAGGAAGTATTTTTTCACAAAGAGGATGGTGGCCGCATGGAATGGCCTTCCTGAGGAGGTTGTGGAGTCAAAAACAGTGGGGGAATTCAAGAATGCATGGGACAGACATAAGGCAATTCTGGTGGTGGTAGGAAGAAGTAGGCTGTTGGTTAACTAGGATCTGCAGTTTATTCAATAGGTAGGGAAATGGGCAGACTAGATGGGCCAAGCAGTCCTTATCTGCTGTCAAAGTCTATGTTTCTATGTTTCTTTGCAGTGCAGCATCATTCCCACACTGGATACAAGGCTGGTTATGAGGCCTTGTACTGCAACATCTTACAGGTCTAAGACTGGTTATGTTCGGTTGCTTTGGAGGTTTACTGGCTTCTGCAGCATTCTGGATAAAGGTTGGTTATGTGGCTGTGAGTCACTGCAGCATGCCACAACTGATAAGGCTGCAGCAGGCTGCTTATGTGACCTTCGGCCCGGGGTGTACATTAGCATCCCTCAACTGATACAAGGCTACTTATGTGGCTTTGGGGTGTACATCAGCATCCCACTCCCACACCAGGGTCTAAGGCTATTCATGACATGTGGCTTCAGGGTGTACTGTAGCATGATTCATCACCAGGCTTTAAGGCTGTATATGGCTTTGGGGTGTACAGTAGCATCCTCCCACACCAGGCCTAAGGCTGTTGATGTGGCTTTGGGGTTGGGAGTGTGAAGGTACAAGACAAGTATGCTCACCAGGTATATAAGGCAAGCAAGCAAGGCCAAACCAAAACAATGATGAGAAGAATAGTAAAAAAAATAAACTGAGGTTCTGTAGCTTCAGACTCAACCAATGTTTCCTGGCTTCCTCATAAAGGGGGCAAAATAATAGTACATGTCTTATGTCGTCAATCACTTTATTATTGCAATTGCAAAATTCTGTCTGAATGCCTGATTGCCTTTGTCGAAAGTGGATGTAGTTACATCTAAATAGTTTTAACCTATATCTTGCTATATACTAGTGTCTTCACTAAGTAAATGAATGTGCTGTAAAGTTGTTCCACTAATGGCGGTCAAAAAGTACAACAAATTAGTACATAAATAAAATTCAACAGTGGTGAAAGTTGAAAAAATTGGTTGAATTTTCTTTAGTTAGTTGAAGTCATAAAATTCAAACTAGTTGAAAAAATCAGTCATGATGTGTGGTAAGTCAGTCATAATTGTTTTTTCAACTGACTCCGGGGTCTAGCAATGGGTAATGTTGCTGCCATCAGTGTAAGAGCCTTATTCAGCACTGGGTAATGTTGGTGCCATCAGTGTAAGAGCCTAATTCAGCTGTAGGTAATGTTGTTGCCATCAGTTTAAGAGCCTTATTCAGCACCAAGTAATGTTGCTGCCATCAGTGTAAGAACTTTATTCAGCCCTGGGTAAGTTTCCTGCCATCAGTTTAAGAGCCTTATTCTGCCCCGGGTAAGGCTGTTGCCAACAGTGCAAGAGCCTTTCTCAGCCCTGGGTAGTGTTGCTGCCATCAGTTTAAGGCCTTATTCAGCCCTGGGTAATGTTGGTGCCATCAGTGTAAGAGCCTTATTCAGCCCTGGGTAATGTTGCTGTCATCAGTGTAAGAGCCTTATTCAGCCCCAGGTAATGTTGCTGCCGTCAGTGTAAGAGCCTTATTCAGCCCCAGGTAATGTTGCTGCCGTCAGTGTAAGAGCCTTATTCAGCCGCGGGAAATGTTGCTGTCATCAGTGTAAGAGCCACATTCATCCCTGGGTAACGCTGCCGCCATCAGTGTAAGAGCCTTATTCAGCCCTGGGTAATGTTGCTGCCATTAGTGTAAGAACCTTATTCAGCCCTGGGAAATGTTGTTGCCATCAGTGTACGACCCTTATTCAGCCCTGCATTATGTTGCTGCCATCATTTTAAGAGCCTTATTCGGCTCCGGGCAACGTTGCAGGCATCAGTGTAAGAGCCTTATTCAGCCCTGGGTAATGTTGGTACCATCAGTGTAAGAGCCTTATTCAGCACTGGGTAATGTTGGTGCCATCAGTGTAAGAGCCTTATTCAGCTCTGGGTAATGTTGTTGCCATCAGTTTAAGAGCCCTATTCAGCTCTGGGTAATGTTGTTGCCATCAGTGTAAAAGCCTTATTCAGCACTGGGTAATGCTGCTACCATCAGTGTAAGAGCCTTATTCACCCCTGGATAATGTTGCTGCCATCAGTTTAGGAGCCTTATTCAGCCCTGAGTAATGTTGCTGCCATCAGTGTAAGAGCCTCATTCATCCCTGTTTAACGTTGCTGCCATCAGTGTTAGAGACTTATTCAGCCCTAGGTCATGTTGCTGCCATCATTTTAAGAGCCTTATTCAGCTCCGGACAATGTTGCAGGCATCAGTGTAACAGCCTTATTCAGCCCTGGATATTTTTTCTGCCATCAGTATTGGAGTCTTATTCAGCCCTGGGTAATGTTGCTGCCATCAGTGTAAGAGCCTTATTCAGCCCCAGGTAATGTTGCTGCCGTCAGTGTAAGAGCCTTATTCAGCCATGGGAAATGTTGCTGTCATCAGTGTAAGAGCCTCATTCATCGCTGGGTAATGTTGCCACCATCAGTGTAAGAGCCTTATTCAGCCCTGGATAATGTTGCTGCCATTAGTGTAAGAGCCTTATTCAGCCCCAGGTAATGTTGCTGCCATCAGTGTAAGAGCCTTATTCAGCCCCCCAGGAAATGTTGCTGCCATCAGTGTAAGAGCCTTATTCAGCCCTGGGTAATTTTGTTGCCATCAGTTTAAGACCCTTATTCAGCCCTGCATTATGTTGCTGCCATCATTTTAAGAGCCTTATTCGGCTCCGGGCAACGTTGCAGGCATCAGTGTAAGAGCCTTATTCAGCCCTGGGTAATGCTGGTACCATCAGTGTAAGAGCCTTATTCAGCACTGGTTAATGTTGGTGCCATCAGTGCAAGAGCCTTATTCAGCACTGGGTAATGTTGGTGCCATCAGTGCAAGAGCCTTATTCAGCTCTGGGTAATGTTGCTGGCATGAGTGTAAGTGCCTTATTCAGCTCTGGGTAATGTTGCTGCCATCAGTGTAAGAGACTTATTCAGACCCACGTAATGTTGCTGCCATCAGTGTAAGAACCTTATTCATCCCTTGGTAATGTTGCTGCCATCAGTTTAGGAGATTTATTCAGCCCCGTGTAATGTTGCTGCCATCAGTGTCAGAGCCTTATTCAACTCTGGGTAATGTTGCTGCCATCAGTTTAAAAGCATTATTCAGTGCTGGATAATGTTGCTGTCATCAGTGTAAGATCCTTATTCAGCCCAGGTTAAGGTTGGTGCATCAGTGTAAGAGCCTTATTCCGCCTGGGTAATGTTGTTGCTATCAGTTTAAGAGACTTATTCAGCTCTGGGTAATGTTGCTGCCATCAGTTTAAGAGACTTATTCAGCCCTGGGTAATGTTGGTGCTATCAGTGTAAGAGCCTTACTCAGCCCCAGGTAATGTTGCTGTCATCCGTGTAAGAGCCTTATTCAGCCATGGGTAATGTTCCTACCATCAGTCAAAGAGCCTTATTCAGCCCTTGGTAATGTTGCTGCCATCACTGTAAGAGCCTTATTCAGCCCTGGGTAACGTTGCGGCCATCAGTGTAAGAATCTTTTTCAGCCACAAGTAATGATGCTGCCATCAGTGTTAGAGCCTTACTGATCTCTGGGTAAGTTTCCTGCCATCAGTTTAAGAGCCTTATTCTGCACTGGGTAATGTTGTGGCCATCAGTTTAAGGGCCTTATTTAACCTCTGGTAATGTTGCTGCCATCAGTGTAAGAGCCTTATTCAGCACTGGGTAAACTTCCATCAGTCAAAGAACCATATTCAGCCCTGGGTAATGTTGCTGCCTTCAATTTAGGAGTCTTATTCAACCCTGGGTAATTTTGCTGCCATTAGTGTAGGAGCCTTATTCTGCCCCGGGTAATGTTGCTGCCATCAGTGTAAGAGCCTTATTCAGCCCCGGATAATGTTGTTGCCATCAGTTTAGGAGCCTTATTCAGCCCTGTGTTATGTTGCTGCCATCATTTTAGGAGCCTTATTCAGCTCCGGGCAATGTAGCAGGCATCAGTGTAGCCTTTTTCAGCTCTGGGTAATGTTGCTCCCATCAGTGTAAGGGCCTTATTCAGCCCTGGGTAATGTTGGTGCCATCAGTGAAAGAGCCTTATTCAGCTCTGGGTAATGTATTTGCCATCAGTTTAAGTGCCTTATTCAGCCCTGGGTTATGTTGCTGCCATCATTTTAGTAGCCTTATTCAGCTCCGGGCAATGTTGCAGGCATCAGTGAAAGAGACTTATTCAGCCCTGGGTAATGTTGGTGCCATCAGTGCAAGAACCTTTTTCTGTCTTGGGTTAGGTTGCAGCCATCAGTGTAAGAACTTTATGCAGGCCTGGGCAATGTTGCTACCATCAGTTAAAGAGCCTTATTCAGCCCTGGGTGAGGTTGCTGCCATCAGTGTAAAAGCCTTAGGCAGTCCCAGGTAATCTTGCTGAAATCAGTTTGAGAGCCTTATTCAGCCCCAGGTAATGTTGCTGCCATCGGTGTAAGATCCTCATACAGTGGCGGGTAATCTTGCTGCTATCGGTGTGAGAGCCTTTTTCTGCCCCGGGTAATGTTGCTGCCTGTAGTGTAAGAGCCTTATTCAGCCCTGGGTAAGGTTACTGCCATAAATTTAAGAGCCTTATTCAGCCCCAGGTAATGTTGCTGCCATCAGTGTAAGATCCTTATTCAGCCCTCTGTAATGTTGCTAGCATGAGTGTAAGAGCCTTATTCAGCCCTGGGTAATGTTTCTGCCATCAGTTTAAGAGCCTTATTCATCCCTGGGTAATGTTGCTGCCATCACTGTAAAGGCCTTATTCAGTCCTAGGTAATGATGCTGCCATCAGTGTGAGAGCCTTAGGCAGCCCAGGGTAATTTTGCTGAAATCAGTTTGAGAGCCTTATTCAGCCCTGGGTAATGTTGCTGCCATCAGTGTAAGGGCCTTATTCAGCCCTGAGTAATGTTGCTCCCATCGGTTTAAGAGCCTTATTCTGCCCCAGGCAAGGTTGCTACCATCAGTGTAAGAGCCTTATTCTGCCCTAGGTAATGTTGCTGCCATCACTGAAAGGGCCTTATTCGGCCCTGGATAATGTTGCTGCCATCAGATTAGGAGCCTTATTCAGCCCCGTGTAATGTTGCTGCCATCAGTGTCAGAGCGTTATTCAACTCCGGGTAATGTTGCTCCCGTCATTTTAAAAGCGTTGTTCAGCACTGCGTAATGTTGCAGCCATTAGTGTAAGAGACATATTCAGCCCTGGGTAATGTTGCTTCCATCTGTGTAAGAGACTTATTCAGCACTGGATAATGTTGGTGCCATCAGTGTAAGAGCCGTATTCAGCCCTGCGTAATGTAGCTGCCATCAGTGTAAGAGCCTTATTCAGCCCTGGGTAATGTTGGTGCCATCAGTGTAATATTCTTATTCAGCCCTGGGTAATGTCGGTGCCATCAGTGTAACAGCCTTATTCAGCCCTGGGTAATGTTGCTGCCTTCAGTGTAAGAGACTTATTCAGAACTGGTTAATGTTGATGCCATCAGTGTAAGAGCCTTATTCATCTCCAGGTAATGTTCCTGCCATCAGTTTATGAGCTTTATTCAGCCCTGGGTAATGTTGCTGCCATCACTGTAAGGGCCTTATTCAGCCCTAGGTAATGTTGCTGTCGTCAGTGTAAGAGCCTTTTTCGTCCCTGAGTAATGTTGCTGCCATCACAGTAAGAGCCTTACTCAGCCCTAGAAATGTTGCTGCCATTAGTGTAAGAGACTTATTCAGCACCGGGTAATGTTGCTGCCATCAGTGTAAGGGCCTTATTCAGCCTCGGGTAATGTTGCTGCCATCAGTGTAAGAGCCTTATTCAGCCTCGGGTAATGCTGCGGCCATCAGTGTAAGAGCCTTATTCTGCTCTGGGTAATGTTGCTGCCATCAGTGTAAGAGCATTATTCAGCCCTGGGTAATGTTGCTGCCATCAGTCGTTTAGACTTATTCAGCCCAGGGTAATGTTGCTGCCATTAGTGTAAGAGCCACTTTCATTTCTCAGTAATGTTGCTGCCGTCAGTGTAAGAGCCCCACTGAGCCCTTGGTAATGTTGCTGCCATCAGTGTATGAGCCTTGTTCCACCCAGGGTAAGTTTCCTGCCATCAATTTAAGAGCCTTATTCTGCCCCGGGCAAGGTTGTGGCCATCAGTGTAAGGCCTTATTCAGCCCTGGGTAATGTTGCGGCCATCCGTGTAAGAACTTTATGCAGGCCCGGGTAATGTTGTTGGCATCAGTTTGAGATCCTTATTCAGCCCTGGGTAATGTAGCAGCCAACAGTGTCAAGTCTTATTCAGCAACGGTGTGTTGCTGCTGCATCAGTCGAAGAGCCTTATTCAGTGGCAGGTAATGTTGCTTCAATCGATGTGAGAGCCTTTTTCTGCCCTGGGTAATGTTGCTCCCAGAAGTGTCAGAGCCTTATTCAGCCCTGGGCAATGTTGCTGCCATCAGTGAAAGAGTCTTATTCTGCCCAGGGTAATGTTGGTGCCATCAGTGTAAGAGACTTATTCAGCCCTGAATAATGTTCATGCCATCAGTGTAAGAGCCTTATTCAGCTCTGGGTAATGTTGCTGCCATCAGTGTAAGAGCCTCTTTCATTTCTCGGTAATGTTGCTGCCATCAGAGTAAGATCCTCACTGAGCCCTGGAAATGATGCTGCCATCAGTGTATGGCGTTATTCAGCCCTGGGTAAGTTTCCTGCCATCAGTTTAGAGCCTTATTCTGCCCCAGGCAGGTTGCTACCATCATTGTAAGAGCCTTATTCTGCCTGGGTAATGTTGCTGCCATCACTGTAAGGCCTTATTCAGCCCTGGATAATGTTGCTGCCATCATTTTAGGAGCCTTATTCAGCCCTGTAATGTTGCTGCCATCAGTGTCAGGCGTTATTCAACTCCGGGTAATGTTGCTCCCGTCATATTTAAAGCATTGTTCAGCACTGCGTAATGTTGCAGCCATTATAGTGAAGAGACATATTCAGCCCTGGGTAATGTTGCTGCCATCTGTTAAAGACTTATTCAGCACTGGATAATGTTGGTGCCATCAGTGTAAGAGCCGTATTCAGCCCTGCGTAATGTAGCTGCCATCAGTGTAAGAGCCTTATTCAGCCTGGGTAATGTTGGTGCCATCGGTGCAATATCCTTATTCAGCCTGGGTAATGCAGGTGCCATCAGTGTAAGAGCCTTATTCAGCCCTGGGTAATGTTGGTGCCATCAGTGTAAGATTCTTATTCAGCCCTGGGTAATGTTGGTGCCATCAGTATAACAGCCTTATTCAGTCCTGGGTAATGTTGCTGCCTTCAGTGTAAGAGACTTATTCAGAACTGGATAATGTTGATGCCATCAGTGTAAGAGCCTTATTCATCTCCAGGTAATGTTCCTGCCATCAGTTTATGAGTTTTATTCAGCCCTAGGTAATGTTGCTGTCGTCAGTGTAAGAGCCTTTTTGTCCTGAGTAATGTTGCTGCCATCACGTAAGAGCCTTACTCAGCCCTAGTAATGTTGCAGCCATTAGTGTAAGAGCCTTATTCAGCACCGGTAATGTTGCTGCCATCAGTGTAATATCCTTATTCAGCCCTGGGTAATGCAGGTGCCATCAGTGTAAGAGCCTTATTCAGCCCTGGGTAATGCAGGTGCCATCAGGTGTAAGAGCCTTATTCAGCACTGGATAATGTTGCTGCCATCAGTGTAAGGGTCTTATTCAGCCTCAGGTAATGTTGTTGCCATCAGTGTAAGAGCCTTATTCAGCCTCGGTAATGCTGCGCTATCAGTGTAAGAGCCTTATTCTGCTCTGGGTAATGTTGCTGCCATCAGTGTAAGAGCATTATTCAGCCCTGTGAAATGTTGCTGTCATCAGTGTAAGAGCCTATTCATCGCAGGGTAACGTTGCTGCCATCAGTGTAAGAGCCTTATTCAGCCATGGAAATGTTGCTGTATTAGTGTAAGAGCCTCATTCAGCCCCAGGTAACGTTGCTGCCATCAGTGTAAGAGCCTTATTCAGCCCCGGAAAATGTTGCTGCCATTAGTGTAAGAGCCTTATTCAGCCCCCAGGAAATGTTGCTGCCATCAGTGTAAGAGCCTTATTCAGCCCTGGGTAATTTTGTTGCCATCAGTTTAAGACCTTATTCAGCCCCGGAATATGTTGCTGCCTTCATTTTAAGAGCCTTATTAGCCTGCGAGCAACGTTGCAGGCATCAGTTTAAGACCTTATTCAGCCCTGGATTATGTTGGTGCCATCATTTTAAGAGCCTTATTCAGCACTGGGTAATGTTGGTGCCATCAGTGCAAGAGCCTTATTCAGCACTGGGTAATGTTGGTGCCATCAGTGTAAGAGCCTTATTCAGCTCTGGGTAATGTTGCTGGCATGAGTGTAAGTGCCTTTTACAGCTCTGGGTAATGTTGCAGGCATCAGTGTAGAGCCTTATTCAGCTCGGGTAATGTTGGTACCATCAGTGTAAGAGCCTTATTCAGCTCTGGTCAATGTTGCTTGGCATCAGTGTAAGTGCCTTATTCAGCTCTGGGTAATGTTGCTGCCATCAGTGTAAGAGCCTTATTCAGACCCACGTAATGTTGCTGCCATCAGTGTAAGAACCTTATTCATCCCTTGGTAATGTTGCTGCCATCAGTTTGAGATTTATTCGAGCCCCGTAATGTTGCTGCCATCAGTGTCAGAGCCTTATTCAACTCTGGATAATGTTGCTGCCATCAGTTTAGAGCATTATTCAGTGCTGGATAATGTTGCTGTCATCAGTGTAAGATCCTTATTCAGCCCAGGTTAGGTTGGTGCCATCGGTGTAAGAGCCTTATTCCGCCTTGGGTAATGTTGCTGCTATCAGTTTAAGAGACTTATTCAGCTCTGGGTAATGTTGCTGCCATCAGTTTAAGAGACTTATTCAGCCCTGGGTAATGTTGGTGCCATCAGTGTAATATTCTTATTCAGCCCTGGGTAATGTCGGTGCCATCAGTGTAACAGCCTTATTCAGCCCTGGGTAATGTTGCTGCCTTCAGTGTAAGAGACTTATTCAGAACTGGTTAATGTTGATGCCATCAGTGTAAGAGCCTTATTCATCTCCAGGTAATGTTCCTGCCATCAGTTTATGAGCTTTATTCAGCCCTGGGTAATGTTGCTGCCATCACTGTAAGGGCCTTATTCAGCCCTAGGTAATGTTGCTGTCGTCAGTGTAAGAGCCTTTTTCGTCCCTGAGTAATGTTGCTGCCATCACAGTAAGAGCCTTACTCAGCCCTAGAAATGTTGCTGCCATTAGTGTAAGAGACTTATTCAGCACCGGTAATGTTGCTGCCATCAGTGTAAGGGCCTTATTCAGCCTCGGTAATGTTGCTGCCATCAGTGTAAGAGCCTTATTCAGCCTCGGTAATGCTGCGCCATCAGTGTAAGAGCCTTATTCTGCTCTGGGTATGTTGCTGCCATCAGTGTAAGAGCATTATTCAGCCCTGGGTAATGTTGCTGCCATCAGTCGTTTTAGACTTATTCAGCCCAGGTAATGTTGCTGCCATTAGTGTAAGAGCCACTTTCATTTCTCAGTAATGTTGCTGCCGTCAGTGTAAGAGCCCCACTGAGCCCTTGGTAATGTTGCTGCCATCAGTGTATGAGCCTTGTTCCACCCAGGGTAAGTTTCCTGCCATCAATTTAAGAGCCTTATTCTGCCCCGGGCAAGGTTGTGGCCATCAGTGTAAGGCCTTATTCAGCCCTGGGTAATGTTGCGGCCATCCGTGTAAGAACTTTATGCAGGCCCGGGTAATGTTGTTGGCATCAGTTTGAGATCCTTATTCAGCCCTGGGTAATGTAGCAGCCAACAGTGTACGAGTCTTATTCAGCAACGGGTAATGTTGCTGCCATCAGTGTAAGAGCCTTATTCAGTGGCAGGTAATGTTGCTTCAATCGATGTGAGAGCCTTTTTCTGCCCTGGGTAATGTTGCTCCCAGAAGTGTCAGAGCCTTATTCAGCCCTGGGCAATGTTGCTGCCATCAGTGAAAGAGTCTTATTCTGCCCAGGGTAATGTTGGTGCCATCAGTGTAAGAGACTTATTCAGCCCTGAATAATGTTCATGCCATCAGTGTAAGAGCCTTATTCAGCTCTGGGTAATGTTGCTGCCATCAGTGTAAGAGCCTCTCTTTCATTTCTCGGTAATGTTGCTGCCATCAGAGTAAGATCCTCACTGAGCCCTGGGAAATGATGCTGCCATCAGTGTATGAGCGTTATTCAGCCCTGGGTAAGTTTCCCTGCCATCAGTTTAAGAGCCTTATTCTGCCCCAGGCAAGGTTGCTACCATCATTGTAAGAGCCTTATTCTGCCCTGGGTAATGTTGCTGCCATCACTGTAAGGGCCTTATTCAGCCCTGGATAATGTTGCTGCCATCATTTTAGGAGCCTTATTCAGCCCCGTGTAATGTTGCTGCCATCAGTGTCAGAGCGTTATTCAACTCTGGGTAATGTTGCTCCCGTCATTTTAAAAGCATTGTTCAGCACTGCGTAATGTTGCAGCCATTAGTGTAAGAGACATATTCAGCCCTGGGTAATGTTGCTGCCATCTGTGTAAAAGACTTATTCAGCACTGGATAATGTTGGTGCCATCAGTGTAAGAGCCGTATTCAGCCCTGCGTAATGTAGCTGCCATCAGTGTAAGAGCCTTATTCAGCCCTGGGTAATGTTGGTGCCATCAGTGCAATATCCTTATTCAGCCCTGGGTAATGCAGGTGCCATCAGTGTAAGAGCCTTATTCAGCCCTGGGTAATGTTGGTGCCATCAGTGTAAGATTCTTATTCAGCCCTGGGTAATGTTGGTGCCATCAGTATAACAGCCTTATTCAGTCCTGGGTAATGTTGCTGCCTTCAGTGTAAGAGACTTATTCAGAACTGGATAATGTTGATGCCATCAGTGTAAGAGCCTTATTCATCTCCAGGTAATGTTCCTGCCATCAGTTTATGAGTTTTATTCAGCCCTAGGTAATGTTGCTGTCGTCAGTGTAAGAGCCTTTTTCGTCCCTGAGTAATGTTGCTGCCATCACAGTAAGAGCCTTACTCAGCCCTAGTAATGTTGCAGCCATTAGTGTAAGAGCCTTATTCAGCACCGGGTAATGTTGCTGCCATCAGTGTAATATCCTTATTCAGCCCTGGGTAATGCAGGTGCCATCAGTGTAAGAGCCTTATTCAGCCCTGGGTAATGCAGGTGCCATCAGTGTAAGAGCCTTATTCAGCACCGGATAATGTTGCTGCCATCAGTGTAAGGGTCTTATTCAGCCTCAGGTAATGTTGTTGCCATCAGTGTAAGAGCCTTATTCAGCCTCGGGTAATGCTGCGGCCATCAGTGTAAGAGCCTTATTCTGCTCTGGGTAATGTTGCTGCCATCAGTGTAAGAGCATTATTCAGCCCTGTGTAATGTTGCTGCCATCAGTCGTTTAGTCTTATTCAGCCAAGGGTAATGTTGCTGCCATCAGTGTAAGAGCCTTATTCAGCCATGGGAAATGTTGCTGTCATCAGTGTAAGAGCCTCATTCATCGCTGGGTAACGTTGCCACCATCAGTGTAAGAGCCTTATTCAGCCCTGGATAATGTTGCTGCCATTAGTGTAAGAGCCTTATTCAGCCCCAGGTAATGTTGCTGCCATCAGTGTAAGAGCCTTATTCAGCCCCCCGGGAAATGTTGCTGCCATCAGTGTAAGAGCCTTATTCAGCCCCCCAGGAAATGTTGCTGCCATCAGTGTAAGAGCCTTATTCAGCCCTGGGTAATTTTGTTGCCATCAGTTTAAGACCCTTATTCAGCCCTGCATTATGTTGCTGCCTTCATTTTAAGAGCCTTATTCGGCTCCGGGCAACGTTGCAGGCATCAGTGTAAGAGCCTTATTCAGCCCTGGATAATGTTGGTACCATCAGTGTAAGAGCCTTATTCAGCACTGGGTAATGTTGGTGCCATCAGTGCAAGAGCCTTATTCAGCACTGGGTAATGTTGGTGCCATCAGTGCAAGAGCCTTATTCAGCTCTGGGTAATGTTGCTGGCATGAGTGTAAGTGCCTTTTACAGCTCTGGGTAATGTTGCAGGCATCAGTGTAAGAGCCTTATTCAGCACCGGGTAATGTTGGTACCATCAGTGTAAGAGCCTTATTCAGCTCTGGGTAATGTTGCTGGCATGAGTGTAAGTGCCTTATTCAGCTCTGGGTAATGTTGCTGCCATCAGTGTAAGAGCCTTATTCAGACCCACGTAATGTTGCTGCCATCAGTGTAAGAACCTTATTCATCCCTTGGTAATGTTGCTGCCATCAGTTTAGGAGATTTATTCAGCCCCGTGTAATGTTGCTGCCATCAGTGTCAGAGCCTTATTCAACTCTGGGTAATGTTGCTGCCATCAGTTTAAAAGCATTATTCAGTGCTGGATAATGTTGCTGTCATCAGTGTAAGATCCTTATTCAGCCCAGGTTAAGGTTGGTGCCATCGGTGTAAGAGCCTTATTCCGCCCTGGGTAATGTTGCTGCTATCAGTTTAAGAGACTTATTCAGCTCTGGGTAATGTTGCTGCCATCAGTTTAAGAGACTTATTCAGCCCTGGGTAATGTTGGTGCTATCAGTGTAAGAGCCTTACTCAGCCCCAGGTAATGTTGCTGTCATCCGTGTAAGAGCCTTATTCAGCCATGGGTAATGTTCCTACCATCAGACAAAGAGCCTTATTCAGCCCTTGGTAATGTTGCTGCCATCACTGTAAGAGCCTTATTCAGCCCTGGGTAACGTTGCTGCCATCAGTGTAAGAATCTTTTTCAGCCACAAGTAATGATGCTGCCATCAGTGTTAGAGCCTTACTGATCTCTGGTAAGTTTCCTGCCATCAGTTTAAGAGCCTTATTCTGCACTGGGTAATGTTGTGGCCATCAGTTTAAGGGCCTTATTTAACCTCGGGTAATGTTGCTGCCATCAGTGTAAGAGCCTTATTCAGCCCTGGATAATGTTGTTGCCATCAGTTTAGGAGCCTTATTCAGCCCTGTGTTATGTTGCTGCCATCATTTTAGGAGCCTTATTCAGCTCCGGGCAATGTAGCAGGCATCAGTGTAGCCTTTTTCAGCTCTGGGTAATGTTGCTCCCATCAGTGTAAGGGCCTTATTCAGCCCTGGGTAATGTTGGTGCCATCAGTGAAAGAGCCTTATTCAGCTCTGGGTAATGTATTTGCCATCAGTTTAAGTGCCTTATTCAGCCCTGGGTTATGTTGCTGCCATCATTTTAGTAGCCTTATTCAGCTCCGGGCAATGTTGCAGGCATCAGTGAAAGAGACTTATTCAGCCCTGGGTAATGTTGGTGCCATCAGTGCAAGAACCTTTTTCTGTCTTGGGTTAGGTTGCAGCCATCAGTGTAAGAACTTTATGCAGGCCTGGGCAATGTTGCTACCATCAGTTAAAGAGCCTTATTCAGCCCTGGGTGAGGTTGCTGCCATCAGTGTAAAAGCCTTAGGCAGTCCCAGGTAATCTTGCTGAAATCAGTTTGAGAGCCTTATTCAGCCCCAGGTAATGTTGCTGCCATCGGTGTAAGATCCTCATACAGTGGCGGGTAATCTTGCTGCTATCGGTGTGAGAGCCTTTTTCTGCCCCGGGTAATGTTGCTGCCTGCAGTGTAAGAGCCTTATTCAGCCCTGGGTAAGGTTACTGTCATAAATTTAAGAGCCTTATTCAGTCCCAGGTAATGTTGCTGCCATCAGTGTAAGATCCTTATTCAGCCCTTTGTAATGTTGCTAGCATGAGTGTAAGAGCCTTATTCAGCCCTGGGTAATGTTTCTGCCATCAGTTTAAGAGCCTTATTCATCCCTGGGTAATGTTGCTGCCATCACTGTAAAGGCCTTATTCAGTCCTAGGTAATGATGCTGCCATCAGTGTGAGAGCCTTAGGCAGCCCAGGGTAATTTTGCTGAAATCAGTTTGAGAGCCTTATTCAGCCCTGGGTAATGTTGCTGCCATCAGTGTAAGGGCCTTATTCAGCTCCGGGCAATGTAGCAGGCATCAGTGTAGCCTTTTTCAGCTCTGGGTAATGTTGCTCCCATCAGTGTAAGGGCCTTATTCAGCCCTGGGTAATGTTGGTGCCATCAGTGAAAGAGCCTTATTCAGCTCTGGGTAATGTATTTGCCATCAGTTTAAGTGCCTTATTCAGCCCTGGGTTATGTTGCCATCATTTTAGTAGCCTTATTCAGCTCCGGCAATGTTGCAGGCATCAGTGAAAGAGACTTATTCAGCCCTGGGTAATGTTGGTGCCATCAGTGCAAGAACCTTTTTCTGTCTTGGGTTAGGTTGCAGCCATCAGTGTAAGAACTTTATGCAGGCCTGGGCAATGTTGCTACCATCAGTTAAAGAGCCTTATTCAGCCCTGGGTGAGGTTGCTGCCATCAGTGTAAAAGCCTTAGGCAGTCCCAGGTAATCTTGCTGAAATCAGTTTGAGAGCCTTATTCAGCCCCAGGTAATGTTGCTGCCATCGGTGTAAGATCCTCATACAGTGGCGGGTAATCTTGCTGCTATCGGTGTGAGAGCCTTTTTCTGCCCCGGGTAATGTTGCTGCCTGCAGTGTAAGAGCCTTATTCAGCCCTGGGTAAGGTTACTGTCATAAATTTAAGAGCCTTATTCAGTCCCAGGTAATGTTGCTGCCATCAGTGTAAGAGCCTTATTCAGCCCCGGCTAATTTTGCTGCCATCAATGTAAGAGCCTCATTCAGCCCTGGGTAATGTTGCTGCCATTAGTGTAAGGTCCTTATTCAGTCCTGGGTAATGTTGCTGCCATCTGTTAAGGAGCCTTATTCAGCCCCGCGTAATGTGGTGCCATCACTGTCAGAGCCTTATTCAACTCCAGGTAATGTTGCTGCCATCAGTTAAAAAGCCTTCTTCTGCACAGGGTAATGTTGCTGCCATCAGTGAAAGAGACATATTCAGCCCTGGGTATTGTTGGTGACATCAGTGTAAGACCCTTATTCTGTACCGGCTAATGTTGCTGCCATCAGTGTATGATCTTTATTCAGCCCAGGGTAATGTTGGTGCCATCAGTGTAAGAGCCTTATTCTGCCCTGGGTAATGTTGCTGCCATCGGTGTAAGAGCCTTATACAGCCCTGGGTAATGCTGGTGCCATCAGTGTAAGCCCCTTATTCTGCCCCGGCTAATGTTGCTGCCATCAGTGCATGATATTTATTCAGCCCTGGGTAATGCTACTGCCATCAGTGTAAGAGCCCTATAGATCGTCGGGTAATTTTGCTGCCATCAGATTATGATCCTTATTCAGCACTGGGTAATGCTGCTGCCATAACTGTAAGGGCCTTATTCAGCCCTGGGTAATGTTGCTGCCATCAGTTTAGGAGTCTTATTCAGCACTGGGAAATGCTGCTGCCATAACTGTAAGGGCCTTATTCAGCCACAGGTAATGTTGCTGCTATTAGTGACAGAGCCTTATTAAGCTCTGGATAATCTTGCTGCCATCAGTTTAAGAGCCTTATTCAACCCTGGGTAATGTTGTTCCATGGGTAAGAGCCTAATTCATCCCTGGGTAATGTTGCTGCAATCAGATTATGAGCCTTATTCAGCACTGGGTATGGTTGCTGCCATCACTGAAGGGCCTTATTCAAACCTGGGTAATGTTGGTGCCATCACGTTAAGAGCCTTATTCTGCTCCGGCTAATGTTGCTGCCAGCAGTGAAAGATCCTTATTCAGCCATGGGTAATGTTGGTGCCATCAGTGTAAGAGCCTTATTCAGCCCCGGGTAATGTTGCTGCCATCACTGTAAGGGCCTTATTCAGCCACAGGAAATTGCTGCCATCAGAGTAAGAGCCTTATTCAGCCACGGGTAATGTTGCTGCCATCATTGTAAGAGCCTTTTTCTGCCCTGAGTAGTGTTGATGCCATCACTGTAATAGCCTTATTCAGCCTTAGTAATGTTGCTGCCATTAGTGTAAAAGCCTTATTCAGCCCCGGGTAATGTTGCTGCCATCACTATAAGGGCCTTATTCTGCCTCGGGTAATGCTGCGGCCATCAGTGTAAGAGCCTTATTCAGCCCTGGGAAAGGTTGCTGCCATCACTGTAAGAGTCTTATTCAGACCTGGGTAATGTTGTGGCCAACAGTGTAAGAGCCTTTTTCAGCCCAGAGTAATGTTGATGCCATCACTGTAAGAGCCTTATTCAGCCCTAGTAATGTTGCTGCCATCCCTGTAAGGGCCTTATTCAGCCCTTGGAAATATTGTTGGGATCACTTTATTAGCCTTATTCAGCCCTGGGTAATGTTGGTGCCATCAGTGTAAAAGCCTTATACAACCCAGGGTAATATTGTTGCCATCAGTGTCAGAGCCTTATTAAACTCGAGGTAATGTTTCTGCCATCAGTTTAAGAGCCTTATTCAGCACTGGGTAATGTTGGTGCAATCAGTGTAAGAGCCTTACTCTGCCCCGGCTAGTGTTGCTGCCTTCACTGTAAAAGCCTTATTCAACCCTGGGAAATGTTGGTGCGATCAGTGTAAGAGCCTTATTCAGCCCTGAGTAATGTTGGTGCTATCAGTGTTAGAGCCTTATTCTGCCAAGGCTAATGCTGCTGCCATCAGTGTAAGAGCCTTATTCAGCCCTGCGTAATGTTGCTGCCATTAGTATAAGGTCCTTATTCAGTCCTGGGTAATGTTGCTGCCATCAGCTAAGGAGCCTTATTCAGCACCGCGTAATGTGGTGCCATCACTGCCAGAGCCTTATTCAACTCTTGGTACTGTTCCTGCCATCAGTTTAAAAGCTTTATTCTGCATTGGGTAATGTTGCTGCCATCAGTGTAAGAGACATATTCAGCCCTGGGTATTGTTGGTGACATCAGTGTAAGACCCTTATTCTGCCCCGGCTAATGTTGCTGCCATCAGTGTATGATCTTTATGCAGCCCTGGGAAATGTTTATGCCACCAGTGTAAGAACCTTATTCTGCTCCAGCTAATGTTGCTGCCATCAGTGTAAGAGCCTTATTCAGCCCTGGGTAACGTTGCTGCCATTAGTGTAAGAGCCTTATTCAGCCCTGGGTATTGTTGGTGCCATCAGTGTAAGACCCTTATTCAGCCCTGGGTAATGTTGGTGCCATCAGTGTAAGACCCTTATTCAGCCCTGGGTAATGTGGCTGCCATCAGTGTAAGAGTCATATTCAGCCCTGTGTATTGTTGGTGACATCAGTGCAAGAGCCTTATTCAGCCCCGGGTAATGTTGCTGCCATTAGTGTAAGAGCCTTTTTCAGCCCTGGTAATGTTGATGATATCAATGTAAGAGCCTTATTCAGCCCTAGTAATGTTGCTGCCATTAATGTAAGAGCTTTATTCAGCCCTAGTAATGTTGCAGCCATCAGTGTAAGAGCCTTTTTCAGCCCTGAGTAATGTTGCTGCCATTACTGTAAGAGCCTTATTCAGCCCTAGTAATGTTGCTGCAATCACTGTAAGGGCCTTTTTCAGCCCTTGGTAATATTGTTGGGATCACTTTATCAGCTTTATGCAGCCCAGGGTAATGTTTCTGCCATCAGTTTAAAAGCCTTATTCTGCACTGGGTAATGTTGCTGCCATCAGTGTAAGAGATATATTCAGTCCTGGGTATTGTTGGTGCCATCAGTATGAGAGCCCTATTCAGCCTTAAGTAATGTTGCTGCCATCAGTGTAAGAGCCTTATTCAGCCTTGAGTAATGTTGCTCCCATCACTGTAAGAGCCTTATTCAGCCACGGGTTAAGTTGCTGCCATCGCTGTAAGAGCCTTATTCAGCCCTGGGTAATGTTGCTGCCATCAGTTTAAAAGCCTTATTCAGCACTGGGTAATGTTGCTGCCATTATTGTAAGAGCCTTATTCACCCTGGGTAATGTTGCTGCCATTACTGTAAGAGCCTTATTCAGCCTCTGGTAATGCTGCTGCCATCAGTGCAAGAGGCTTATACATCCCCGGGTAATGTTGCTGCCATCAGATTATGAGCCTTATTCAGCACTGGGTAATGCTGCTGCCATCACTGTAAGAGCCTTATTCAGCCCTGGGTAATGTTGCTGCCATCAGTTTAGGAGCCTTATTCAGCCCCGGGAAATGTTGCTGATATCAGTTTCAGAGCCTTATTAAACTCCGGATAATGTTGCTGCCATCAGTTTAAGAGCCTTATTCAACCCTGGGTAATGTTGGTGCCATCAGGGTACTAGCCTTATTCTGCTATGGCTAATGTTGCTTCCATCAATGTAAGAGCCTTATTCATCCCCGGGTAATGTTGCTGCCATCAGATTATGAGCCTTATTCAGCACTGGGTAATGTTGCTGCCATCACTGAAAGGGCATTATTCAACCCTGGGTAATGTTGGTGCCATCAGGGTAAGAGCCTTATTTTGCTCCAGCTAATATTGCTGCCATCAGTGTAAGATCCTTATTCAGCCATGGGTAATGTTGGTGCCATCAGTGTTAGTGCCTTATTCATCCCTGGGTAATGTTGCTGCCATCACTGGAAGAGTCTTATTCTACCCTGGGTAATGTTGCTGCCATCAGTTTAGGAGCCTTATTCAGCCCCAAGTAATGTTGCTGCCATCTGAGACAGAGCCATATTATACTCCAGATAATGTTGCTGCAATCAGTTTAAGAGCCTTATTCAACCCTGGGTAATGTTGGTGCCATCACGGTAAGAGCGTTATTCATCCCTGGGTAATGTTGCTGCCATCAAATTATGAGCCTTATTCTGCTCCGGCTAATGTTGCTGCCATCATTGGAAGAGCCTTACTCTGCCCTGGCTAATGTTGCTGCCATCAGTGTAAGTTCCTTATTCAGCCATGGGTAATGTTGGTGCCATCAGTGTTAGTGCCTTATTCAGCCCTGGGTAATGTTGTTGCCATCAGTGTAAGAGCCTTATTCATCCCAGGGTAATGTTGCTGCCATCACTGTAAGAGTCTTATTCTGCCCTGTGTAATGTTGCTGTCATCAGTGTAAGAGCCTTTTTCAGCCCTGAGTAATGTTGCTATCATCAGTGTAAGAGTCTTATTCAGCTCTGGGTAATGTTGCTGCCATCAGTGTAGAGCCATATTCAGCCTCGGTAATGCTGCTGCCATCAGTGTAAGAGCCTTATTCAGCCCAGGAAATATTGCTGCCTTCACTGTAAGAGTCTTATTCAGCCCTGTGTATGTTGCTGTCGTCAGTGTAAGAGCCTTTTTCAGCCCTGAGTAATGTTGCTGTCATCAGTGTAAGAGCCTTATTCAGCCCTGGGAAATGTTGCTGCCATCACTGTAAGAGTCTTATTCAGCCATTGATAATATTGCTGGGATCACTCAATCAGCCTTATTCAGCCCTGGGTAATGTTGGTGCCATCTGTGTAAGAGCCTTATTCAACCCAGGGTAATGTTGGTGCCATCAGTGTAAGAGCCTTATTCATCACTCGGTAATGTTGCAGGCATCAGTGGTAGAGACTTATTCAGCCCTGGATAATGTTGGTGCTATCAATGTCAGAGCCTTACTCTGCCCTGCCTAATGTTGCTGCCATCAGTGTAAGATCCTTATTCAACCCTGGGTAATGTCGGTGCCATCACTGTAAGAGTCTTATTCTGCCCTGGGTAATGTTGCTGCCATCTTAGACAGAGCTTTATTAAACTCCGGATAATGTTGCTGCCATCAGTTTAAGAGCCTTATTCAACCCAGGGTAATGTTGGTGCCATCACGGTAAGAGCCTTATTCACCCCCAGGTAATGTAGCTGCCATCAGATTATGAGCCTTATTCTGCTCCGGCTAATGTTGCTGCCATCAGTGTAAGTTCCTTATTCAGCCCTGGGTAATGTTGATGCCATCAGTGTTAGTGCCTTATTCAGCCCTGGGTAATGTTTGTGCCATCAGTGTAAGAGCCTTATTCAGCCCTGGGTAATGTTGCTGCCATTAGCATATGAGGCTTATTCATCCCTAGGTAATTTTGGTGCCATCAGTGTAAGAGCCTTATTCAACCCTGGGTAATGTTGGTGCCATCAGTGTAAGAGCCTTATTCATCACTCGGTAATGTTGCAGACATCAGTGGAAGAGCCTTATTCAGCCCTGGATAATTTTGGTGCTGTCAATGTTAAAGCCTTACTCTGTCCTGGCTAATGTTGCTGCCATCAGTGTATGATCCTTATTCAGCCCTAGTAATGTTGCTGCCATCAGTGTAAGTACCTTATTCAGCCTCGGGTAATGCTGCGTCCATCAGTGTAAGAGCCTTTTTCTGCCCTGGGTAATGTTGCTGCCAGAAGTGTCAGAGCCTTATTCAGCCCTGGGTAATGTTGCTGCCATCACTGTAAGGGCCTTATTCAGCCCTAAGTAATGTTGCTGTCGTCAATGTAAGAGCCTTATTCAGCCCTGGGAAATGTTGCTGCCATCACTGTAAGAGCCTTATTCAGCCCTGGGTAATGTTGCGGCCATCAGTGTAAGAACTTTATGCAGGCCCGGGTAATGTTGTTGGCATCAGTTTGAGATCCTTATTCAGCCCTGGGTAATGTAGCAGCCAACAGTGTACGAGTCTTATTCAGCAACAGGTAATGTTGCTGCCATCAGTGTAAGAGCCTTATTCAGTGGCAGGTAATGTTGCTTCAATCGATGTGAGAGCTTTTTTCTGCCCTGGGTAATGTTGCTGCCAGAAGTGTCAGAGCCTTATTCAGCCCTGGGCAATGTTGCTGCCATCAGTGAAAGAGTCTTATTCTGCCCAGGGTAATGTTGGTGCCATCAGTGTAAGAGACTTATTCAGCCCTGGATAATGTTCATGCCATCAGTATAAGAGCCTTATTCAGCTCTGGGTAATGTTGCTGCCATCCGTGTAAGAGCATTATTCAGCCCGAGGTAATGTTGCTGTCATCAGAGTAAGAACCTTATTCGGCCCTGGGTAATGTTGCTGCCATCAGTGTAAGAGCATTATTCAGCCCTAATTAATGTTCCTGTCATCTGTGTAAGAGCCTTATTCAGCCATTGGTAATGTTCCTACCATCAGTCAAAGAGCCTTACTCAGCCCTTGGTAATGTTGCTGCCATCACTGTAAGAGTCTTATTCAGCCCTGGGTAATGTTGCTGCCATTAGTGTAAGAGCATCTTTCATTTCTCGGTAATGTTGCTGCCATCAGTGTAAGAGCCTCTTTCATTTCTCGGTAATGTTGCTGCCTTCAGAGTAAGATCCTCACTGAGCCCTGGGAAATGATGCTGCCATCAGTGTATGAGCGTTATTCAGCCCTGGGTAAGTTTCCTGCCATCAGTTTAAGAGCCTTATTCTGCCCCAGGCAAGGTTGCTACCATCATTGTAAGAGCCTTATTCTGCCCTGGGTAATGTTGCTGCCATCACTGTAAGGGCCTTATTCAGCCCTGGATAATGTTGCTGCCATCAGTTTAGGAGCCTTATTCAGCCCCGTGTAATGTTGCTGCCATCAGTGTGAGAGCGTTATTCAACTCCGGGTAATGTTGCTCCCGTCATTTTAAAAGCATTGTTCAGCACTGTGTAATGTTGCAGCCATTAGTGAAAGAGACATATTCAGCCCTGGGTAATGTTGCTGCCATCTGTGTAAGAGACTTATTAAGCACTGGATAATGTTGGTGCCATCAGTGTAAGAGCCGTATTCAGCCCTGCGTAATGTAGCTGCCATCAGTGTAAGAGCCTTATTCAGCCCTGGGTAATGTTGGTGCCATCAGTGTAATATCCTTATTCAGCCCTGGGAAATGCAGGTGCCATCAGTGTAAGAGCCTTATTCAGCCCTGGGTAATGTTGGTGCCATCAGTGTAAGATTCTTATTCAGCCCTGGGTAATGTTGGTGCCATCAGTATAACAGCCTTATTCAGTCCTGGGTAATGTTGCTGCCTTCAGTGTAAGAGACTTATTCAGAACTGGATAATGTTGATGCCATCAGTGTAAGAGCCTTATTCATCTCCAGGTAATGTTCCTGCCATCAGTTTATGAGTTTTATTCAGCCCTAGGTAATGTTGCTGTCGTCAGTGTAAGAGCCTTTTTCGTCCCTGAGTAATGTTGCTGCCATCACAGTAAGAGCCTTACTCAGCCCTAGTAATGTTGCTGCCATTAGTGTAAGAGCCTTATTCAGCACCGGGTAATGTTGCTGCCATCAGTGTAAGGGCCTTATTCAGCCTCAGGTAATGTTGTTGCCATCAGTGTAAGAGCCTTATTCAGCCTCGGGTAATGCTGCGGCCATCAGTGTAAGAGCCTTATTCTGCTCTGGGTAATGTTGCTGCCATCAGTGTAAGAGCATTATTCAGCCCTGTGTAATGTTGCTGCCATCAGTCGTTTAGTCTTATTCAGCCCAGGGTAATGTTGCTGCCATTAGTGTAAGAGCCTCTTTCATTTCTCGGTAATGTTGCTGCCATCAGTGTAAGAGCCACTTTCATTTCTCGGTAATGTTGCAGCCATCAGTGTAAGAGCCTCACTGAGCCCTGGGAAATGTTGCTGCCATCAGTGTATGAGCCTTGTCCCACCCAGGGTAAGTTTCCTGCCATCAGTTTAAGAGCCTTATTCTGTCCCGGGTAAGGTTGCGGCCATCAGTGTAAGGCCTTATTCAGCATGGGTAACGTTGCGGCCATCAGTGAAAGAACTTTTTTCGGGCCCGGGTAAAGTTGCTGCCATCAGTTTAAGATCCTTATTCAGCCCTGGTTAATGTTTCTGCCATCAGTGTAAGAGCCTTATTCAGCTCTGGGTGATGTTGCTGCCGTCAGTGTAATAGCCTTAATCAGTCTCGGGTAATGCTGCTTCCATCAGTGTAAGAGCCTTATTCATCTTCGGGTAATGTTGCTGCCATCAGTTTATGAGCCTTATTCAGCCCTGGTTAATGTTGCTGCCATCACTGCAAGGGCCTTATTCAGCCCTAGGTAATGTTGCTGTTGTCAGTGTAAGAGCCTTTTTCATCCCTGAGTAATGTCGCTGCCATCACTGTAAGAGCCTTATTCAGCCCTTGTAATGTTGCTGCCATTAGTGTAAGAGCCTTATTCAGCCTTTGGTAATGCTGCGGCCATCAGTGTAAGAGCCTTATTCAGCCCTGGGAAATGTTGCTGCCATCACTGTAAGAGCCTTATTCAACCTCGGGTAATGTTGCTGCCATAAGTGTAAGAGCCTTATTCAGCCTTTGGTAATGCTGCGGAGATCAGTGTAAGAGCCTTATTCAACCCTGGGAAATGTTGCTGCCATCACTGTAAGAGCCTTATTCAGCCCTGGGTAAGGTTGCGGCCATCAGTGTAAGAGCCTTTTTCAGCCTCGGGTAATGTTGCTGCCCTCAGTTTATGAGCCTTATTCAGTACTGGGTAATGTTGGTGCAATCAGTGTAACAGCCTTATTCTGCCACGGCTAGTGTTGCTGCCTTCACTGTAAAATCCTTATTCAACCCTGAGAAATGTTGGTGCGATCAGGGTAAGAGCTTTATTCAGCCCTGAGTAATGTTGGTGCTATCAGTGTCAGAGCCTTATTCTGCCAAGGCTAATGTTGCTGCCAATAGTGTAAGGTCCTTATCCAGTCCTGGGTAATGTTGCTGCCATCAGTTATGAAGCCTTATTCAGCACCGCGTAATGTGGTGCCATCACTGCCAGAGCCTTATTCAACTCTTGGTACTGTTGCTGCCATCAGTTTAAAAGCCTTATTCTGTACTGGGTAATGTTGCTGCCATCAGTATAAGAGACATATTCAGCACTGGGTATTTTTGCTGCCATCAGTGTAAGAGCCTTATTCTGCCCCGGCTAATGTTGCTGCCATCAGTGTATGATCTTTATTCAGCCCTAGGTAATGTTGGTGCCATCAGTGTAAGAGCCTTATTCATCCCTGAGTAATGTTGGTGCTATCAGTGTCAGAGCCTTATTCTGCCAAGGCTAATGTTGCTGCCATTAGTGTAAGGTCCTTATCCAGTCCTGGGTAATGTTGCTGCCATCAGTTATGGAGCCTTATTCAGCACCACGTAATGTGGTGCCATCACTGTCAGAGCCTTATTCAACTCTTGGTACTGTTGCTGCCATCAGTTTAAAAGCCTTATTCTGCAATGGGTAATGTTGCTGCCATCAGTATAAGAGACATATTCAGCACTGGGTATTGTTGCTGCCATCAGTGTAAGAGCCTTATTCTGCCCCGGCTAATGTTGCTGCCATCAGTGTATGATCTTTATTCAGCCCTAGGTAATGTTGGTGCCATCAGTGTAAGAGCCTTATTCAGCCTTGGGTAATGCTGCTGCCATCAGTGTAAGAGGCTTATACATCCCCAGTTAATGTTGCTGCCATCAGATTATGAGCCTTATTCAGCACTGGGTAATGTTGCTGCCATCACTGAAAGGGCCTTATTCAACCCTGGGTAATGTTGGTGCCATCAGTTTAAAAGCCTTATTATGCACTGGGTAATGTTGCTGCCATCAGTGTAAGAGACATATTCAGCCCTGGGTATTGTTGGTGCTATTAGTGACAGAGCCTTATTCAGCCCTGGGTAATGTTGGTGCCATCAGTGTAAGAGCCTTATTCAGCCCTGGGTAATGTTGCTGCCATCAGTTTTAAAGCCTTATTCTGCACTGGATAATGTTGCTGCCATCAGCGTAAGAGACATATTCAGCATTGGGTATTCTTGGTGCCATCAGTGAAAGAACCTTATTCAGCCCTGGGCATTGTTGGTGCTATCAGTGTAAGAGCCTTATTCATCACTCTGTAATGTTGCAGGCATCAGTGGAAGAGCCTTATTCAGCCCTGGATAATGTTGGTGCTATCAAGGTCAAAGACTTACTCTGCCCTGGCTAATGTTGCTGCCATCAGTGTAAGATCCTTATTCAGTCCTGGGTAATGCTGCTGCCATCAGTTTAGGAGCCTTATTCAGCCCCAAGTAATGTTGCTGCCATCAGAGACAGAGCCTTATTAAACTCCGGATAATGTTGCTGCCATCAGTTTAAGAGCCTTATTCAACCATGGGTAATGTTGCTGCCATCATGGTAAGAGCCTTATTCAGCCCAGGGAAATGTTGCTGCCATCAGTGTAAGAGCCTTATTCAGCCTCAGGTAATGCTGCGGCCATCATTGTAAGAGCCTTATTCAGCCCTGGGAAATGTTGCTGCCATCACTGTAAGAGTCTTATTCAGACCTGGGTAATGTAGCGGCCATCAGTGTAAGAGCCTTTTACAGCCCTGAGTAATGTTGATGCCATCACTGTAAGAGCCTTATTCAGCCCTAGTAATGTGCTGCCATTACTGTAAGGGCCTTATTCAGCCATTGGTAATATTGTTGGGATCACTTTATCAGCTTTATTCAGCCCTGGGTAATGTTGGTGCGATCAGTGTAACAGCCTTTTTCAGCCCCAGCTAATGTTGCTGAGATCAGTGTAAGATCCTTATTGAGCCCTGGGAAATGTTGGTGCCATCAGTGTAAGAGGCTTATTCAGCCCTGAGTAATGTTGGTGTGATCAGTGTCAGAGCCTTATTCTGCCCCGTGCTAATGTTGTTGCCATCAGTGTAAGAGCCTTATTCAGCCCCGGCTAATTTTGCTGCCATCAATGTAAGAGCCTCTTTCAGCCCTGGGTAATGTTGCTGCCATTAGTGTAAGGTCCTTATTCAGTCCTGGGTAATGTTGCTGCCATCTGTTAAGGAGCCTTATTCATCCCCGCGTAATGTGGTGCCATCACTGTCAGAGCCTTATTCAACTCCAGGTAATGTTGCTGCCATCAGTTAAAAAGCCTTCTTCTGCACTGGGTAATGTTGCTGCCATCAGTGAAAGAGACATATTCAGCCCTGGGTATTGTTGGTGACATCAGTGTAAGACCCTTATTCTGTACCGGCTAATCTTGCTGCCATCAGTGTATGATCTTTATTCAGCCCAGGGTAATGTTGGTGCCATCAGTGTAAGAGCCTTATTCTGCCCTGGGTAATGTTGCTTCCATCGGTGTAAGAGCCTTATACAGCCCTGGGTAATGCTGGTGCCATCAGTGTAAGCCCCTTATTCTGCCCCGGCTAATGTTGCTGCCATCAGTGCATGATATTTATTCAGCCCTGGGTAATGCTACTGCCATCAGTTTAAGAGCCCTATAGATTGTCGGGTAATTTTGCTGCCATCAGATTATGATCCTTATTCAGCACTGGGTAATGCTGCTGCCATAACTGTAAAGACCTTATTCAGCCCTGGGTAATGTTGCTGCCATCAGTTTAGGAGTCTTATTCAGCACTGGGAAATGCTGCTGCCATAACTGTAAGGGCCTTATTCAGCCCTGGGTAATGTTGCTGCCGTCAGTTTAGGAGTCTTATTCAGCACTGGGAAATGCTGCTGCCATAACTGTAAGGGCCTTATTCAGCCACAGGTAATGTTGCTGCTATTAGTGACAGAGCCTTATTAAGCTCTGGATAATCTTGCTGCCATCAGTTTAAGAGCCTTATTCAACCCTGGGTAATGTTGGTGCCATCAGGGTAAGAGCCTAATTCATCCCTGGGTAATGTTGCTGCAATAAGATTATGAGCCTTATTCAGCACTGGGTATGGTTGCTGCCATCACTGTAAGGGCCTTATGCAAACCTGGGAAATGTTGGTGCCATCACGTTAAGAGCCTTATTCTGCTCCGGCTAATGTTGCTGCCAGAAGTGAAAGATACTTATTCAGCCATGGGTAATGTTGGTGCCATCAGTGTAAGTGCCTTTTTCAGCCCTGGGTAATGTTGGTGCCATCAATGTAAGAGCCTTACTCATCACTAGGTAACATTGCAGGCATCAGTGTAAGAGCCTTATTCAGCCCCGGGTAATGTTGCTGCCATCACTGTAAGGGCCTTATTCAGCCACAGGAAATTGCTGCCATCAGAGTAAGAGCCTTATTCAGCCACGGGTAATGTTGCTGCCATCATTGTAAGAGCCTTTTTCTGCCCTGAGTAGTGTTGATGCCATCACTGTAATAGCCTTATTCAGCCTTAGTAATGTTGCTGACATTAGTGTAAAAGCCTTATTCAGCCCCCGGTAATGTTGCTGCCATCACTATAAGGGCCTTATTCTGCCTCGGGTAATGCTGCGGCCATCAGTGTAAGAGCCTTATTCAGCCCTGGGAAAGGTTGCTGCCATCACTGTAAGAGTCTTATTCAGACCTGGGTAATGTTGTGGCCATCAGTGTAAGAGCCTTTTTCAGCCCAGAGTAATGTTGATGCCATCACTGTAAGAGCCTTATTCAGCCCTAGTAATGTTGCTGCATCCCTGTAAGGGGCCTTATTCAGCCCTTGGAAATATTGTTGGGATCACTTTATTAGCCTTATTCAGCCCTGGGTAATGTTGGTGCCATCAGTGTAAAAGCCTTATACAACCCAGGGTAATAGTGTTGCCATCAGTGTCAGAGCCTTATTAAACTCGAGGTAATGTTTCTGCCATCAGTTTAAGAGCCTTATTCAGCACTGGGTAATGTTGGTGCAATCAGTGTAAGAGCCTTACTCTGCCCCGGCTAGTGTTGCTGCCTTCACTGTAAAAGCCTTATTCAACCCTGGGAAATGTTGGTGCGATCAGTGTAAGAGCCTTATTCAGCCCTGAGTAATGTTGGTGCTATCAGTGTCAGAGCCTTATTCTTCCAAGGCTAATGCTGCTGCCATCAGTGTAAGAGCCTTATTCAGCCCTGGGTAATGTTGCTGCCATCAGCTAAGGAGCCTTATTCAGCACCGCGTAATGTGGTGCCATCACTGCCAGAGCCTTATTCAACTCTTGGTACTGTTGCTGCCATCAGTTTAAAAGCTTTATTCTGCATTGGGTAATGTTGCTGCCATCAGTGTAAGAGACATATTCAGCCCTGGGTATTGTTGGTGACATCAGTGTAAGACCCTTATTCTGCCCCGGCTAATGTTGCTGCCATCAGTGTATGATCTTTATGCAGCCCTGGGTAATATTGATGCCACCAGTGTAAGAACCTTATTCTGCTCCAGCTAATGTTGCTGCCATCAGTGTAAGAGCCTTATTCAGCCCTGGGTAACGTTGCTGCCATTAGTGTAAGAGCCTTATTCAGCCCTGGGTATTGTTGGTGCCATCAGTGTAAGACCCTTATTCAGCCCTGGGTAATGTTGGTGCCATCAGTGTAAGACCCTTATTCTGCCCTGGGTAATGTGGCTGCCATCAGTGTAAGAGTCATATTCAGCCCTGTGTATTGTTGGTGACATCAGTGCAAGAGCCTTATTCAGCCCCGGGTAATGTTGCTGCCATTAGTGTAAGAGCCTTTTTCAGCCCTGGTAATGTTGATGATATCAATGTAAGAGCCTTATTCAGCCCTAGTAATGTTGCTGCCATTAATGTAAGAGCTTTATTCAGCCCTAGTAATGTTGCAGCCATCAGTGTAAGAGCCTTTTTAGCCCTGAGTAATGTTGCTGCCATCACTGTAAGAGCCTTATTCAGCCCTAGTAATGTTGCTGCAATCACTGTAAGGGCCTTTTCAGCCCTTGGTAATATTGTTGGGATCACTTTATCAGCTTTATGCAGCCAAGGGTAATGTTTCTGCCATCAGTTTAAAAGCCTTATTCTGCACTGGGTAATGTTGCTGCCATCAGTGTAAGAGATATATTCAGTCCTGGGTATTGTTGGTGCCATCAGTATGAGAGCCCTATTCAGCCTTAAGTAATGTTGCTGCCATCAGTGTAAGAGCCTTATTCAGCCTCGGGTTAAGTTGCTGCCATCGCTGTAAGAGCCTTATTCAGCACTGGGTAATGTTGCTGCCATTATTGTAAGAGCCTTATTCACCCTGGGTAATGTTGCTGCCATCACTGTAAGAGCCTTATTCAGCCTCTGATAATGCTGCTGCCATCAGTGTAAGAGGCTTATACATCCCCGGGTAATGTTGCTGCCATCAGATTATGAGCCTTATTCAGCACTGGGTAATGCTGCTGCCATCACTGTAAGAGCCTTATTCAGCCCTGGGTAATGTTGCTGCCATCAGTTTAGGAGCCTTATTCAGCCCCGGGAAATGTTGCTGCCATCAGTGTCAGAGCCTTATTAAACTCCGGATAATGTTGCTGCCATCAGTTTAAGAGCCTTATTCAACCCTGGGTAATGTTGGTGCCATCAGGGTACTAGCCTTATTCTGCTATGGCTAATGTTGCTTCCATCAATGTAAGAGCCTTATTCATCCCTGGGTAATGTTGCTGCCATCAGATTATGAGCCTTATTTAGCACTGGGTAATGTTGCTGCCATCACTGAAAGGGCATTATTCAACCCTGGGTAATGTTGGTGCCATCAGGGTAAGAGCCTTATTTTGCTCCAGCTAATATTGCTGCCATCAGTGTAAGATCCTTATTCAGCCATGGGTAATGTTGGTGCCATCAGTGTTAGTGCCTTATTCATCCCTGGGTAATGTTGCTGCCATCACTGGAAGAGTCTTATTCTACCCTGGGTAATGTTGCTGCCATCAGTTTATGAGCCTTATTCAGCCCCAAGTAATGTTGCTGCCATCTGAGACAGAGCCATATTATTCTCCAGATAATGTTGCTGCAATCAGTTTAAGAGCCTTATTCAACCCTGGGTAATGTTGGTGCCATCACGGTAAGAGCCTTATTCATCCCTGGGTAATGTTGCTGCCATCAAATTATGAGCCTTATTCTGCTCCGGCTAATGTTGCTGCCATCAGTGTAAGTTCCTTATTCAGCCATGGGTAATGTTGGTGCCATCAGTGTTAGAGCCTTATTCAGCTCTGGGTAATGTTGGTGCCATCAGTGTAAGAGCCTTATTCATCACTCGGTAACATTGCAGGCATCATTGGAAGAGCCTTACTCTGCCCTGGCTAATGTTGCTGCCATCAGTGTAAGTTCCTTATTCAGCCATGGGTAATGTTGGTGCCATCAGTGTTAGTGCCTTATTCAGCCCTGGGTAATGTTGTTGCCATCAGTGTAAGAGCCTTATTCAGCCCAGGGTAATGTTGCTGCCATCACTGTAAGAGTCTTATTCTGCCCTGTGTAATGTTGCTGTCGTCAGTGTAAGAGCCTTTTTCAGCCCTGAGTAATGTTGCTATCATCAGTGTAAGAGTCTTATTCAGCTCTGGGTAATGTTGCTGCCATCAGTGTAAGAGCCATATTCAGCCTCGGGTAATGCTGCTGCCATCAGTGTAAGAGCCTTATTCAGCCCAGGAAAATATTGCTGCCTTCACTGTAAGAGTCTTATTCAGCCCTGTGTAATGTTGCTGTCGTCAGTGTAAGAGCCTTTTTCAGCCCTGAGTAATGTTGCTGTCATCAGTGTAAGAGCCTTATTCAGCCCTGGGAAATGTTGCTGCCATCACTGTAAGAGTCTTATTCAGCCATTGATAATATTGCTGGGATCACTCAATCAGCCTTATTCAGCCCTGGGTAATGTTGGTGCCATCTGTGTAAGAGCCTTATTCAACCCAGGGTAATGTTGGTGCCATCAATGTAAAAGCCTTATTCATCACTCGGTAATGTTGCAGGCATCAGTGATAGAGACTTATTCAGCCCTGGATAATGTTGGTGCTATCAATGTCAGAGCCTTACTCTGCCCTGCCTAATGTTGCTGCCATCAGTGTAAGATCCTTATTCAACCCTGGGTAATGTCGGTGCCATCACTGTAAGAGTCTTATTCTGCCCTGGGTAATGTTGCTGCCATCTTAGACAGAGCTTTATTAAACTCCGGATAATGTTGCTGCCATCAGTTTAAGAGCCTTATTCAACCCAGGGTAATGTTGGTGCCATCACGGTAAGAGCCTTATTCACCCCCAGGTAATGTAGCTGCCATCAGATTATGAGCCTTATTCTGCTCCGGCTAATGTTGCTGCCATCAGTGTAAGTTCCTTATTCAGCCCTGGGTAATGTTGGTGCCATCAGTGTTAGTGCCTTATTCAGCCCTGGGTAATGTTTGTGCCATCAGTGTAAGAGCCTTATTCAGCCCTGGGTAATGTTGCTGCCATTAGCGTATGAGGCTTATTCATCCCTAGGTAATTTTGGTGCCATCAGTGTAAGAGCCTTATTCAACCCTGGGTAATGTTGGTGCCATCAGTGTAAGAGCCTTATTCTTCACTCGGTAATGTTGCAGACATCAGTGGAAGAGCTTATTCAGCCCTGGATAATTTTGGTGCTGTCAATGTTAAAGCCTTACTCTGTCCTGGCTAATGTTGCTGCCATCAGTGTATGATCCTTATTCAGCCCTAGTAATGTTGCTGCCATCAGTGTAAGTACCTTATTCAGCCTCGGGTAATGCTGCGTCCATCAGTGTAAGAGCCTTTTTCAGCCCTGGGAAATGTTGCTGCCCTCACTGTAAGAGTCTTATTCAGCCCTGGGTATTGTTGCTGTTGTCAGTGTAACAGCCTTATTCAGCCCCGGGTAATGTTGCTGCCATCAGTGTAAGGGCCTTATTCAGCCCTTGGTAATATTGTTGGGATCACTTTATCAGCCTTATTCAGCCCTGGGTAATGTTCGTGCCATCAGTGTAAGAGCCTTATTCAACCCTGGGTAATGTTGTTGCCATCAGTGTCAGAGCCTTACTAAACTCGAGGTAATGTTTCTGCCATCATTTTAACAGCCTTATTCAGCACTGGGTAATGTTGGTGCAATCAGTGTAAGAGCCTTATTCTGCCCCGGCTAGTGTTCCTGCCTTCACTGTAAAAGCCTTATTCAACCCTGGGAAATGTTGGTGCAATCAGTGGAAGAGCCTTATTCAGCCCTGAGTAATGTTGGAGCTATCAGTGTCAGAGCCTTATTCAGCCCCAGTTAATGTTGCTGCCATCAGTGTAAGAGCCTTATTCAGCCCTGGGTAATGTTGCTGCCATTAGTGTAAGGTCCTTATTCAGTCCTGGGTAATGTTGCTGCCATCAGTTAAGGAGCCTTATTCAACACCGTGTAATGTATTGCCATCACTGCCAGAGCCTTATTCAACTCCAGGTACTGTTGCTGCCATCAGTTTAAAAGCCTTATTCTGCACTGGGTAATGTTGCTGCCATCAGTGTAAGAGACATATTCAGCCCTGGGTATTGGTGCCATCAGCATAAGAGCCTTATTCTGCCCTGGCTAAGGTTGCTGCCAACAGTGTATGATTTTTATTCAGCCCTGGGTAATGTTGCTGCCATTAGTGCAAGAGCCTCTTTAATTTCTCTGTAATGTTGCTGCCATCAGTGTAAGAGCCTCTTTTATTTCTCAGTAATGTTGCTGCCATCAGTGTAAGAGCCTCACTGAGCCCTGGGTAATGTTGCTGCCATCAGTGTATGAGCCTTATTCAGCCCTGGGTAAGTTTCCTGCCTTCAGTTTAACAGCCTTATTCTGCCCCAGGTATGGTTGCAGCCATCAGTGTAAGGCTTTATTCGGCCCCTGGTAATGCTGCTGCTCTCAGTGTAAGAGTCTTATTCAGCACTGGGGTGTGTTGCTGCCATCAGTGTAAAAGCCTTATTCAGCCTGGGTAACGTAGCAGCCATCAGTGGAAGAACTTTATTCGGGCCCGGATAAAGTTGATGCCATTAGTTTAAGAGCCTTATTCTGCCCTGGTTAATGTTACTACCATCAGTGTAAGAGGCTTATTCAGCCCTTGGTGATGTTGCTGCCATCAGTGTAAGAGCCTTATTCATCTCCGAGTAATGTTGGTGCATCAGTTTATGAGCCTTATTCAGCCCTGGGTAATGTTGCTGCCTTCACTTTAAGGGCCTCATTCAGCACTAGGTAACGTTGCTGTCATAAGTGTAAGGTCCTTTTTTAGCCCTGAGTAATGTTGCTGCCATCACTGTAAGAGCCTTTTTCAGCCCTAGTAATGTTGCTGCCATTAGTGTAAGAGCCTTATACATCCCCGGGTAATGTTGCTGCCATCAGATTATAAGCCTTATTCAGCACTGGGTAATGTTGCTGCCATCAGTTTAGGATCCTTATTCAACCCTGGGTAATGTTGCTGCCATCAGTGTAAGAGCCTTATTCAGTGGCAGGTAATGTTGCTTCAATCGATGTGAGAGCCTTTTTCTGCCTTGGGTAATGTTGCTGCCAGAAGTGTCAGAGCCTTATTCTGCCCAGGGTAATGTTGGTGCCATCAGTGTAAGAGACTTATTCAGCCCTGGATAATGTTCATGCTATCAGTATAAGAGCCTTATTCAGCTCTGGGTAATGTTGCTGCCATCAGTGTAAGAGCATTATTCAGCCCTAGGTAATGTTGCTGTCATCAGTGTAAGAGCCTTATTCGGCCCTGGGTAATGTTGCTGCCATCAGTGTAAGAGCATTATTCAGCCCTAGGTAATGTTGCTGTCATCCGTGTAAGAGCCTTATTCAGCCATTGGTAATGTTCCTACCATCAGTCAAAGAGCCTTACTCAGCCCTTGGTAATGTTGCTGCCATCACAGTAAGAGTCTTATTCAGCCCTGGGTAATGTTGCTGCCATCAGTCTTATAGTCTTATTCAGCCCTGGGTAATGTTGCTGCCATTAGTGTAAGAGCATCTTTCATTTCTCGGTAATGTTGCTGCCATCAGAGTAAGATCCTCACTGAGCCCTGGGAAATGTTGCTGCCATCAGTGTATGAGCGTTATTCAGCCCTGGGTAAGTTTCCTGCCATCAGTTTAAGAGCCTTGTTCTGCCCCAGGCAAGGTTGCTACCATCATTGTAAGAGCCTTATTCTGCCCTGGGTAATGTTGCTGCCATCACTGTAAGGGCCTTATTCAGCCCTGGATAATGTTGCTGCCATCAGTTAAGGAGCCTTATTCAGCCCCGTGTAATGTTGCTGCCATCAGTGTCAGAGCGTTATTCAACTCCGGGTAATGTTGCTCCCGTCATTTTAAAAGCGTTGTTCAGCACTGTGTAATGTTGCAGCCATTAGTGTAAGAGACATATTCAGCCCTGGGTAATGTTGCTGCCATCTGTGTAAGAGACTTATTCAGCACTGGATAATGTTGGTGCCATCAGTGTAAGAGCCGTATTCAGCCCCTGCGAATGTAGCTGCCATCAGTGTAAGAGCCTTATTCAGCCCTGGGTAATGTTGGTGCCATCAGTGTAATATCCTTATTCAGCCCTGGGAAATGCAGGTGCCATCAGTTAAGAGCCTTATTCAGCCCTGGGTAATGTTGGTGCCATCAGTGTAAGATTCTTATTCAGCCCTGGGTAATGTTGGTGCCATCAGTATAACAGCCTTATTCAGTCCTGGTAATGTTGCTGCCTTCAGTGTAAGAGACTTATTCAGAACTGGATAATGTTGATGCCATCAGTTTAAGAGCCTTATTCATCTCCAGGTAATGTTCCTGCCATCAGTTTATGAGTTTTATTCAGCCCTAGGTAATGTTGCTGTCGTCAGTGTAAGAGCCTTTTTCGTCCCTGAGTAATGATTCTGCCATCACAGTAAGAGCCTTACTCAGCCCTAGTAATGTTGCTGCCATTAGTGTAAGAGCCTTATTCAGCAGCGGGTAATGTTGCTGCCATCAGTGTAACGGCCATATTCAGCCTCGGGTAATGCTGCGGCCATCAGTGTAAGAGCCTTATTCTGCTCTGGGTAATGTTGCTGCCATCAGTGTAAGAGCATTATTCAGCCCTGTGTAATGTTGCTGCCATCAGTCGTTTAGTCTTATTCAGCCCAGGGTAATGTTGCTGCCATTAGTGTAAGAGCCTCTTTCATTTCTCGGTAATGTTGCTGCCATCAGTGTAAGAGCCACTTTCATTTCTCGGTAATGTTGCTGCCATCAGTGTAAGAGCCTCACTGAGCCCTGGGTACTGTTGCTGCCATCAGTGTATGAGCCTTGTTCCACCCAGGGTAAGTTTCCTGCCATCAGTTTAAGAGCCTTATTCTGCCCCGGGTAAGGTTGCGGCCATCAGTGTAATGCCTTATTCAGCCTGGGTAACGTTGTGGCCATCAGTGTAAGAACTTTTTACGGGCCCAGGTAAAGTTGCTGCCATCAGTTTAAGATACTTATTCAGCCCTGGTTAATGTTGCTGCCATCAGTGTAAGAGCCTTATTCAGCCCTTGGTGATGTTGCTGCCATCAGTGTAACAGCCTTAATCAGTCTTGGGTAATGCTGCTTCCATCAGTGTAAGAGCCTTATTCATCTTCGGGTAATGTTGCTGCCATCAGTTTATGAGCCTTATTCAGCCCTGGTTAATGTTGCTGCCATCAGTGTAAGGGCCTTATTCAGCCCTAGGTAATGTTGCTGTCGTCAGTGTAAGAGCCTTTTTCATCCCTGAGTAATGTTGCTGCCATCACTGTAAGAGCCTTATTCAGCCCTTGTAATGTTGCTACCATTAGTGTAAGAGCCTTATTCAGCCCTGATTAATGTTGATGATATCACTGTAAGAGCCTTATTCAGCCCTAGTAATGTTGCTGCCATTAGTGTAAGAGCCTTATTCAGCCCTGGGTAATGTTGCTGCCATCACTGTAAGGGCCTTATTCAGACCTGGGTAATGTTGGTGCCATCAGTGTAAGAGCCTTATTCAGCCCTGGGTAATGTTGGTGCAATCAGTGTATGAGCCTTATTCATCACAAGGTAACGTTGCATGCATCAGTGGAAGAGCCTTATTCAGCCATGAGTAATGTTAATGCCATCACTGTAAGAGCCTTATTCAGCCCTAGTAATGTTGCTGCCATCACTGTAAGGACCTTATTCAGCCCTTGATAATATTGTTGGGATCACTTTATCAGCCTTAATCAGCCTTGGGTAATGTTTCTGCCATCAGTTTAAGAGCCTTATTCAGCACTGGGTAATGTTGGTGCAATCAGTGTAAGAGCCTTATTCTGCCACGGCTAGTGTTGCTGCCTTCACTGTAAAAGCCTTATTCAACCCTGAGAAATGTTGGTGCGATCAGTGTAAGAGCCTAATTCAGCCCTGAGTAATGTTGGTGCTATCAGTGTCAGAGCCTTATTCTGCCAAGGCTAATTTTGCTGCCATTAGTGTAAGGTCCTTATTCAGTCCTGGGTAATGTTGCTGCCATCAGTTATGGAGCCTTATTCAGCACCGCGTAATGTGGTGCCATCACTGCCAGAGCCTTATTCAACTCTTGGTACTGTTGCTGCCATCAGTTTAAAAGCCTTATTCTGCACTGGGTAATGTTGCTGCCATCAGTATAAGAGACATATTCAGCACTGGGTATTGTTGCTGCCATCAGTGTAAGAGCCTTATTCTGCCCCGGCTAATGTTGCTGCCATCAGTGTATGATCTTTATTCAGCCCTAGGTAATATTGGTGCCATCAGTGTAAGAGCCTTATTCAGCCCTGTGTAATGTTGGTGCTATCAGTGTCAGAGCCTTATTCTGCCAAGGCTATTGTTGCTGCCATTAGTGTAAGGTCCTTATCAAGTCCTGGGTAATGTTGCTGCCATCAGTTATGGAGCCTTATTCAGCACCGCGTAATGTGGTGCCATCACTGCCAGAGCCTTATTCAACTCTTGGTACTGTTGCTGCCATCAGTTTAAAAGCCTTATTCTGCACTGGGTAATGTTGCTGCCATCAGTATAAGAGACATATTCAGCACTGGGTATTGTTGCTGTCATCAGTGTAAGAGCCTTATTCTGCCCCGGCTAATGTTGCTGCCATCAGTGTATGATCTTTATTCAGCCCTAGGTAATGTTGGTGCCATCAGTGTAAGAGCCTTATGCAGCCTTGGGAAATGCTGCTGCCATCAATGTAAGAGGCTTATACATCCCTAGTTAATGTTGCTGCCATCAGATTATGAGCCTTATTCAGCACTGGGTAATGTTGCTGCCATCACTGAAAGGGCCTTATTCAACCCTGGGTAATGTTGGTGCCATCAGTGTAAGAGCCTTATTCAGCCCTGGGTAATCTTGCTGCCATCAGTTTAAAAGCCTTATTCTGCACTGGGTAATTTTGCTGCCATCAGTGTAAGAGACATATTCAGCCCTGGGTATTGTTGGTGCCATCAGTGAAAGAGTCTTATTCAGCCCTGGGTAATGTTGGTGCCATCAGTGTGAGAGCCTTATTCAGCCCTGGGTAATGTTGCTGCCATCAGTTTAAAAGCCTTATTCTGCACTGGGTAATGTTGCTGCCATCAGTGTAAGAGACATATTCAGCCCTGGGTATTGTTGGTGCCATCCATGTAAGAGACATATTCAGCCCTGGATAATGTTGGTGCTATCAATGTCAAAGCCTTACTCTGCCCTGGCTAATGTTGCTGCCATCAGTGTAAGATCCTTATTCAGCCCTGGGTAATGTTGCTGCCATCAGTTTTGGAACCTTATTCAGCCCCAAGTAATGTTGCTGCCATCAGAGACAGAGCCTTATTAAACTCCGGATAATGTTGCTGCCATCAGTTTAGGAGCCTTATTCAGCCCCAAGTAATGTTGCTGCCATCAGAGACAGAGCCTTATTAAACTCCGGATAATGTTGCTGCCATCAGTTTAAGAGCCTTATTCAACCATGTGTAATGTTGGTGCCATCATGGTAAGAGCCTTATTCAGCCCAGGGAAATGTTGCTGCCATCAGTGTAAGAGCCTTATTCAGCCTCGGGTAATGCTGCAGCCATCAGTATAAGAGCCTTATTCAGCCCTGGGAAATGTTGCTGCCATCACTGTAAGAGTCTTATTCAGGCCTGGGTAATGTTGCGGCCATCAGTGTAAGAGCCTTTTTCAGCCCTGAGTAATGCTGATGCCATCACTGTAAGAGCCTTTTTCAGCCCTAGTAATGTTGCTGCCATTACTGTAAGGGCCTTATTCAGCCATTGGTAATATTGTTGGGATCACTTTATCAGCTTTATTCAGCCCTGGGTAATGTTGGTGCGATCAGTGTAGCAGCCTTTTTCAGCCTCAGCTAATGTTGCTGAGATCAGTGTAAGATCCTTATTGAGCCCTGGGAAATGTTGGTGCCATCAGTGTAAGAGGCTTATTCAGCCCTGAGTAATGTTGGTGCTATCAGTGTCAGAGCCTTATTCTGCCCCGTGCTAATGTTGCTGCCATCAGTGTAAGAGCCTTATTCAGCCCTGGGTAATGTTGGTGCCATCAGTGTAAGTCCCTTATTCTTCCCCGGCTAATGTTGCTGCCATCAGTGCATGACCTTTATTCAGCCCTGGGTAATGCTGCTGCCATCAGTGTAAGAGCCCCATACATCCTCGGGTAATTTTGCTGCCATCAGATTATGATCCTTATTCAGCATTGGGTAATGCTGCTGCCATAACTGTAAAGACCTTATTCAGCCCTGGGTAATGTTGCTGCCATCAGTTTAGAGTCTTATTCAGCACTGGGAAATGCTGCTGCTATAACTGTAAGGGCCTTATTCAGCCACAGGTAATGTTGCTTTATAGTGACAGAGCCTTATTAAACTCTGGATAATCTTGCTGCCATCAGTTTAAGAGCCTTATTCAACCCTGGGTATGTTGGTACCATCAGGTAAGAGCCTAATTCATCCCTGTAATGTTGCTGCCATCAGATTATGAGCCTTATTCAGCACTGGGTATGGTTGCTGCCATCACTGTAAGGGCCTTATTCAAAACTGGGTATGTTGTGCCATCACGTTAAGAGCCTTATTCTGCTCCTGCCAATGTTGCTGCCAGAAGTGAAAGATCCTTATTCAGCCATGGATAATGTTGGTGCCATCAGTGTAAGTGCCTTTTTCAGCCCTGGGTAATGTTGGTGCCATCAGTGTAAGAGCCTTATTCATCACTAGGTAACATTGCAGGCATCAGTGTAAGAGCCTTATTCAGCCCCGGGTAATGTTGCTGCCATCACTGTAAGGGCCTTATTCAGCCACAAGAAATGTTGCTGCCATCAGAGTAAGAGCCTTATTCAGCCCCGGGTAATGTTTCTGCCATCATTGTAAGAGCCTTTTTCTGCCCTGAGTAGTGTTGATGCCATCACTGTAAGAGCCTTATTCAGCCTTAGTATTGTTGCTGCGATAAGTGTAAGAGCCTTATTCAGCCCCAGGTAATGTTGCTGCCATCACTATAAGGGCCTTATTCAGCGTCGGGTAATGCTGCGTTCATCAGTGTAAGAGCCTTATTCAGCCCTGGGAAATGTTGCTGCCATCACTGTAAGAGTCTTATTCAGACCTGGGTAATGTTTCGGCCATCAGTGTAAGAGCCTTTTTCAGCCCTGAGTAATGTTGATGCCATCACTGTAAGAGCCTTATTCAGCCCTAGTAATGTTGCTGCCATCATTGTAAGGGCCTTATTCAGCCCTTGGAAATATTGTTGGGATCACTTTATTAGCCTTATTCAGCCCTGGGTAATGTTGGTGCCATCAGTGTAAAAGCCTTATACAACCCTGGGTAATGTTGTTGCCATCAGTGTCAGAGCCTTATTAAACTCGAGGTAATGCTGCTGCCATCAGTGTAAGAGCCTTATTCAGCCCTGGGTAATGTTGCTGCCATTAGTGTAAGGTCCTTATTCAGTCCTGGGTAATGTTGCTGCCATCAGTTAAGGAGCCTTATTCAGCACCGCGAAATGTGGTGCCATCACTGACAGAGCCTTATTCAACTCTTGGTACTGTTGCTGCCATCAGTTTAAAAGCCTTATTCTGCACTGGGTAATGTTGATGCCACCAGTGTAAGAGCCTTATTCTGCCCTGGGTAATGTTGCTGCCATCAGTGTAAGAGCTTTATTCTGCCCCGGCTAATGTTGCTGCCATCAGTGTATGATCTTTATTCAGCCCTGGGTAATGATGGTGACATTAGTGTAAGAGCCTTATTCAGCCCTGGGAAATGTTGCTGCCATCAGTGTAAGAGCCTTTTTCAACCGCGGGTAAATGCTGCTGCCATCAGTGTAAGAGCCTTATACATCCCCGGGTAATTTTGCTGCCATCAGATTATGAGCCTTATTCAGCACTGGGTAATGCTGCTGCCATAACTGTAAGGGCCTTATTCAGCCCTGGGTAATGTTGCTGCCATCAGTTTAGGAGCCTTATTCAGCACTGGGTAATGCTGCTGCCATAACTGTAAGGGCCTTATTCAGCCACAGATAATGTTGCTGCCATAAGTGACAGAGCCTTATTAAACTCCGGATAATCTTGCTGCCATCAGATTATGAGCCTTATTCAGCACTGGGTATGGTTGCTGCCATCACTGTAAGGACCTTATTCAACCCTGGGTAATGTTGGTGCCATCACGTTTAGAGCCTTATTCTTCGCAGGCTAATGTTGCTGCCATCAGTGTAAGATCCATATTCAGCCCTGGGTAACGTTGCTGCCATCAGTGTAAGAGCCTTATTCAGCCCTGGGTAATGTTGGTGCCATCAGTGTAAGAGCCTTATTTATCACCAGGTAACATTGCAGGCATCAGTGGAAGAGCTTTATTCAGTCCCGGGTAATGTTGCTGCCATTAGTGTAAGAGCCTTTTTCAGCCCAGATTAATGTTGATGATATCACTGTAAGAGCCTTATTCAGCCCTGGTAAAGTTGCTGCCATTAGTGTAAGAGCCTTATTCAGCCCCGGGTAATGTTGCTGCCATCACTGTAAGGGCCTTATTCAGACCTGGGTAATGTTTGTGCCATCAGTGTAAGAGCCTTATTCAGCCCTGGGTAATGTTGGTGCCATCAGTGTATGAGCCTTATTCATCACAAGGTAACGTTGCAGGCGTCAGTGGAAGAGCCTTATTCAGCCCTGAGTAATGTTAATGCCATCACTGTAAGAGCCTTATTCAGCCCTAGTAATGTTGCTGCCATCACTGTAAGGACCTTATTCAGCCCTTGATAATATTGTTGGGATCACTTTATCAGCCTTTATCAGCCCTGGGTAATGTTTCTGCCATCAGTTTAAGAGCCTTATTCAGCACTGGGTAATGTTGGTGCAATCAGTGTAAGAGCCTTATTCTGCCACGGCTAGTGTTGCTGCCTTCACTGTAAAAGCCTTATTCAACCCTGAGAAATGTTGGTGCGATCAGTGTAAGAGCCTTATTCAGCCCTAGTAATGTTGCTGCCATCACTGTAAGGACCTTATTCAGCCCTTGATAATATTGTTGGGATCACTTTATCAGCCTTAATCAGCCCTGGGTAATGTTTCTGCCATCAGTTTAAGAGCCTTATTCAGCACTGGGTAATGTTGGTGCAATCAGTGTAAGAGCCTCATTCTGCCACGGCTAGTGTTGCTGCCTTCACTGTAAAAGCCTTATTCAACCCTGAGAAATGTTGGTGCGATCAGTGTAAGAGCCTTATTCAGCCCTGAGTAATGTTGGTGCTATCAGTGTCAGAGCCTTATTCTGCCAAGGCTAATGTTGCTGCCATTAGTGTAAGGTCCGTATCCAGTCCTGGGTAATGTTGATGCCACCAGTGTAAGAGCCTTATTCTGCTCCGGCTAATGTTGCTGCCATCAGTATAAGAGACATATTCAGCACTGGGTATTGTTGCTGCCATCAGTGTAAGAGCCTTATTCTGCCCCGGCTAATGTTGCTGCCATCAGTGTATGATCTTTATTCAGCCCTAGGTAATGTTGGTGCCATCAGTGTAAGAGCCTTATTCAGCCCTGAGTAATGTTGGTGCTATCAATGACAGAGCCTTATTCTGCCAAGGCTAATGTTGCTGCCATTAGTGTAAGGTCCTTATCCAGTCCTGGATAATGTTGCTGCCATCAGTTATGGAGCCTTATTCAGCACCGCGTAATGTGGTGCCATCACTGCCAGAGCCTTATTCAACTCTTGGTACTGTTGCTGCCATCAGTTTAAAAGCCTTATTCTGCACTGGGTAATGTTGCTGCCATCAGTATAAGAGACATATTCAGCACTGGGTATTGTTGCTGCCATCAGTGTAAGAGCCTTATTCTGCCCCGGCTAATGTTGCTGCCATCAGTGTATGATCTTTATTCAGCCCTAGGTAATGTTGGTGCCATCAGTGTAAGAGCCTTATTCAGCCTTGGGTAATGCTGCTGCCATCAATCTAAAAACGCATCATCCCTAGTTAATGTTGCTGCCATCAGATTATGAGCCTTATTCAGCACTGGGTAATGTTGCTGCCATCACTGAAAGGGCCTTATTCAACCCTGGGTAATGTTGGTGCCATCAGTGTAAGAGCCTTATTCAGCCCTGGGTAATGTTGCTGCCATCAGTTTAAAAGCCTTATTCTGCACTGGGTAATTTTGCTGCCATCAGTGTAAGAGACATATTCAGCCCTGGGTATTGTTGGTGCCATCAGTGAAAGAGCCTTATTCAGCCCTGGGTAATGTTGGTGCCATCAGTGTGAGAGCCTTATTCAGCCCTGGGTAATGTTGCTGCCATCAGTTTAAAAGCCTTATTCTGCACTGGGTAATGTTGCTGCCATCAGTGTAAGAGACATATTCAGCCCTGGGTATTGTTGGTGCCATCACTGAAAGAGCCTTATTCAGCCCTGGGTAATGTTGCTGCCAGCAGTTTAAAAGCCTTATTCTGCACTGGGTAATGTTGCTGCCATCAGTGTAAGAGACATATTCTGCCCTGGGTATTGTTGGTGCCATCCGTGTAAGAGACATATTCAGCCCTGGGTATTCTTGGTGCCATCAGTGAAACAGCCTTACTCAGCCCTGGGTATTGCTGGTGCTATCAGTGTAAGAGCCTTATTCATCACTCGGTAATGTTGCAGGCATCAGTGAAAGAGCCTTATTCAGCCCTGGATAATGTTGGTGCTATCAATGTCAAAGCCTTACTCTGCCCTGGCTAATGTTGCTGCCATCAGTGTAAGATCCTTATTCAGCCCTGGGTAATGTTGCTGCCATCAGTTTAGGAGCCTTATTCAGCCCCAAGTAATGTTGCTGCCATCAGAGACAGAGCCTTATTAAACTCCGGATAATGTTGCTGCCATCAGTTTAGGAGCCTTATTCAGCCCCAAGTAATGTTGCTGCCATCAGAGACAGAGCCTTATTAAACTCCGGATAATGTTGCTGCCATCAGTTTAAGAGCCTTATTCAACCATGGGTAATGTTGGTGCCATCATGGTAAGAGCCTTATTCAGCCCAGGGAAATGTTGCTGCCATCAGTGTAAGAGCCTTATTCAGCCTCGGGTAATGCTGCAGCCATCAGTGTAAGAGCCTAATTCAGCCCTGGGAAATGTTGCTGCCATCACTGTAAGAGTCTTATTCAGACCTGGGTAATGTTGCGGCCATCAGTGTAAGAGCCTTTTTCAGCCCTGAGTAATGTTGATGGTATCACTGTAAGAGCCTTATTCAGCCCTAGTAATGTTGCTGCCATTACTGTAAGGGCCTTATTCAGCCATTGGTAATATTGTTGGGATCACTTTATCAGCTTTATTCAGCCCTGGGTAATGTTGGTGCGATCAGTGTAGCAGCCTTTTTCAGCCCCAGCTAATGTTACTGAGATCAGTGTAAGATCCTTATTGAGCCCTGGGAAAAGTTGGTGCCATCAGTGTAAGAGGCTTATTCAGCCCTGAGTAATGTTGGTGCTACCAGTGTCAAAGCCTTATTCTGCCCCGTGCTAATGTTGCTGCCATCAGTGTAAGAGCCTTATTCAGCCCTGGCTAATTTTGCTGCCATCATTGTAAGAGCCTCATTCAGCCCTGGGTAATGTTGCTGCCATTAGTGTAAGGTCCTTATTCAGTCCTGGGTAATGTTGCTGCCATCTGTTAAGGAGCCTTATTCAGCCCCGCATAATGTGGTGCCATCGCTGTCAGAGCCTTTTTCAACTCCAGGTAATGTTGCTGCCATCAGTTTAAAAGCCTTCTTCTGCACTGGGTAATGTTGCTGCCATCAGTGAAAGAGACATATTCAGCCCTGGGTATTGTTGGTGACATCAGTGTAAGACCCTTATTCTGTACCGGCTAATGTTGCTGCCATCAGTGTATGATCTTTATTCAGCCCAGGGTAATGTTGCTGCCATCAGTGCATGATCTTTATTCAGCCCTGGGTAACGCTGCTGCCATCAGTGTAAGAGCCCTATACATCCTCGGGTAATTTTGCTGCCATCAGATTATGAGCCTTATTCAGCACTGGGTAATGCTGCTGCCATAACTGTAAAGGCCTTATTCAGCCCTGGGTAATGTTGCTGCCATCAGTTTAGGAGTCTTATTCAGCACTGGGAAATGCTGCTGCCATAACTGTAAGGGCCTTATTCAACCACAGGTAATGTTGCTGCTATTAGTGACAGAGCCTTATTAAACTCTGGATAATCTTGCTGCCATCAGTTTAAGAGCCTTATTCAACCCTGGGTAATGTTGGTGCCATCAGGGTAAGAGCCTAATTCATCCCTGGGTAATGTTGCTGCCATCAGATTATGAGCCTTATTCAGCACTGGGTATGGTTGCTGCCGTCACTGTAAGGGCCTTATTCAAAACTGGGTAATGTTGGTGCCATCACGTTAAGAGCCTTATTCTGCTCCATGCTAATGTTGCTGCCAGCAGTGAAAGATCCTTATTCAGCCATGGGTAATGTTGGTGCCATCAGTGTAAGTGCCTTTTCAGCCCTGGGTAATGTTGGTGCCATCAGTGTAAGAGCCTTATTCATCACTAGGTAACATTGCAGGCATCAGTGTAAGAGCCTAATTCAGCCCCGGGTAATGTTGCTGCCATCACTGTAAGGGCCTTATTCAGCCACAGGAAATGTGGCTGCCATCAGAGTAAGAGCCTTATTCAGCCCCGGGTAATGTTGCTGCCATCATTGTAAGAGCCTTTTTCTGCCCTGAGTAGTGTTGATGCCATCACTGTAAGAGCCTTATTCAGCCTTAGTAATGTTGCTGCCATAAGTGTAAGAGCCTTATTCAGCCCTGGGTAATGTTGCTGCCATCACTATAAGGGCCTTATTCAGCCTCGGGTAATGCTGCGCCATGTAAGAGCCTTATTCAGCCCTGGGAAATGTTGCTGCCATCACTGTAAGAGTCTTATTCAGACCAGGGTAAGGTTGCGGCCATCAGTGTAAGAGCCTTTTTCAGCCCTGAGTAATGTTGATGCCATCACTGTAAGAGCCTTATTCAGCCCTAGTAATGTTGCTGCCATCACTGTAAGGGCCTTATTCAGCCCTTGGAAATATTGTTGGGATCACTTTATTAGCCTTATTCAGCCCTGGGTAATGTTGGTGCCATCAGTGTAAAAGCCTTATACAACCCTGGGTAATGTTGTTGCCATCAGTGTCAGAACCTTATTAAACTCGAGGTAATGTTTCTGCCATCAGTTTAAGATCCTTATTCAGCACTAGGTAATGTTGGTGCAATCAGTGTAAGGGCCTTACTCTGCCCCGGCTAGTGTTGCTGCCTTCACTGTAAAAGCCTTATTCAACCCTGGGAAATGTTGATGCGATCGGTGTAAGATCCTTATTCAGCCCTGAGGAATGTTGGTGCTATCAGTGTCAGATCCTTATTCTGCCAAGGCTAATGCTGCTGCCATCAGTGTAAGAGCCTTATTCAGCCCTGGGTAATGTTGCTGCCATTAGTATAAGGTCCTTATTCAGTCCTGGGTAATGTTGCTGCCATCAGCTAAGGAGCCTTATTCAGCACCATGTAATGTGGTGCCATCACTGCCAGAGCCTTATTCAACTCTTGGTACTGTTGCTGCCATCAGTTTAAAAGCTTTATTCTGCATTGGGTAATGTTGCTGCCATCAGTGTAACAGACATATTCAGCCCTGGGTATTGATGGTGACATCAGTGTAAGACCCTTATTCTGCCCCGGCTAATGTTGCTGCCATCAGTGTATGATCTTTATGCAGCCTTGGGTAATGTTGATGCCACCAGTGTAAGAGCCTTATTCTGCTCCGGCTAATGTTGCTGCCATCAGTGTAAGAGCCTTATTCAGCCCTGGTAACGTTGCTGCCATTAGTGTAAGAGCCTTATTCAGCCCTGGGTAACATTGCTGCCATTAGTGTAAGAGCCTTATTCAGCCCTGGGTATTGTTGGTGCCATCAGTGTAAGACCCTTATTCAGACCTGGGTAATGTGGCTGCCATCAGTGTAAGAGACATATTCAGCCCTGGGTATTGTTGGTGACATCAGTGCAAGAGCCCTATTCAGCCCCGGGTAATGTTGCTGCCATTAGTGTAAGAGCCTTTTTCAGCCCTGAGTAATGTTGATGATATCACTGTAAGAGCCTTATTCAGCCCTAGTAATGTTGCTGCAATCACTGTAAGGGCCTTTTTCAGCCCTTGGTAATATTGTTGGGATCACTTTATCAGCCTTATTCAGCCCTGGGTAATGTTTCTGCCATCAGTTTAAGAGCCTTATTCAACCACAGGTAATGTTGGTGCAATCAGTGACAGAGCCTTATTAAACTCTGGATAATCTTGCTGCCATCAGTTTAAGAGCCTTATTCAACCCTGGGTAATGTTGGTGCCATCAGGGTAAGAGCCTAATTCATCCCTGGGTAATGTTGCTGCCATCAGATTATGAGCCTTATTCAGCACTGGGTATGGTTGCTGCCGTCACTGTAAGGGCCTAATTCAAAACTGGGTAATGTTGGTGCCATCACGTTAAGAGCCTTATTCTGCTCCGGCTAATGTTGCTGCCAGCAGTGAAAGATCCTTATTCAGCCATGGGTAATGTTGGTGCCATCAGTGTAAGTGCCTTTTTCAGCCCTGGGTAATGTTGGTGCCATCAGTGTAAGAGCCTTATTCATCACTAGGTAACATTGCAGGCATCAGTGTAAGAGCCTAATTCAGCCCCGGGTAATGTTGCTGCCATCACTGTAAGGGCCTTATTCAGCCACAGGAAATGTTGCTGCCATCAGAGTAAGAGCCTTATTCAGCCCCGGGTAATGTTGCTGCCATCATTGTAAGAGCCTTTTTCTGCCCTGAGTAGTGTTGATGCCATCACTGTAAGAGCCTTATTCAGCCTTAGTAATGTTGCTGCCATAAGTGTAAGAGCCTTATTCAGCCCTGGGTAATGTTGCTGCCATCACTATAAGGGCCTTATTCAGCCTCGGGTAATGCTGCGGCCATCAGTGTAAGAGCCTTATTCAGCCCTGGGAAATGTTGCTGCCATCACTGTAAGAGTCTTATTCAGACCTGGGTAAGGTTGCGGCCATCAGTGTAAGAGCCTTTTTCAGCCCTGAGTAATGTTGATGCCATCACTGTAAGAGCCTTATTCAGCCCTAGTAATGTTGCTGCCATCACTGTAAGGGCCTTATTCAGCCCTTGGAAATATTGTTGGGATCACTTTATTAGCCTTATTCAGCCCTGGGTAATGTTGGTGCCATCAGTGTAAAGCCTTATACAACCCTGGTAATGTTGTTGCCATCAGTGTCAGAACCTTATTAAACTCGAGGTAATGTTTCTGCCATCAGTTTAAGATCCTTATTCAGCACTAGGTAATGTTGGTGCAATCAGTGTAAGGGCCTTACTCTGCCCCGGCTAGTGTTGCTGCCTTCACTGTAAAAGCCTTATTCAACCCTGGGAAATGTTGATGCGATCGGTGTAAGATCCTTATTCAGCCCTGAGGAATGTTGGTGCTATCAGTGTCAGATCCTTATTCTGCCAAGGCTAATGCTGCTGCCATCAGTGTAAGAGCCTTATTCAGCCCTGGGTAATGTTGCTGCCATTAGTATAAGGTCCTTATTCAGTCCTGGGTAATGTTGCTGCCATCAGCTAAGGAGCCTTATTCAGCACCATGTAATGTGGTGCCATCACTGCCAGAGCCTTATTCAACTCTTGGTACTGTTGCTGCCATCAGTTTAAAAGCTTTATTCTGCATTGGGTAATGTTGCTGCCATCAGTGTAACAGACATATTCAGCCCTGGGTATTGATGGTGACATCAGTGTAAGACCCTTATTCTGCCCCGGCTAATGTTGCTGCCATCAGTGTATGATCTTTATGCAGCCCTGGGTAATGTTGATGCCACCAGTGTAAGAGCCTTTTTCTGCTCCGGCTAATGTTGCTGCCATCAGTGTAAGAGCCTTATTCAGCCCTGGTAACGTTGCTGCCATTAGTGTAAGAGCCTTATTCAGCCCTGGGTAACATTGCTGCCATTAGTGTAAGAGCCTTATTCAGCCCTGGGTATTGTTGGTGCCATCAGTGTAAGACCCTTATTCAGACCTGGGTAATGTGGCTGCCATCAGTGTAAGAGACATATTCAGCCCTGGGTATTGTTGGTGACATCAGTGCAAGAGCCCTATTCAGCCCCGGGTAATGTTGCTGCCATTAGTGTAAGAGCCTTTTTCAGCCCTGAGTAATGTTGATGATATCACTGTAAGAGCCTTATTCAGCCCTAGTAATGTTGCTGCCATTAATGTAAGAGCTTTATTCAGCCATAGTAATGTTGCAGCCATAAGTGTAAGTGCCTTTTTCAGCCTTGAGTAATGTTGCTGCCATCACTGTAAGAGCCTTATTCAGCCCTAGTAATGTTGCTGCAATCACTGTAAGGGCCTTTTTCAGCCCTTGGTAATATTGTTGGGATCACTTTATCAGCCTTATTCAGCCCTGGGTAATGTTTCTGCCATCAGTTTAAGAGCCTTATTCAGCACTGGGTAATGTTGGTGCAATCAGTGTAAGAGCCTTATTCTTCCCCAGCTAGTGTTTCTGCCTTCACTGTTAAAGCTTTATTCAACCCTGGGAAATGTTGGTGCGATCAGTGTAAGAGCCTTATTTTGCCCTGAGTAATGTTGGTGCTATCAGTGTCAGAGCCTTATTCTGCCCCGGCTAATGTTGCTGCCATCAGTGTAAGAGCCTTATTCAGCCCTGGGTAATGTTGGTGCCATCAGTGTAAGAGCCTTATTCAGCCCTGGGTAATGTTGGTGCCATCAGTGTAAGAGCCTTATTCATCACTAGGTAACGTTGCAGGCATCAGTGGAAGAGCCTTATTCAGCCCTAGTAATGTTGCTGCCAATAGTGTAAGAGCCTTATTCAGCTCTGAGTAATGTTGCTGCCATCACTGTAAGGGCCTTATTCAGCCCTGGGTAATGTTGCTGCCATCAGTTTAAGAGCCTTATTCAGCACTGGGTAATGCTGCTGCCATAACTGTAAGGGCCTTATTCAGCCCCAGGTAATGTTGCTGCCATCAGTGACAGAGCCTTAATAAACTCTGTATAATCTTGCTGCCATCAGTTTAAGAGCCTTTTTCAACCCTGGGTAATGTTGGTGCCATCAGGGTAAGAGCCTTATTCTACTCCGGCTAATGTTGCTCCCATCAGTGTAAGAGCCTTTTTCATCCCCGGGTAATGTTGCTGCCATCAGATTATGAGCCTTATTCAGCACTGGGTATGGATGCTGCCATCACTGTAAGGGCCTTATTCAACCCTGGGTAATGTTGGTGCCATCACGTTAAGAGTCTTATTCTGCTCTGGCTAATGTTGCTGCCATCAGAGTAAGATCCTTATTCAGCCCTGGGTAATGTTGGTGCCATCAGTGTAAGAGCCTTATTCATCTCTCAGTAATGTTGCAGGCATCAGTGGAAGAGCCTTATTCAGCCCCGTGTAATGTTGCTGCCATTAGTGTAAGAGCCTTTTTCAGCCCTGAGTAATGTTTATGTTATCACTGTAAGAGCCTTATTCAGCCGCGGGGAAATGTTGCTGCCATCAGTGTAAGCGACTTATTCAGCCTCGGGTAATGCTGCGGCCATCAGTGTAAGAGCCTTATTCAGCCCTGGGAAATGTTGCTGCCATCATTGTAAGAGCCTTATTCATCCCTAGTAATGTTGCTGCCATCTCTGTAATGGCCTTATTCAGCCCTCGGTAATATTGTTGGGATCACTTTATCAGCTTTATTCAGCCCTGGGTAATGTTGGTGCCATCAGTGTAAGAGCCTTATTCAACCCTGGGTAATGTTGCCATCAGTGTCAGAGCCTTATTAAACTCGAGGTAATGTTTCTGCCATCAATTTAAGAGCCTTATTCAGCACTGGGTAATGTTGGTGCAATCAGTGTAACAGCCTTATTTTGCCCTGGCTAGTGTTGCTGTCTTCGCTGTAAAAGCCTTATTCAACCCTTGGAAATGTTGGTGCCATCAGTGTAAGAGCCTTATTCAGCCCTGAGTAATGTTGGTGCTATGAGTGTCAGAGCCTTATTCTGCCCTGGCTAATGTTGCTGCCATCAGTGTAAGAGCATTATTCAGCCCTGGGTAATGTTGCTGCCATTAGTGAAAGGTCCTTATTCAGTCCTGGGTAATGTTGCTGCCATCAGTTAGGGAGCCTTATTCAGCACTGCGTAATGTGGTGCCATCACTGCCAGAGATTTATTCAATAAAAGGTACTGTTGCTGCCATCAGTTTAAAAGCCTTATTCTGCACTGGGTAATGTTGCTGCCATCAGTGTAAGTGACATATTCAGCCCTGGGTTTTGTTGGTGCCATCAGTATAAGATCCTTATTCAGCCCTAGGTAATGTTGCTACCATCACTGTAAGAGCCTTATTCAGCCTCGGGTTAAGTTGCTGCCATCGCTGTAAGAGCCATATTCAGCACTGGGTAATGTTGCTGCCATTATTGTAAGACCCTTATTCACCCTGGGTAATGTTGCTGCCATCACTGTAAGAGCCTTATTCAGCCTCTGGTAATGCTGCTGCCATCGGTGTAAGAGGCTTATACATCCACGGGTAATGTTGCTGCCATCAGATTATGAGCCTTATTCAGCACTGGGTAATGCTGCTGCCATCAGTGTCAGAGCCTTATTAAACTCTGGATAATGTTGCTGCCATCAGTTTAAGAGCCTTATTCAACCCTGGGTAATGTTGGTGCCATCAGGGTAAGAGCCTTATTCTGCTATGGCTAATGTTGCTTCCATCAATGTAAGAGCCTTATTCATCCCCGGGTAATGTTGCTGCCATCAGATTATGAGCCTTATTCAGCACTGGGTAATGTTGCTGCCATCACTGAAAGGGCATTATTCACCTTGGGTAATGTTGGTGCCATCAGGGTAAGAGCCTTATTCTGCTCCAGCTAATGTTGCTGCCATCAGTGTAAGATCCTTATTCAGCCATGGGTAATGTAGGTGCCATCAGTGTTAGTGCCTTATTCAGCCCTGGGTAATGTTGCTGCCATCACTGGAAGAGTCTTATTCTACCCTGGGTAATGTTGCTGCCATAAGTTTAGGAGCCTTATTCAGCCCCAAGTAATGTTGCTGCCATCAGAGACAGAGCCATATTATACACCGGATAATGTTGCTGCAATCAGTTTAAGAGACTTATTCATCCCTGGGTAATGTTGCTGCCATCAGATTATGAGCCTTATTCTGCTCTGGCTAATGTTGCTGCCATCAGTGTAAGTTCCTTATACAGCCATGGGTAATGTTGGTGCCATCAGTGTTAATGCCTTATTCAGTCATGGGTAATGTTGGTGCCATTAGTGTAAGAGTCTTATTCAGCTCTGGGTAATGTTGGTGCCATCAGTGTAAGACCCTTATTCATCACTCGGTAACGTTGCAGGCATCAGTGGAAGAGCCTTACTCTGCCCTGGCTAATGTTGCTGCCATCAGTGTAAGTTCCTTATTCAGCCATGGGTAATGTTGGTGCCATCAGTGTTAGTGCCTTATTCAGCCCTGGGTAATGTTGCTGCCATCACTGTAAGAGTCTTATTCTGCCCTGTGTAATGTTGCTGTAGTCAGTGTAAGAGCCTTTTTCAGCCCTGAGTAATGTTGCTGTCATCAGTGTAAGAGTCTTAGTCAGCTCTGGGTAATGTTGCTCCCATCAGTGTAAGAGCCATATTCAGCCTCGGGTAATGCTGCTGCCATCAGTGTAAGAGCCTTATTCAGCGCTGGAAAATATTGCTGCCATCACTGTAAGAGTCTTATTCAGCCCTGTGTAATGTTGCTGTCGTCAGTGTAAGAGCCTTTTTCAGCCCTGAGTAATGTTGCTGTCATCAGTGTAAGAGCCTTATTCAGCCCTGGGAAATGTTGCTGCCATCACTGTAAGAGTCTTATTCAGCCATGGGTAATGTTGTTGTCGTCAGTGTAAGAGCCTTTTTCAGCCCTGAGTAATGTTGCTGTCATCAGTGTAAGAGCCTTATTCAGCCCTAGTAATGTTGCTGCCATCAATGTAAGAGCCTTATTCAGCCTCGGGTAATGCTGCGGCCATCAGTGTAAGAGCCTTATTCAGCCCTGGGAAATGTTGCTGCCATCACTGTAAGAGTCTTATTCAGCCCTAGTAATGTTGCTGCCATTAGTGTAAGAGCCTTATACAACCCCGGGTAATGTTGCTGCCATCAGATTATGAGCCTTATTCAGCACTGGGTAATGTTGCTGCCATCAGTTTAGGATCCTTATTCAACCCTGGGTAATGTTGGTGCTATCAGGGTAAGAGCCTTATTCTGCTCCGTCTAATGTTGCTGCCATCAGTGTAAGAGCCTTATAAATCCCCGGGTAATGTTGATGCCATCAGATTATGAGCTTTATTCAGCACTGGGTAATATTGCTGCCATCACAATAAGGGCATTATTCAACCCTGGGTAATGTTGATGGCATCAGGGTAAGAGCCTTTTTCAACGCTGGGTAATGTTGTTGCCATCACTGTAAGAGCTTTATTCAGCCTCGGGTAATGCTGCTGCCATCAGTGTAAGAGGCTTTTACATCCCCGGGTAATGTTGCTGCCATCAGATTATGAGCCTTATTCAGCACTGGCTAATGCTGCTGCCATCACTGTAAGCGCTTTATTCAGCCATGGGTAATGTTGCTGCCATCAGTTTAGGAGCCTTATTCAGCCCCGGGTAATGTTGCTGCCATCAGTGTTAGAGCCTTATTAAACTCCGGATAATGTTGCTGACATCAGTTTAAGATCCTTATTCAACCCTGGGTAATGTTGGTGTCATCAGGGTAAGAGCCTTATTCTGCTCCGGCTAATGTTGCTTCCATCAATGTAAAAGCCTTATTCATCCCAGGGTAATGTTGCTGTCATCAGATTATGAGCCTTATTCAGCACTGGGTAATGTTGCTGCCATCACTGAAAGGGCCTTATTCAACCCTGGGTAATGTTGGTGCCATCAGGGTAAGAGCCTTATTCTGCTCCAGCTAATGTTGCTGCCAGCAGTGTAAGATCCTTATTCAGCTCTGGGTAATGTTGGTGCCATCAGTGTAAGAGCCTTATTCAACCCTGGGTAATGTTGCTGCCATCAGTTTAAAAGCCATATTCTGCACTGCGTAATGTTGCTGCCATCAGTGTAAGAGACATATTCAGCCCTGGGTATTGTTGGTGCCATCAGTGTAAGAGCCTTATTCAGCCCTGGGTAATGTTGGTGCCATCAGTGTAAGAGCCTTTTTCATCACTCGGTAATGTTGCAGGCATCGGTTCAAGAGCCTTATTCAGCCCAGGATAATGTTGTTGTCTTCAGTGAATGAGCCCAATTCATCCCTTGGTAATGTTGTTGCCATCACTGTAAGAGTCTTATTCTACCCTGGGTAATGTTGCTGCCATCAGTTTAGGAGCCTTATTCAGACCCAAGTAATGTTGCTGCCATCAGTGACAAAGCCTTATTAAACTCCGGATAATGTTGCTGCCATCAGTTTAAGAGCCTTATTCAACCTTGGGTAATGTTAGTGAAATCACGGTAAGAGCCTTATTCATCCCCGGGTAATGTTGCTGCCATCAGATTATGAGCCTTATTCTGTTCCAGCAAATGTTGCTGCCATCAGTGTAAGTTCCTTATTCAGCCCTGGGTAATGTTGGTGCCATCAGTGTTAGTGCCTTATTCAGCCCTGGGTAGTGTTGGTGCCATCAGTGTAAGAGCCTTATACAGCCCTGGGTAATGTTGCTGCCATTAGTGTAGGAGCCTTATTCATCACTCGGTAATGTTGCAGGCATCAGTGTAAGAGCCTCACTGAGCCCTGGGTAATGTTGCTGCCATCAGTGTATGAGCCTTATTCAGCCCTGGGTAAGTTTCCTGCCATCAGTTTAAGAGCCTTATTCTGCCCCAGGTAAGGTTGCAGCCATCAGTGTAAGGCCTTATTCAGCCCCTGGTAATGCTGCTGCCATCAGTGTAAGAGCCTTATTCAGCACTAGGGTGTGTTGCTGCCATCAGTGTAAGAGCCTTATTCAGCCTGGGTAACGTAGCAGCCATCAGTGTAAGAACTTTATTCGGGCCCGGGTAAAGTTGCTGCCATCAGTTTAAGGGCCTTATTCAGCCCTTGGTGATGTTGCTGCCATCAGTGTAAGAGCCATAATCTGCCTCAGGTAATGCTGCTGCCATCTGTGTATGATCTTTATTCAGCCCTGGGTAATGTTGGTGCCATCAGTGTAAGACCCTTATTCTGCCCCTTCTAATGTTGCTGTCATCAGTGTATGATCTTTTTTCAGCCCTGGGTAATGTTGCTCCCATTACTGTAAGAGCCTTATTCAGCCTCGGGTAATGCTGCTGCCATCAGTGTAAGAGCCTTATACATCCCCTGGTAATGTTGCTGCCATCAGACTATGAGCCCTATTCAGCACTGGGTAATGTTGCTGCCATCACTGTAAGGGCCTTATTCAGCCCTGGGTAATGTTGCTGCCATCAGTTTTTGAGCCTTATTCAGTCCAGGGTGATGTTGCTGCCATCAGTGTAAGAGACATATTCAGCCCTGGGTATTGTTGGTGCCATCAGTGTAAGAGTCTTATACAGCCCTGGGTAATGTTGGTGCCATCAGTGTAAGACCCTTATTCTGCCCCGGCTAATGTTGCTGCCATCAGTGTATGATCTTTATTCAGCCCTGGGTAATGTTGGTGCAAACAGTGTAAAAGAATTATTCAGCCTTGGGTAATGTTGGTCCCATCACTATAAGAGCCTTATTCAGCCCTGGGTAATGTTGCTGCCATTACTGTAAGAGCCTTATTCAGCCCTGGGTAATGTTACTGCCATCACTGTAAGACCCTTATTCTGCCTCGGGTACTGCTGCTGCCAACAGTGTAAGAGCCTTATACATCCCCGGGTAATGTTGCTGCCATCAGATTATGAGCCTTATTCAGCACTGGGTACTGCTGCTGCCATGACTGTAAGGGCCTTATTCAGCCCTGGGTAATGTTGCTTCCATCAGTTTAGGAGCCTTATTCAGCCCAGGGTGATGTTGCTGCCATCAGTGTCACAGCCTTTTTAAACTCTGGATAATAGTGCTGCAATCAGTTTAAGAGCCTTATTCAACCCTGGGTAATGTTGGTGCCATCAGGGTAAGATCCTTATTCAGCCCTGGGTAATGTTGGTGCCATCAGTGTAAGTGCCTTACTCAGCCCTGGGTAATGTTGGTGCCATCAGGGTAAGAGCCTTATTCAGCTGTGGGTAATGTTGGTGCCATCAGTGTAAGAGCCTTATTCATCACTCGGTAATGTTGCAGGCATCAGTGGAAGAGCCTTATTCAGCCCTGGATAATGTTGGTGCTGTCAGTGTCAGAGCCTTACTCTGCCCCGACTAATGTTGCTACCATCAGTGTAAGATCCTTTTTCAGCACTGGGTAATGCTGGTGCCATCAATGTAAGAGCCCTATTCAGCCCTGCGTAATGTTGCTGCCATCAATGTAACAGCCTTATTCAGCCCACAGTAATGTTGGTGCCATCAGTGTAAGAGACTTATTCAGCCCTGAGGAAGGTTGATGCCATCAGTGTAAGAGACTTATTCAGCCATCGGTAATGTTGCTGTCATCTGTATAAGATCCTTAATCTGCCCTGGGTAATGTTGGTGCCATCAGTGTAACACCCGTATTCTGTCCTGAGTAATGTTGCTGCCATCACTGTAAGGGCCTTATTCAGCCCTGGGTAATGTTGCTGCCATCACTGTAAGAGCCTTATTCAGCCCTGGGTAATGTTGGCGCCATCAGTGTAAGAGCCTTATACATACCCAGGTAATGTTGCTGACATCAGATTATGAGCATTATTCAGCATTGGGTAATGCCGCTGCCATCACTGTAAGGGCCTTATTCAGCCCTGGGTAATGTTGCTGCCATCAGTGTATGAGCCTTATTCAGTCCTTGGTAAGTTTCCTGCCATCAGTTTAAGAGCCTTATTCTGCCCCGGGTATGGTTGCGGCCATCAGTGTAAGGCCTTATTCAGTCCCTGGTAATACTACTGCCATGAGTGTAAGAGCCTTATTCAGCACTGGTGAGTGTTGCTGCCATCAGTGTAAGAGCCTTATTCAGCCTAGGTAACATTGCAGCCATCAGTGTAAGAACTTTATGCGGGCCCGGGTAAAGTTGCTGCCATCAGTTTAAGAGCCTTATTCTGCCCTGGTTAATGTTGCTGCCATCAGTGTAAGAGCCTTATTCAGCCCTGGCCGATGTTGCTGCCATCAGAGTAAGAGCCTTAATCTGCCTCGGGTAATGCTGCTGCCATCAGTGTAAGAGCCTTTTTCATCTCCGGGTAATGTTGCTGCCATCAGTTTATGAGCCTTATTCAGCCCTGGGTAATGTTGCTGCCTTCACTTTAAGGGCCTTATTCAGCACTAGGTAATGTTGCTGTCGTAAGTGTAAGAGCCTTTTTTAGCTCTGAGTAATGTTGCTGCCATCACTGTAAGAGCCTTTTTCAGCCCTAGTAATGTGGCTGCCATTAGTGTAAGAGCCTTATTCATCCTTGGGTAATGATGCTGCCATCAGTGTAAGAGCCTTACACATCCCTGGGTAATGTTGCTGCCATCAGATTATGAGCCTTATTCAGCACTGGGTAATGCTGCTGCCATCACTGTAAGGGCATTATTCAGCCCTGGGTAATGTTGCTGCCATCAGTTTAGTAGCCTTATTCATCCCTGGGTAATGTTGGTGCCATGAGTGTAAGAACCTTATTCCTCCCTGGGTAATGTTCCTGCAATCAGATTATGAGCCTTATTCAGCACTGGGTAATGTTGCTGCCATCACTGTAAGAGCCTTATTCAGCCATGTGTAATGTTGGTGCCATCAGTGTAAGACCCTTATTCTGCCCCGGCTAATTTTGCTGCCATCATTGTATGATCTTTATTCAGCCCTGGGTAATACTGGTGCCATCAGTGTAAGAACCTTATTCAGCACTGGGGAATGTTGCTGCAATCAGTGTAAGAGAATTATTCTGCCTTGGGTAATTTTGCTCCCATCACTGTAAGAGCCTTATTCAGCCCTGGGTAATGTTGCTTCCATTAGTGTAAGAGCCATTTTCAGCTCTGGGTAATGTTGCCACTGTAAGAGCCTTATTCAGCCTCGTGTAATGCTGCTGCCATCAGTGTAAGAGCCTTATACATCCCTGGGTAATGTTGCTGCCATCAGTGACAGAGCCTTATTAAACTCCGGATAATGTTGTTGCCATCAGTTTAAGAGCCTTATTCAACCCTGGTAATGTTCTTGCCATCAGGAAAGAACCTTATTGTGCTCGGCTAATGTTGCTGCCATCAGTGTAAGATCCTAATTCAGCCATGGGTAATGTTGGTGCCATCAGTGTAACAGCCTTATTCAGCACTGGGTAATGTTGGTGCCATCAGTGTAATACACTTATTCAGCCCTGTAATGTTGCTGCAATTAGTGTAAAAGCCTTATTCAGCCCTGGGTTATGTTGCTGCCATCAGTTAAGGAGCCTTATTCAGCCCATCGTAATGTGGTGCCATCACTGCCAGAGCCTTATTCAACTCCAGGTAATGTTGCCGCCATTTGTTTAAAAGCCTTATTCAGCACTGGGTAATGTTGCCGCCAGTGTAAGAGACATATTCAGCCCTGGGTAATGTTGATGCCATCAGTGTAAGAGCCTTATACAGCCCTGGGTAATGTTGGTGCCATCAGTGTAAGACCCTTATTCTGCCCTGGCTAATGTTGCTGCCATCAGTGTATGATCTTTATTCAGCCCTGGGTAATGTTGGTGCAAACTGTGTAAGAGAATTATTCAGCCTTGGGTAATGTTGGTCCCATCACTGTAAGAGCCTTATTCAGCCTTGGGTAATGTTGCTGCCATCGCTGTAAGAGCCTTATTCAGCCATGGGTAATGTTGCTGCCATCACTGTAAGAAACTTATTCAGCCTCGGTAATGCTGCTGCCAAAAGTGTAAGAGCCTTATACATCCCCGGTAATGTTGCCGTGCAGATTATGATCCTTATTCAGCACTGGGTACTGCTGCTGCCATCACTGTATGGGCCTTATTCAGCCCTGGGTAATGTTGCTGCCATCAGTTTAAGAGCCTTATTCAACCCTGGGTAATGTTGGTGCCATCAGGGTAAGATCCTTATCCAGCCCTGGGTAATGTTGGTGTCATCACTGTAAGAGCCTTATTCAGTCCTGGGTACTGTTATTGCCAACAGTGTAAGAGCCTTATTCAGCCCTGTGAAATGTTGGTGCCATCAGTGTAAGAGCCTTATTCAGCCCTGGGTAATGTTGGTGCCATCAGTGTAAGAGCCTTATTCATCACTCAGTAATGTTGCAGACATCAGTGGAAGAGCCTTATTCAGCCCTGGATAATGTTGGTGCTATCAGTGTGTGAGCCTTTCTCTGCCCTGGCTAATGTTGCTGCCATCAGTGTAAGATCCTTATTCAGCACTGGGTAATGCTGGTGCCATCAGTGTAAGAGCCCTATTCAGCCCTGGGTAATGTTGCTGCCATCAATGTAACAGCCTAATTCAGCCCATGGTAATGTTGGTGCCATCAGTGTAAGAGACTTATTCAGCACTGAGTAAGGTTGGTGCCATCAGTGTAAGTGACTTATTCAGCCGTGGGTAATGTTGCTGCCATCAGTATAAGATCCTTAATCAGCCCTTGGTAATGTTGGTGCCATCAGTGTAACACCCGTATTCAGCCCAAGGTAATGTTGCTGCCATCACTGTAAGGGCCTTATTCAGCCCTGGTAATGTTGCTGCCATCAGTGTATGATCACTATTCTGTCCTGTGTAATGTTGGTGCCATCAGTGTAAGAGCCTTATTCAGCCTTGGTAATGCTGCTGCCATCAGTGTAAGAGCCTTATTCATCCCTGGGTAATGTTCCTGCCTTCAGATTATGAGCCTTATTCAGCACTGAGTAATGTTGCTGCCATCACTGTAAGAGCCTTATACAGCCATGGTTAATGTTGGTGCCATCAGTGTAAGACCCTTATTTTGCCCGGCTAATTTTGCTGCCATCATTGTATGATCTTTATTCAGCCCTGGGTAATGTTGCTGCAATCAGTGTAAGAGAATTATTCTGCCTTTTGTAATTTTGCTCCATCACTGTAAGAGCCTTATTCAGCCTTTGGTAATGTTGCTGCCATCGCTGTAAGAGCCTTATTCAGCCCTGTAATGTTGCTATCATAAGATTATAAGCTCTTATTCAGCCCTGGGTAATGTTGCTGCCATCAGTCTTATAGTCTTATTCAGCCCTGGGTAATGTTGCTGCCATCAGTGTAAGAGCCTCTTTCTTTCTCAGTAATATTGCTGCTATCAGTGTAAGAGCCTAACTGAGCCCTGGGTAATGTTGCTGCCATCAGTGTATGAGCCTTATTCAGTCCTGGGTAAGTTTCCTGCCATCAGTTTAAGAGCCTTATTCTGCCCCGGGTAAGGTTGCTGCCATCACTGTAAGGCCTTATTCAGCACCTGGTTATGCTGCTGCCATCATTGTAAGAGCCTTATTCGGCACAGGAGAGTGTTGCTGCCATCAGTGTAAGAGCCTTATTCAGCCTGGGTAACGTTGCAGCCATCAGTGTAAGAATATTATTCAGGCCCGGGTAAAGTTGCTGCCATCAGTTTAAGAGCCTTATTCTGCCCTGGGTGATGTTGCTGCCATCAGTGTAAGAGCCTTAATCTGCATTGTGTAATGCTGCTGCCATCAGTGTAAGAGCCTTATTCATCTCTGGGTAATGTTGCTGCAATCAGTTTATGAGCCTTATTCAGCCCAGGGTAGTGTTGCTGCCTTCACTTTAAGGGCCTTATTCAGCACTAGATAATGTTGCTGTCGTAAGTGTAAGAGCCTTTTTTAGCACTGAGTAATGTTGCTGCCATCACTGTAAGAGCCTTTTTCAGCCCTAGTAATGTTTCTGCCATTAGTGTAAGAGCCTTATTCAGCCTCGGGTAATGCTGCTGCCATCAGTGTAAGAGCCTTATACATCCCCGGGTAGTGTTGCTGCCATCAGATTATGAGCCTTATTCAGCACTGGGTAATGCTGCTGCCATCACTGTAAGGGCCTTATTTAGCCCTGGGAAATGTTGCAGCCATCAGTTAAGGAGCCTTATTCAACCCTGGGTAATTTTGATGCTATCAGGGTTAGAGCCTTATTCTGCTCCGGCTAATGATGCTGCCATCTGTGTAAGAGCCTTATTCATCCCCGGGTAATGTTGCTGCCATCAGTTTATGAGCCTTATTCAGCACTGGGTAATGTTGCTGCCATCACTGTAAGGGCATTATTCAACCCTGGGTAATGTTGGTGCCATCATGGAAAGAGCCTTTTTAACCCTGGGTAATTTTGGTGCCATCAGGGTAAGAGCCTTATTCTGCTCCGTCTAATGTTGCTGCCATCAGTGTAAGTGCCTTTATTCAACCCTGTGTAATGTTGGTGCCATCAGTGTAAAGCCTTTTTTAGCCCTAGGTAATGTTGCTGCCATCAGTGTAAGAGCCTTATTCAGCCCTAGGTAATGTTGCTGCCATCACTGCAAGGGCCTTATTCAGCCTTGTGTAATGTTGTTGCCATCAGTGTAAGAGACTTATTCATCACTGGGTAATGTTGCTGCCATCACTGTAAGAGCCTTATTCAGCCATGTGTAATGTTGGTGCCATCAGTGTAAGACCCTTATTCTGCCCCGGCTAATTTTGCTGCCATCATTGTATGATCTTTATTCAGCCCTGGGTAATACTGGTGCCATCAGTGTAAGAACCTTATTCAGCACTGGGGAATGTTGCTGCAATCAGTGTAAGAGAATTATTCTGCCTTGGGTAATTTTGCTCCCATCACTGTAAGAGCCTTATTCAGCCCTGGGTAATGTTGCTTCCATTAGTGTAAGAGCCATTTTCAGCTCTGGGTAATGTTGCTGCCATCACTGTAAGAGCCTTATTCAGCCTCGGGTAATGCTGCTGCCATCAGTGTAAGAGCCTTATACATCCCTGGGTAATGTTGCTGCCATCAGTGACAGAGCCTTATTAAACTCCGGATAATGTTGTTGCCATCAGTTTAAGAGCCTTATTCAACCCTGGGTAATGTTCTTGCCATCAGGGAAAGAACCTTATTGTGCTCCGGCTAATGTTGCTGCCATCAGTGTAAGATCCTAATTCAGCCATGGGTAATGTTGGTGCCATCAGTGTAACAGCCTTATTCAGCACTGGGTAATGTTGGTGCCATCAGTGTAATACACTTATTCAGCCCTGTAATGTTGCTGCAATTAGTGTAAAAGCCTTATTCAGCCCTGGGTTATGTTGCTGCCATCAGTTAAGGAGCCTTATTCAGCCCATCGTAATGTGGTGCCATCACTGCCAGAGCCTTATTCAACTCCAGGTAATGTTGCCGCCATTTGTTTAAAAGCCTTATTCAGCACTGGGTAATGTTGCTGCCTCCAGTGTAAGAGACATATTCAGCCCTGGGTAATGTTGATGCCATCAGTGTAAGAGCCTTATACAGCCCTGGGTAATGTTGGTGCCATCAGTGTAAGACCCTTATTCTGCCCTGGCTAATGTTGCTGCCATCAGTGTATGATCTTTATTCAGCCCTGGGTAATGTTGGTGCAAACTGTGTAAGAGAATTATTCAGCCTTGGGTAATGTTGGTCCCATCACTGTAAGAGCCTTATTCAGCCTTGGGTAATGTTGCTGCCATCGCTGTAAGAGCCTTATTCAGCCATGGGTAATGTTGCTGCCATCACTGTAAGAAACTTATTCAGCCTCGGGTAATGCTGCTGCCAAAAGTGTAAGAGCCTTATACATCCCCGGGTAATGTTGCTGCCGTCAGATTATGATCCTTATTCAGCACTGGGTACTGCTGCTGCCATCACTGTATGGGCCTTATTCAGCCCTGGGTAATGTTGCTGCCATCAGTTTAAGAGCCTTATTCAACCCTGGGTAATGTTGGTGCCATCAGGGTAAGATCCTTATCCAGCCCTGGGTAATGTTGGTGTCATCACTGTAAGAGCCTTATTCAGTCCTGGGTACTGTTATTGCCAACAGTGTAAGAGCCTTATTCAGCCCTGTGAAATGTTGGTGCCATCAGTGTAAGAGCCTTATTCAGCCCTGGGTAATGTTGGTGCCATCAGTGTAAGAGCCTTATTCATCACTCAGTAATGTTGCAGACATCAGTGGAAGAGCCTTATTCAGCCCTGGATAATGTTGGTGCTATCAGTGTGTGAGCCTTTCTCTGCCCTGGCTAATGTTGCTGCCATCAGTGTAAGATCCTTATTCAGCACTGGGTAATGCTGGTGCCATCAGTGTAAGAGCCCTATTCAGCCCTGGGTAATGTTGCTGCCATCAATGTAACAGCCTAATTCAGCCCATGGTAATGTTGGTGCCATCAGTGTAAGAGACTTATTCAGCACTGAGTAAGGTTGGTGCCATCAGTGTAAGTGACTTATTCAGCCGTGGGTAATGTTGCTGCCATCAGTATAAGATCCTTAATCAGCCCTTGGTAATGTTGGTGCCATCAGTGTAACACCCGTATTCAGCCCAAGGTAATGTTGCTGCCATCACTGTAAGGGCCTTATTCAGCCCTGGGTAATGTTGCTGCCATCAGTGTATGATCACTATTCTGTCCTGTGTAATGTTGGTGCCATCAGTGTAAGAGCCTTATTCAGCCTTGGGTAATGTTGCTGCCATCAGTGTAAGAGCCTTATTCATCCCTGGGTAATGTTCCTGCCTTCAGATTATGAGCCTTATTCAGCACTGAGTAATGTTGCTGCCATCACTGTAAGAGCCTTATACAGCCATGGTTAATGTTGGTGCCATCAGTGTAAGACCCTTATTTTGCCCCGGCTAATTTTGCTGCCATCATTGTATGATCTTTATTCAGCCCTGGGTAATGTTGCTGCAATCAGTGTAAGAGAATTATTCTGCCTTTTGTAATTTTGCTCCCATCACTGTAAGAGCCTTATTCAGCCTTGGGTAATGTTGCTGCCATCGCTGTAAGAGCCTTATTCAGCCCTGGGTAATGTTGCTATCATAAGATTATAAGCCTTATTCAGCCCTGGGTAATGTTGCTGCCATCAGTCTTATAGTCTTATTCAGCCCTGGGTAATGTTGCTGCCATCAGTGTAAGAGCCTCTTTTCTTTCTCAGTAATATTGCTGCTATCAGTGTAAGAGCCTAACTGAGCCCTGGGTAATGTTGCTGCCATCAGTGTATGAGCCTTATTCAGTCCTGGGTAAGTTTCCTGCCATCAGTTTAAGAGCCTTATTCTGCCCCGGTAAGGTTGCTGCCATCACTGTAAGGCCTTATTCAGCACCTGGTTATGCTGCTGCCATCATTGTAAGAGCCTTATTCGCTCGGAGAGTGTTGCTGCCATCAGTGTAAGAGCCTTATTCAGCCTGGGTAGCGTTGCAGCCATCAGTGTAAGAATATTATTCAGGCCGGTAAAGTTGCTGCCATCAGTTTAAGAGCCTTATTCTGCCCTGGGTGATGTTGCTGCCATCAGTGTAAGAGCCTTAATCTGCATTGTGTAATGCTGCTGCCATCAGTGTAAGAGCCTTATTCATCTCGTGCAATGTTGCTGCAATCAGTTTATGAGCCTTATTCAGCCCAGGGTAGTGTTGCTGCCTTCACTTTAAGGGCCTTATTCAGCACTAGATAATGTTGTTGTCGAGTGTAAGAGCCTTTTAGCACTGAGTAATGTTGCTGCCATCACTGTAAGAGCCTTTTTCAGCCCTAGTAATGTTTCTGCCATTAGTGTAAGAGCCTTATTCAGCCTCGGCAATGCTGCTGCCATCAGTGTAAGAGCCTTATACATCCCCGGTAGTGTTGCTGCCATCAGATTATGAGCCTTATTCAGCACTGGGTAATGCTGCTCCATCACTGTAAGGGCCTTATTTAGCCCTGGGAAATGTTGCAGCCATCAGTTAAGGGCCTTATTCAACCCTGGGTAATTTTGATGCTATCAGGGTTAGAGCCTTATTCTGCTCCGGCTAATGATGCTGCCATCTGTGTAAGAGCCTTATTCATCCCGGGTAATGTTGCTGCCATCAGTTTATGAGCCTTATTCAGCACTGGGTAATGTTGCTGCCATCACTGTAAGGGCATTATTCAACCCTGGGTAATGTTGGTGCCATCATGGAAAGAGCCTTTTTAACCCTGGGTAATTTTGGTGCCATCAGGGTAAGAGCCTTATTCTGTCTCGTCTAATGTTGCTGCCATCAGTGTAAGTGCCTTATTCAACCCTGTGTAATGTTGGTGCCATCAGTGTAAAAGCCTTTTTTAGCCCTAGGTAATGTTGCTGCCATCAGTGTAAGAGCCTTATTCAGCCCTAGGTAATGTTGCTGCCATCACTGCAAGGGCCTTATTCAGCCTTGTGTAATGTTGTTGCCATCAGTGTAAGAGACTTATTCATCACTCGGTAATGTTGCAGGCATCAGTGAAAATGCCTTATTCAGCCCTGGGTAGTGATGCTGCCATCTGTGTAAGAGCCTTATTCAGCTTCGGGTAATTTTGCGGCCATCAGTGTAAGAGCCTTATTCAGCCCTGGGAAATGTTGCTAGCCATCACTGTAAGAGTCATATTCAACCCTTTGGTAATGTTGCGGCCATCATTGCAAGAGCCTTATTCATCATCGGGTAATGTTGCTGCCCTCAGTTTATGAGCCTTATTCAGCCTTGGGTAATAATCTCCTCTCCTCTCTCCAAGGCCTTGGAAAAAGTGGTGGCCTCTCAAATCTCTGACTACCTCTCCACCTACAATGTCCTTTGTCCTGAGCAGCATGGCTTCCGAGCGGGCCACAGTACCAACACAGCCCTCCTAGAGTTCTCCAACTTTCTCCACTCCTCCTTAGACACTGGTTCTCTGGCTGGTGCTGTCTTCACTGACCTCTCAAAGCTTTCGACACTGTCTCACACCCCTCCTTCTTGATGCCCTTAGTCTCTCTGGTTTTGCTGCTGGGCCTATCTCCTGGTGCACCAGTTATCTATCTGACCGCTCACAGCATGTAAAATTAATGGGACCTACTCAGACATCTGTCCCATCTTTTCTGGGTTACCCAGGGCTCCATTCTGGGCCCTTACTATTCTCCCTTTACCTTAACACCCTTCCACGCTCTTGATCGGGGAACATTCTATATGACGCTGCTGATGCAGTCATCTTTGCCTCAAGTCGTAACCCTATTGCCCTCCAGGACTCGCTGCAGAAGTCCTTCACTGAAGCTGAGGGCTGGTTCAAGGACATAGATTGCTGATAAATCTTAAAAACAAAACCATGTTCTTCACTCATCCCCAAAACAAGTCCTGCAACTTCAAACTCCTAATTCACTCTGGGTCCTCTTTCCCACTTGAAAAGTTTGCTCCTATAAATACCTAGGGATCCATTTTGACCCTCCCTCTTCCATGGACACATCGCTGCCTAGCCACTGCCACTAATATCCGATTGGGCATCTTACCTGGTATAAACACTGCCTCCCGGAGGCTCTTGACTCATGATCACCTCCTCTATCCTGTCCCTAGTGGAATATGGACTGCCGGTGTATGGTGCTGCTGATCAGACCGCACTCCATAAAATTACATACTCTGAATAAGGCCTGCAGGTTAATTACTGGAGCACGTAGGCTGACACACACCTGTCTACTGTATGCTAAAAGGCTGGTACTTGATCTTGTGGCGCCTCAAATATCTGACCTGTACCCTTACAAAAGACCCTCCTGGGCTATCCCCACCAGGATTGACCACCACTATCGCGCTCTGTCCCACTAGTTCATACTCGGACCTCTGGGAAAACCTCTTTGTTATCCCTAGAGCTAGGACCTCTCATGGCCAAAGAGCCTTCAGCTTTAGGGCCCCCTCCTGGTTCAACACACTGCCCCCCTCCATCTCCGAATCTCCAACTATATCGTGCTTCAAAACTTCCTTACGTAACCACCTTATTAACACCCGATGCTGTAATTGCCACTAGTCAAAGCCGTACTCAATACTTATGACAAAGCTTATTACTAAGCTGCTAAGGACAACATAACTCTGGTATTGTTTGCATCAATCCTACCTGTACCAGCTTGTTTGTATCTATGTCTTAAGTTACTGTTATACTTATGTGTTGTACTGTTACACTGTGTATTTTCGTTTGTCTTACTGTGACAAGGTACCTTTGTAAATGAGCCTATGGCTCAAAGGTTTTCCAAACTGCTGTTTAAATAAAAATAAAAAATAAAAATAAATGATGCTGCCATCACTGTAAGAGCCTTATTCAGCCCTGGGTAATGTTGTTGCCATCAGTGTCAGAGCCTAAATAAACACCAGGTAATGTTGCTGCCATCAGTTTAAGAGCCTTATTCAGCACTGGGTAATGTTGCTGCAATCAGTGTAAGAGCCTTATTCTGCCCGGCTAATGTTGCTGCCTTCACTGTAACAGCCTTATTCAACACTGGGAAATGTTGGTGCCATCAGTGTAAGAGCCATATTCAGCCCTGAGTAATGTTGCTGCTATCAGTGTCAGAGCCTTATTATGCCCCGGCTAATGTTGCTGCTATCAGTGTAAGAGCCTTATTCAGCCCTCGGGTAATTTTGCTGCCATCAGTGTAAGGGCCTTATTCAGCCCTGGGTAATGTTGCTGCCATTAGTGTAAGGTCCTTATTCAGTCCTGGGTAATGTTGCTGCCATCAGTGTAAGAGCCTTATTCAGCCCTGGGAAATGTTGGTACCATCAGTGTATGATCTCTATTCCGCCCTGTGTAATGTTGGTGCCATCAGTGTAAGAGCCTTATTCAGCCCTGGGTAACGTTGCTGCCATCAGTTTAAGAGCCTTTTTCTGCACTGGTTATTGTTGCTGCCATCAGTGTAAGAGCCTTTTTCAGCCCTGGTGATGTTGCTGCCATCAGTGTAAGAGCCTTAATCAGCCTTGGGTAATGCTGCTGATATCAGTGTAAGAGCCTTATATCAACCACGGGTAATGTTGCTTCCATCAGTGTAAGAGCCTTATTCATCTCCGGGTAATGTTGCTGCCTTCAGTTAATGAGCCTTTTTCAGCCCTGGGTAATGTTGCTGCCTTCTCTGTAAGGGCATTATTCAGCCCTAGGTAATGTTGCTGTCGTCAGAGTAAGAGCCTTTTTCAGCCCTGAGTAATGTTGTTGCCATCACTGTAAGAGTCTTATTCAGCCCTAGTAATGTTGCTGCCATTAGTGTAAGAGCCTTATTCAGCCACGGGTAATGTTGCTGCCATCACTGTAAGAGCCTTATTGAGCCTCGGGTAATGCTGCTGCCATCAGGGTAAGAGCCTTATTAAACTCCAGATAATGTTGCTGCAATCAGTTTAAGAGTCTTATTCTGCCCTGGGAAATTTTGATGCCATCAATGTAAGAGCTTTATTCAACCCTGGGTAATGTTGCTGTCATTAGTGTAAGGTCCTTATTCACGCCTGGGTTATGTTGCTGCCATCCGTTAAGGAGCCTTATTCAGCCCAGCGTAATGTGGCGCCATCACTGCCAGAGCCTTAGTAAACTCCAGGTAATGTTGCTGTCATCACTTTAAGAGCCTTATTCAGCATTGGGTAATGTTGGTGCAATCAGTGTTAGAGATTAATTCTACTCCGGCTAATGTTGCTGCCTTCACTTTAACAGCTTTATTCAACCCTGTGTAATGTTTGTGCCATCAGTGTAAGAGCCTAATTCTGCCCTGGGTAATTTTGCTGCCATTAGTGTAAGAGCCTTATTCAGCCCTGGGTAATGTTGCTGCCATTAGTGTAAGGTCCTTATTCAGTCCTGGGTAATGTTGCTGCCATCATTGTAAGAGCCTTATTCAGCCCTTTGTAACAGTGTTGCCATCAGTGTAAGAGACTTATACAGCCCTGGGTAATGTTGGTGCCATCAGTGTATGATCTCTATTCCGCTCTGTGTAATGTTGGTGCCATCAGTGTAAGAGCCGTATTCAGCCTTGGGTAATGTTGCTGCCATCGCTGTAAGAGCCTTATTCAGCCCTGGGTAATGTTGCTGCCGTTAGTGTAAGAGCCATATTCAGCCCTGGGTAATGTTGCTGCCATCAGTGTAAAAGCCATATTCAGCCCTGGGTAATGTTGGCGCCATCAGTGTTAGTGTCTTATTCAGCCCTGGGTAATGTTGCTGCCATCAGTGTAAGAGCCATATTCAGCCATGGGTAATGTTGCTGTCATCACTGTAAGAGCCTTATTCAGCACTGGGTAATGCTGCTGCCATCACTGTAAGGGCCTTATTCAGCCCTGGGTAATGTTGCTGCAATCAGTGTATGAGCCTTATTCAGCCCTGTGTAAGTTTCCTGCCATCAGTTTAATAGCCTTATTCTGCCCCGGGTATGGTTGCGGCAATCAGTCTAAGGCCTTATTCAGCCCCTGGTAATGCTGCTGCCATCAGTGTAACAGCCTTATTCAGCACTGGGGAGTGTTGCTGCCATCAGTGTAAGAGTCTTATTCAGCCTAGGTAACATTGGAGCCATCAGTGTAAGAACTTTATGCGGGCCCGGGTAAAGTTGCTGCCATCAGTTTAAGAGCCTTATTCAGCCCTGGGTGATGCTGCTGCTGCCATCAGTGTAAGAGCCTTATTCATCTCCGGATAATGTTGCTGCCATCAGTTTATGAGTCTTATTCAGCCCAGGGTAATGTTGATGCCTTCACTTTATGGGCCTTATTCAGCACTAGGTAATGTTGCTGTCATAAGTGTAAGAACCTTTTTTAGCCATGAGTAATGTTCCTGCCATCACTGTAAGAGCCTTTTTCCGCCCTAGTAAAGTTGCTGCCATTAGTGTAAGAGCCTTATTCAGCCTTAGGTAATGCTGCTGCCATCAGTGTAAGAGCCTTACACATCCCCAGGTAATGTTGCTGTTATCAGATTATGAGCCTTATTCAGCACTGGGTAATGCTGCTGCCATCACTGAAAGGGCATTATTCAGCCCTGGGTAATGTTGCTGCCATCAGTTTAGGAGCCTTATTCAACCCTGGGTTATGTTGGTGCCATCAGTGTAAGAGCCATATTCATCCCCGGGTAATGTTCCTTCCATCAGATTATGAGCCTTATTCAGCACTGGGTAATGTTGCTGCCATCACTGTAAAGCCTTATTCAGCCATGGGTAATGTTGGTGCCATCAGTGTAAGACCCTTATTCTCCGAGCTAATTTTGCTGATCATTGTATGATCTTTATTCAGCCCTGGGTAATGTTGCTGCCATCGCTGTAAGAGCCTTAATCATCTCTGGGTAATGCTGCTGCCATCAGTGTAAGAGCCTTATTAAACTCCGGATAATGTTGCTGCCATCAGTTTAAGAGCCTTATTCAGCCCTGGGTAATGTTGGTGCCATCAGGGTAAGAGCCTTATTCTGCTCTGGCTAATGTTGCTGTCATCAGTGTAAGATCCTAATTCAGCCCTGGGTAATGTTGGTGCCATCATTGTAACAGCCTTATTCAGCACTGGGTAATGTTGGTGCCATCAGTGTAATAGACTTATTCAGCCTTGGGTAATGTTGCTGCAATTAGTGTAAAAGCCTTATTCAGCCGTGGGTAATGCTGTTGCCATCAGTATAAGATGCTTATTCAGCCCTGGACAATGTTGGTGCCATCAGTGTAATAGCCTTATTCAGCCCTTGGTAATGTTGCTGCCATCAGTCTAAGAGACTTATTCAGTCCTGGGTAATGTTGGTGCCATCAGTGTAAGAGACTTATTCAGCCATGGGTAATGTTGGTGACAGCAGTGTAAGAGTCTTATTCATCACTCGGTAATGTTGCTGCCATTAGTGTAAGAGCCTCTTTCATTTCTTGGTTATGTTGCTGCCATCAGTGTAAGATCCTCACTGAGCCCTGGGTAATGCTGCTGCCATCAGTGTATGAGCCTTATTCAGCCCTAGGTAACTTTCCTGCCATCAGTTTAAGAGCCTTATTCTGCCCCGGGTAAGGTTGCGGCCATCAGTGTAAGGCCTTATTCAGCACCGGGTAATGCTGCTGCCATCAGTGTAAGAGCAATATTCAGCACCGGGGAGTGTTGCTGCCTTCAGTGTAACTGCCTTATTCAGCCTGGGTAACGTTGCAGCCATCAGTGTAAGAACTTTATGCGGGCCCGGGTAAAGTTGCTGCCATCAGTTAAAGAGCCTTATTCTGCCCTGGTTAATGTTGCTGCGATCAGTGTAAGTGCCTTATTCAGCCGTGGGTGATGTTGCTGCCATCAGTGTAAGAGCCTTAATCAGCCTCAGGTAATGCTACTGCCATCAGTGTAAGTGTAAGAGCCTTATATCAGCCACGGGAAATGTTCTTTCCATCAGTGTTAGTGCCTTATTCATCTCCGGGTAATGTTGCTGCCATCTGTTTATGAGCCTTATTCAGCCCTGGGTAATGTTGCTGCCTTCACTGTAACGGCCTTATTCAGCCCTAGGTAATGTTGCTGTTGTCAGTGTAAGAGCCTTTTTCATCCCCGGGTAATGTTGCGGCCATCAGATTATGAGCCTTTTTCAACCCTGGGTAATGTTGCTGCCATCAGTGTAAGATTGTTATTCAGTCCTTGGTAATGTTGGTGCCATCAGTGTAAGAGCCTTATTCAGCCCAGGGTAATGTTGGTGCCATCAGTGTAACAGCCTCATTCATCACTCGGTAATGTTGCAATCATCAGTGGAAGAGCCTTATTCAGCCCTAGATAATGTTGGTGCTATCAGTTTCAGAGCCTTACTCTGCCCTGGCTAATGTTGTGCCATCAGTGTAAGAGACTTATTCTGCCTGGGTAATGCTGGTATCATCAGGTAACAGCCTTATTCAGCCCTGGGTAATGTTGGTGACATCAGTGTAAGAGACTTATTCAGCCCTGGGTAGTGTTGGTGCCATCAGTGTAAGAGACTTATTCTGCCCTGGGTAATGCTGGTCATCAGAGTAACAGCCTTATTCAGCCCTGGGTAATGTTGGTGTCATCAGTATAAAGACTTATTCAGCCGTGGGTAATGTTGCTGGCAACAGTATAAGATCATTATTCAGCCCTGGGAAATGTTGTTGCCATCAGTGTAACAGCCTTATTCATCCCGGGTAATGTTGCTGCCATCAGTTTAAGAGCCTTATTCAGCACTGGGTAATGTTGCTGCCATCACTGTAAGGGCATTATTCAACCCTGGGTAATGTTGGTGCCATCATGGAAAGAGCCTTTTTAGCCCTGGGTAATGTTGGTGCCATCAGGGTAGAGCCTTATTCTGCTCCGGTCTAATGTTGCTACCATCAGTGTAAGTGCCTTATTCAACCCTGGGTAATGTTGGTGCCATCAGTGTAAAGCCTTTTTCAGCCCTAGGTAATGTTGTGCCATCAGTGTAAGAGCCTTATTCAGCCCTAGGTAATGTTGCTGCCATCACTGTAAGAGCCTTATTGAGCCTCGGTAATGCTGCTGCCATCAGTGTAAGAGCCTTATTAAACTCCAGATAATGTTGCTGCAATCAGTTTAAGAGTCTTATTCGGCCCTGGGTAATTTTGATGCCATCAGTGTAAGAGCCTTATTCAGCCCTGGGTAATGTTGCTGTCATTAGTGTAAGGTCCTTATTCACTCCTGGGTTATGTTGCTGCCATCCGTTAAGGAGCCTTATTCAGCCCAGCGTAATGTGGTGCCATCACTGCCAGAGCCTTAGTAAACTCCAGGTAATGTTGCTGTCATCACTTTAAGAGCCTTATTCAGCATTGGGTAATGTTGGTGCAATCAGTGTTAGAGATTAATTCTACTCCGGCTAATGTTGCTGCCTTCACTTAAACAGCTTTATTCAACCCTGGGTAATGTTTGTGCCATCAGTGTAAGAGCCTTATTCTGCCCTTGGTAAATTGTTGCCATCAGTGTAAGAGCTTATATCAGCCCTGGGTAATGTTGGTGCCATCAGTGTAAGATCTCTATTCAGCTCCTGTGTAATGTTGGTGCCATCAGTTTAAGAGCCTTATTCAGCCCTTGGGTAATGTTGCTTGCCATGTGTAAGAGCCTTATTCAGCCCTGGTAATGTTGCTGCCACTAGTGTAAGATCCTATTCAGCCCGGGTAATGTTGGTGCCATCAGTGTTAGTGCCTTATTCAGCCTGGGTAATGTTGCTGCCATCAGTGTAGAGCCATATTCAGCCATGGGTAATGTTGCTGTCATCACTGTAAGAGCCTTATTCTGCACTGGGTAATGCTGCTGCCATCACTGTAAGGGCCTTATTCAGCCCAGGGTAATGTTGCTGCAATCAGTGTATGAGCCTTATTCAGCCCTGTGTAAGTTTCCCTGCCATCAGTTTAAGAGCCTTATTCTGCCCCGCGGTATGGCTGCGTAATCAGTCTAAGGCCTTATTCAGCCCCTGGTAATGCTGCTGCCATCAGTGTAACAGCCTTATTCAGCACTGGGAGTGTTGCTGCCATCAGTGTAAGAGTCTTATTCAGCCTAGGTAACATTGAGCCATCAGTGTAAGAACTTTATGCGGCCCGTAAAGTTGCTGCCATCAGTTTAAGAGCCTTATTCAGCCCTGGGTGATGCTGCTGCCATCAGTGTAAGAGCCTTATTCATCCTCGGATAATGTTGCTGCCATCAGTTTATGAGCCTTATTCAGCCCAGGTAATGTTGATGCCTCACTTTATGGGCCTTATTCAGCACTAGGTAATGTTGCTGTCATAAGTGTAAGAACCTTTTTTAGCCATGAGTAATGTTGCTGCCACCACTGTAAGAGCCTTTTTCCGCCCTAGTAAAGTTGCTGCCATTAGTGTAAGAGCCTTATTCAGCTTTAGGTAATGCTGCTGCCATCAGTGTAAGAGCCTAATACATCCCCAGGTAATGTTGCTGTCATCAGATTATGAGCCTTATTCAGCACTGGGTAATGCTGCTGCCATCACTGTAAGGGCATTATTCAGCCCTGGGTAATGTTGCTGCCATCAGTTTAGGAGCCTTATTCAACAATGGGTTATGTTGGTGCCATCAGTGTAAGAGCCTCATTCATCCCCGGGTAATGTTCCTTCCATCAGATTATGAGCCTTATTCAGCACTGGGTAATGTTGCTGCCATCACTGTAAGAGCCTTATTCAGCCATGGGTAATATTGGTGCCATCAGTGTAAGACCCTTATTCTGCCCCGCTAATTTTGCTGCCATCATTGTATGATCTTTATTCAGCCTGGGTAATGTTGCTGCCATAGCTGTAAGAGCCTTAATCATCCCTGGGTAATGCTGCTGCCATCAGTGTAAGAGCCTTATTAAACTCCGGATAATGTTGCTGCCATCAGTTTAAGAGCCTTATTCAACCCTGGGTAATGTTGGTGCCATCAGGGTAAGAGCCTTATTCTGCTCCGGCTAATGTTGCTGTCATCAGTGTAAGATCCTAATTCAGCCCTGGGTAATGTTGGTGCCATCATTGTAACAGCCTTATTCAGCACTGGGTAATGTTGGTGCCATCAGTGTAATTGACTTATTCAGCATTGGTAATGTTGCTGCAATTAGTGTAAAGCCTTATTCAGCCGTGGGTAATGATGTTTCCATCAGTATAAGATCCTTATTCAGCCCTGGACAATGTTGGTGCCATCAGTGTAATAGCCTTATTCAGCCCTTGGTAATAGTTGCTGCCATCAGTGTAAGAGACTTATTCAGTCCTGGGTAATGTTGGTGCCATCAGTGTAAGAGACTTATTCAGCCATGGGTAATGTTGGTGACAGCAGTGTAAGAGTCTTATTCATCACTCGGTAATGTTGCTGCCATTAGTGTAAGAGCCTCTTTCATTTCTCGGTTATGTTGCTGCCATCAGTGTAAGATCCTCACTGAGCCCTGGGTAATGCTGCTGCCATCAGTGTATGAGCCTTATTCAGCCATAGGTAACTGTTCTGCCATCAGTTTAAGAGCCTTATTCTGCCCGGGTAAGGTTGCGGCCATCAGTGTAAGGCCTTATTCAGCCCCGGTAATGCTGCTGCCATCAGTGTAAGCGCAATATTCAGCACCGGGGTTGCTGCCTTCAGTGTAACTGCCTTATTCAGCCTGGAGTAGCGTTGCAGCCATCAGTGTAAGAACTTTGCGCGGGCCGGGTAAAGTTGCTGCCATCAGTTAAAGAGCCTTATTCTGCCCTGGTTAATGTTGCTGCGATCAGTGTAAGTGCCTTATTCAGCCGTGGTGATGTTGCTGCCATCAGTGTAAGAGCCTTAATCAGCCTCAGGTAATGCTACTGCCATCAGTGTAAGTGTAAGAGCCTTATATCAGCCACGGAAATGTTCTTTCCATCAGTGATAGTGCCTTATTCATCTCCAGGTAATGTTGCTGCCATCTGTTTATGAGCCTTATTCAGCCCTGGTAATGTTGCTGCCTTCACTGTAACGGCCTTATTCCGCCCTAGGTAATGTTGCTGTTGTCAGTGTAAGGCTTTTTCATCCCGGGTAAAGTTGCGGCCATCAGATTATGAGCCTTTTTCAACCCTGGGTAATGTTGCTGCCATCAGTGTAAGATCGTTATTCAGTCCTGGGTAATGTTGGTGCCATCAGTGTAAGAGCCTTATTCAGCCCAAGGTAATGTTGGTGCCATCAGTGTAACAGCCTCATTCATCACTCGGTAATGTTGCAGGCATCAGTGGAAGAGCCTTATTCAGCCCTAGATAATGTTGGTGCTATCAGTGTCAGAGCCTTACTCTGCCCTGGCTAATGTTGTGCCATCAGTGTAAGAGACTTATTCTGCCCTGGGTAATGCTGGTATCATCAGAGTAACAGCCTTATTCAGCCCTGGGTAATGTTGGTGACATCAGTGTAAGAGACTTATTCAGCCCTGGGTAATGTTGGTGCCATCAGTGTAAGAGTCTTATTCAGCCCTGGGTAATGTTGGTGCCATCAGTGTAAGAGACTTATTCAGCCCTGGGTAATGCTGGTGCCATCAGTATAAGAGACTTATTCAGCCGTGGGTAATGTTGCTGGCAACAGTATAAGATCATTATTCAGCCATGGGAAATGTTGTTGCCATCAGTGTAACAGCCTTATTCAGCCCAGGGTAATGTTGCTGCCATCAGTGTAAGAGACTTATTCAGCACTGGATAATGTTGATGCCATCAATGTAAGAGCCTTATTCAGCACTGGGTAATTTTGATGCCATCAGTGTAACAGCCTTATTCAGCCCTGGGTAATGTTGGTGCCATCAGTGTAAGAGACTTATTCAGCCCTGGGTTATGTTGGTGCCATCAGTATAAGAGACTTTTTCAGCTGTGGGTAATGTTGCTGCCATCAATGTAAGATCCTTATTCAGCCCTGGGTAATGTTGGTGCCATCTGTGTAACAGCCTTATTCAGCCCAGGTTAATGTTGGTGCCATCAGTGTAAGAGACTTATTCAGCTCTGGGTAATGTTGCTGCCTTCAGTGTAAGAGCATTATTCAGCCCTAGATAGTGTTGCTGTGATTCATGTAAGAGCCTTATTCATCCCCGAGTAATGTTCCTACCATCAGTCAAAGAGCCTTATTCAACCCTTGGTAATGTTGCTGCCATCACTGTAAGAGTCTTTTTCAGCCCTGGGTAATGTTGCTGCTATCATCTTATAGTCTTATTCAGCCCTGGGTAATGTTGCTGCCATCAGTGTAAGAGCCTCTTTTATTTCTCAGTAATGTTGCTGCAATCAATGTAAGAGCCTCACTGAGCCCTGGGTAATGTTGCTGCCATCAGTGTATGAGCCTTATTCAGCCCTGGGTAAGTTTCCTGCCATCAGTTTCAGAGCATTATTTTGCCCCAGGTAAGGTTTCGGCCATCAGTGTACGGCCTTATTCAGCCCCCTGGTAATGCTGCCATCATTGTAAGAGCCTTTATTCGCACTGGACAGTGTTGCTGCCATCAGTGTAAGAGCCTTATTCAGCCTGGGTAGCGTTGCAGCCATCAGTGTAAGAACTTTATTCGGCCCGTAAAGTTGCTGCCATCAGTTTAAGAGCCTTATTATGCCCTGGTTAATGTTGCTGCCATCAGTGTAAGAGACTTATTCAGCCCTTTGTGATGTTGCTGCCATCTGTGTAAGAGCTTTAATCTGCATTGTGTAATGCTGCTGCCATCAGTGTAAGAGCCTTATTCATCTCCGGGTAATGTTGCTGCCATCAGTTTATGAGCCTTATTTAGCCCTGGGTAGTGTTGCTGCCTTCACTTTAAGGGCCTTATTCAGTACTAGGTAATGTTGCTGTCGTAAGTGTAAGAGCCTTTTTTAGCCCTGAGTAATGTTGCTGCCATCATTGTAAGAGCCTTTTTCAGCCCTAGTAATGTTTCTGCCATTAGTGTAAGAGCCTTATTCAGCCTCGAGTAATGGTGCTGCCATCAGTGTAAGAAGCCTTATACATCCCCGGTAATGCTGCTGCCATCAGATTATGAGCTTTATTCAGCCCCGGGTAATGCTGCTGCCATCAGTGTAAGAGCAATATTCAGCACCGGGGAGTGTTGCTGCCTTCAGTGTAACTGCCTTATTCAGCCTGGGTAACGTTGCAGCCATCAGTGTAAGAACTTTATGCGGGCCTGGGTAAAGTTGCTGCCATCAGTTAAAGAGCCTTATTCTGCCCTGGTTAATGTTGCTGCGATCAGTGTAAGTGCCTTATTCAGCCGTGGGTGATGTTGCTGCCATCGGTGTAAGAGCCTTAATCAGCCTCAGGTAATGCTACTGCCATCAGTTTAAGTGTAAGAGCCTTATATCAGCCACGGGAAATGTTCTTTCCATCAGTGTTAGTGCCTTATCCATCTCCGGGTAATGTTGCTGCCATCTGTTTATGAGCCTTATTCAGCCCTGGGTAATGTTGCTGCCTTCACTGTAACGGCCTTATTCAGCCCTAGGTAATGTTGCTGTCGTCAGTGTAAGAGCCTTTTTCATCCCCCGGGTAATGTTGCGGCCATCAGATTATGAGCCTTTTTCAACCCTGGGTAATGTTGGTGACATCAGTGTAAGAGACTTATTCAGCCCTGGGTAATGTTGGTGCCATCAGTATAAGAGACATATTCAGCCGTGGGTAATGTTGCTGGCAACAGTATAAGATCATTATTCAGCCCTGGGAAATGTTGTTGCCATCAGTGTAACAGCCTTATTCAAGCCCAGGGTAATGTTGCTGCCATCAGTGTAGAGACTTATTCAGCACTGGATAATGTTGATGCCATCAATGTAAGAGCCTTATTCAGCACTGGAATGTTGATGCCATCAGTGTAACAGCCTTATTCAGCCCTGGGTAATGTTGTGCCATCAGTGTAAGAGACCTATTCAGCCATGGGGTGATGTTGCTGCCATCAGTATAAGATCCTTATTCAGCCCTGGGTAATGCTGGTGCCATCAGTGTAACAGCCTTATTCAGCCCTAGGTAATGTTACTGCCATCAGTGTAAGAGACTTATTCAGCACTGGATATTGTTGATGCCATCAGTGTAAGAGCATTATTCAGCCATAGGTAGTGTTGTATGATTCATGTAAGAGCCTTATTCATCCCCGGTAATGTTCCTGATCAGTCAAAGAGCCTTATTCAGCCCTTGGTAATGTTGCTGCCATCACTGTAAGAGTTTTATTCAGCCCTGTAATGTTGCTGCCATCAGTCTTATAGTCATATTCAGCCTGGGTAATGTTGCGTGCCATCATGTAAGAGCCTCTTTTATTTCTCAGTAATGTTGCTGCAATCAGTGTAAGAGCCTCACTGAGCCCTCGGTAATGTTGCTGCCATCAGTGTATGAGCCTTATTCAGCCCTGGGTAAGTTTCCTGCCATCAGTTTCAGAGCCTTATTCTGCCCCAGGTAAGGTTTCGGCCATCAGTGTAAGGCCTTATTCAGCCCCTCGTAATGCTGCTGCCATCATTGTAAGAGCCTTATTCGGCTCTGGACAGTGTTGCTGCCATCAGTGTAAGAGCCTTTATTCAGCCTGGTAGCGTTGCAGCCATCAGTGTAAGAACTTTATTCGGCCGGGTAAAGTTGCTGCCATCAGTTTAAGAGCCTTATTATGCCCTGGTTAATGTTGCTGCCATCAGTGTAAGAGACTTATTCAGCCCTTGGTGATGTTGCTGCCATCTGTGTAAGAGCTTTAATCTGCATTGTGTAATGCTGATGCCATCAGTGTAAGAGCCTTATTCATCTCCGGGTAATGTTGCTGCCATCAGTTTATGAGCCTTATTCAGCCCTGGTTAGTGTTGCTGCCTTCACTTAAAGGGCCTTATTCAGTGCTAGGTAATGTTGCTGTCGTAAGTGTAAGAGCCTTTTTTAGCCCTGAGTAATGTTGCTGCCATCACTGTAAGAGCGTTTTTCAGCCCTAGTAATGTTTCTGCCATTAGTGTAAGAGCCTTATTCAGCCTCGGGTAATGGTGCTGCCATCAGTGTAAGAGCCTTATACATCCCCGGGTAATGTTGCTGCCATCAGATTATGAGCTTTATTCAGCACTGGGTAATGCTGCTGCCATCACTGTAAGGGCCTTATTCAGCCCTGGGAAATGTTGCAGCCATCAGTTTAGGAGCCTTATTCAACCCTTGGTAATGTTGATGCCATCAGGGTAAGAGCCTTATTCTGCTCCGGCTAATGATGCTGCCATCACTGTAAGGGCCTTATTCAGCCCTGGGTAATGTTGTTGACATCAGTGCCAGAGTCTAAATAAACTCCAGGTAATGTTTCTGCCATCAGTGTAAGAGCCTTATTCAACCCTGGGTAATGTTGCTGCCATTAGTATAAGGTCCTTATTCAGTCCTGGGAAATGTTGCTGCCATCTGTGTAAGAGCCTTATTCAGCCCTGTGTAACACTGGCGCCAGCAGTGTAAGAAACTTATTCAGCCCTGGGTAATGTTGGTGCCATCAGTGTATGATCTCTATTCCGCCCTGTGTAATGTTGGTGCCATCTGTGTAAGAGCCTTATTCAGCCTTGGGTAATGTTGCTGCCATCGCTGTAAGAGCCTTTTTCAGCCCAGGGTAATGTTGCTGCCATCAATGTAAGAGCCTTATTCAGCCTCGGGTAATGCTGCTGTCTTCAGTGTAAGAGCCTTATACATATGCAGGTAATGTTGCTGCCATCAGATTATGAGCCTTATTCAACATTGGGTAATGCTGCCCATCACTGTAAGGGCCTTATTCAGCCCTGGTAATGTTGCTGTCATTAGTGTAAGAACCTTATTCAGCCCATGGTAATGTTGGTGTCATCAGTGTAAGAGCCTTATTCTGCTCCGGCTAATGTTGCTGCCATCAGAGTAAGAGCCTTATTCATCCCCGGGTAATGTTACTGCCATCAGATTATGAGACTTATTCAGCACTGGGTAATGTTGCTGCCATCTTCAGTAAGGGCCTTAATCAACCGTGGGTAATGTTGGTGCCATCAGGGTAAGAGCCTTATTCTGCTTCGGCTAATGTTGCTGCCATCAGTGTAAGATCCTTATTCAGCCCTGGGTAATGTTGGTGCCATCAGTGTAAGAGCCTTATTCATCACTCGGTAATGTTGCAGGCATCAGTGGAAGAGCCTTATTCTGCCCTTGATAATGTTGGTGCTGTCAGTGTCAGAGCCTTCCTCTGCCTGGATAATGTTGCCGCCATCAGTGTAAGATCCTTATTCAGCCCTGGGTAATGTTGGTGCTGTCAGTGTAACAGCGTTATTCAGCCCTGCGTAATGTTGATGCCATCATTGTAAGAGACTTATTCAGCCCTGAGTAATGTTCGTGCCATCAGTGTAAGAGACTTATTCAGCTGTAGGTAATGTTGCTGCCATCAGTATAAGATCCTTATTCAGTCCTGGGTAATGTTGGTGCCTTCAGTGTAACAGCCTTATTCGTCCCTGGGTAATGTTGCTGACATCAGTGTAAGTGCCTCATTCAGCACTGGATAATGTTGATGCCATCAGTGTAAGAGCCTTATTCAGCTCTGGGTAATGTTCCTGCCATCAGCGTAAGAGCATTATTCAGCCCTAGGTAATGTTGCTGTCATCCGTGTAAAAGCCTTATTCTGCCATGGGTAATGTTCCTACCATCAGTCAAAGAGCCTAATTCAGTCCTTGATAATGTTGCTGCCATCACTGTAAGTGTCTTATTCAGCCCTGGGTAATGTTGCAGCCATCAGTCTAATAGTCTTATTCAGTCCTGGGTAATGTTGCTGCCATTAGTGAAAGAGCCATATTCATCCCTGGGCTATACTGCTGCCATTAGTGTAAGAACCTTATTCAGCCTCGGGTAATGCTGTTACGATCAGTGTAAGAGCCTTATACATACCTGGGTAATGTTGCAGCCATCAGATTATGAGCCTTATTCAGCACTGGGTAATGCTGCTGACATCACTGTAAGGGCATTATTCAGCCCCGGGCAATGTTGCTGCCATCAGTGTCAGAGCCTTATTAAACTCCGTATAATGTTGGTGCCATCAGTGTAAGTGCCTTATTCAGACCTGGGTAATGTTGGTGCCATCAGTGTAAGAGCCCTATACATACCCAGGTAATTTTGCTGCCATCAGATTATGTGCCTTATTCTGCATTGGGTAATGCTGATGAAATCACTGTAAGGGCCGTATTCAGCCCTGGGTAATGTTGCTGCCATTAGTGTAAGGTCCTTATTCAGTCCTGGGTAATGTTTCTGCAATCAATGTAAGAGCCTTATTCAGCCCTGTGTAACATTGATGCCATCAGTGTAAGAGACTTACTCAGCCCTGGGTAATGTTGGTGCCATCAGTGTATGATCTCTATTCCACCCTGTGTAATGTTGGTGCCTTCAGTGTAAGAGACTTATTCAGCCCTGGGTAATGTTGCTGCCATAAGTGTAAGAACCTTATTCAACCCTGGGTAATGTTACTGCCATCACTGTAAGAGCCTCTTTCAGCCTCGGGTAATGTTGCTGCCATCAGTGTAAGAGCCTTATACATACCCAGGTAATGTTGCTGCCGTCAGATTATGAGCCTTATTCAGCATTGGGCAATGCTGCTGCCATCACTGTAAGGGCCTTTATTCAGCCCTGGATAATGTTGCTGCCATCAGTTTAGGAGCCTTATTCAGCTCCTGGGTAATGTTGCTGCCATCAGTGTCAGAGCCTTATTAGACTCGGATAATGTTACTGCCATCAGTTTAACAGCCTTATTCAACCTGGGTAATGTTGGTTTCATCAGTGTAAGAGCCTTATTCTGCTCCGGCTAATGTAGCTGCCATCAGTGTAAAACCTTATTCATCCCGGATAATATTCTGCCATCACATTATGAGCCTTATTCGGCTCTGGGTAATGTTGCTGCCATCATCTGTAAGGGCCTTATTCAACCCTGGGTAATGTTGGTGCCATCAGGGTAAGAGCCTTATTCTGCTTCGGCTAATGTTGCTGCCATCAGTGTAAGATCCTTATTCAGCCCTGGGTAATGTTGGTGCCATCAGTGTAAGTGCCTTATTCAGCCCTGGGTAATGATGGTGCCATCTGTGTAAGAGCCTTATTCAGCCCTGGGTAATGTTGGTGCCATCAGTGTAAGAGACTTATTCAGCACTGGATAATGTTGATGCCATAAGTGTAAGAGCCTTATTCAGCCCTGGGTAATGTTGGTGCCGTCAGAGTAACAGCGTTATTAAGCCCTGGGTAACGTTGGTGCCATCATTGTAAGAGACTTATTCAGCCCTGGGTAATGTTGGTGCCATCAGTGTAAGAGACTTATTCAGCTGTGGGTAATGTTGCTACCATCAGTATAAGATCCTTATTCAGTCCTGGGTAATGTTGGTGCCTTCTGTGTAACAGCCTTATTCATCCCTGGGTAATGTTGCAGCCATCAGTGTAAGAGCCTTATTCAACACTTAATAATGTTGATGCCATCAGTGTAAGAGCCTTATTCAGCTCTGGGTAATTTTCCTGCCATCAGTGTAAGAGCATTATTCAGCCCTAGGTAATGTTGCTGTCATACGTGTAAAAGCCTTATTCTGCCATGGGTAATGTTCCTACCATCAGTCAAAGAGCCTAATTCAGCCCTTGATAATGTAGCTGCCATCACTGTAAGAGTCTTATTCAGTCCTGGGTAATGTTGCTGCCATCAGTCTTATAGTCTTATTCAGCCCTGGGTAATGTTGCTGCCATTAGTGTAAGAGCCTTATTCAGCCCTTTGTAACATTGGTGCCATCAGTGTAAGAGACTTATATAGCCCTTGGTAATGTTGGTGCCATCAGTGTATGATCTCTATTCTGGCCTGTGTAATGCTGGTGCCATCAGTGTAAGAGCCTTATTCAGCCCTGGGTAATGTTGCTGCCATCAGTGTAAGAACCTTATTCAGCCTTGGGTAATGTTGCTGCCACCGCTGTAAGAGCCTTATTCAGCCCTGGGTAATGTTGCTGCCCTTTAGTGTAAGAGCCATATTCAGCCCTGGGTTATGTTGCTGCCATTAGTGTAAGAGCCTTATTCAGCCCTGGGTAATGTTGCTGCCATCACTGTAAGAGCCTTATTCAGCCACGGGTAATGCTTCTGCCATCAGTGTAAGAGCCTTATACATACCCGGGTAATGTTGCTGCCATCAGATTATGAGCCTTATTCAGCAATGGGTAATGCTACTGCCATCACTGTAAAGGCCTTATTCAGCCCAGGGTAATGCTGCTGACATCACTCTAAGGGCCTTATTCAACCCAGGGTAATGTTGCGACCGTCAGTGTCAGGGCCGTATTCAACCCTGGGTAATGTTGGTGCCATCAGTGTATGAGCCTTATCCTGCTCCGGCTAATGTTGCTGAGATCAGTGTAAGATCCTTATTCAGCCCTGGGTAATGTTGCTGCCATCAGTGTAAGAGCATTATTCAGGCCTAGGTAGTGTTGCTGTCATTAGTGTAAGAGCCTTACTCAGCCATGGGTAATGTTCCTACCATCAGTCAAAGAGTCTTATTCAGCCCTGGGTAATGTTGCTGCCATCAGTGTCAGAGCCGTATTCAACCCTGGGTAATGATGGTGCCATCTGTGTAAGAGCCTTATTCAGCCCTGGGTAATGTTGGTGCCATCAGTGTAAGAGACTTATTCAGCACTGGATAATGATGATGCCATAAGTGTAAGAGCCTTATTCAGCCCTGGGTAATGTTGGTGCCGTCAGAGTAACAGCGTTATTCAGCCCTGGGTAATGTTGGTGCCATCATTGTAAGAGACTTATTCAGCCCTGGGTAATGTTGGTGCCATCAGTGTAAGAGACTTATTCAGCCGTGGGTAATGTTGCTACCATCAGTCTTATACTCTTATTTAGCCCCTGGGTAATGTTCCTGCCATTAGCGTAAGAGCCTCTTTCATTTCTCGGTAATGCTGCTGCCATCAGTGTGAGATCCTTATTCATCTCCGGATAATGTTGGTGCCATCAGTTTATGAGCCTTATTCAGCCCTGGGTAATGTTGCTGCCTTCACTTTAAGGGCCTTATTCAGCACTAGGTAATGTTGCTGTCGTAAGTGTAAGAGCCTTTTTTAGCCCTCAGTAATGTTGCTGCTATCACTGTAAGAGCCTTTTTCAGCCCTAGTAATGTAGCTGCCATTAGTGTAAGAGCCTTATTCAGCCTCGGATAATGCTGCTGCCATCAGTGTTAGAGCCTTATACATCCCCGGTAATGTTGCTGCCATACAGATTATGAGCCTTATTCTGCAATGGGTAATGCTACTGCCATCACTGTAAAAGGCCTTATTCAGCCCTGGAAATGTTGCTGCCATCTGTTTAGGAGCCTTATTCAATCCAGGAAATGTTGGTGCCATCAGGGTAAGAACCTTATTCTGCTCTGGCTAATGTTACTGCTATTATTGTAAGAGCCTTATTCAGCCTCGGATAATGCTGCTGCCATCAGTGTTAGAGCCTTATACATCCCCGGGTAATGTTGCTGCCATACAGTTTATGAGCCTTATTCAGCAATGGGTAATGCTACTGCCATCACTGTAAAGGCCTTATTCAGCCCTGGGAAATGTTGCTGCCATCTGTTTAGGAGCCTTATTCAATCCTGGGAAATGTTGGTGCCATCAGGGTAAGAGCCTTATACTGCTCTGGCTAATGTTGCTGCCATCAGTGTAAGAGCCTTATTCATCCCCGGGTAATGTTGCTGCCATCAGATTATGAGCCATATTCAACCCTGGGTAATGTTGGTGCCATGAGGTAAAACCTTGTTCTGCTTCGACTAATGTTGCTGCCATCAGTGTAAGATCCGTATTCAGCCCTGGGTAATGTTAAGGTGCCATCAGTGTAAGTGCCTTATTCAGCCCTGGGTAATGATGGTGCCATCTGTTACAAACCTTATTCAGCCCTGGGCAATGTTGGTGCCATCAGTGTAAGAGACTTATTCAGCACTGGATAATGTTGATGCCATAAGTGGAAACCTTATACAGCCCTGGGTAATGTTGATGCCGTCAGAGTAACAGCGTTATTCAGCCCTGGGTAATATTGGTGCCATCATTGTAGAAGACTTATTCAGCCCTGGGTAATGTTGGTGCCATCAGTGTAAGAGACTTATTCAGCGTGGGTAATGTTGCTACCATCAGTATAAGATCCTTATTGAGTCCTGGGCAATGTTGGTGCCATCAGTGTAACAGCCTTATTTAGCCCTGGATAATGTTGCTGCCATCAGTGTAAGAGACTTGTTCAGCACTGGATAATGTTGATGCCATCAGGTGTAAGAGCCTTACTCAGCTCTGGGTAATGTTCCTGCCATCAGTGTAAGAGCAATATTCTGCCCTACGTAATGTTGCTGTCATCCCAGTAATATATTCTGCCATGGTAATATTCTATCATCAGTCAAAGAGCCTAATTCAGCCCTTGGCAATGTACTCACCATCACTGTATAGTCTTATTCAGCCACTGGTAATATTTAGCTACCATCAGTGTAAGAGCCTTATTCATCAAATAAATATTGCTGCCATCGGTTTTTGAGCCTTATTCAGCCCAGAGTAATGCTGCTGCCTTCACTGTAAGGGCATTTATTCAGCCCTAGGTAATGTTGCTGTCGTCGAGTAAGATCCTTTTCAGCCCTGAGTAATGTTGCTGCCATCACTGTAAGAGCCTTATTCAGCCCTTAGCAATGTTGCTGCCATTAGTGTAAGAGCCTTATTCAGCCATGGATAATGTTGCTTGCCATCACTGTAAGAGTCTTATTGAGAATCAGGTAATGCTGCTGCCATCAGTGTAGAGTCTTATTAAACTCCAGAATAATGTGCTGCCATCAGTTTAAGAGCCTTATTCAACCCTGGGTAATGTTGAGTTATCAGTGTCAGAGCCTTATTCTGCCCCAGCTAATGTTGAGGCCATCAGTGCAGAGCCTTATTCAGCTCTCGGTAATGTTGCTGCCATCAGTTAAGGAGCCTTATTCAGCCCTGCGTAATGTGGTGCCTTCACTGTCAAAGCCTATTCAACTCCAGGTAATGATGCTTGCCATCAGTTTAAAGCCTTATTCTGCACTGGGTAATGTTGCTGCAATCAGTGTAGAGACACATATTCAGCCCTGGGTATTGATGGTGCCATCAGTGTAGAGCTTATACAGCCCTGGGTAATGTTGGTGCCATCAGTGTAAGAACCCTTATTCTGCCTTGGACAATGTTGCTGCCATCAGGGATGATCTGTATTCAGCCCTGGGTAATATTGCTGCCATCAGAGTATGATCTTTATTCAGCCTTCGGTCAATGTTGCTGCCATCAGTGTATGATCTTTTATTCAGCCTTGGTAATGTTGCTCCCCATCACTGGTTAGAGCCTTATTCAGCCTTGGCTAATGTTGCTGCCATAAGTGTAAAAACTTTATTCAACCCTGGGTAATGTTGCTGCCATCACAGTGAGCCTCTTTCAGCCTCGGGTAATGCTGCTGCCATCAGTGTAAGAGCCTTATACATACCCAGGTAATGATTGCCGCAGCAGATTATGAGCCTTATTCAGCATTGGGTAATGCTGCTGCCATCACTGTAAGGGCCTTATTCAGCCCTGGGTAATGTTGCTTCCATCAGTTTAGGAGCCTTATTCAGCCCTGGGTAATGTTGCTGCCATCAGTGTCAGAGCCTTATTAGACTCCGGATAATGTTGCTGCCATCAGTTTAAGAGCCTTATTCAACCCTGAGTAATGTTGGTGCCATCAGGGTAAGATCCTTATTCAGCCCTGGGTAATGTTGCTGCCATCAGTGTAAGTGCCTTATTCAGCCCTGGGTAATGATGGTGCCATCTGTGTAAGAGCCTTATTCAGCCCTGGATAATGTTGATGCCATCAGTGTAAGAGCCTTATTCAGCCCTGGGTAATGTTGGTGCCGTCAGAGTAACAGCGTTATTCAGCCCTGGGTAATGTTGGTGCCATCATTGTAAGAGACTTATTCAGCCCTGGGTAATGTTGGTGCCATCAGTGTAAGAGACTTATTCAGCCGTGGGTAATGTTGCTACCATCAGTATAAGATCCTTATTCAGTCCTGGGTAATGTTGGTGCCATCAGTGTAACAGCCTTATTTAGCCCTGGATAATGTTGCTGCCATCAGTGTAAGAGACTTGTTCAGCACTGGATAATGTTGATGCCATCAGTGTAAGAGCCTTATTCGGCTCTGGCAATGTTCCTGCCATCAGTGTAAGAGCAATATTCTGCCCTACGTAATGTTGCTGTCATCCTGTAAAGCCATATTCTGCCATGGGTAATGTTCCTATCATCAGTCAAAGAGCCTAATTCAGCCCTTGGCTTGATATTGCTGCCATCACTACAGAAAGTCTTATTCAGCCACTGGTAATGTTGCTTCCATCAGTGTAAGAGCCTTATTCATCAATGCGTAATGTTGCTGCCATCAGTTTTTGAGCCTTATTCAGCCCTGGGTAATGTTGCTGCCTTCACTGTAAGGGCATTATTCAGCCCTAGGTAATGTTGCTGTCGTCAGAGTAAGATCCTTTTCAGCCCTGAGTAATGTTGCTGCCATCACTGTAAGAGCCTTATTCAGCCCTAGCTAATGTTGCTGCCATTAGTGTAAGAACCTTATTCAGCCACTGGATAATGTTGCTGCCATCACTGTAAGAGCCTTATTGAGAATCAGGTAATGCTGCTGCCATCAGTGTAAGAGTCTTATTAAACTCCAGATAATGTTGCTGCCATCAGTTTAAGAGCCTTATTCAACCCTGGGTAATGTTGGTGTTATCAGTGTCAGAGCCTTATTCTGCCCCAGCTAATGTTGCGGCCATCAGTGTAAGAGCCTTATTCAGCCTCGGGTAATGTTGCTGCCATCAGTTAAGGAGCCTTATTCAGCCCTGCGTAATGTGGTGCCTTCACTGTCAGAGCCTTATTCAACTCCAGGTAATGATGCTGCCATCAGTTTAAAAGCCTTATTCTGCACTGGGTAATGTTGCTGCAATCAGTGTAAGAGACATATTCAGCCCTGGGTATTGATGGTGCCATCAGTGTAAGAGCTTATACAGCCCTGGGTAATGTTGGTGCCATCAGTGTAAGACCCTTATTCTGCCTTGGTAATGTTGCTGCCATCAGGGATGATCTGTATTCAGCCCTGGGTAATGTTGGTGCCATCAGTGTAAGACTTTATTCAGCCTTGGTAATGTTGCTGCCATCAGGTGATGATCTGTATTCAGCCCTGGGTAATGTTGCTGCCATCACTGTATGATCTTTATTCAGCCTTGTAATGTTGCTGCCATCAGTGTATGATCTTTATTCAGCCTTGGGTAATGTTGCTCCCATCACTGTTAGAGCCTTATTCAGCCTTGGCTAATGTTGCTGCCATCAGTGTAAGAGCCTTATACATACCCAGGTAATGTTGCTGCCATCAGATTATGAGCCTTATTCAGCATTGGGTAATGCTGCTGCCATCACTGTAAGGGCCTTATTCAGCCCTGGGTAATGTTGCTTCCATCAGTTTAGGAGCCTTATTCAGCCCTGGGTAATGTTGCTGCCATCAGTGTCAGAGCCTTATTAGACTCCGGATAATGTTGCTGCCATCAGTTTAAGAGCCTTATTCAACCCTGAGTAATGTTGGTGCCATCAGGGTAAGATCCTTATTCAGCCCTGGGTAATTTTGGTGCCATCAGTGTAAGTGCCTTACTCGGCCCTGGGTAATGTTGGTGCCATCAGTGTAAGAGCCTTTTTCAGCCCTGGGTAATGTTGCTGCCATCAGTGTAAGTGCCTTATTCAGCCCTGGGTAATGATGGTGTCATCTGTGTAAGAGCCTTATTCAGCCCTGGATAATGTTGATGCCATCAGTGTAAGAGCCTTATTTAGCCCTGGGTAATGTTGGTGCCGTCAGAGTAACAGCGTTATTCAGCCCTGGGTAATGTTGGTGCCATCATTGTAAGAGACTTATTCAGCCCTGGGTAATGTTGGTGCCATCAGTGTAAGAGACTTATTCAGCCGTGGGTAATGTTGCTACCATCAGTATAAGATCCTTATTCAGTCCTGGGTAATGTTGGTGCCATCAGTGTAACAGCCTTATTTAGCCCTGGATAATGTTGCTGCCATCAGTGTAAGAGACTTGTTCAGCACTGGATAATGTTGATGCCATCAGTGTAAGAGCCTTATTCAGCTCTGGGTAATGTTCCTGCCATCAGTGTAAGAGCATTACTCAGCCCTACGTAATGCTGCTGTCATCCCTGTAAAAGCCTTATTCTGCCATGGGTAATGTTCCTACCATCAGTCAAAGAGCCTAATTCAGCCCTTGGCAATGTTGCTGCCATCACTGTATGAGTCTTATTCAGCCCTGGGTAATGTTGCTGCCATCAGTCTTATACTCTTATTGAGCCCTGAATAATGTTGCTGCCATTAGTGCAAGAGCCTCTTTCATTTCTCGGTAATGTTGCTGCCATCAGTGTAAGAGCCTCTTTCATTTCATAGAAATGTTGCTGCTGTCAGTGTAAGAGCCCTCACTGAGCCCTAGGCAATGTTGCTGCCATCCGTGTAATAGCCTTATTCAGCCCTGGGTAATGTTGCTGCCATCAGTGTAAGAGCCTTATTCTGCCCTGGGTAAGTTTCCTGCCATCAGTGTAAGAGCCTTATTCTGCCCTGGGTAAGTTTCCTGCCATCAGTGTAAGAGCCTTATTCAGCACTGGGTAACGCTGCTGCCATAACTGTAAGGGCCCTGGGTAATGCTGCTGCCATCAGTTTAAGAGCCTTATTCTGCCCTGGGTAGGGTTGCGGCCAACAGTGTAAGAGCCTTATTCAGCACTGGGGAGTGTTGCAGCCATCCCTGTAAGAGTCTTATTCAGCCTGGGTAACGTTACTGCCATCAGTGTAATAACTTTATGCGGGCCGGGGTAAAGTTGCTGCCATCAGTTTAAGAGCCTTTTTCTGCACTGGTTGTTGTTGCTGTCAACAGTGTAAGAGCCTTATTCAGCCCTGGGTGATGTTGCTGCCATCAGTGTAAGAGCCTTAATCAGCCTCGGGTAATGCTGCTGCCATCAGTGTAAGTGCCTTATATCAGCCACTGGTAATGTTGCTTCCATCAGTGTAAGAGCCTTATTCATCAATGGGTAATGTTGCTGCCATCAGTTTTAAGCCTTATTCAGCCCTGGGTAATGTTGCTGCCTTCACTGTAAGGGCATTATACAGCCCTAGGTAATGTTGCTGTCGTCAGAGTAAGATCCTTTCTCAGCCCTGAGTAATGTTGCTGCCATCACTGTAAGAGCCTTATTCGGCCCTAGTAATGTTGCTGCCATTAGTGTAAGAGCCTTATTCAGCCATGGATAATGTTGCTGCCATCACTATAAGAGCCTTATTGAGAATCGGGTAATGCAGCTGCCATCAGTGTAAGAGTCTTATTAAACTCCAGATAATGTTGCTGCCATCAGTTTAAGAGCCTTATTCAACCCTGGGTAATGTTGGTGTTATCAGTGTCAGAGCCTTATTCTGCCCCAGCTAATGTTGCGGGCCATCAGTGTAAGAGCCTTATTCAGCCTCGGGTAATGTTGCTGCCATCAGTTAAGGAGCCTTATTCAGCCTGCGTAATGTGGTGCCTTCACTGTCAGAGCCTTATTCAACTCCAGGTAATGTTGCTGCCATCAGTTTAAAAGCCTTATTCTGCACTGGGTAATGTTGCTGCAATCAGTGTAAGAGACATATTCAGCCCTAGGTATTGTTGGTGCAATCAGTGTAAGAGCTTATACAGCCCTGGGTAATGTTGGTGCCATCAGTGTAAGACCCTTATTCTGCCCCGGCTAATGTTGCTGCCAACAGGTATGATCTTTAATCAGCCCTGGGTAATGTTGGTGCCATCAGTGTATGATCTTTATTCAGCCTTCGGTAATGTTGCTGCCATCAGTGTATGATCTTTATTCAGCCTTGGGTAATGTTGCTCCCATCACTGTTAGAGCCTTATTCAGCTTTGGCTAATGTTGCTGCCATCACTGTAAGAGCCTTAGTCAGCCCTGGGTAATGTTGCTGCAATCAGATTATGAGCCCTATTCAGCACTGGGTAATGTTGCTGCATCACTGTAAGGGCCTTAGTCAGCCCTGGGTAATGTTGCTGCCATCAGTTTAGGAGCCTTATTCAGCCCGGGTAATGTTGCGCCATCAGTGTCAGAGCCCTATTAAACTCTGGATAATATTTCTTGCATCAGTTTAAGAGCCTTATTCAACCCTGAGTAATGTTGGTGCCATCAGGGTAAGATCCTTATTCAGCCCTGGGTAATTTTGTGCCATCAGTGTAAGTGCCTTACTCGTCCCTGGGCAATGTTGGTGCCATCAGTGTAAGAGCCTTTTTCAGCCCTGGGTAATGTTGCTGCCATCAGTGTAAGAGCCTTATTCAGCCCTGGCAATGTTGGTGCCATCAGTGTAAGAGCCTTATTCAGCCCTGGTAATGTTGGTGCTATCAGTGTCAGAGCCTTAATCTGCCCTGGCTAATGTTTGCTGCCATCAGTATAAAATCCTTAATCAGCCCTGGGTAATGTTGGTGCCATCAGTGTAACAGCCTTATTCAGCCCTGGGTAATGTTGGCAATCAGAGTAAGAGACTTATTCTGCACTGGATAAAGTTGATGCCATCAGTGTAAGAGCCTTATTCAGCCCTGGGTAATGTAGGTGCCATCAGTGTAACCACCTTATTCAGACCTGGGTAATGTTGGTTCCATCAGTGTAAGAGACTTATTCAGCCTGGGCAATGTTGGTGCCATCAGTGTAAGAGACTGATTCAGCCATGGGTAATGTTTCTGCCATCAGTGTAAGATCCTTATTCAGCCCTGGGTAATGTTGGTGCCATCAGTGTAACAGCTTTATTCAGCCCTGGGTAATGTTGGTGCCATCAGTGTAAGAGACTTATTCAGCCTTGAGTAATGTTGCGGCCATCAGTATAAGATCCTTATTCAGTCATGGGTAGTGTTTGTGCCGTCAGTGTAGCAGCCTTTTTCAGCCCTGGGTAATGTTGCTGCCATCAGTGTAAGAGACTTATTCAGCACTGGATAATGTTGATTCCGTCAGTGTAAGAACCTTATTCAGCTCTGGGTAATGTTCCTGCCATCTGTGTAAGAGCATTATTCAGCCCTAGGTAATGCTGCTGTCATCCATTTAAGAGCCTTATTCAGCCATGGGTAATGTTCCTACCATCTGTCAAAGAGCCTTATTCAGCCCTTGGTAATGTTGCTGACATCACTATAAGAGTCTTATTCAGCCCTGGGTAATGTTGCTGCCATCAGTCTTATAGTCTTATTCAGCCCTGGGTAATGTTGCTGCCATTAGTGTAAGACCCTCTTTCATTTCTCGGTAATGATGCTGCCATAAGTGTAAGAGCCTCTTTCATTTCTCGGTAATGTTGCTGCCGTCAGTGTAAGAGCCTCACTGAGCCCTGGGTAATGTTGCTGCCGTCAGTGTAGGAGCCTAATTATGTCCTGGGTAAGTTTTCTGCCATCAGTTTAAGAGCCTTATTCTGCCCGGGTAAGGTTTGGCCATCAGTGTAAGGCCTTATTCAGCCCGGGTAATGCTGCTGCCATCAGTGTAAGAGCCTTATTCAGCACTGGGGAATGTTCTGCCATCAGTGTAAGAGCCTTATTCAGCCTGGGTAACGTTGCAGCCATCAGTATAAGAAGTTTATGCGGCCGGGTAAAGTTGCTGCCATCACTTTAGAAGCCTTATTCAGCCCTGGGTGATGTTGCTGCCATCAGTGTAAGAGCCTTAATCAGCCACGGGTAATGTTCCTTCCGTCAGTGTAAGAGCCTTATTCATCTCCGGTAATGTTGCTGCCATCAGTTTATGACCCTTATTCAGCCCTTGGTAACGCATTCTTTCACTGTAAGGGCCTTATTCAGCCCTCGTGAATCTTGCTGCCATTAGTGTAAGAGCCTTATTCAGCCATGGGTAATGTTGCTGCCATCACTGTAGAGCCTTATTCAGCCCGGGTAATGCTGCTTACATCAGTGTGAGAGCCTTATACATCCCGGTAATGTTGCTGCCATCAGATTATGAGCCTTATTCAGCACTGGGTAATGCTGCTGCCATCACTGTAATTTCCTTATTCAGCCCTGGGTATGTTTCATGCCATCAGATTAAGAGCCCTATTCTGCCCCGGGTAATGCTGCGGCCATCAGTGTAAGAGCCTTATTCAGCACCTGGGAGTGTTGCTGCCATCAGTGTAAGAGCCTTATTCAGCCTGGGTAATGCTGCTGCCATCAGTGTAACAGCCTTATGCTTCCCCGGGTAATGTTGCAGCCATAAGATTAAGAGCCTTCTTCTGCCCTGGGTAATGTTGCTGCCATCAGTTTAAGAGCCTTATTCAGCACTGGGGAGTGCTGCTGTCATGAGTGTAAGAGCCTTATTCAGCCTGGGTAACTTTGCAGCCATCAGTGTAATAACTTAATGCGGGCCCGGGTAAATTTGCTGCCATCAGTTTAAGAGCCTTTTTCTGCACTGGTTATTGTTGCTGCCATCAGTGTAAGAGCATTAATCAGCCTTGGGTAATGCTGCTGCAATCAGTGTAAGAGCCTTATATCAACCACGGGTAATGTTGCTTCCATCAGTGTAAGAGCCTTATTCATCTCCGGTTAATGTTGCTGCCATCAGTTCATGAGCCTTTTTCAGCTCTGGGTAATGTTGCTGCCTTCTCTGTAAGCGCATTATTCAGCCCTAGGTAATGTTGCTGTCGTCAGAGTAAGAGCCTTTTTCAGCCCTGAGTAATGTTGCCATCACTGTAAGAGTCTTATTCAGCCCTAGTAATGTTGCTGCCATTAGTGTAAGAGCCTTATTCAGCCACGGGTAATGTTGCTGCCATCACTGTAAGAGCCTTATTAAACTCCAGATAATGCTGCTGCCATCAGTTTAAGAGTCTTATTCGGCCCTGGGTAATTTTGATGCCATCAGTGTAAGAGCCTTATTCAGCCCTGGGAAATTTTACTGCCATTAGCGTAAGGTCCTTATTCACTCCTGGGTTATGTTGCTGCCATCCTTTAAGGAGCCTTATTCAGCCCAACGTAATGTGGTGCCATCACTGCCAGAGCCTTATTCAACTCCAGGTAATGTTGCTGCCATTAGTTTAAAAGCCTTATTCTGCATTGGGTAATGTTGCTGCCACCAGTGTAAGAGACATATTCAGCCCTGGGTAATGTTGGTGCCATCAGTGTAAGAGCCTTATACAGCCCTGGGTAATGTTGGTGCAATCAGTGTAAGACCCATATTCTGCCCCGGCTAATGTTGCTGTCATCAGTGTATGATCTTTATTCAGCCCTGGGTAATGTTGGTGCAAACAGTGTAAGAGCATTATTCAGCCTTGGGTAATATTGGTCCCATCACTGTAAGAGCCTTATTCAGCCCTGGGTAATGTTGCTGCCATTACTGTAAGAGCCTTATTCATCCCTGGGTAAAGTTGCTGCCATCACTGTAATACCCTTATTCAGCCTCGGGTAATGCTGCTGCCAACAGTGTAAGAGCCTTATTCATCCCCGGGTAATGTTGCTGCCATCAGATTATAAGCCTTATTCAGCACTGAGTACTGCTGCTGCAATCACAGTATGGGCCTTATTCAGCCCTGGGTAATGTTGCTGCAATCAGTTTAGGAGCCTTATTCGTCCCAGGGTTATGTTGCTGCCATCAGTGTCACAGCCTTATTAAACTCTGGATAATAGTGCGCCATCAGTTTAAGACCTTATTCAACCCTGGGTAATGTTGGTGTCATCAGGGTAAGATCCTTATTCAGCCCTGGGTAATGTTGGTGCCATCAGAGTAAGTGCCTTACTCGGCCCTGGGTAATGTTGGTGCCATCACTGTAAGAGCCTTATTCAGCCCTGGGTAATGTTGCTGCCATCAGTGTAAGAGCCTTATTCAGCCCTGAGAAATGTTGGTGCCATCAGTGTAAGAGCCTTATTCAACCCTGGGTAATGTTGGTGCCGTCAGTGTAACAGCCTTATTCAGCCCTGAGTAATGTTGCTGCCATCAGTGTAAGAGACTTATTCAGCACTGGATAATGTTGATGACATCAGTGTAAGAGACTTATTCAGCTCTGGGTAATGTTGCTGCCATTAGTGTAAGAGCCTCTTTCATTTCTCGGTAATGATGCTGCCATAAGTGTAAGAGCCTCTTTCATTTCTCGGTAATGTTGCTGCCGTCAGTGTAAGAGCCTCACTGAGCCCTGGGTAATGTTGCTGCCGTCAGTGTAGGAGCCTAATTATGTCCTGGGTAAGTTTTCTGCCATCAGTTTAAGAGCCTTATTCTGCCCCGGGTAAGGTTGCGGCCATCAGTGTAAGGCCTTATTCAGCCCCGGGTAATGCTGCTGCCATCAGTGTAAGAGCCTTATACATCCCCGGGGTAATGTTGCTGCCATCAGATTATGAGCCTTATTCAGCACTGGGTAATGCTGCTGCCATCACTGTAATTTCCTTATTCAGCCCTGGGTATGTTTCATGCCATCAGATTAAGAGCCCTATTCTGCCCGGGTAATGCGCGCCATCAGTGTAAGAGCCTTATTCAGCACCTGAGAGTGTTGCTGCCATCAGTGTAAGAGCCTTATTCAGCACTGGGGAATGTTGCTGCCATCAGTGTAAGAGCCTTATTCAGCCTGGGTAACGCTTGCAGCCATCAGTATAAGAAGTTTATGCGGGCCGGGTAAAGTTGCTGCCATCACTTTAAGAGCCTTATTCAGCCCTGGGATGTTGCTGCCATCAGTGTAAGAGCCTTAATCAGCCACGGGTAATGTTCTTCCGTCAGTGTAAGAGCCTTATTCATCTCCGGGTAATGTTGCTGCCATCAGTTTATGACCCTTATTCAGCCCTTGGTAACGTTGCTCCCTTCACTGTAAGGGCCTTATTCAGCCCTCGTAATCTTGCTGCCATTAGTGTAAGAGCCTTATTCAGCCATGGGTAATGTTGCTGCCATCACTGTAAGAGCCTTATTCAGCCCCGGGTAATGCTGCTGCCATCAGTGTAAGAGCCTTATACATCCCCGGGTAATGTTGCTGCCATCAGATTATGAGCCTTATTCAGCACTGGGTAATGCTGCTGCCATCACTGTAATTTCCTTATTCAGCCCTGGGTATGTTTCATGCCATCAGATTAAGAGCCCTATTCTGCCCCGGGTAATGCTGCGGCCATCAGTGTAAGAGCCTTATTCAGCACCTGGGAGTGTTGCTGCCATCAGTGTAAGAGCCTTATTCAGCCTGGGTAATGCTGCTGCCATCAGTGTAACAGCCTTATGCTTCCCGGGTAATGTTGCAGCCATAAGATTAAGAGCTTCTTCTGCCCTGGGTAATGTTGCTGCCATCAGTTTAAGAGCCTTATTCAGCACTGAGTGCTGCTGTCATGAGTGTAAGAGCCTTATTCAGCCTGGGTAACTTTGCAGCCATCAGTGTAATAACTTAATGCGGGCCCGGGTAAATTTGCTGCCATCAGTTTAAGAGCCTTTTTCTGCACTGGTTATTGTTGCTGCCATCAGTGTAAGAGCATTATTCAGCCTTGGGTAATGCTGCTGCAATCAGTGTAAGAGCCTTATATCAACCACGGGTAATGTTGCTTCCATCAGTGTAAGAGCCTTATTCATCTCCGGGTAATGTTGCTGCCATCAGTTCATGAGCCTTTTTCAGCTCTGGGTAATGTTGCTGCCTTCTCTGTAAGCGCATTATTCAGCCCTAGGTAGTGTTGCTGTCGTCAGAGTAAGAGCCTTTTCAGCCCTGAGTAATGTTGCCATCACTGTAAGAGTCTTATTCAGCCCTAGTAATGTTGCTGCCATTAGTGTAAGAGCCCTTATTCAGCCACGGGTAATGTTGCTGCCATCACTGTAAGAGCCTTATTAAACTCCAGATAATGTTGCTGCCATCAGTTTAAGAGTCTTATTCGGCCCTGGGTAATTTTGATGCCATCAGTGTAAGAGCCTTATTCAGCCCTGGGAAATTTTACTGCCATTAGCGTAAGGTCCTTATTCACTCCTGGGTTATGTTGCTGCCATCCTTTAAGAAGCCTTATTCAGCCCAACGTAATGTGGTGCCATCACTGCCAGAGCCTTATTCAACTCCAGGTAATGTTGCTGCCATTAGTTTAAAAGCCTTATTCTGCACTGGGTAATGTTGCTGCCACCAGTGTAAGAGACATATTCAGCCCTGGGTAATGTTGGTACCATCAGTGTAAGAGCCTTATACAGCCCTGGGTAATGTTGGTGCAATCAGTGTAAGACCCATATTCTGCCCCGGCTAATGTTGCTGTCATCAGTGTATGATCTTTATTCAGCCCTGGGTAATGTTGGTGCAAACAGTGTAAGAGCATTATTCAGCCTTGGGTAATATTGGTCCCATCACTGTAAGAGCCTTATTCAGCCCTGGGTAATGTTGCTGCCATTACTGTAAGAGCCTTATTCATCCCTGGGTAAAGTTGCTGCCATCACTGTAATACCCTTATTCAGCCTCGGGTAATGCTGCTGCCAACAGTGTAAGAGCCTTATACATCCCCGGGTAATGTTGCTGCCATCAGATTATAAGCCTTATTCAGCACTGAGTACTGCTGCTGCAATCACAGTATGGGCCTTATTCAGCCCTGGGTAATGTTGCTGCAATCAGTTTAGGAGCCTTATTCGTCCCAGGGTTATGTTGCTGCCATCAGTGTCACAGCCTTATTAAACTCTGGATAATAGTGCTGCCATCAGTTTAAGAGCCTTATTCAACCCTGGGTAATGTTGGTGCCATCAGGGTAAGATCCTTATTCAGCCCTGGGTAATGTTGGTGCCATCAGAGTAAGTGCCTTACTCGGCCCTGGGTAATGTTGGTGCCATCACTGTAAGAGCCTTATTCAGCCCTGGGTAATGTTGCTGCCATCAGTGTAAGAGCCTTATTCAGCCCTGAGAAATGTTGGTGCCATCAGTGTAAGAGCCTTATTCAGCCCTGGGTAATGTTGGTGCCATCAGTGTAAGAGCCTTATTCATCACTCGGTAATGTTGCAGGCATCAGTGGAAGTGCCTTATTCAGCCCTTGATAATGCTGGTGCTATCAGTGTCAGAGCCTTACTCTGTCCTGGCTAATGTTGCTGCCATCAGTGTAGGATCCTTATTCAGCACTGGGTAATGCTGGTGCCATCAGTGTAAGAGCCCTATTCAGCTCTGGGTAATGTTGCTGCCATCACTGTAACAGCCTTATTCAGCCCACGGTAATATTGGTGCCATCAGTGTAAGAGACTTATTCTGCCCTGAGTAAGGTTGGTGCCATCAGTGTAAGAGACTTATTCAGCCGTGGGTAATGTTGCTGCCATCAGAATAAGATCCTTAATTAGCCCTGGGTAATGTTGGTGCCATCAGTGTAACACCCGTATTCAGCCCTGGGTAATGTTGCTGCCATCAGTGTAAGAGACTTATTCAGCACTGGATAATGTTGATGCCATCAGTGTAAGAGCCTTATTCAGCCCTGGGTAATGTAGGTGCCATCATCTGTAAGGGCCTTATTCAACCGTGGGTAATATTGGTGCCATCAGGGTAAGAGCCTTATTCAACCCTGGGTAATGTTGCTGCCATCAGTGTAAGAGCCTTATTCATCACTCGGTAATGTTGCAGGCATCAGTGGAAGAGGCTTATTCAGCCCTTGATAATGTTGGTGCTATCAGTGTCAGAGCCTTACTCTGCCCTGGCTAATGTTGCTGCCATCAGTGTAAGATCCTTATTCAGCCCTGGGTAATGTTGGTGCCATCAGTGTAAAGACTTATTCAGCACTGGATAATGTTGATGCCATCAGTGTAACAGCATTATTCATCCCTGGGTAATGTTGGTGCCATCATTGTAAGAGACTTAATCAGCCCTGGGTAATGTTGGTGCCATCAGTGTAAGAGACTTTTCAGCCGTGGGTAATGTTGCTGCCATCAGTATAAGATCCTTATTCAATCCTGGGTAATGTTGATACCATCAGTGTAACAACCTTATTCAGCCCTGGGTCATGTTGCTCCCAACAGTGTAAGAGACTTATTCAGCACTGGATAATGTTGATACCTTCAGTGTAAGAGCCTTATTCAGCTCTGGGTAATGTTCCTGCCATCAGTGTAAGAGCCTCACTGAGCCCAAGGTAATGTTGCTGCCATCAGTGTAAGAGCCTTATTCAGCCCTGTGTAAGTTTCCTGCCATCAGTTTAAGAACCTTATTCTGCCCCGGGTAAGGCTGCGGCCATGACTGTAAGAGCCTTATTCAGCTCTGGGGAGTGTTGCTGCCTTCAATGTATGAGCCTTATTCAGCCTGGGTAATGCTGCTGCCATCACTCTAAGGATCCTGGGTAATGTTGCTGCCATCAGTTTAAGAGCCTTATTCTGCCCTGGGTAGGGTTGCGGCCATCAGTGTAAGAGCCTTATTCAGCCTGGGTAGCGTTACAGCCATCAGTGTAATAACTTTATGCGGGCCCAGGTGAAGTTGCTGCCATCAGTTTAAGAGCCTTTTTCTGCACTGGTTATTGTTGCTGCCATCAGTGTAAGAGCCTTATTCAGGCCTCGGTGATGTTGCTGCAATCAGTGTAAGAGCCTTAATCAGCCTCGGGTAATGCTGCTGCCATCAGTGTAAGAGCCTTTTATCAGCCACGGGTAATGTTGCTTCCATCAGTGTAAGAGCCTTATTCATCTCCGTTTAATGTTGCTGCCATCAGTTTATGAGCCTTTTTCAGCCATGGGTATTGTTACTGCCTTCACTGTAATGGCCTTATTCAGCCCCGGGTAATGTTGCTGCCCTCAGTGTCAGAGTCTTATTAAACTCTGGATAATATTGCTGCCATCAGTTTAAGAGTCTTATTCAACCCTAGGTAATGTAGGTGCCATCAGGGTAGAGCCTTATTCAGCCCTGGTTAATGTTACTGCCATCAGATTATGAGCCTTATTCAGCACTGGGTAATGCTGCTGCATCACTGTAAGTCTATTATTCAACCCTGGGTAATGTTGGTGCCATCAGGGTAGATCCTTATTCAGCCCTGGTAATGTTGGTGCCATCAGTGTAACTGCCTTACTCGGCCCTGGGTAATGTTGGTGCCATCAGTGTAAGAGCCTTATTCATCACTCAGTAATGTTGCAGGCATCAGTGTAAGAGACTTATTCAGCCCTGAGTAATGTTGGTGCAATCAGTGTAAGAGCCTTATTCAGCCCTGGGTAATGTTGGTGCCATCAGTGTAAGAGACTTATTCAGCACTGGATAATGTTGATGCCATCAGTGTAAGAGCCTTATTCATCACTCAGTAATGTTGCAGGCATCAGTGTAAGAGACTTATTCAGCCCTGGGTGATGTAGGTGCCATCAGTGTAACCGCCTTATTCAGACCTGGGTAGGGTTGGTTCCATCAGTGTAAGAGACTTATTCAGCCTGGGCAATGTTCGTGCCATCAGTGTAAGAGACTGATTCAGAAATGGGGAATATTGCTGCCATCAGGGTAAGATCCTTATTTAGCCCTGAATAATGTTGGTGCCATCAGTGTAACAGCCTTATTCAGCCCTGGGTAATGTTGGTGCCATCAGTGTAAGAGACTTATTCAGCCTTGAGTAATGTTGCTGCCTTCTAGTATAAGATCCTTATTCAGTCCTGGGTAATGTATGAGCCATCAGTGCAGCAGCCTTATTCAGCCCTGGGTAATGTTGCTGCCATCAGTGTAAGAGACTTATTCAGCACTGGATAATGTTGATGCCATCAGTGTAAGAACCTTATTCAGCTCTGGGTAATGTTCCTACCATCAGTCAAAGAGCCTTATTCAGCCCTTGGTAATGTTGCTGCCATCACTGTAAGAGTCTTATTCAGCCCTGGGTAATGTTGCTGCCATTAGTGTAAGAGCCTCTTTCATTTCTCAGTAATAATGCTGCCATCAGTATGAGAGCCTCTTTCATTTCTCGGTAATGTTGCTGCCATCAGTGTAAGAGCCTCACTGAGCCCTGGGCAATGTTTCTGCCATCAGTGTATGAGCCTTATTCAGTCCTGGGTAAGTTTCCTGCCATCAGTTTAAGAGCCTTATTCTGCCCCGGGTAAGGTTGCGGCCATCAGTGTAAGGCCTTATTCAGCCCCGGGTAATGCTGCTGCCATCAGTGTAAGAGCCTTATTCAGCACTGGGGAGTGTTGCTGCCATCAGTGTAAGAGCCTTATTCAGCCTGGGTAACGTTGCAGCCATCAGTGTAAGAACTTTATGCGGGCCTGGGTAAAGTTGCTGCCATCAGTTTAAGAGCCTTTTTCAGCCCTGAGTAATGTTGCTGCCATCACTATAAGAGCCTTATTCAGCCCTAGTAATCTTGCTGCCATTAGTGTAAGAGCCATACCTACGTAAGGAAATAGACAGGTTAGAGAAGGTTCAGAGGAGGGCAACAAAGATGGTGCATGGATTGCATCACAAGTCCTATGAAGACAGGTTGAAGGAACTGAACATGTACTCCCTGGAGGAGAGGAGGGAGAGAGGGGATATGATAGAGACATACAAGTATCTTACAGGGAGGAACAGGGTGCAGGAAAACACTATTTTTAAGCGAAAAAGATGTTCCATGACTAGAGGGCATGTGATGAAGTTGGAGGGAGGACGATTCAGAGGAAACATGAGAAAGAATTTCTTCACAGAACGGGTGGTGGACAAGTGGAACACCCTGCCAGAGGAAGTGGTGGGGGCTGAAACAATCACGGGATTTAAGAATGCATGGGATAGACATAAAGAATTCTGGAGGTCAGGGGTAAGGTGCAACAGACTTCTAGGAAAACAAACTGAACTTACAAGCTCAAATGGGCAGACTGGGTGGGCCATAGGCCTTTATCTGCCGACACTGTCTATGTATCTATGTATCTATGTATAGCCTTATTCAGCCCCGGGTAATGCTACTGCCATCAGTGTGAGAGCCTTATACATCCCTGGGTAATGTTGCTGCCATCTGATTATGAGCCTTATTCAGCACTGGGTAATGCTGCTGCTATCACTGTAATGACCTTATTCAGCCCTGGGTAAGTTTCCTGCCATCAGATTAAGAGCCTTATTCTGCCCGGGAAGGCTGCGGCCATTAGTGTAAGAGCCTTATTCAGCACTGGGAGTGTTGTTGCCATCAGTGTAAGACCTTATTCAACCACGGGTAATGTTGTTGCCATCACTGTAAGAGCCTTATTCAGCCCTGGGTAATGCTACTGCCATCAGTGTAAGAGCCTTATTCAGCCCTAGGTAATGTTGCTGCCATCAGTTTAAGAGCCTTATTCTGCCTTGGGTAAGTTGCGGCCATCAGTGTAATAACCCTAAAGCGGGTCCGGGTAAAGTTACTGCCATCAGTTTAAGAGCCTTTTCTGCACTGGTTACTGTTGCTGCCATCAGTGTAAGAGCCTTATTCAGCCCTGGGTGATGTTGCTGCCATCAGTGTAAGAGGCTTATTCATCCCTAGTAATCTTGCAGCCATTAGTGTAAGAGCCTTATTCAGCCACGGGTAATGTTGCTGCCATCACTGTAAGAGCCTTATTTAGCCTTGGGAAATGCTGCTGCCATCAGTGTAAGAGCCTTATACATCCCGAGTATTGTTGCTGCCTTTAGATTATGAGCCTTATTCAGCACTGGGTAATGCTGCTGCCATCACTGTAATGGCCTTATTCAGCCCTGGATAATGTTGCTGCCATCAGTTTAGGAGCCTTATTCAGCCTGGGTAGCGTTGCAGCCATCAGTGTAAGAACTTTATGCGGGCCCAGGTAAAGTTGCTGCCATCAGTTTAAGAGCCTTATTCTGCCCTGGTTAATATTGCTGCCATCAGTGTAAGAGCCTTATTCAGCCCTGGGTGATGTTGCTGCCATCAGTGTAAGAGCCTTAATCAGCCTCGGGTAATGTTCCTTCCATCAGTGTAAGAGCCTTATTCATCTCCGGGTAATGTTGTTACCATCAGTTTATGAGCCTTATTCAGCCCTTGGTAATGTTGCTGTCATCAGTGTAAGAGCCTTTTCAGCCCTGAGTAATGTTGCTGCCATCACTATAAGAGCCTTATTCAGCCCTAGTAATCTTGCTGCCATCAGTGTAAGAGCCTTATTCAGCCTCGGGTAATGTTGCTGCCATCACTGTAAGAGCCTTATTCAGCCCCGGTAATGCTACTGCCATCAGTGTAAAAGCCTTATACATCGCTGGGTAATGTTGCTGCCATCTGATTATGAGCCTTATTCAGCACTGGGCAATGCTGCTGCCATCACTGTAAGAGCCTTATTCAGCCCTGGGTAATGTTGCTGCCATCAGTTTAAGAGCATTATTCTGCCCTGGGTAAGGTTGCGGCCATCAGTGTAAGAGCCTTATTCAGCACTGGGGAGTGTTTCTGCCATGAGTGTAGGAGCCTTATTCAGCCTGGGTAACGTTGCAGCCATCAGTGTAATAACTTAACACGGGCCCGGGTAAAGTCACTGCCATCAGTTTAAGAGCCTTTTTCTGCACTGGTTATTGTTGCTGCCATCAGTGTAAGAGCCTTATTCAGCCCTGGGTGATGTTGCTGCCATCAGTGTAAGAGACTTATTCAGCCCTTGGTGATGTTGATGCCATCTGTGTAAGTGCTTTAATCTGCATTGTGTAATGCTGCTGCCATCAGTGTAAGAGCCATATTCATCTCCGGGTAATGTTGCTGAAATCAGTTTATGAGCCTTATTCAGCCCTGGGTAGTGTTGCTGCCTTCACTTTAAGGACCTTATTCAGTACTAGGTAATGTTACTGTCGTAAGTGTAAGAGCCTTTTTTAGCCCTGAGTAATGTTGCTGCCATCACTGTAAGAGCCTTTTTCAGCCCTAGTAATGTTTCTGCCATTAGTGTAAGAGCCTTATTCAGCCTCGGGTAATGGTGCTGCCATCAGTGTAAGAGCCTTATACATCCCCGGGTAATATTGCTGCCATCAGATTATGAGCTTTATTCAGCACTGGGTAATGCTGCTGCCATCACTGTAAGGGCCTTATTCAGCCCTGGGAAATGTTGCAGCCATCAGTTTAGGAGCCTTATTAAACCCTGGGTACTGTTGATGCCATCAGGGTAAGAGCCTTATTCTGCTCCGGCTAATGATGCTGCCATCACTGTAAGGGCCTTATTCAGCCCTGGGTAATGTTGTTGACATCAGTGTCAGAGTCTAAATAAACTCCAGGTAATGTTTCTGCCATCAGATTATGAGCCTTATTCAGCATTGAGTAATGCTACTGCCATCACTGTAAGGGCCTTATTCAGGCCTGGGTAATGTTCTGCAATTAGAGTGAGGTCCTTATTCAGTCCTGGGTAATGTTGTTGCCATCAGTGTAAGAGCCTTATTCAGCCCTGGGTAATGTTGGTGCCATCAGTGTATGATCTCTATTCCGCCCTGTGTAATGTTGGTGCCATCAGTGTAAGAGCCTTATTCAGCCCTGGGTAATGTTGCTGCCATCAGTGTAAGAGCCTTATTCAGCCCTGGGTAATGTTGCTGTCATTAGTGTAAGAACCTTATTCAGCCCACGGTAATGTTGGTGTCATCAGTGTAAGAGCCTTATTCTGCTCCGGCTAATGTTGCTGCCATCAGTGTTAGAGCCTTATTCATACCTGGGTAATGTTGCTGCCATCAGGTTATGAGACTTATTCAGCACTGGGTAATGTTGCTGCTATCTTCAGTAAGGGCCTTAATCAACTGTGGGTAATGTTGGTGCCATCAGGGTAAGAGCCTTATTCTGCTTCGGCTAATGTTGCTGCCATCAGTGTAAGATCCTTATTCAGCCGTGGGTAATGTTGGTGCCATCAGTGTAAGAGCCTTATTCATCACTCGGTAATGTTGCAGGCATCAGTGGAAGAGCCTTAATCGGCCCTTGATAATGTTGGTGCTATCAGTGTCAGGGTCTTCCTCTGCCTGGATAATGTTGCTGCCATCAGTGTAAGATCCTTATTCAGCCCTGGGTAATGTTGGTGCTGTCAGTGTAACAGCGTTATTCAGCCCTGCGTAATGTTGATGCCATCATTGTAAGAGACTTATTCAGCCCTGGGTAATGTTGGTGCCATCAGTGTAAGAGACTTATTCAGCCGGAGGTAATGTTGCTGCCATCAGTATAAGATCCTTATTCAGTCCTGGGTAATGTTGGTGCCTTCAGTGTAACAGCCTTATTCATCCCTGGGTAATGTTGCTGACATCAGTGTAAGTGCCTTATTCAGCACTGGATAATGTTGATGCCATCAGTGTAAGAGCCTTATTCAGCTCTGGGTAATGTTCCTGCCATCAGCGTAAGAGCATTATTCTACCCTAGGTAATGTTGCTGTCATACGTGTAAAAGCCTTTTTCTGCCATGGGTAATGTTCCTACCATCAGTCAAAGAGCCTAATTCAGTCCTTGATAATGTTGCTGCCATCACTGTAAATGTCTTATTCAGGCCTGGGTAATGTTGCAGCCATCAGTCTAATAGTCTTATTCAGTCCTGGGTAATGTTGCTGCCATTAGTGAAAGAGCCATATTCAGCCCTGGGTTATACTGCTGCCATTAGTTTAAGAACCTTATTCAGCCTCGGGTAATACTGTTACCATCAGTGTAAGAGCCTTATACATACCCGGGTAATGTTGCTGCCATCAGATTATGAGCCTTATTCAGCACTGGGTAATGCTGCTGACATCACTGTAAGGGCATTATTCAGCCCTGGGTAATGTTGCTGCCATCAGTTTATGAGCCTTATTCAGCTCCGGGTAATGTTGCTGCCATCAGTGTCAGAGCCTTATTCAGCCCTGTGTAACATTGGTGCCATCAGTGTAAGAGCCTTATTCAGCCTTGGGTAATGTTGGTGCCATCAGTGTAAGAGCCTTATTCAGCCCTGGGTAATGTTGGTGCTATCAGTGTAAGAGCCTTAATCTGCCCTGGCTAATGTTTGCTGCCATCAGTATAAAATCCTTAATCAGCCCAGGGTAATGTTGGTGCCATCAGTGTAACAGCCTTATTCAACCCTGTGTAATGTTGCTGCAATTAGAGTAAGAGACTTATTCAGCACTGGATAAAGTTGATGCCATCAGTGTAAGAGCCTTATTCAGCCCTGGGTAATGTAGGTGCCATCAGTGTAACCGCCTTATTCAGACCTGGGCAATGTTGGTTCCATCAGTGTAAGAGACTTATTCAGCCTGGGCAATGTTGGTGCCATCAGTGTAAGAGACTGATTCAGCCATGGGTAATGTTTCTGCCATCAGTGTAAGATCCTTATTCATCCCTGGGTAATGTTGTTGCCATCAGTGTAACAGCCTAATTCAGCCCTGGGTAATGTTGGTGCCATCAGTGTAAGAGACTTATTCAGCCTTGAGTAATGTTGCGGCCATCTGTATAAGAGCATTATTCAGCCCTTGGTAATGTTGCTGTCATCCGTGTAAGAGCCTTATTCAGCCCTGGGTAATGTTGCTGCCATCAGTCTTATAGTCTTATTCAGCCCTGGGTAATGTTGCTGCCATTAGTGTAAGAGCCTCTTTCATTTCTCGGTAATGATGCTGCCATAAGTGTAAGAGCTTCTTTCATTTCTCGGTAATGTTGCTGCCGTCAGTGTAAGAGCCTCACTGAGCCCTGGGTAATGTTGCTGCCATCAGTGTATGAGCATAATTATGTCCTGTGTAAGTTTCCTGCCATCAGTTTAAGAGCCTTATTCTGCCCCGGGTAAGGTTGCGGCCATCAGTGTAAGGCCTTATTCAGCCCGGGTAATGCTGCTGCCATCAGTGTAAGAGCCTTATTCAGCACTGGGGAATGTTGCTGCCATCAGTGTAACAGCCTTATTCAGCCTGGGTAACGTTGCAGCCATCAGTATAAGAAGTTTATGCGGGCCCGGGTAAAGTTGCTGCCATCAGTTTAAGAGCCTTATTCAACATAGAAACATAGAAACATAGAAGTTGCGGCAGATAAGGACGCAGAGGCCCATCCAGTCTGCCCATTTCTTTTCTACCTTATAAATGTGCCATCGGCCTTTGCTCTGTCAGTGACCTATCTATTCATAGTCATTTGTATTGCTCCTTATGCCTATCCATGCCTGTTTGAAGCCCTGCACTGTATTCATAGCCACCACTTCTTGTGGTAAGCCATTCCATGCATCCACCACCCTTTCTGTGAAAAAGAATTTCCTCATATTCCCCTTAATCGGCCTCCTCTAATCTCACGCTGTGTCCTCTTGTCCTGCTATTTTCTTATATTTAAACATGTTAGACTCTTTCACCTTGTTTATGCCCTTAAGGTGTTTGAATGCCTCGATCATATCACCTCTCTCCCTCCTTTGCTCAAGGGTATACATATTGAGCTCCGTTAATCTGTCCTCATATGTCTTCTGATGCAGTCCCTGCACCATTTTGGTTGCCCTTCTCTGGACTGCCTCAATTTGGTTAATGTCCTTGTGAAGGTGTGGCCTCCAATACCGCCACGCAGTACTCCAGATGGGGCCTAACCAATGTCTTGTACAGAGGGATTGTTACCTCCCTCTTACGACTTGTGATACCCCTACTAATACACTCTAACACCCCCCTAGCCTTACCTACTGCTTTAGAGGTCTGCTTGGATGATTTTAGGTCATCAGTGTTGATGATGCCCAAGTCTCTTTCTTCCTTTGTGACTGCTAGCAACTCCCCTCCCAGTCTATAAGTGGCTTCAGGGTTTCTCTTCCCTATGTGCATGATTTTGCACTTCTTTGCATTAAATCCCAGTTGCCACTCTTCTGACCATTCTGCTAGTTTATCCAGATCTCTTCTCATTCTGCCCACCCCATCTGGCTCATCTACTCTGTTGCAGATCTTGGTGTCATCTGCAAACAGACAAGCCTTACCCTCTAGTCCATCTGCATGGTCACTAATGAAGATGTTGAATAGGACTGGCCCCAGGACTGATCCTGAAGTACCCACTTGTGACTTGCATCTCTTCTGACTGAATACCATTTACCACCACTCTCTGTTTTCTGCCAGTCAACCAGTTTGCACCCAGTTGACCAACTTCTGACCCACCCGAGCCTACCCAGCTTATTTATCAATCTTCTATGTGGAACAGTGTCAAAAGCTTTGCTGAAGTCAAGGTAGGCGACATCAACTGCTCCCCTTGGTCCACCACTCTGGTTACCCAGTCAAAGAAATCTATGAGATTAGTTTGCAGGATCTTCCTTTGTAAACCCATGCTGTCTTGGATCAGTGCCCCTATGGATTCCAGGTGTTGCACTATCCTTTCCTTAAGGAGTGCCTCCATAATCTTGCCCACTACTGAGGTAAGACTGACTGGTCTGTAGTTCCCCGCCTCCTCCCTGCTACCACTCTTATGGAGCGGGATGACATGAACCCTTCTCCAGTCTTCTGGGACCTCTCCTGTGCTCAGAGACTCACTAAACAATTCTGCTAATGACTCTGCTAGTTCCTCCTTTAGCTCCTTAAGTACCCTTGGATGTATGCCATCAGGTCCCATTGCCTTATCCACTCTGAGCTTAGCAAGATCTTGTAGGATCCTTTCTTTTGTGAAGGGAGTAGTGCTCACCTCCCTCCCCCCTGTGTCCATGATGCTGAGCTGTGGGCCCTGCCCTACCTTTTCTTCAGTAAATACTGAGCAAAAGTATCTATTTAGGATAGATGCCTTTACAGGGTCCTCCTCCTCACATGCTCCCTTTTCTCCATTAAGCTTAGCAATACCCCCTCTGGACTTTCTCCTTTCACTAATGTATCTATAGAAAGTCTTGTCACCTTCTTTTACTGTTCATGCTAGTGTTTCCTCAGTTTCAGACTTTGCCTGCCTTACTGCCTTACCTGCTTCCCTTAGGGCAGTTTGGTATGCCTCCTATCTTCATCCGCTGTGTTCCTTATATTTCCTGAAGGCCAGCCTTTTGGCTCTGACCTTTCTGCTACTGTATTTGAGAACCAAAGTGGTTTCCTTCTTCTTTTGCACTTCCTTTTCTGTCTAACACAATGGGATGTTGCTTCAAGTATTGCATCCTTAATGCTTGCCCACTTTGCCTGTACCCCCTCACCTGTGTTTCTTTTGCCAGGGCTAGCTTAACTCTGTTGGCCATCTTATCAAGTCAGCTCCTCTGAAGTCCCATATTTTTGCCTTGGAATGGGATGATTTAGATGTAGTAGCCAAATTGAACCATACCATGTGATGGTCACTGGCCCCAGGTGACCTTCTACCTGAGATCTGTGATCCCTTCTTTGTTAGTCAGTACTAGATCTAGGATAGCCCTGTCTCTTGTGGGTTGCTGTACCAGTTGTTTGAGGCCCTCCCCCTGCTGGGAATCCACTATGAGTCTAGTTCTGTCAGATGTTCCTGCTGGTATTGACCAATCTGTATCTGGCATGTTGAAGTCTCCCATTATCAGAACCTCCCCTTTAGCTGTCATGTTTGGTATATCTTCTAACAGTAATGTGTCTATGTCCTCCTCTGGTCTGGGGGCCTGTAGACAACCCCAGTTCTTATGGCTGTCCCATTTCCTGTTTCCAGGGTGACCCACAGTTCTTCTGGCTCCTTATGTGTATTCTGAATTTCTGTAGCTTTGATATTTTCATTAACATACAGGGCCACTCCTCCCCCCTTTTTGCACCTCGGTCTCTTCTGAACAATACATAGCCAGGTACTGAAGTCTCCCAAGTGTGGTTACTGGTAAACCACGTCTCATTAATTGCTACTATGTCCAGTTTAGCCTCTGACATTATTGCCTGCAGGTCTGGGATCTTATTTCCCAGGCTGTGAGCATTTGTGTACATGATTTTCCATTGGCCAGATTTTGGTGTGTTAGTTGTTGGGTGAAGTTTGGCATTACCCTGTGCATCTATGAGAGCCAAACCTTTTTCTTACCTGGTGATGCAAATGAGCAGCAAACACGCTGAATTCCTGTTTGACCACTAGCTGAGGGGGGAGGGGTGTTCTTCCCATTCGACGTATGGGGTGCTGCACCCCTCTCCCCATTTGCTAGTTTAAATATTCTGCAAAGACGTCAAACTTCTGCCCCAATGCACTGACTCCCTCTTTAGTCAGATGCAGTCCATCAAATTTAAAGAACTTTCGCTCCCAGAACTGTTGCCAGTTCCCTACAAATCTGTGTCCTTTTTCCTGGCACCAGTTCTTGAGCCACGTGTTTAGCTCCCTATCTCCCCTTCTCTGACCTTCTGTCCATCTGTCCCTCTCCCAGACTGGCAGGATCTCAGAGAAGGAGATGCGGACGAAATAGATGATAGTTTGTCACCCAGCCTAGTCAGGTGTTCCTTGGTCTCCACAACTGACCGGCTGGCGAGATCATTAGTCCCTATGTGTACTAGGACATCAATGTTTTCTCCTGCTTTGTGAACAATTTTAGCAATGCGGTCAGTGTCTCTCCATGCTGATGTACCTGGGAGACATTTGACCATAGCAGCAACATCACCCAGGGCTGAATAACCCTGGGTAATGTTGGTGCCATCAGGGTAAGAGACTTATTCAGCCCTGGGTAATGTTGCTGCCATCAGTGTAAGAACCTTATTCATCACTTGGTAATGTTGCAGGCATCAGTGGAAGAGGCTTATTCAGCCCTTGATAATGTTGGTGCTATCAGTGTCAGAGCCTTACTCTGCCCTGGCTAATGTTGCTGCCATCAGTGTAAGATCCTTATTCAGCCCTGGGTAATATTGGTGCCATCAGTGTAAGAGACTTATTCAGCACTGGATAATGTTGATGCCATCAGTGTAACAGCATTATTCATCCCTGGGTAATGTTGGTGCCATCATTGTAAGAGACTTAATCAGCCCTGGGTAATGTTGGTGCCATCAGTGTAAGAGACTTATTCAGCCGTGGGTAATGTTGCTGCCATCAGTATAAGATCCTTATTCAATCCTGGGTAATGTTGATGCCATCAGTGCAACAACCTTATTCAGCCTGGGTAACGTTGCAGCCATCAGTATAAGAAGTTTATGCGGGCCCGGGTAAAGTTGCTGCCATCAGTTTAAGAGCCTTATTCAGCCCTGGGTGATGTTGCTGCCATCAGTGTAAGAGCCTTAATCAGCCTCGGGTAATGTTCCTTCCATCAGTGTAAGAGCCTTATTCATCTCAGGGTAATGTTGCAGCCATCAGTTTATGACCCTTATTCAGCCCTTGGTAACATTGCTCCCTTCACTGTAAGGGCCTTATTCAGCCCTCGTAATCTTGCTGCCATTAGTGTAAAAGCCTTAATCAGCCACGGGTAATGTTGCTGCCATCAGTATAGGATCCTTATTCAATCCTGGGTAATGATGATGCCATCAGTGTAACAACCTTATTCAGCCCTGGGTAATGTTGCTGCCAACAGTGTAAGAGACTTATTCAGCACTGGATAATGTTGATGCCATCAGTGTAAGAGCCTTATTCAGCTCTGGGTAATGTTCCTGCCATCAGTGTAAGAGCATTATTCAGCCCTACGTAATGTTGCTGTCATCCCTGTAAAAGCCTTATTCTGCCATGGGTAATGATCCTACCATCACTCAAAGAGCCTAATTCAGCCTTTGGTAATATTGCTGACATCACTGTAAGAGTCTTATTCAGACCTCGGTAATGTTGCTGCCATCAGTCTTATAGTCTTATTCAGCCCTGGGTAATGTTGCTGCCATTATTGTAAGAGCCTCACTGAGCCCAAGGTAATGTTGCTGCCATCAGTGTAAGAGCCTTATTCAGCCCTGTGTAAGCTTCCTGCCATCAGTTTAAGAACCTTATTCTGCCCCGGGTAAGGCTTCGGCCATCACTGTAAGAGCCTTATACATCCCCGGGTAATGTTGCTGCCATCAGATTATGAGCCTTATTCAGCACTGGGTAGTGCTGCTGCCATCACTCTAAGGGCCCTGGGTAATGTTGCTGCCATCAGTTTAAGAGCCTTATTCTGCCCTGGGTAGGGTTGTGGCCATCAGTGTAAGAGCCTTATTCAGCCTGGGTAGCGTTACAGACATCAGTGTAATAACTTTATGCGGGCCCAGGTGAAGTTGCTGCCATCAGTTTAAGAGCCTTTTTCTGCACTGGTTATTGTTGCTGCCATCAGTGTAAGAGCCTTATTCAGGCCTCGGAGATGTTGCTGCAATCAGTGTAAGAGGCCTTAATTAGCCTCGGGTAATGCTGCTGCCATCAGTGTAAGAGCCTTTTCTCAGCCACGGGTAATGTTGCTTCCATCAGTGTAAGAGCCTTATTCATCTCCGTTTAATGTTGCTGCCATCAGTTTATGAGCCTTATTCAGCCCTGGGAATTGTTACTGCCTTCACTGTAAGGGCCTTATTCAGCCCCGGGTAAAAGTTGCTGCCCTCAGTGTCAGAGTCTTATTAAACTCTGGATAATATTGCTGCCATCAGTTTAAGAGTCTTATTCAACCCTGGGTAATGTCGGTGCCATCAGGGTAAGAGCCTTATTCAGCCCTGGTTAATGTTGCTGCCATCAGATTATGAGCATTATTCAGCACTGGGTAATGCTGCTGCCATCACTGTAAGTGTATTATTCAACCCTGGGTAATGTTGGTGCCATCAGGGTAAGATCCTTATTCAGCCCTGGGTAATGTTGGTGCCATCAGTGTAACTGCCTTACTCGGCCCTGGGTAATGTTGGTGCCATCAGTGTAAGAGCCTTATTCAACACTCAGTAATGTTGCAGGCATCAGTGTAAGAGACTGATTCAGCCCTGAGTAATGTTGGTGCAATCAGTGTAAGAGCCTTATTCAGCCCTGGGTAATGTTGGTGCCATCAGTGTAAGAGACTTATTCAGCACTGGATAATGTTGATGCCATCAGTGTAAGAGCCTTATTCATCACTCAGTAATGCTGCAGGCATCAGTGTAAGAGACTTATTCAGCCATGGGTAATGTTGCTGCCATCAGTGTAAGAGACTTATTCAGCACTGGATAATGTTGATGCCATCAGTGTAAGAGCCTTATTCAGCCCTGGGTGATGTAGGTGCCATCAGTGTAACCACCTTATTCAGACCTGGTAATGTTGGTGCCATCAGTGTAAGAGACTTATTCAGCCTTGAGTAATGTTGCTACCATCAGTGTAAGAGCCTTATTCAGACCTGGGTAATATTGCGTGCCATCAGTGTAAGAGCCTTATTCAGCCCTGGGTAATGTTGCTGCCATCAGTGTAAGAGACTTATTCAGCACTGGATAATGTTGATGCCATCAGTGTAACAACCTTATTCAGCTCTGGGTAATGTTGCTGCCATCTGTGTAAGAGCATTATTCAGCTCTAGGTAATGTTGCTGTCATCCGTGTAAGAGCCTTATTCAGCCATGGGTAATGTTCCTACCATCAGTCAAAGAGCCTTATTCAGCCCTTGGTAATGTTGCTGCCATCACTGTAAGAGTCTTATTCAGCCCTGGGTAATGTTGCTGCCATTAGTGTAAGAGCCTCTTTCATTTCTCAGTAATAATGCTGCCATCAGTATAAGAGCCTCTTTCATTTCTCGGTAATGTTGCTGCCATCAGTGTAAGAGCCTCACTGAGCCCTGGGCAATGTTTCTGCCATCAGTGTATGAGCCTTATTCAGTCCTGGGTAAGTTTCCTGCCATCAGTTTAAGAGCCTTATTCTGCCCCGGGTAAGGTTGCGGCCATCAGTGTAAGGCCTTATTCAGCCCCAGGTAATGCTGCTGCCATCAGTGTAAGAGCCTTATTCAGCACTGGGGAGTGTTGCTGCCATCAGTGTAAGAGCCTTATTCAGCCTGGGTAACGTTGCAGCCATCAGTGTAAGAACTTTATGCGGGCCTGGGTAAAGTTGCTGCCATCAGTTTAAGAGCCTTTTTCAGCCCTGAGTAATGTTGCTGCCATCACTATAAGAGCCTTATTCAGCCCTAGTAATCTTGCTGCCATTAGTGTAAGAGCCATACCTACATAAGGACATAGACAGGTTAGAGAAGGTTCAGAGGAGGGCAACAAAGATGGTGCATGGATTGCATCACAAGTCCTATGAAGACAGGTTGAAGGAACTGAACATGTACTCCCTGGAGGAGAGGAGGGAGAGAGGGGATATGATAGAGACATACAAGTATCTTACAGAGAGGAACAGGGTGAGGAAAACACTATTTTTAAGCAAAAAAGATGTTCCATGACTAGAGGGCAAGTGATGAAGTTGGAGGGAGGACGATTCAGAGGAAACATGAGAAAGAATTTCTTCACTGAACGGGTGGTGGACAAGTGGAACACCCTGCCAGAGGAAGTGGTGGGGGCTGAAACAATCACGGGATTTAAGAATGCATGGGATAGACATAAAGGAATTCTGGAGGTCATGGGTAAGGTGCAACAGACTTCTAGGAAAACAAACTGAACTTACAAGCTCAAATGGGCAGACTGGGTGGGCCATAGGCCCTTATCTACCGACACTGTCTATGTATCTATGTATCTATGTATAGCCTTATTCAGCCCCGGGTAATGCTACTGCCATCAGTGTAAGAGCCTTATACATCCCTGGGTAATGTTGCTGCCATCTGATTATGAACCTTATTCAGCACTGGGTAATGCTGCTGCCATCACTGTAATGACCTTATTCAGCCCTGGTTAAGTTTCCTGCCATCAGATTAAGAGCCTTATTCTGCCCCGGGTAAGGCTGCGGCCATCAGTGTAAGAGCCTTATTCAGCACTGGGGAGTGTTGTTGCCATCAGTGTAAGAGCCTTATTTAACCACGGGTAATGTTGCTACCATCACTGTAAGAGCCTTATTCAGCCCTGGGTAATGCTACTGCCAACAGTGTATGAGCCGTATTCAGCCCTGGGTAATGTTGCTGCCATCAGTTTAAGAGCATTATTCTGCCCTGGATAAGGTTGCGGCCATCAGTGTAGGAGCCTTATTCAGCCTGGGTAACGTTGCAGCCATCAGTGTAATAACTTAACGCGGGCCCGGGTAAAGTTACTGCCATCAGTTTAAGAGCCTTTTTCTGCACTGGTTATTGTTGCTGCCATCAGTGTAAGAGGCTTATTCAGCCCTAGGAATCTTGCAGCCATTAGTGTAAGAGCCTTATTCAGCCACGGGTAATGTTGCTGCCATCACTGTAAGAGTCTTATTTAGCCTCTGGAAATGATGCTGCCATCAGTGTAAGAGCCTTATACATCCCCGGGTAATGTTGCTGCCTTTAGATTATTAGCCTTATTCAGCACTGGGTAATGCTGCTGCCATCACTGTAATGGCCTTATTCAGCCCTGGATAATGTTGCTGCCATCAGTTTAGGAGCCTTATTCAGCCTGGGTAACGTTGCAGCCATCAGTGTAAGAACTTTATGCGGGCCCAGGTAAAGTTGCTGCCATAAGTTTAAGAGCCTTATTCTGCCCTGGTTAATATTGCTGCCATCAGTGTAAGAGCCTTATTCAGCCCTGGGTGATGTTGCTGCCATCAGCGTAAGAGCCTTAATCAGCCTCGGGTAATGTTCCTTCCATCAGTGTAAGAGCCTTATTCATCTCCGGGTAATGTTGTTACCATCAGTTTATGAGCCTTATTCAGCCCTTGGTAATGTTGCTCCCTTCACTGTAAGGGCCTTATTCAGCCCTAGGTAATGTTGCTGTCATCAGTGTAAGAGCCTTTTTCAGCCCTGAGTAATGTTGCTGCCATCACTATAAGAGCCTTATTCAGCCCTAGTAATCTTGCTGCCATTAGTGTAAGAGCCTTATTCAGCCTCGGGTAATGTTGCTGCCATCACTGTAAGAGCCTTATTCAGCCCCGGGTAATGCTACTGCCATCAGTGTAAGAGCCTTATACATCCCTGGGTAATGTTGCTGCCATCTGATTATGAGCCATATTCAGCACTGGGTAATGCTGCTGCCATCACTGTAATGACCTTATTCAGCCCTGGGTAAGTTTCCTGCCATCAGATTAAGAGCCTTTTTCTGCCCCGGGTAAGGCTGTGGCCATCAGGGTAAGAGCCTTATTCAGCCCCGGGTAATGCTACTGCCATCAGTGTAAGAGCCTTATACATCGCTGGGTAATGTTGCTGCCATCTGATTATGAGCCTTATTCAGCACTGGGTAATACTGCTGCCATCACTGTAAGGGCCTTATTCAGCCCTGGGTAATGTTGCTGCCATCAGTTTAAGAGCATTATTCTGCCCTGGGTAAGGTTGCGGCCATCAGTGTAAGAGCCTTATTCAGCACTGGGGAGTGTTTCTGCCATGAGTGTAGGAGCCTTATTCAGCCTGGGTAACGTTGCAGCCATCAGTGTAATAACTAAACGCGGGCCCGGGTAAATTTACTGCCATCAGTTTAAGTGCCTTTTTCTGCACTGGTTACTGTTGCTGCCATCAGTGTAAGAGCCTTATTGAGCCCTGGGTGATGTTGCTGCCATCAGTGTAAGAGCCTTATTCAGCCCTAGTAATCTTGCAGCCATTTGTGTAAGAGCCTTATTCGGCCACGGTTAATGTTGCTGCCATCACTGTAAGAGCCTTATTTAGCCTCGGGAAATGCTGCTGCCATCACTGTAAGAGCCTTATACATCCCCGGGTAATGTTGCTGCCTTTAGATTATGAGCCTGATTCAGCACTGGGTAATGCTGCTGCCATCACTGTAATTGCCTTATTCAGCCCTGGATAATGTTGCTGCCATCAGTTTAGGAGCCTTATTCATCCCCGGGTATTGTTGCTGCCATCAGTGTCAGAGCCTTTTTAATCTACGGATAATGTTGCTGCCATCAGTTTAAGAGCCTTCTTCTGCCCTGGGTAAGGTTGCGACCATCAGTGTAAGAGTCTTATTCAGCACTGGGGAGTGTTGCTGCCATGAGTGTAAGAGCCTTATTCAGCCTGGGAAACTTTGCAGCCATCAGTGTAATAACTTAAAGCGTGCCCAGGTAAAGTTGCTGCCATCATTTTAAGAGCCTTTTTCTGCACTGGTTATTGTTGCTGCCTTCTCTGTAAGGGCATTATTCAGCCCTAGGTAATGTTGCTGCCATCACTGTAAGAGCCTTAATCAGCCCTGGGTGATGTTGCTGCCATCAGTGTAAGAGCCTTATATCAACCACGGTAATGTTGCTTCCATCAGTGTAAGAGCCTTATTCATCTCCGGATAATGTTACTGCCATCAGTTTATGAGCCCTTTTCAGCCCTGGGTAATGTTGCTCCTTCTCTGTAAGGGCATTATTCAGCCCTAGGTAATGTTGCTGTCGTCAAAGTAAGAGCCTTTTTCAGCCCTGAGTAATGTTGTTGCCATCACTGTAAGAGTCTTATTGAGCCCTAGTAATGTTGCTGCCATTAGTGTAAGAGCCTTATTCAGCCACGGGTAATGTTGCTGCCATCACTGTAAGAACCTTATTGAGCCTCGGGTAATGCTGCTGCCATTAGTGTAAGAGCCTTATTAAACTCCGGATAATGTTGCTGCCATCAGTTTAAGAGTCTTATTCGGCCCTGGGTAATTTTGATGACATCAGTGTAATAGCCTTATTCAGCCCTAGGTAATATTGCTGCCATTAGTGTAAGGTCCTTATTCACTCTTGGGTTATGTTTGCTGCCATCCGTTAAGGAGCCTTATTCAGCCCAGCGTAATGTGGTGCCATCACTGCCAGAGCCTTATTCAACTTCAGGTAATGTTGCTGCCATTAGTTTAAAAGCTTTATTCTGCACTGGGTAATGTTGCTGGGACCAGTGTAAGAGACATATTCAGCCCTGGGTAATGTTGGTGCCATCAGTGTAAGACCCTTATTCTGCCCCGGCTAATGTTGCTGCCATCAGTGTATGAACTTTATTCAGCCCTGGGTAATGTTGGTGCAAACAGTGTAAGAGCCTTATTCAGCCTTGGGTAAAGTTGCTGCCATTGCTGTAAGAGCCATATTCAGCCCTGGGTAATGTTGCTGCCATTACTGTAAGAGCCTTATTCAGCACTGGGTAATGCTGCTGCCAACAGTGTAAGAGCCTTATACATCCCGGTTAATGTTGCTGCCATCAGATTATGAGCCTTATTCAGCACTGGTTACTGCTGCTGCCATCACTGTAAGGGCCTTATTCAGCCCTGGGTAATGTTGCTGCCATCAGTTTAGGAGCCTTATTCAGCCCAGGGTAATGTTACTGCCATCAGTGTCACAGCCTTATTAAACTCTGGATAATAGTGCTGCCATCAGTTTAAAAGCCTTAATCAACCCTGGGTAATGTTGGTGCCATCAGGGTAAGAGTCTTATTCAGCCCTGGGTAATGTTGCTGCCATCAGTCTTATAATCTTATTCAGCCCAGGGTAATGTTGCTGCCATTAGTGTAAGAGCCTCTTTCATTTCTCGGTAATGTTGCTGCCATCAGTGTAAGAGCCTCACTGAGCCCTAGGTAATGTTACAGCCATCAGTGTAAGAGCCTTATTCAGCCCTGTGTAAGTTTCCTGCCATCAGTTTAAGAACCTTATTCTGCCCCGGGTAAGGCTGCGGCCATCAGTGTAAGAGCCTTATTCAGCACTGCGGAGTGTTGCTGCCATCAGTGTAGGAGCCTTATTCAGTCTGAGTAATGCTGCTGCCATCAGTGTAAGAGCCTTATACATCCCCGGGTAATGCAGCTGCCATCAGATTATGAGCCTTATTCAGCACTGGGTAATGCTACTGCCATCACTGTAAGGGCCCTGGGTAATGTTGCTGCCATAAGAATGAGAGCCTTAATCTGCCCTGGGTAAGGTTGCGGCCATCAGTGTAAGAGTCTTATTCAGCACTGGATAATGCTGCTACCATCAGTGTAAGAGCCTTATACATCCCCGGGTAATGTTGCAGACATCAGCTTATGAGCCTTTTTCAGCACTGGGTAATGCTGCTGCCATCACTGTAAGGGCCTTATTCAGCCATGGCTAATGTTGCTGCCATCAGTTTAAGAGCATTATTCTGCCCTGGGTAAGGTTGCAGCCATCACTGTAAGAGCCTTATTCAGCTCTGGGTAAGGTTGGTGCCATCAGTGTAAGACCCTTATTCTGCCCCGGCTAATGTTGCTGCCATCAGTGTATGAACTTTATTCAGCCCTGGGAAATGTTGGTGCAAACAGTGTAAGAGCATTATTCAGCCTTGGGTAACGTTGGTCCCATCACTGTAAGAGCCTTATTCAGCCTTGGGTAATGTTGCTGCCATTACTGTAAGAGCCTTATTCAGCCTAGGGTAATGCTGCTGCCAACAGTGTAAGAGCCTTATACATCCCGGGTAATGTTGCTGCCATCAAATTATGAGCCTTATTCAGCACTGGGTACTGCTACCGCCATCACTGTAAGGGCCTTATTCAGCCCTGGGTAATGTTGCTGCCATCAGTTTAAGAGCATTATTCTGCCCTGGGTAAGGTTGCGGCCATCACTGTAAGAGCCTTATTCAGCTCTGGGTAAGGTTGGAGCCATCAGTGTAAGACCCTTATTCTGCCCCGGCTAATGTTGCTGCCATCAGTGTATGAACTTTATTCAGCCCTGGGTAATGTTGGTGCAAACAGTGTAAGAGCATTATTCAGCCTTGGGTAACGTTGGTCCCATCACTGTAAGAGCCTTATTCAGCCTTGGGTAATGTTGCTGCCATTACTGTCAGAGCCTTATTCAGCCTAGGGTAATGCTGCTGCCAACAGTGTAAGAGCCTTATACATCCCGGGTGATGTTGCTGCCATCAGATTATGAGCCTTATTCAGCACTGGGTACTGCTGCTGCCATCACTGTAAGGGCCTTATTCAGCCCTGGGTAATGTTGCTGCCATCGGCTTAGAAGCCGTATTCAGCCCAGGGTAATGTTGCTGCCATCAGGGTAAGAGTCTTATTCAGCCCTGGGTAATGTTGCTGCCATCAGTCTTATAATCTTATTCAGCCCAGGGTAATGTTGCTGCCATTAGTGTAAGAGCCTCTTTCATTTCTCGGTAATGTTGCTGCCATCTGTGTAAAAGCCTCTTTCATTTCACGGAAATGTTGCTGCCATCAGTGTAAGAGCCTCACTGAGCCCTAGGTAATGTTGCAGCCATCAGTATAAGAGCCTTATTCAGCCCTGTGTAAGTTTCCTGCCATCAGTTTAAGAACCTTATTCTGCCCCGGGTAAGGCTGCTGCCATCAGTGTAAGAGCCTTATTCAGCACTGCGGAGTGTTGCTGCCATCAGTGTATGAGCCTTATTCAGTCTGGGTAATGCTGCTGCCATCAGTGTAAGAGCCTTATACATCCCCGGGTAATGCAGCTGCCATCAGATTATGAGCCTTATTCAGCACTGGGTAATGCTGCTGCCATCACTGTAAGGGCCCTGGGTAATGTTGCTGCCATAAGTTTAAGAGCCTTAATCTGCCCCAGGTAAGGTTGCGGCCATCAGTGTAAGAGCCTTATTCAGCACTGGGGAGTGTTGCTGCCATCAGTGTAAGAGCCTTATTCAGCCTGGGTAAAGTTACAGCCATCAGTGTAATAACTTTATGCGGGCCCTGGTAAAGTTGCTGCCATCAGTTTAAGAGCCTTTTTTTGCACTGGTTATTGTTGCTGCCATCAGTGTAAGAGCCTTATATCAGCCACGGGTAATGTTGCTTCCATCAGTGTAAGAGGCTTAATCCTCTCCGTTTAATATTGCTGCCATCAGTTTATGAGCCTTATTCAGCCTTCGGTATTGTTTCTGCCTTCACTGTAAGGGCCTTATTCAGCCCTGGGTAATGTTGCTGCCATTAGTTTAGGAGCCTTATTCAGCCCCGGGTAATGTTGCTGCCCTCAGTGTCAGAGCCATACTAAACTGTGGATAATATTGCTGCCTTCAGTTTAAGAGCCTTATTCAACGCTGGGTAATGTTGGTGCCATTACGGTAAGAGCCTTATTCTGCTCCGGCTAATGTTGCTGCCATCAGTGTAAGAGCCTAATTCATCCCCGGGTAATGTTGCTGCCATCAGATTATGAGCCTTATTCAGCACTGGGTAATGCTGCTGACATCACTGTAAGTGTATTATTCAACCCTGGGTAATGTTGGTGCCACCAGTGTAAGATCCTTATTCAGCCCTGGGTAATGTTGGTGCCATCAGTGTAACTACCATACTCGGTCCTGGGTAATGTTGGTGCCATCAGTGTAAGAGCCTTATTCAGCCCTGGGTAATGTTGGTGCCATCAGTGTAAGAGCCTTATTCAGCCCTGGGTAATGTAGGTGCCATCAGTGTAACCGCCTTATTCAGACCTGGGTAAGGTTGATGCCATCAGTGTAAGAGACTTATTCAGCCTCGGCAATGTTCGTGCCATCAGTGTAAGAGACTGATTCAGAAATGGGTAATATTAATGCCATCAGTGTAAGATCCTTATTTAGCCCTGAATAATGTTGGTGCCATCAGTGTAACAGCCTTATTCAGCCCTGGGTAATGTTGGTGCCATCAGTGTAAGAGACTTATTCAGCCTTGAGTAATGTTGCTGCCTTTAGTATAAGATCCTTATTCAGTCCTGTGTAATGTTGGAGCCATCAGTGTAGCAGCCTTATTCAGCCCTGGGTAATGTTGCTGCCATCAGTGTAAGAGACTTATTCAGCACTGGATAATCTTGATGCCATCAGTGTAAGAACCTTATTCAGCTCTGGGTAATATTGCTGCCATCTGTGTAAGAGCATTATTCAGCCCTTGGTAATGTTGCTGCCATCACTGTAAGAGTCTTATTCAGCCCTGGGTAATGTTGCTGCCATTAGTGTAAGAGCCTTCTTCTCAGTAATAATGCTGCCATCAGTATAAGAGCCTCTTTCATTTCTCGGTAATGTTGCTGCCATCAGTGTAAGAGCCTCACTGAGCCCTGGGCAATGTTTCTGCCATCAGTGTATGAGCCTTATTCAGTCCTGGGTAAGTTTCCTGCCATCAGGTTAAGAGCCTTATTCTGCCCCGGGTAAGGTTACGGCCATCAGTGTAAGGCCTTATTCAGCCCCGGGTAATGCTGCTGCCATCAGTGTAAGAGCCTTATTCAGCACTGGGGAGTGTTGCTGCCATCAGTGTAAGAGCCTTATTCAGCCTGGGTAACGTTGCAGCCATCAGTGTAAGAACTTTATGCGGGCCTGGGTAAAGTTGCTGCCATCAGTTTAAGAGCCTTTTTCAGCCCTGAGTAATGTTGCTGCCATCACTATAAGAGTCTTATTCAGCCCTAGTAATCTTGCTGCCATTAGTGTAAGAGCCATACCTACGTAAGGACATAGACAGGTTAGAGAAGGTTCAGAGGAGGGCAACAAAGATGGTGCATGGATTGCATCACAAGTCCTATGAAGACAGGTTGAAGGAACTGAACATGTACTCCCTGGAGGAGAGGAGGGAGAGAGGGGATATGATAGAGACATACAAGTATCTTACAGGGAGGAACAGGGTGCAGGAAAACACTATTTTTAAGCGAAAAAGATGTTCCATGACTAGAGGGCATGGGATGAAGTTGGAGGTAGGACGATTCAGAGGAAACATGAGAAAGAATTTCTTCACAGAACGGGTGGTGGACAAGTGGAACACCCTGCCAGAGGAAGTGGTGGGGGCTGAAACAATCACGGGATTTAAGAATGCATGGGATAGACATAAAGGAATTCTGGAGGTCATGGGTAAGGTGCAACAGACTTCTAGGAAAACAAACTGAACTTACAAGCTCAAATGGGCAGACTGGGTGGGCCATAGGCCCTTATCTGCTGACACTGTCTATGTATCTATGTATCTATGTATAGCCTTATTCAGCCCTGGGTAATGCTACTGCCATCAGTGTAAGAGCCTTATACATCCCTGGGTAATGTTGCTGCCATCTGATTATGAGCCTTATTCAGCACTGGGTAATGCTGCTGCCATCACTGTAATGACCTTATTCAGCCCTGGTTAAGTTTCCTGCCATCAGATTAAGAGCCTTATTCTGCCCCGGGTAAGGCTGCGGCCATCAGTGTAAGAGCCTTATTCAGCACTGGGGAGTGTTGTTGCCATCAGTGTAAGAGCCTTATTCAGCCACAGGTAATGTTGCTGCCAACACTGTAAGAGCCTTATTCAGCCCTGGGTAATGCTACTGCCATCAGTGTAAGAGCCTTATTCAGCCCTGGGTAATGTTGCTGCCATCAGTTTAAGAGCATTATTCTGCCCTGGGTAAGGTTGCGGCCATCAGTGTAGGAGCCTTATTCAGCCTGGGTAACGCTGCAGCCATCAGTGTAATAACTTAACGCGGGCCCGGGTAAAGTTACTGCCATCAGTTTAAGAGCATTTTTCTGCACTGGTTATTGTTGCTGCCATCAGTGTAAGAGGCTTATTCAGCCCTAGGAATCTTGCAGCCATTAGTGTAAGAGCCTTATTCAGCCACGGGTAATGTTGCTGCCATCACTGTAAGAGCCTTATTTAGCCTCTGGAAATGATGCTGCCATCAGTGTAAGAGCCTTTATACATCCCGGTAATGTTGCTGCCTTTAGATTATTAGCCTTATTCAGCACTGGGTAATGCTGCTGCCATCACTGTAATGGCCTTATTCAGCACTGGATAATGTTGCTGCCATCAGTTTAGGAGCCTTATTCAGCCTGGGTAACGTTGCAGCCATCAGTGTAAGAACTTTATCGGGCCCAGGTAAAGTTGCTGCCATCTGTTTAAGAGCCTTATTCTGCCCTGGTTAATATTGCTGCCATCAGTGTAAGAGCCTTATTCAGCCCTGGGTGATGTTGCTGCCATCAGTGTAAGAGCCTTAATCAGCATCGGGTAATGTTCCTTCCATCAGTGTAAGAGCCTTATTCATCTCCGGGGTAATGTTGTTACCATCAGTTTATGAGCCTTATTCAGCCCTTGGTAATGTTGCTCCCTTCACTGTAAGGGCCTTATTCAGCCCTAGGGTAATGTTGCTGCCATCACTATAAGAGCCTTATTCAGCCCTAGTAATCTTGCTGCCATTAGTGTAAGAGCCTTATTCAGCCACGGGTAATGTTGCTGCCATCACTGTAAGAGCCTTATTCAGCCCTGGGTAATGCTACTGCCATCAGTGTAAGAGCCTTATACATCCCTGGGTAATGTTGCTGCCATCTGATTATGAACCTTATTCAGCACTGGGAAATGCTGCTGCCATCACTGTAATGACCTTATTCAGCCCTGGGTAAGTTTCCTGCCGTCAGATTAAGAGCCTTTTTCTGCCCCGGGTAAGGCTGCGGCCATCAGTGTAAGAGCCTTATACAGCACTGGGGAGTGTTGTTGCCATCAGTGTAAGAGCCTTATTCAGCCACGGGTAATGTTGCTGCCATCACTATAAGAGCCTTATTCAGCCCTAGTAATCTTGCTGCCATTAGTGTAAGAGCCTTATTCAGCCACGGGTAATGTTGCTGCCATCACTGTAAGAGCCTTATTCAGCCCCGGGTAATGCTACTGCCATCAGTTTAAGAGCCTTATACATCCCTGGGTAATGTTGCTGCCATAAGTTTAAGAGCCTTAATCTGCCCCAGGTAAGGTTGCGGCCATCAGTGTAAGAGCCTTATTCAGCACTGGGGAGTGTTGCTGCCATCAGTGTAAGAGCCTTATTCAGCCTGAGTAAAGTTACAGCCATCAGTGTAATAACTTTATGCGGGCCCGGGTAAAGTTGCTACCATCAGTTTAAGAGCCTTTTTTTGCACTGGTTATTGTTGCTGCCATCAGTGTAAGAGCCTTATATCAGCCACGGGTAATGTTGCTTCCATCAGTGTAAGAGGCTTAATCCTCTCCATTTAATATTGCTGCCATCAGTTTATGAGCCTTATTCAGCCTTCGGTATTGTTTCTGCCTTCACTGTAAGGGCCTTATTCAGCCCTGGGTAATGTTGCTGCCATTAGTTTTGGAGCCTTATTCAGCCCCGGGTAATGTTGCTGCCATCAGATTATGAGCCTTATTCAGCACTGGGTAATGCTGCTGACATCACTGTAAGTGTATTATTCAACCCTGGGTAATGTTGGTGCCACCAGTGTAAGATCCTTATTCAGCCCTGGGTAATGTTGGTGCCATCAGTGTAACTACCATACTCGGTCCTGGGTAATGTTGGTGCCATCAGTGTAAGAGCCTTATTCAGCCCAGGTTAATGTTGGTGCCATCAGTGTAACTACCATACTCGGTCCTGGGTAATGTTGGTGCCATCAGTGTAAGAGACTTATTCAGCACTGGATAATGTTGATGCCATCAGTGTAAGAGCCTTATTCAGCCCTGGGTAATGTAGGTGCCATCAGTGTAACCGCCTTATTCAGACCTGGGTAAGGTTGGTTCCATCAGTGTAAGAGACTTATTCAGCCTCGGCAAAGTTCGTGCCATCAGTGTAAGAGACTGATTCAGAAATGGGGTAATATTAATGCCATCAGTGTAAGATCCTTATTTAGCCCTGAATAATGTTGGTGCCATCAGTGTAACAGCCTTATTCAGCCCTGGGTAATGTTGGTGCCATCAGTGTAAGAGACTTATTCAGCCTTGAGTAATGTTGCTGCCTTTAGTATAAGATCCTTATTCAGTCCTGTGTAATGTTGGAGCCATCAGTGTAGCAGCCTTATTCAGCCCTGGGTAATGTTGCTGCCATCAGTGTAAGAGACTTATTCAGCACTGGATAATCTTGATGCCATCAGTGTAAGAACCTTATTCAGCTCTGGGGTAATATTGCTGCCATCTGTGTAAGAGCATTATTCAGCCCTTGGTAATGTTGCTGCCATCACTGTAAGAGTCTTATTCAGCCCTGGGTAATGTTGCTGCCATTAGTGTAAGAGCCTCTTTCATTTCTCAGTAATAATGCTGCCATCAGTATAAGAGCCTCTTTCATTTCTCGGTAATGTTGCTGCCATCAGTGTAAGAGCCTCACTGAGCCCTGGGCAATGTTTCTGCCATCAGTGTATGAGCCTTATTCAGTCCTGGGTAAGTTTCCTGCCATCAGGTTAAGAGCCTTATTCTGCCCCGGGTAAGGTTGCGGCCATCAGTGTAAGGCCTTATTCAGCCCCGGGTAATGCTGCTGCCATCAGTGTAAGAGCCTTATTCAGCACTGGGGAGTGTTGCTGCCATCAGTGTAAGAGCCTTATTCAGCCTGGGTAGCACGTTGCAGCCATCAGGTGTAAGAACTTTATGCGGGCCTGGGTAAAGTTGCTGCCATCAGTTTAAGAGCCTTTTTCAGCCCTGAGTAATGTTGCTGCCATCACTATAAGAGCCTTATTCAGCTCTAGTAATCTTGCTGCCATTAGTGTAAGAGCCATACCTACGTAAGGACATAGACAGGTTAGAGAAGGTTCAGAGGAGGGCAACAAAGATGGTGCATGGATTGCATCACAAGTCCTATGAAGACAGGTTGAAGGAACTGAACATGTACTCCCTGGAGGAGAGGAGGGAGAGAGGGGATATGATAGAGACATACAAGTATCTTACAGGGAGGAACAGGGTGCAGGAAAACACTATTTTTAAGCGAAAAAGATGTTCCATGACTAGAGGGCATGGGATGAAGTTGGAGGTAGGACGATTCAGAGGAAACATGAGAAAGAATTTCTTCACAGAACGGGTGGTGGACAAGTGGAACACCCTGCCAGAGGAAGTGGTGGGGGCTGAAACAATCACGGGATTTAAGAATGCATGGGATAGACATAAAGGAATTCTGGAGGTCATGGGTAGGTGCAACAGACTTCTAGGAAAACAAACTGAACTTACAAGCTCAAATGGGCAGACTGGGTGGGCCATAGGCCCTTATCTGCTGACACTGTCTATGTATCTATGTATCTATGTATAGCCTTATTCAGCCCCGGGTAATGCTACTGCCATCAGTGTAAGAGCCTTATACATCCCTGGGTAATGTTGCTGCCATCTGATTATGAGCCTTATTCAGCACTGGGTAATGCTGCTGCCATCACTGTAATGACCTTATTCAGCCCTGGTTAAGTTTCCTGCCATCAGATTAAGAGCCTTATTCTGCCCCGGTAAGGCGCGCCATCAGTGTAAGAGCCTTATTCAGCACTGGGAGTGTTGTTGCCATCAGTGTAAGAGCCTTATTCAGCCACAGGTAATGTTGCTGCCAACACTGTAAGAGCCTTATTCAGCCCTGGGTAATGCTACTGCCATCAGTGTAAGAGCCTTATTCAGCCCTGGGTAATGTTGCTGCCATCAGTTTAAGAGCATTATTCTGCCCTGCGTAAGGTTGCGGCCATCAGTGTAGGAGCCTTATTCAGCCTGGGTAACGTTGCAGCCATCAGTGTAATAACTTAACGCGGGCCCGGGTAAAGTTACTGCCATCAGTTTAAGAGCATTTTTCTGCACTGGTTATTGTTGCTGCCATCAGTGTAAGAGCCTTATTCAGCCCTGGGTGATGTTGCTGCCATCAGTGTAAGAGCCTTATTCAGCCCTAGTAATCTTGCAGCCATTAGTGTAAGAGCCTTATTCAGCCACAGGTAATGTTGCTGCCATCACTGTAAGAGCCTTATTTAGCCTCGGGAAATGCTGCTGCCATCAGTGTAAGAGCCTTATACATCCCCGGGTAATGTTGCTGCCTTTAAATTATGAGCCTTATTCAGCACTGGGTAATGCTGCTGCCATCACTGTAATGGCCTTATTCAGCACTGGATAATGTTGCTGCCATCAGTTTAGGAGCCTTATTCAGCCTGGGTAACGTTGCAGCCATCAGTGTAAGAACTTTATGCGGGCCCAGGTAAAGTTGCTGCCATCTGTTTAAGAGCCTTATTCTGCCCTGGTTAATATTGCTGCCATCAGTGTAAGAGCCTTATTCAGCCCTGGGTGATGTTGCTGCCATCAGTGTAAGAGCCTTAATCAGCATCGGGTAATGTTCCTTCCATCAGTGTAAGAGCCTTATTCATCTCCGGGTAATGTTGTTGCCATCAGTTTATGAGCCTTATTCAGCCCTTGGTAATGTTGCTCCCTTCACTGTAAGGGCCTTATTCAGCCCTAGGTAATGTTGCTGCCATCACTATAAGAGCCTTATTCAGCCCTAGTAATCTTGCTGCCATTAGTGTAAGAGCCTTATTCAGCCACGGGTAATGTTGCTGCCATCACTGTAAGAGCCTTATTCAGCTCCGGGTAATGCTACTGCCATCAGTGTAAGAGCCTTATACATCCCTGGGTAATGTTGCTGCCATCTGATTATGAGCCTTATTCAGCACTGGGTAATGCTGCTGCCATCAGTGTAATGACCTTATTCAGCCCTGTGTAAGTTTCCTGCCATCAGATTAAGAGCCTTATTCTGCCCCGGGTAAGGCTGCGGCCATCAGTGTAAGAGCCTTATTCAGCACTGGGGAGTGTTGTTGCCATCAGAGTAAGAGCCTTATTCAGCCACGGGTAATGTTGCTGCCATCACTATAAGAGCCTTATTCAGCCCTAGTAATCTTGCTGCCATTAGTGTAAGAGCCTTATTCAGCCACGGGTAATGTTGCTGCCATCACTGTAAGAGCCTTATTCAGCCCTGGGTAATGCTACTGCCATCAGTGTAAGAGCCTTATACATCCCTGGGTAATGTTGCTGCCATCTGATTATGAACCTTATTCAGCACTGGGTAATGCTGCTGCCATCACTGTAATGACCTTATTCAGCCCTTGGTAAGTTTCCTGCCATCAGATTAAGAGCCTTATTCTGCCCCGGGTAAGGCTGCGGCCATCAGTGTAAGAGCCTTATTCAGCACTGGGTAGTGTTGTTGCCATCAGTGTAAGAGCCTTATTCAGCCCCGGGTAATGCTACTGCCATCAGTGTAAGAGCCTTATACATCCCTGGGTAATGTTGCTGCCATCTGATTATAAGCCTTATTCAGCACTGGGTAATGCTGCTGCCATCACTGTAAGGGCCTTATTCAGCCCTGGGTAATGTTGCTGCCATCAGTTTAAGAGCATTATTCTGCCCTGGGTAAGGTTGAGGCCATCTGTGTAAGAGCCTTATTCAGCACTGGGGAGTGTTTCTGCCATGAGTGTAGGAGCCTTATTCAGCCTGGGTAACGTTGCAGCCATCAGTGTAATAACTTAACGCGGGCCCGGGTAAAGTTTCTGCCATCAGTTTAGGAGCCTTTTTCTGCACTGGTTATTGTTGCTGCCATCAGTGTAAGAGCCTTATTCAGCCCTGGGTGATGTTGCTGCCATCAGTGTAAGAGCATTATTCAACCCTAGTAATCTTGCAGCCATTAGTGTAAGAGCCTTATTCAGCCACAGGTAATGTTGCTGCCATCACTGTAAGAGCCTTATTTAGCCTCGGGAAATGCTGCTGCCATCAGTGTAAGACTCTTATACATCCCCGGGAAATGTTGCTGCCTTTAGATTATGAACCTTGTTCAGCACTGGGTAATGCTGCTGCCATCACTGTAATGGCCTTATTCAGCCCTGGATAATGTTGCTGTTATCAGTTTAGGAGCCTTATTCATCCCCGGGTATTGTTGCTGCCATCAGTGTCAGAGCCTTATTAATCTCCGGATAATGTTGCTGCCATCAGTTTAAGAGCCTTCTTCTGCCCTGGGTAAGATTGCGGCCATCAGTGTAAGAGCCTTATTCAGCACTGGGGAGTGTTGCTGCCATGAGTGTAAGAGCCTTATTCAGCCTGGGTAACTTTGCAGCCATCAGTGTAATAACTTAATGCGGGCCCAGGTAAAGTTGCTGCCATCATTTTAAGAGCCTTTTTCTGCACTGGTTATTGTTGCTGCCATCAGTGTAAGAGCCTTATTCAGCCATGGGTGATGTTGCTGCCATCAGTGTAAGAGCCTTATATCAACCACGGGTAATGTTGCTTCCATCAGTGTAAGAGCCTTATTCAGCTCCGGATAATGTTGCTGCCATCAGTTTAGGAGCCTTTTTCAGCCCTGGGTAATGTTGCTGTCGTCAAAGTAAGAGCCTTTTTCAGCCCTGAGTAATGTTGTTGCCATCACTGTAAGAGTCTTATTCAGCCCTAGTAATGTTGCTGCCATTAGTGTAAGAGCCTTATTCAGCCACGGGTAAAGTTGCTGCCATCACTGTAAGAATCTTATTGAGCCTCGGGTCATGCTGCTGCCATCAGTGTAAGAGCCTTATTAAACTCCGGATAATGTTGCTGCCATCAGTTTAAGAGTTTTATTCGGCCCTGGGTAATTTTGATGACATCAGTGTAATAGCCTTATTCAGCCCTGGGTAATATTGCTGCCATTAGGGTAAGGTCCTTATTCACTCCTGGGTTATGTTTGCTGCCATCCGTTAAGGAGCCTTATTCAGCCCAGCGTAATGTGGTTCCATCACTGCCAGAGCCTTATTCAACTCCAGGTAATGTTGCTGCCATTAGTTTAAAAGCCTTATTCTGCACCGGGTAATGTTGCTGCCACCAGTGTAAGAGACATATTCAGCCCTGGGTAATGTTGGTGCCATCAGTGTAAGAGCCTTATACAGCCCTGGGTAATGTTGGTGCCATCAGTGTAAGACCCTTATTCTGCCCCGGCTAATGTTGCTGCCATCAGTGTATGAACTTTATTCAGCCCTGGGTAATGTTGGTGCAAACAGTGTAAGAGCATTATTCAGCCTTGGGTAACGTTGGTCCCATCACTGTAAGAGACTTATTCAGCCTTGGGTAATGTTGCTGCCATCGCTGTAAGTGCCATATTCAGCCCTGGGTAATGTTGCAGCCATTACTGTAAGAGCCTTATTCAGCCTCGGGTAATGCTGCTGCCAACAGTGTAAGAGCCTTATACATCCCGGGTAATGTTGCTGCCATCAGATTATGAGCCTTATTCAGCACTGGGTACTGCTGCTGCCATCACTGTAAGGGCCTTATTCAGCCCTGCGTAATGTTGCTGCCATCAGTTTAGGAGCCTTATTCAGCCCAGGGTAATGTTGCTGCCATCAGTGTCACAGCCTTTTTAAACTCTGGATAATAGTGCTGCCATCAGTTTAAGAGCCTTAATCAACCCTGGGTAATGTTGGTGCCATCAGGGTAAGAGTCTTATTCAGCCCTGGGTAATGTTGCTGCCAACAGTCTTATAGTCTTATTCAGCCCTGGGTAATGTTGCTGCCATCAGTGTAAGAGCCTCTTAAATTTCTCGGAAATGTTGCTGCCATCAGTGTAAGAGCCTCACTGAGCCCTAGGTAATGTTGCAGCCATCAGTGTAAGAGCCTTATTCAGCCCTGTGTAAGTTTTCTGCCATCAGTTTAAGAGCCTTATTCTGCCCCGGGTAAGGCTGCTGCCATCAGTGTAAGAGCCTTATTCAGCACTGCGGAGTGTTGCTGCCATCAGTGTATGAGCCTTATTTAGTCTGGGTAATGCTGCTGCAATCAGTGTAAGAGCCTTATACATCCCCGGGTAATGCAGCTGCCATCAGATTATGAGCCTTATTCAGCACTGGGTAATGCTGCTGCCATCACTGTAAGGGCCCTGGGTAACGTTGCTGCCATAAGTTTAAGAGCCTTAATCTGCCCTGGGTAAGGTTGCGGCCAACTTTGTAAGAGCCTTATTCAGCACTGGGGAGTGTTGCTGCCATCAGTGTAAGAGCCTTATTCAGCCTGGGTAAAGTTACAGCCATCAGTATAATAACTTTATGCGGGCCCGGGTAAAGTTGCTGCCATCAGTTTAAGAGCCTTTTTTTGCACTGGTTATTGTTGCTGCCATCAGTGTAAGAGCCTTATATCAGCCACGGGTAATGTTGCTGCTCTCAGTGTCAGAGCCTTATTAAACTCTGGATAATATTGCTGCCATCAGTTTAAGAGCCTTATTCAACCCTGGGTAATGTTGGTGCCATTAGGGTAAGAGCCTTATTCTGCTCTGGCTAATGTTGCTGCCATCAGTGTAAGAGCCTAATTCATCCCCGGGTAATGTTGCTGCCATCAGATTATGAGCCTTTTTCAGCACTGGGTAATGCTGCTGCCATCACTGTAAGTGTATTATTCAACCCTGGGTAATGTTGGTGCCACCAGGGTAAGATCCTTATTCAGCCCTGGGTAATGTTGGTGCCATCAGTGTAACTACCTTACTCGGTCCTGGGTAATGTTGGTGCCATCAGTGTAAGAGCCTTATTCAGCCCTGGGTAATGTTGGTGCCATCAGTGTAAGAGCCTTATTCAGCCCTGGGTAATGTTGGTGCCATCAGTGTAAGAGCCTTATTCATCACTCAGTAATGTTGCAGACATCAGTGTAAGAGACTTATTCAGCCCTGAGTAATGTTGGTGCCATCAGTGTAAGAGCCTTATTCAGCCATGGGTAATGTTGGTGCCATCAGTGTAAGAGCCTTATTCAGCCCTGGGTAATGTTGGTGCCATCAGTGTAAGAGCCTTATTCATCACTCAGTAATGTTGCAGGCATCAGTGTAAGAGACTTATTCAGCCCTGAGTAATGTTGGTGCCATCAGTGTAAGAGCCTTATTCAGCCCTGGGTAATGTTGGTGCCATCAGTGTAAGAGTCTTATTCAGCACTGGATAATGTTGATGCCATCAGTGTAAGAGCCTTATTCATCACTCAGTAATGTTGCAGGCATCAGTGTAAGAGACTTATTCAGCCCTGAGTAAGGTTGGTGCCATCAGTGTAAGAGACTTATTCAGCCATGGGTAATGTTTCTACCATCAGTGTAAGAGACTTATTCTGCACTGGATAATGTTGATGCCATCAGTGTAAGAGCGTTACTTAGCCCTGGGTAATGTAGGGTGTCATCAGTGTAACCGCCTTATTCAGACCTGGGTACATCGGTGTAAGAGACTTATTCAGCCTGAGCAATGTTGGTGCCATCAGTGTAAGAGACTGATTCAGAAATGGGTAATGTTGATGCCATCAGTGTAAGATCCTTATTTAGCCCTGAGTAATGTTGTTGCCATCACTGTAAGAGCCTTATTCAGCCCCGGGTAATGCTACTGCCATCAGTGTAAGAGCCTTATACATCCCTGGGTAATGTTGCTGCCATCAGATTATGAGCCTTATTCAGCACTGGGTAATGCTGCTGCCATCAGTGTAAGAGCCTTATTAACTGTAATGGCCTTATTAAGCCCTGGGTAAGTTTTCTGCCATCAGATTAACAGCCTTATTCTGCCCCGGGTAAGGCTGCGGCCAACAGTGTAAAAGCCTTATTCAGCACTGGGGAGTGTTGCTGCCATCAGTGTAACAGCCGTATTCTGCCTGGGTAATGCTGCTGCCATCAGTGTAAGAGCCTTATACATCCCCGGGTAATGTTGCAGCCATCAGCTTATGAGCCTTATTCAGCACTGGGTACTGCTGCTGCCATCACTGTAAGGGCCTTATTCTGCCCTGGGTAATGTTGCTGCCATCCGTTTAAGAGCATTATTCTGCCCTGGTTAAGGTTGCGGCCATCAGTCTAAGAGCCTTATTCTGCTCTGGGGAGTGTTGCTGCCATGAGTGTAAGAGCCTTATTCAGCCTGGGTAACATTGCAGCCATCAGTGTAATAACTTAACGCGGGCCCGGGTAAAGTTACTGCCATCAGTTTTACAGCCTTTTTCTGCACTGGTTATTGTTGCTGCCAACAGTGTAAGAGCCTTATTCAGACCTGGGTGATGTTGCTGCCATCAGTGTAAGAGCCTTATTCAGCCCTAGTATTCTTACAGCCATTAGTGTAAGAGCCTTATTCAGCCACGGGTAATGTTGCTGCCATCACTGTAAGAGCCTTATTTAGCCTCGGGAAATGCTGCTGCCATCAGTGTAAGAGCCTTATACATCCCCGGGTAATGTTGCTGCCTTTAGATTATAAGCCTTGGAGTCACGTGATGCAGCGCGTGTAACGGCTGTGCCTTTCGCGAGCTCCGCTACCCGATCCCAGAAATAGCCCTCTCGTGTTTGTTTTCGGTGGCTGTGCAGCTGTTTGAGTGTGGGGAAGTAACGTCGCTTGGGCTTGTATAACGCGATGGAAGGGGAAATTAAAAAACACTGCAAAACATACCTCTCCAGCTACTCCCGAAGGCGCAAAGAAAGCCAAGGCCTCGATTCTCCAGGTGCAGCAGGGTATAGGCGAAGAAGCGAGGGCAGAGGAACCATTAACTTTGGCAAAATTCTTGGCAGAGTTTCGGCCATTTAAGGCAATGCTGGAAGATATGGCTAGTGAAATTAAATCTCTCTCCATGACTATGGATGATTTAAATTGGAAGATTTCTGACAACTGTGTGAGAATTAAATTGCTGGAGACCCACAGAGACCAGATGGAGACCACCATTAACGTGCTGCAGCAGAAAATTAACAGGATGGACTCCAAATTAGAGGACCTTGAAGGGAGAAGCCGTCGCAATAACATGGTGATAATTGGCTTGCCCGAGAAGGTTGAAGGTTCGGATCCTGTCAAGTTTATAACAGAAGTTAGTTATGAAAGTGGTGGGGCCCTCGCCTTTTGGTGCTACATATATTATTGAGCGGCTACATGGGGTATTACGCCTTTACCGCCCGGTGGACCTCCAAGGCCTTTTATCTTTCGATTCCTGAATTATCAAGAGCGTCAGCTGTTCATGGCCATGGTTAAGGAGGAAAAGGAGCTGTATTGGGAGGCAGCGAAGTTGAGAGTGGTACAGATCTGCCATTTACAGTGAGACAAAGGAGGGCTGCATTTCATGTGGTGGTCAAGAAGCTTATAGCTGCCGAGGTGAAATTCGAATGGATACCCTGCTAGGCTCCAAGTCAGAATTCAAGACAGTAGAAATCCTTCGAGTCGTCAGAGTCGGGCGAAGAAGCTTTTGCAGAAGGCCCTACCTGCCCTATTTAAGGACCCATGAATGTGTGCGCCATGAGGGTGCTTGCAGAACTTTTTAAGGGGGCCACAAGTTTTTGGGACTATATAGATGTCCAATAACTTGAAGGCCTGAGAAACCTGATCAGCCTGGACTTACGGGGGACTATGTTGTTTAATTTTTATTTAGGGTAATGACATTCCAGGGGGAATAAATGGTCGTATATTATTTTGATTGTATCTTCATTTTGTACAACATTGTGTAAGAACATTCTCATATGGGAAGCACTATTGAGGGGGCTAATCTGGCTGCATGGTGTATGTTTAACCCAGTACAGAGTGGGCTGTATTCTAACTTTAATGTTTACTGTTTTCTGGGAGGGAGGGAAGGAGCGAAAGATGGGCGAGTGTTCTGGGATCATAGACCAGGCAGAGTACATGGGGGGGGGTATTTGGGGTGGTGGAGTTATAGTAGTTTTTTGTATGGGCTGTGGCGGGGTGGTGGGTGAGTCTTATGCCCAATGGCACTGCGCAGTTAGGAACTGGGGTTTTGGTTTTGGCCCCTTACTATGAGGTCGTCCAACCAGATCTAATTATATTCTTGTTATGCCAAGGCTGATATGGGTACGTTGTTGTGGACCAAGTTTTACTTGAATGTAAAAGGTGCCTGCCTTAGTGACAAACAGTACAAAATTCTCAAGCACATAGAACTTGTCGAGATGAAGTGGTGTTTCTTCAGGAAACACACTTGCTGATATCAGAATCTCATTCCATGAGGAAACTGCAGATGGGTCAGGTCTTTGCTTCTCAAGGTACAACGAGAGTAGAGGAGTTATGCTCTTACTGCATAGGTCTCGCCATTCAGGCCACTACAAGTAATTCAAGATAAGGAAGGAGGTATGTATTGGTGAGGGGAAATTATTGAACGTAGAAATGTTGTGGGATCTATCTATGGTCCAAACCTAGATACCCAAGACTTTTTGTAGGGCTGTTTAAGGCTTTATTGCCTTTTGCCCACCTGCCTTTGGTTTTAGGTGGGACTTCAATTTGGTTTAGATCCCTCTTAGACAGATCTAGTAATTCCCAGGTCTATCTAACCCCGCAACCGCGCATTGTCAGAGTTGTTAGATCAACTCGGGCTGGTTGATATTTGGCGGTACTCCACCCGACGCCAAAGAATTTACTCTTTACATCTTCTGTACATAGAACATCTTCCGCCTGACTATGTCTTTGTCTCTAGATCTCTTCTTAGTGGGATACTTAAGTCTGAGATCATACCTGGGCCCATCTCCGACCATGCAGCTGTAAGGGTGGTTATTGCAATGGCATCTTTAATGAAGAGAGGGAGCAGGTGGAAATTTAATAATCAAATTCTCAGGGTGCCCAAGACGGTCAAGTTTATATCCGAGCAGATAGAAGAGTTTGTTCGGAACAACTCGGTCAATGAGGTACGTCCGGATGTTTTCTGGGGAGCCCTTAAATCTTATTTAAGAGGTATGTTAATTAGTTTTACAGTGGGTAGGAAAAAGGAAAGAAGTAGAACGGTGAAAGAACTTTTGATACGTATCAGGACATTAGAGGTGGAACTAACTAATCAATATAGTAGGAGCAAGGAGGAGGAGTTGATCAAGGCCCGGATGCCTATCTTAAATTGCTGGGAGAACAATCTGAATTAGCCTTGATCAAGACTAAAGCTAAATACATTGATCAGGGTGAAAAGCCCGGGAGGTTGTTGGCAAGTCGCTCTCTCAATTAGAGGCCTCTAGATTGATTGAGGGAATTGTTTTGAGGAAGATGGTCTTGTCAAAACATCTCCGCTGAGATTGCCCACCTTCTTCTCGATATTTTGAGAATCTTTATAGGAAATGCCAGTACCGCCTTCTGAGGACCAGATAAAGAGGTTTTTCGGAGATATTGACATGCCTACTCTCACTGAATGTGAGAAGAGTTCTCTGTCAGGGACATCTCTTAGTCGAGGTGGAATTGGCTATTAAGAGTCTGGCGTTGGATAAACTCCGGGCTGGACGGTTTTCGTCCCAACTTTTACAGGAAGTTTTCTCCCTTTAGCCCCACATCTCCTTAGATTGTTCCGCCACATATGTGCCGGAAATGAGGTGGAGAAAGTATTTTATGAAGCTTCATTGTTTTACTTCCCAAACCTAATAGGCTAGTTACGGATCCAGCCAGTTATAGACCCATATCGCTTTTGAATTGTGACTTAAAAATTCTGGCTAAGGTATTAGCTGACCGAGTTAACAAGGTGCTGCCTAGACTCATAGGAAGTATGCAAGTTGGCTTTATGAAAGGTAGGTCTTCGAGTGACCATTTTAGGACCTTAGCTCATGTCTTCTCGGCCTCCAAGGAGGCCACCTTTCCAATGGCACTGGTCTCCTTGGACGTCGAGAAGGCCTTTGATAGGGTTTATTGGGGTTACCTATTTGAAGCCATGCATAGGTTCGGGTTCCCTGAGGAGTTTTTAAAATGGTTAAGAGCCCTGTACTCCAAGCCGTCTGCTAGGATCAGTTGCAATGGGGTTATTTCTAATCCCTTTCCGTTATGTGTGGGCACAAGGCAGGGGTGTCCATTGTCCCCCCTCTTATTTAATTTGTATTTGGAGCCCCTGATTAGGAAGATTCTTTATCAGAGAGAAATAGAACCTATTGAGATAAGGGGATTTCCCATTAAGGTCACCGCGTATGCGGATGATCTGCTGATTTATGTATCACGGCCGGATAAGTCCATCCCTATATTATTGGACTTACTTAAAGGTTTTGGTCAAATCTCTAATTATAAGATCAATCTGGATAAGACTGTGGTCTACCCTCTCAACTCCAGGTTATTTAAAAGGGAGGTAACTGAGCTGGGGCTTAAATGGAGCCCTAATTCTTTTAAATATCTGGTTTAGTTTAACTCGTGAAAACGGAGCGTCTCCATCAATTAAACTTGGACCCTTGGTTCGTACTATATTCAATGCGATTTTAAACGATGGGATCAGTATCCCCTGTCCATCTGGGGTAGAATTGGTATAGTAAAATGAACATTTTCCCCAGGCTTTTTTATCCAATTAGTAGATTGGATATATTTCTCCCCCTATCGTGGTTTAAGAACCTTCACACTATGATTGCTGATTTTATATGGAAGCACAAAAAGGCTAGAATGGCATTTTCCAAGCTAGCTGCTCCCAAAGAGCTTGGAGGACTAAGGCTACCCCATTTTGGTTTATATTGGTGGGCTGCACAATTGAGTAAATATGGTAGGTGGGTTCAGCTGGGTATGGTACCCAATTCGAATATGTCTCCGTTATGGCTGGAGATAGAAAGGCCCATATAAATAAGCTTGGGTTTAATCCTAAGGCCCTTTTCTTTATGTCCCTAAAGATTTGCCACTGGCTTTGAAAGGGTCCCCTATTGGGGTAGGGTTAGGTCCCATTACCAGTTGTGTAGATTCCTCAAATATAATCATTTGGGAGATAGTGAACAGCCGGTGCTTGGAAATCCGCGCTTTTTAATCGGCGGAAGGGTGATTATACCAGGATGGTTGGAGAATCTAGAGGACTGTTCCCTAGGAGATTTTCTTGATGTTAACGGTGGCATAATTTCAGCACAGACTTTGATTGGGAAATTTCGGTTGTGTAATAAGGACATTTTCAAAGTGTTGCAGATTAGGCATGTTTTATTGCAGAAGATGGACACGGACTGGAAACAAACACCCTCAGTTGATTTTCTGGGAGGGATACACCCTCTTGTGGGAACGCAGCAGGTAATTTCCAAGTTGTATGCGGCCTTGTTTCAATGGGCTTATGTTGGAAAGAGTGTCCTGTGTGCCTACTGGAACAGTGTGTTTCCCGATCTTTCTCTAGATTGGAGGGGTATTTGGATATCTTGCCATAAGTATTTGAAACATGATCAACTCAGGCTCTTACAATTTAAAGTTACACATAACACGTATTATTCACCTCAGAAACTGCAGAGCCTGGGATTGTTACCGGATCCAAAATGCTACAGGTGTGGGATGGGTTTAGGTGATCTCTTACATATATTTTGGTATTTCCCCTCTGTGGCTCCTCTATGGAATGAGATTCAGTCCAAGTTGAATCCACTTCTGGGCCTGGATGAGGTGTTTAGGCCTGAGATTTGCGTATTGGGTGACTTGACTGCTGTCACTATTAAAAAAAGGAGATTTTACATCTCTTTGATGGCTGTCTCGGTCAAGAAGCTTGTGCTAGGCACTGGAAGGACAGCTTTGTCCCACGTACAATGAATGGCTAAACGAGCTCCTGGCTTTTCTAAGATTGGAAAGAATGATTGCTATTATGCATAATAACTACGTTACTTGAGAAGATCTGGGGGCTTTTGAAACTTGTTACTCTATTGGTTCCTAAATTAAGTTATGTGGTTTTGCTTAACTCATTGCCGTGCCATGGGCAGGGTGGGTATGGGAAGGTGGAGGTGGGGGTTCTGTGAGGGGGGTGGGGGGTTATTTAAGGGTTTGGGGGTCTGTTTAGGGAGTTTTAGGTAGTGGGGCAAGGCAGAGTACCTTTATTGTTTGTGCTGGGACAATATTAATATGGTGGTACTTACAATGTTAATGTCCGGTTATTTTCACTCTGCTGGAAAACTAATAAAGTTTAAATGGAAAAAAAAAAAAGATTATAAGCCTTATTCAGCACTGGGTAGTGCTGCTGCCATCACTGTAATGGCCTTATTCAGCCCTGGGTAATGTTGCTGCCATAAGTTTAGGAGCCTTATTCATCCCCGGGTATTGTTGCTGCCATCAGTGTCAGAGCCTTATTAATCTCTGGATAATGTTGCTGTCATCAGTTTAAGAGCCTTCTTCTGCCCTGGGTAAGGTTGCGGCCATCAGTGTAAGAGCCTTATTCAGCACTGGGGAGTGTTGCTGCCATGACTGTAAGAGCCTTATTCAGCCTGGGTAACTTTGCAGCCATCAGTGTAATAACTTACTGCGGGCCCGGGTAAAGTTGCAGCCATCATTTTAAGAGCCTTTTTCTGTACTGGTTATTGTTGCTGCCATCAGTGTAAGAGCCTTAATCAGCCTTGGGTAATGCTGCTGCCATCAGTGTAAGAGCCTTATTCAACTCAGGGTAATGTTGCTGCCATCAGTTTATGAGCCTTTTTCAGCCCTGGGTAATGTTGCTGCCTTCTTTGTAAGGGCATTATTGAGCCCTAGGTAATGTTGCTGTCGTCAGAGTAAGAACCTTTTTCAGCAATGAGTAATGTTGTTGCCATCACTGTAAGAGTCTTATTCAGCCCTAGTAATGTTGCTGCCATAAGTGTAAGAGCCTTATTCAGCCATGGGTAATGTTGCTGCCATCACTGTAAGAGCCTTATTGAGCCTCGGGTAATGCTGCTGCCATCAGTGTAAGAGCCTTATTAAACTCCGGATAATGTTGCTGCCATCAGTTTAAGAGTCTTATTAGGCCCTGGGTAATGTTGCTGCCATTAGTGTAAGGTCCTTATTCACTCCTGGGTTATATTGCTGCCATCCGTTAAGGAGCCTTATTCAGCCCAGTGTAATGTGGTGCCATCACTGCCAGAGACTTATTCAACTCCAGGTAATGTTGCTGCCATTAGTTTAAAAGCCTTATTCTGCACTGGGTAATGTTGCTGCCACCAGTGTAAGAGACATATTCAGCCCTGGGTAATGTTGGTGCCATCAGTGTAAGAGCCTTATACAGCCCTGGGTAATGTTGGTGCCATCAGTGTAAGACCCTTATTCTGCCCCGGCTAATGTTGCTGCCATCAGTGTATGATCTTTATTCAGCCCTGGGTAATGTTGGTGCAAACAGTGTAAGAGCATTATTCAGCCTTGGGTAATGTTGGTCCAATCACTGTAAGATCCTTTTTCAGCCCTGGGTAATGTTACTGCCATTACTGTAAGAGCCTTATTCAGCCCTGGGAAATGCTGCTGCCATCACTGTAAGACCCTTATTCAGCCTCGGGTAATGCTGCTGCCAACAGTGTAAGAGCCTTATACATCCCCGGGTAATGTTGCTGCCATCAGATTATTAGCCATATTCAACACTGAGTACTGCTGCTGCCATCACTGTAAGGGCCTTATTCAGCCCTGGGTAATGTTGCTGCCATCAGTTTAGGAGCCTTATTCAGCCCAGGGTAATGTTGCTGCCATCAGTGTCACACATACCTCTCAAGTGTCCCTGATTTTCAGGGATGTCCCTGATTTTGCCTCTAAATTTTACCGTGTCCCTCCTAAAATTTGTGTTTTTGTGGCTCAACAGTGGGAACCATAAGCACAAAACAATGTCAAGCCTTAAAGTTACAGACTTGTTCTTCTTTAGAAAATGCATTTTGCACTAAGCCCCATATTCTACCAGCTTTCTGGGTGGATCTCTCTAAGTTTGAAGATGTGTCCCTGATTTTGGTCCTTTGTCCCTGATTTTTTTAAGCCTTGTCCCTGATTTGTGAGGCAGGAGGTTGAGAGATATGGTGTCACAGCCTTATTAAACTCTGGATAATAGTGCTGCCATCAGTTTAAGAGCCTGATTCAACCCTGGGTAATGTTGGTGCCATCAGGATAAGATCCTTATTCAGCCCTGGGTAAAGTTGGTGCCATCAGTGTAACAGCCTTATTCATCCCACGGTAATGTTGGTGCCATCAGTGTAAGAGACTTATTCAGCCCTGAGTAAGGTTGGTGCCATCAGTGTAAGAGACTTATTCAGCTGTGGGTAATGTTGCTGCCATCAGTGTAAGAGCCATATTCAGCCCTGGGTAATGTTGGTGCCATCAGTGTAACACCCGAATTCAGCCCAGGGTAATGTTGCTGCCATCAGTGTAAGAGACTTATTCAGCACTGGATAATGTTTATGCCATCAGTGTAAGAGCCTTATTCAGCCCTGGGTAATGTAGGTGCCATCATCTGTAAGGGCCTTTTTCAACCCTGGGTAATGTTGGTGCCATCAGGGTAAGAGCCTTATTCTGCTTCGGCTAATGTTGCTGCCATCAGTGTAAGATTCTTATTCAGCCCTGGGTGATGTTGGTGCCATCAGTGTAAGAGCCATATTCTGCCCTGGGTAATTTTGCTGCCATCAGTGTAAGAGCCTTATTCATCACTCGGTAATGTTGCAGACATCAGTGGAAGAGGCTTATTCAGCCCTTGATAATGTTGGTGCTATCAGTGTCAGAGCCTTACTCTGCCCTGGCAAATGTTGCTGCCATCAGTGAAAGATCCTTATTCAGCCCTGGGTAATGTTGGTGCCATCAGTGTAAGATACTTATTCAGCACTGGATAATGTTGATGCCATCAGTGTAAGAGCCTTATTCAGCCCTGGGTAATGTTGGTGCCGTTAGTGTAACAGCGTTATTCATCCCTGGGTAATGTTGGTGCCATCATTGTAAGAGACTTATTCAGCCATGGGTAATGTTTCTGCCATCAGTATAAGATTCTTATTCAGTACTGGGTAGTGTTGGTGCCATCAGTGTAACAGCCTTATTCAGCCCTGGGTAATGTTGCTGTCATCCCTGCAAAAGCCTTATTCTGCCAAGGGTAATGTTACTACCATCAGTCAAAGAGCCTAATTCAGCCCTTGGTAATGTTGCTGACATCAGTGTAAGAGTCTTATTCAGCCCTGGGTAATGTTGCTGCCATCAGTCTTATAGTCTTATTCAGCCCTGGGTAATGTTACAGCCATTAGTGTAAGAGCCTCTTTCATTTCATGGAAATGTTGCTGCCATCAGTGTATGAGCCTCAGTGAGCCCAAGCTAAAGTTGATGCCATCAGTGTAAGAGCCTTTTTCAGCCCTGTGTAAGTTTCCTGCCATCAGTTTAAGAACCTTATTCTGTCCCGGGTAAGGCTGCGGCCATCACTGTAAGAGCCTTATACATCCCCGGGTAATGTTGCTGCCATCAGATTATGAGCCTTATTCAGCACTGGGTAGTGCTGCTGCCATCACTCTAAGGGCCCTGGGTAATGTTGCTGCCATCAGTTTAAGAGCCTTATTCTGCCCTGGGTAGGGTTGTGGCCATCAGTGTAAGAGCGTTATTCAGCACTGGGGAGTGTTGCTGCCATCTGTGTATGAGCTTTATTCAGCCTGGGTAATACTGCTGCCATCAGTGTAAGAGCCTTATACTTCCCCGGGTAATGTTGCTGCCATCAGATTATGAGCCTTATTCAGCCCTTGGTAATGCTGCTGCCATCACTGTAAGGGCCATGGGTAATGTTGCTGCCATCAGTTTAAGAGCTTTATTCTGCCCTGGGTAAGGTTGTGGCCATCAGTGTAAGAGCCTTATTCAGCACTGGGGATTGTTGCTGCCATCAGTATAAGAGCCTTATTCATCCCCGGGTAATGTTGCTGCCATCAGTTTATGAGCCTTATTCAGCACTGGGTAATGTTGCTGCCATCACTGTAAGGGCATTATTCAACCCTGGGTAACGTTGGTGCCATCAGGGAAGAGCCTTTTTCAACCCATGGTAATGTTGGTGCCATCAGGGTAAGAGCCTTATTCTGCTCCATCTAATGTTGCTGCCATCAGTGTAAGATCCTTATTCAGCCCTGGGTAATGTTGGTGCCATCAGTGTAAGTGCCTTATTCAACCCTGGGTAATGTTGGTGCCATCAGTGTAAAAGCCTTATTCAGCCCTGAGTAATGTTGCTGCCATCAGTGTAAGAGCCTTATTCAGCCCTAGGTAATGTTGCTGCCATCAATGTAAGAGCCTTACTCAGCCCTGTGTAATGTTGTTGCCATCAGTGTAAGAGCCTTATTCATCACTCGGTAATGTTGCAGGCATCAGTGAAAATGCCTTATTCAGCCCCGGTTAGTGATGCTGCCATCAGTGTAAGAGCCTTATTCAGCCCCTGGTAATGCTGCTGCCATCAGTGTAAGAGCCTTATTCAGCCATGTGAAATGTTGCTAGCCATCACTGTAAGAGCCTTATTCAACCTTTTGGTAATGTTGCGGCCATCATTGCAAGAGCCTTATTCATCATCGGGTAATGTTGCTGCCCTCAGTTTACGAGCCTTATTCAGCCTTGGGTAATGATGCTGCCATCACTGTAAGAGCCTTATTCAGCCCTGGGTAATGTTGTAGACATCAGTGTCAGAGCATAAATAAACTCCAGGTAATGTTGCTGCCATCAGTTTAAGAGCCTTATTCAGCACTGGGTAATGTTGCTGCAATCAGTGTAAGAGCCTTATTCTGCCCCAGCTAACGTTGCTGCCTTCACTGTAACAGCCTTATTCAACCCTGGGTAATGTTGGTGCCATCAGTGTAAGAGCCTTATTCAGCCCTGGGAAATGTTGGTGCCATCAGTGTAAGAGCCTTATTCAGCCCTAAGTAATGATGGTGCTATCAGTGACAGAGCCTTATTCTGCCCCGGCTAATGTTGCTGCTATCAGTGTAAGAGCCTCATTCAGCCCTGGGTAATTTTGCTCCCATCAGTGTAAGAGCCTTATTCAGCCCTTGGTAATGTTGCCGCCATTAGTGTAAGGTCCTTATTCAGTCCTGGGTAATGTTGCTGCCATCAGTGTAAGAGACTTATTCAGCCCTGTGTAACATTGGTGCCATCAGTGTAAGAGACTTATTCAGCCCTGGGTAATGTTGGTGCCATCAGTGTATGATCTCTATTCCACCCTGTGTAATGTTGGTGCCATCAGTGTAACAGCCTTATTCAGCCCAGGGAAATGTTGCTGCCATTAGTGTAAGAGCCTTATTCAGCCTTGGGTAATGTTGCTGCCATCGCTGTAAGAGCCTTATTCAGCCCTGGGTAATGTTCCTGCCGTTAGTGTAAGACCATATTCAGCCCTGGGTAATGTTGTTGCCATCAGTGTAAGAGCCTTATTCATCACTCGGTAATGTTGCAGGCATCAGTGAAAATGCCTTATTCAGCCCCGGTTAGTGATGCTGCCATCAGTGTAAGAGCCTTATTCAGCCCTGTGTAATGTTGCTAGCCATCACTATAAGAGCCTTATTCAGCCCTTTGGTAATGTTGCGGCCATCATTGCAATAGCCTTATTCATCATCGGGTAATGTTGCTGCCCTCAGTTTACTAGCCTTATTCAGCCTTGGGTAATGATGCTGGCATCACTGTAAGAGCCTTATTCAGCCCTGGGTAATGTTGTAGACATCAGTGTTAGAGCCTAAATAAACTACAGGTAATGTTGCTGCCATCAGTTTAAGAGCCTTATTCAGCACTGGGTAATGTTGCTGCAATCAGTGTAAGAGCCTTATTCTGCCCAAGCTAATGTTGCTGCCTTCACTGTAACAGCCTTATTCAACCCTGGGTAATGTTGGTGCCATCAGTATAAGAACCTTATTCAGCCCTGGGAAATGTTGATGCCATCAGTGTAAGAGCCTTATTCAGCCATGAGTAATGTTGGTGCTATCAGTGTCAGAGCCTTATTCTGCCCCGGCTAATGTTGCTGCTATCAGTGTAAGAGCCTCATTCAACCCTGGGTAATTTTGCTGCCATCAATGTAAGAGCCTTATTCAGCCCTGGTAATGTTGCTGCCATTAGTGTAAGGTCCTTATTCAGTCCTGGTAATGTTGCTGCCATCAGTGTAAGAGACTTATTCAGCCCTGTGCAACATTGGTGCCATCAGTGTAAGAGACTTATTCAGCCCTGGGTAATGTTGGTGCCATCAGTGTATGATCTCTATTCCAACCCTGTGTAATGTTGGTGCCATCAGTGTAGAGCCTTATTCAGCCTTGGGTAATGTTGCTGCCATTGCTGTAGAGCCTTTTCAGCCCTGGGTAATGTTGCTGCCGTTAGTGTCAGAACCTTATTCAGCCCTGGGTAATGTTGCTGCCATAACTGTAAGAGCCTTATTCAGCCTCGGGTAATGCTGCTGCCATCACTGTAAGGGCCTTATTCAGCCCTGGGTAATGTTGCTGCCATTAGTGTAAGGTCCATATTCAGTCCTGGGTAATGTTGCTGCCATCAGTGTAAGAGCCTTATTCAGCCCTGTGTAACATTGGTGCCATCAGTGCAAGAGACTTATTCAACCATGGGTAATGTTGGTGCCATCAGTGTATGATCTCTATTCCGCCCTGTGTAATGTTGGTGCCATCAGTGTAAGAGCCTTATTCATCACTCGGTAATGTTGCAGGCATCAGTGAAAATGCCTTATTCAGCCCCGGTTAGTGATGCTGCCATCAGTGTAAGAGCCTTATTCAGCCCTGTGTAATGTTGCTAGCCATCACTATAAGAGCCTTATTCAGCCCTTTGGTAATGTTGCGGCCATCATTGCAATAGCCTTATTCATCATCGGGTAATGTTGCTGCCCTCAGTTTACTAGCCTTATTCAGCCTTGGGTAATGATGCTGGCATCACTGTAAGAGCCTTATTCAGCCCTGGGTAATGTTGTAGACATCAGTGTTAGAGCCTAAATAAACTACAGGTAATGTTGCTGCCATCAGTTTAAGAGCCTTATTCAGCACTGGGTAATGTTGCTGCAATCAGTGTAAGAGCCTTATTCTGCCCAAGCTAATGTTGCTGCCTTCACTGTAACAGCCTTATTCAACCCTGGGTAATGTTGGTGCCATCAGTATAAGAACCTTATTCAGCCCTGGGAAATGTTGATGCCATCAGTGTAAGAGCCTTATTCAGCCATGAGTAATGTTGGTGCTATCAGTGTCAGAGCCTTATTCTGCCCCGGCTAATGTTGCTGCTATCAGTGTAAGAGCCTCATTCAACCCTGGGTAATTTTGCTGCCATCAATGTAAGAGCCTTATTCAGCCCTGGGTAATGTTGCTGCCATTAGTGTAAGGTCCTTATTCAGTCCTGGGTAATGTTGCTGCCATCAGTGTAAGAGACTTATTCAGCCCTGTGTAACATTGGTGCCATCAGTGTAAGAGACTTATTCAGCCCTGGGTAATGTTGGTGCCATCAGTGTATGATCTCTATTCCACCCTGTGTAATGTTGGTGCCATCAGTGTAAGAGCCTTATTCAGCCTTGGGTAATGTTGCTGCCATTGCTGTAAGAGCCTTTTTCAGCCCTGGGTAATGTTGCTGCCGTTAGTGTCAGAACCTTATTCAGCCCTGGGTAATGTTGCTGCCATAACTGTAAGAGCCTTATTCAGCCTCGGGTAATGCTGCTGCCATCACTGTAAGGGCCTTATTCAGCCCTGGGTAATGTTGCTGCCATTAGTGTAAGGTCCATATTCAGTCCTGGGTAATGTTGCTGCCATCAGTGTAAGAGCCTTATTCAGCCCTGTGTAACATTGGTGCCATCAGTGCAAGAGACTTATTCAACCATGGGTAATGTTGGTGCCATCAGTGTATGATCTCTATTCCGCCCTGTGTAATGTTGGTGCCATCAGTGTAAGAGCCTTATTCAGCCCTGGGTAATGTTGCTGCCATCAGTGTAAGAGCCTTATTCAGCCCTGGGTAATGTAGCTGCCATTAGTGTAAGAACCTTATTCAGCCCTTGGTAATGTTGCTGCCATCACTGAAAGAGCCTTTTACATACCCTGGTAATGTTGCTGCCATCAGATTATGAGCCTTATTCAGCATTGGGTAATGCTGCTGCCATCTCTGTAAGGGCCTTATTCAGCCCTGGGTAATGTTGCTGCCATCAGTTTAGAAGTCTTATTCAGCCCCTGGTAATGTTGCTGCCATTAGTGTCAGAGCCTAATTAGACTCCGGATAATGTTGCTGCCATCAGTGTAAGAGCCTTATTCATCCCCGGGTAATGTTGCTGCCATCAGATTACGAGACTTATTCAGCACTGGGTAATGTTGCTGCCATCATCTGTAAGGGCCATATTCAACCATGGGTAATGTTGGTGCCATCCGGGTAAGAGCCTTATTCAGTCCTGGGTAATGTTGGTGCCATCAGTGTAAGAGCCTTATTCAGCCCTGGGTAATGTTGCTGCCATCAGTGTAAGAGCCTTATTCAGCTCTGGGTAATGTTTGTGCCGTCAGTGTAACAGCGTTATTCAGCCCTGAGTAATGTTGATGCCATCAGTGTAAAAGCCTTATTCAGCTCTGGGTAATGTTTGTGCCATCAGTGTAACAGCGTTATTCAGCCCTGAGTAATGTTGATGCCATCATTGTAAGAGACTTATTTAGCCCTGGGTAATGTTGGTGCCGTCAGCGTGAGAGACTTATTCAGCCGTGGGTAATGTTACTGCCATCAGTATAAGATCCTTATTCAGTCCGGGGTAATGTTGGTGCCTTCAGTGTAACAGCCTTATTCATCCCTAGGTAATGTTGCTGCCATCAGTGTAAGAGCCTTATTCAGCACTGGATAATGTTGATGCCATCAGCGTAAGAGCCTTATTCAGCTATGGGTAATGTTCCTGCCATCAGTGTAAGAGCATTATTCAGCCATAGGTAATGTTGCTGTCATCCCTGTAAAAGCCTTATTCTGCCATGGGTAATGTTCCTACCATCAGTCAAAGAACCTAATTCAGCCCTTGATAATGTTGCGGCCATCACTGTAAGAGTCTTATTCAGCCCTGGGTAATGTTGCTGCCATCAGTCGTATAGACTTATTCAGCCCTGGGTAATGTTGCTGCCATTAGTGTAAGAGCCTTATTCAGCCCTTTGTAACATTTGTGCCATCAGAGTAAGAGACTTATTCTGCACTGGGTAATGTTGGTGCCATCAGTGCATGATCTCTATTCCGCCCAGTGTAATGTTGCTGCCATCAGTGTAAGAGACTTATTCAGCCCTGGGTAATGTTGCTGCCATCAGTGTAAGAGCCTTATTCAGCCCTGGGTAATGTTGCTGCCATCAGTGTAAGAGCCTTATTCAACCTTGGGTAATGTTGCTGCCACCGCTGTAAGAGCCTTATTCAGCCCTGGGTAATGTTGCTGCCGTTAGTGTAAGAACCTTATTCAGCCCGTTTGTTATGTTGATGCCATCACTGTAAGAGCCTTATTCAGCCTCAGGGAATGCTGCTGCCATCAGTGTAAGAGCCTTATACATACCCGGGTAATGTTGCTGCCATCAGATTATGAGCCTTATTCAGCCCTGGGTACTGCTGCTGACATCAGTGTCAGAGCCTTATTAAACTCTGAATAATGTTGCTTATATCAGTTTAAGAGCCATATTCAACCCTGGGTAATGTTGGTGCCATCAGTGTAAGAACCTTATTCTGCTCCGGCTAATGTTGCTGCCTTCAGTGTAAGATCCATATTCAGCCCTGGGTAATGTTGGTGCCATCAGTGTAAGTGACTTATTCAGCCCTGGGTAATGTTGGTGCCATCAGTGTAAGAGCCCTATACATACCCTGGTAATTTTGCTGCCATCAGATTATGAGCCTTATTCAGCATTGGGTAATGCTGATGAAATCACTGCAAGGGCCTTGTTCAGCCCTGGGTAATGTTGCTGCCATTAGTGTAAGAACCTTATTCAGCCTCGGGTAATGATGCTGCCATCGCTGTAAGAGCCTTATTTAGCCCTGGGTAATGTTGCTGCCGTTAGTGTAAGAACCTTATTCAGCCCTGGGTAATGTTGGTGCCATCAGTGTAAGTGCCTTATTCAGCCCTGGGTAATGTTGCTGCCATCAGTGTAAGAGCCTTATTCAGCCTTGGGTAATGATGCTGCCATCGCTGTAAGGGCCTTATTCAGCCCTGGGTAATGTTGCTGCCATCAGTTTAGGAGCCTTATTCAGCCCCGGGTAATGTTGCTGCCATCAGTGTCAGAGCCTTATTAGACTCCGGATAATGTTGCTGCCATCAGTTTAAGAGCCTTTTTCAGCACTGGGTAATGTTGCTGCCATCATCTGTAAGTGCCTTATTCAACCCAGGGTAATGTTGGTGCCATCAGGGTAAGAGCCTTATTCAGCCATGGGTAATGATGGTGCCGTCAGTGTAACAGCGTTATTCAGCCCTGCGTAATGTTGATGCCATCATTGTAAGAGACTTATTCAGCCCTGGGTAATGTTGGTGCCATCAGTGTAAGAGACTAATTCAGCCGTGGGTAATGTTGCTGCCATCAGTATAAGATCCTTATTCAGTCCTGGGTAATGTTGGTGCCTTCAGTGTAACAGCCTTTTTCATCCCTGGGTAATGTTGCTGCCATCAGTGTAAGAGCCTTATTCAGCACTGGATAATGTTGATGCCATCAGTGTAAGAGCCTTATTCAGCTCTGGGTAATGTTCCTGCCATCAGTGTAAGAGCATTATAAGGCCCTAGGTAATGTTGCTGTCATCCATGTAAAAGCCTTATTCTGCCACGGGTAATGTTCCTACCATCAGTCAAAGAGCCTAATTCAGCCATTGATAATGTAGCTGCCATCACTGTAGGAGTCTTATTCAGCCCTGGGTAATGTTGCTGCCATCAGTCTTATAATCTTATTCAGCCCTTGGTAATGTTGCTGCCATTAGTGTAAGAGTCTTATTCAGCCCTTTGTAACATTGGTGCCATCATTGTAAGAGACTTATTCAGCCCTGGGTAATGTTTGTGCCATCAGTGTATGATCTCTATTCCACCCTGTGTAATGTTTGTGCCATCACTGTAAGAGCCTTATTCAGCCCTGGGTAATGTTGCTGCCATCACTGTAAGAGCCTTATACATCCCTGGGTAATGTTGCTGCTATCAGATTATGAGACTTATTCAGCCATGGGTAATGCTGCTGACATCACTGTAAGGGCCTTATTCAGCCCTGGGTAATGTTGCTGCCATCAGTTTAGGAGCCTTATTCAGACCCGGGTAATGTTGCTGCAGTCAGTGTCAGAGCCTTATTAAACTCTGAATAATGTTGCTGCCATCAGTTTAAGAGCCTTATTCAACCCTGGGTAATGTTGGTGCTATCAGTGTAAGAGCCTTATTCTGCTCCGGCTAATGTTGCTGCCTTCATTGTAAGATCCTTATTCAGCCCTGGGTAATGTTGGTGCCATCAGTGTAAGTGCCTTATTCAGCCCTGGGTAATGTTGCTGCCATCAGTGTAAGAGCATTATTCAGCCCTAGGTAGTGTTGCTGTCATTCGTGTAAGAGCCTTACTTAGCCATGGGTAATGTTCCTACCATCAGTCAAGGAGCCTTATTCAGCCCTTGGTAATGTTGCTGCCATCACTGTAAGAGTCTTATTCAGCCCTGGGTAATGTTGCTGCCATCAGTCTTATAGTCTTATTCAGCGCTGTGTAATGTTGCTGCCATTAGCGCATGAGCCTCTTTCATTTCTCGGTAATGTTGCTGCCATCAGTTTAAGAGCCTCCCTGAGCCCTGGGTAATGTTGCTGCCATCAGTGTATGAGCCTTATTCAGCCCTGGGTAAGTTTCCTGCCATCAGTTTAAGAGCCTTGTTCAGCCCTTGCAAGGTTGCGCCAACAGTGTAAGGCCTTATTCAGCCCCTGGTAATGCTGCTGCCATCATTGTAAGAGCCTTATTTGGCACTGGGAGTTGCTGCCATCAGTGTAATAGCCTTATTCAGCCTTGGTAACGTTGCAGCCATCAGTGTAAGAAATTTATTCGAGCCCGGGTAAAGTTGCTGCCATCAGTTTAAGAACCTTATTCTGCTCTGATTAATGTTGCTGCCATCAGTGTAAGTGCCTTATTCAGCCCTGGGTGATGTTGCTGCCATCAGTGTAAGACGCTTAATCTGCCTCGGGTAATGCTGCTGCCATCAGTGTGAGAGCCTTATTCATCTCCGGATAATGTTGGTGCCATCAGTTTATGAGCCTTATTCTGCCCTGGGTAATGTTGCTGCCTTCACTTTAAGGGCCTTATTCAGCACTAGGTAATGTTGCTGTCGTAAGTGTAGGAGCCTTTTTGAGCCCTGAGTAATGTTGCTGCCATCACTGTAAGAGCCTTTTTCAGCCCTAGTAATGTTGCTGCCATTAGTGTAAGAGCCTTATTCAGCCTCGGGTAATGCTGCTGCCATCAGTGTAAGAGCCTTTTACATCCCTGGGTAATGTTGCTGCCATTCAGATTATAAGCCTTATTCAGCACTTGGTATTACGGCTGCCATCACTGTAAGGGCCTTATTCAGCCCGGGGAAATGTTGCTGCCATCAGTTTAGGAGCCTTATTCAATCCTGGGTAATGTTGGTGCCATCAGGGTAAGAGCCTTATTCTGTTCCGGCTAATGTTGCTGCCATCAGTGTAAGAGCTTTATTCATCCCCGGGTAATGTTGCTGCCATCAGATTATGAGCCTTTTTCAGCACTGGGCAATGTTGCTGCAATCACTGTAAGGGCATTATTCAACCCTGGGTAATGTTGGTGCCTTCAGGGAAAGAGCATTTTTCAACCATAGGTAATGTCGGTGCCATCAGAGTAAGAGCCTTATTCTACTCCGGCTAATGTTCCTGCCATCAGTGTAAGAGCGTTATTCAACCCCAGGTAATGTTGCTGTCATCAGATTTTGAGCTGTATTCAGCACAGGGTAATGTTGCTGCCATCACTGAAAGGGCATTATTCAACCCTGGGTAATGTTGGTGCCATCAGGGTAAGAGCCTTATTCTGCTTCACCTAATGTTGCTGCCATCAGTGTAAGTTCCTTATTCAGCCCTGGGTAATGTTGGTGCCATCTGTGTAAGAGCCTTATTCAGCCCTGGGTAATGTTGCTGCCATCAGTGGAAGAGCCATATTCAGCCTAGGGCAATGTTGGTGCCATCAGTGTAACAGCGTTATTCAGCCCTGGGTAATGTTGGTGCCATCATTGTAAGAGACTTATTCAGCCCTGGTTAATGTTGGTGCCATCAGTGAAACAGCCTTATTCAGCCATGTTTAATGTTGCTGCCATCAGTGTAATAGACTTGTTCAGCACTGGATAATGTTGATGCCATCAGTGTAAGAGCCTTATTCAGCCTTGGGTAATGTTGCTGCCACCTCTGTAAGAGCCTTATTCAGCCCTGGGTAATGTTGCTGCCGTTAGTGTAAGAGCCATATTCAGCCCTGGGTTATGTTGCTGCCATTAGTGTAAGAACCTTATTCAGCCCTTGGTAATGTTGCTGCCATCACTGTAAGGGCCTTATTCAGCCATGGGCAAGGCTGCTGCCATCAGAGTAAGAGCCTTATACATACCCAGGTAATGTTGCTGCTATCAGATTATGAGACTTATTCAGCCCTTGGTAATGTTGCTGCCATCAGTTTAGGAGCCTTATTCAGACCCGGGAAATGTTGCTGCAGTCAGTGTCAGAGCCTTATTAAACTCTGAATAATGTTGCTGCCATCAGTTTAAGAGCCTTATTCAACCCCGGGTAATGTTGGTGCTATCAGTGTAAGAGCCTTATTCTGCTCCGGCTAATGTTGCTGCCTTCAGTGTAAGATACTTATTCAGCCCTGGGTAATGTTGGTGCCATCAGTGTAAGTGCCTTATTCAGCCTTGGGTAATGTTGCTGCCATCAATTTAGGAGCCTTATTCAATCCTGGGTAATGTTGGTGCCATCAGGGTAAGAGCATTATTCAGCCCTAGGTAGTGTTGCTGTCATTCGTGTAAGAGCCTTACTTAGCCATGGGTAATGTTCCTACCATCAGTCAAGGAGCCTTATTCAGCCCTTGGTAATGTTGCTGCCATCACTGTAAGAGTCTTATTTAGCCCTGGGTAATGTTGCTTCCATCAGTCTTATAGTCTTATTCAGCCCTGTGTAATGTTGCTGCCATTAGCGCAAGAGCCTCTTTCATTTCTCGGTAATGTTGCTGCCATCAGTGTAAGAGCCTCACTGAGCCCTGGGTAATGTTGCTGCCATCAGTGTATGAGCTTTATTCAGCCCTGGGTAAGTTTCCTGCTATCAGTTTAAGAGCCTTATTCAGCCCCGGGTAAGGTTGCTGCCAACAGTGTAAGGCCTTATTCAGCCCCTGGTAATGCTGCTGCCATCATTGTAAGAGCCTTATTCGGCACTGGGGAGTGTTGCTGCCATCAGTGTAATAGCCTTATTCAGCCTTGGTAATGTTGCAGCCATCAGTGTAAGAACTTTATTCGAGCCCGGGTAAAGTTGCTGCCATCAGTTTAAGAACCTTATTCTGCTCTGATTAATGTTGCTGCCATCAGTGTAAGCGCCTTATTCAGCCCTGGGTGATGTTGCTGCCATCAGTGTAAGACGCTTTATCTGCCTCGGGTAATGCTGCTGCCATCAGTGTGAGAGCCTTATTCATCTCCGGATAATGTTGGTGCCATCAGTTTATGAGCCTTATTCAGCCCTGGGTAATGTTGCTGACTTCTCTTTAAGGGCCTTATTCAACACTAGGTAATGTTGCTGTCGTAAGTGTAGGAGCCTTTTTTAGCCCTGAGTAATGTGCTGCCATCACTGTAAGAGCCTTTTTCACCCTAGTAATGTTGCTGCCATTAGTGTAAGAGCCTTATTCAGCCTCGGGTAATGCTGCTGCCATCAGTGTAAGAGCCTTATACATCCCTGGGTAATGTTGCTGCCATTCAGATTATGAGCCTTATTCAGCACTTGGTATTACGGCTGCCATCACTGTAAGGGCCTGATTCAGCCCGGGGAAATGTTGCTGCCATCAATTTAGGAGCCTTATTCAATCCTGGGTAATGTTGGTGCCATCAGGGTAAGAGCATTATTCAGCCCTAGGTAGTGTTACTGTCATTCATGTAAGAGCCTTACTTAGCCATGGGTAATGTTCCTACCATCAGTCAAGGAGCCTTATTCAGCCCTTGGTAATGTTGCTGCCATCACTGTAAGAGTCTTATTCAGCCCTGGGTAATGTTGCTGCCATCAGTCTTATAGTCTTATTCAGCCCTGTGTAATGTTGCTTCCATTAGCGCAAGAGCCTCTTTCATTTCTCGGTAATGTTGCTGCCATCAGTGTAAGAGCCTAACTGAGCCTTGGGTAATGTTGCTGCCATCAGTGTAAGAGCCTTATTCAGCCCTGGGTGATGTTGCTGCCATCAGTGTAAGACGCTTAATCTGCCTCGGGTAATGCTGCTGCCATCAGTGTAAGAGCCTTATTCATCTCCGGATAATGTTGGTGCCATCAGTTTATGAGCCTTATTCAGCCCTGGGTAATGTTGCTGCCTTCACTTTAAGGGCCTTATTCAGCACTAGGTAATGTTGCTGTCGTAAGTGTAGGAGCCATTTTTAACCCTGAGTAATGTTGCTGCCATCACTGTAAGAGCCTTTTTCAGCCCTAGTAATACGTTAGCCATTAGTATAAGAGCCTTATTCAGCCCCTCGGTAATGCTGCTGCCATCAGTGTAAGAGCCTTATACATCCCCGGGTAATGTTGCTGCCATTCAGATTATGAGCCTTCTTCAGCACTTGGTATTACGGCTGCCATCACTGTAAGGGCCTTATTCAGCCCGGGGAAATGTTGCTGCCATCAATTTAGGAGCCTTATTCAATCCTGGGTAATGTTGGTGCCATCAGGGTAAGAGCCTTATTCTGCTCCGGCTAATGTTGCTGCCATCAGTGTAAGAGCTTTATTCATCCCCGGGTAATGTTGCTGTCATCCCTGTAAAAGCCTTATTCTGCCATGGGTAATGTTCCTACCATCAGTCAAAGAGCCTAATTCAGCCCTTGGTAATGTTGCTGCCATCACTGTAAGAGTCTTATTCAGCCCTGGGTAATGTTGCTGCCATCAGTCTTATACTCTTATTCAGCCCTGGGTAATGTTGCTGCCATTAGTGTAAGAGCCTCTTTCATTTCTCGGTAATGTTGCTGCCATCAGTGTAAGAGCCTCTTTCATTTCACAGAAATTTTGCTGCCGTCATTGTAAGAGCCTCACTGAGCCCTAGGTAATGTTGCTGCCATCAGTGTAAGAGCCTTATTCAGCCCTGGGTAAGTTTCCTGCCATCAGTTTAAGAGCCTTATTCTGCCCTGGTAAGGCTGCGGCCATCATTGTAAGAGCCTTATTCAGCACTGTGGAGTGTTGCTGCCATCAGTGTAACAGCCTTATTCAGCCTGGGTAACGTTACAGCCATCAGTGTAATAACTTTATGCGTGCCCAGGTAAAGTTGCTGCCATCAATTTAAGAACCTTTTTCTGCACTGGTTATTGTTGCTGCCATCAGTGTAAGAGCCTTATTCAGCCCTGGGTGATGTTGCTGCCATCAGTGTAAGAGCCTTAATCAGCCTCGGGTAATGCTGCTGGCATCAGTGTAAGAGCCTTATATCAGCCACAGGTAATGTTGCTTCCATCAGTGTAAGAGCCTTATTCATCTATGGGTAATGTTGCTGAGATCAGTTTTTCAGCCTTATTCAGCCCTGGGTAATGTTGCTGTCATCAGAGTAAGAGCCTTTTTTCAGCCCTGAGTAATGTTGCTGCCATCACTGTAAGGGCCTTATTCAGCCCTAGTAATGTTGCTGCCATTATTGTAAGAGCCTTATTCAGCCATGGGTAATGTTGCTGCCATCACTGTAAGAGCCTTCTTGAGCCTCGGGTAATGCTGCTGCCATCAGTGTAAGAGCCTTATTAAACTCCGGATAATGTTGCTGCCATCAGTTTAAGAGCCTTATTCAACCCTGGGTAATGTTGGTGCTATCAGTGTCAGGGCATTATTCTGCCCCAGCTAATGTTGCGGCCATCAGTGTAACAGCCTTATTCAGCCCTGGGTAATTTTGCTGCAAAAAGTGTAAGAGCATTATTCAGCCTCGAGTAATGTTGCTGCCATTAGTGTAAGGTCCTTATTCACTCAAGGGTAATGTTGCTGCCAACAGTTAAGGAGCCTTATTCAGCCCCGCGTAATTTGGTGCCTTCACTGCCAGAGCCTTATTCAACTCCAGGTAATGTTGCTGCCATCAGTTTAAAAGCCTTATTCTGCACTGGGTAATGTTGCTGCAGTCAGTGTAAGAGACATATTCAGCCCTGGGTATTGTTGATGCCATCAGTGTAACAGCTTATACAGCCCTGGGTAATGTTGGTGCAATCAGTGTAAGAGCCTTATTAAGCCTTGGATAATGTTGCTCCCATCACTGTAAGAGCCTTATTCAGCCTTGGCTAATGTTGCTGCCATCACTGTAAGAGCCTTAATCAGCCCTGGGTAATGTTGCTGCCATTACTGTAAGAGCCTTATTCAGCCCTGGGAAATGTTGCTGCCATCACTGTAAGACCCTTATTCAGCCTCAGGTAATGCTCCTGCCATCAGTGTAAGAGCCTTGTACATCCCCTGGTAATGTTGCTGCGATCAGATTATGAGCCCTTTTCAGCACTGGTTAATGTTGCTGCCATCACTGTAAGTGCCTTATTCAGCCCGGGGTAATGTTGCTGCCATCAGTTTAGGAGCCTTATTCAGCCACGAGTAATGTTGCTGCCATCAGTGTCAGAGCCTTATTAAACTCTGGATAATATTTCTTGCATCAGTTTAAGAGCTTTATTCAACCCTGGGTAATGTTGGTGCCATCAGGGTAAGAGCCTTATTCTGCTCCGGCTAATGTTGTTGCCATCAGTGTAAGAGCCTTATTCATCCCCGGGTAATGTTGCTGCAATCAGATTATGAGCCTTATTCAGCACTGGGTAATGCTGCTTCATCACTATAAGGGAATTATTCAACCCTGGGTTATGTTGGTGCCATCAGGGTAAGATCCTTATTCAGCCCTGGTTAATTTTGGTGCCATCAGTGTAAGTGCCTTACTCGGCCTTGGGTAATGTTGGTGCCATCAGTGTAAGAGCCTTTTTCAGCCCTGGGTAATGTTGCTGCCATCATTGTAAGAGCCTTATTCAGCCCTGGGTAATGTTGGTGCCATCAGTGTAAGAGCCTTATTCAGCCCTAGGTAATGTTTTTGCTATCAGTGTAAGAGCCTTATTCATCACTCAGTAATGTTGCAGGCATCAGTGGAAGAGCCTTATTCAGCCGTGGGTAATGTTGCTGCCGTCAGTATAAAATCCTTAATCAGCCCTGGGTAATGTTGGTGCCTTCTGTGTAACAGCCTTATTCTGCCCTGGGTAATGTTGCTGCACTCAGTGTAAGAGACTTATTCAGCACAGGATAAAGTTGAAGCCATCAGTGTAAGAGCCTTATTCAGCCTGGGTACTGCTGCTGCCATCAGTGTAAGAGCCTTATTCAGCCTGGGTAATGCTACTGCCATCAGTGTAAGAGCATTATTCAGCCCCAGGTAATGTTGCAGCCATCAGATTATGAGCCTTATTCAGCACTGGGCAATGCTGCTGCCATCACTGTAAGGGCCTTATTCAGCCCTGGGTAATGTTGCTGCCATCAGGTTAAGAGCCTTCTTCTGCCCTGGGTAAGGTTGCGGCCATCAGTGTAAGAGCCTTATTCAGCCTGGGTAACGTTGCAGCCATCAGTGTAATAACATAATGCAGGCCCGGGTAAAGTTGCTGCCATCAGTGTAAGAGCCTTATATCAACCAAGGGTAATGTTTCTTCCATCAGTGTAAGAGCCTTTTTCATCTCCGGGTAATGTTGCTGCCATCAGTTCATGAGCCTTTTTCAGCCCTGGGTAATGTTGCTGCCTTCTCTGTAAGCGCATTATTCAGCCCTGGGTGATGTTGCTGCCATCAGTGTAAGAGCCTTTATCAGCCTCGGGTAATGTTCCTTCCATCAGTGTAAGAGCCTTATCCATCTCCGGGTAATGTTGCTACCATCAGTTTATGAGCCTTATTCAGCCCTTGGTAATGTTGCTCCCTTCACTATAAGGGCCTTATTCAGCCCTAGGTAATGTTGCTGTCGTCAGTGTAAGAGCCTTTTTCAGCCCTGAGTAATGTTGCTGCCATCACTGTAAGAGCCTTATTCAGCCTTAGTAATCTTGCTGCCATTAGTGTAAGAGCCTTATTCAGCCATGGGTAATGTTGCTGCCATCACTGTAAGAGCCTTATTCAGACCCGTGTAATGCTACTGCCATCAGTGTAAGAGCCTTATACATCCCTTGGTAATGTTGCTGCCATCAGATTATGAGCCTTATTCAGCACCGGGAAATGCTGCTGCCATCACTGTAATGGCCTTATTCAGCCCTGGGTAAGTTTCCTTCCATAAGATTAAGAGCCTTATTCTGCCCCGGGTAAGGCTGCGGCCATCAGTGTAAGAGCCTTTTTTAGCCATGGGTAATGCTGCTGCCATCAGTGTAAGAGCCTTATTAAACTCCGGATAATGTTGCTGCCATCAGTTTAAGAGTCTTATTCGGCCCTGGGTAATTTTGATGCCATCAGTGTAAGAGCCTAATTCAGCCCTGTGTAATGTTGCTGCCATTAGTGTAAGGTCCTTATTCACTCCTGGGTTATGTTGCTGCCATCCGTTAAGGAGCCTTATTCAGCCCAGCGTAATGTGGTGCCATCACTGCCAGAGCCTTATTCAACTCCAGGTAATGTTGCTGCCATTAGTTTAAAAGCCGTATTCTGCAATGGGTAATGTTGCTGCCACCAGTGTAAGAGACATATTCAGCCCTGGGTAATGTTGGTGCCATCAGTGTAAGAGCCTTATACAGCTCTGGGTAATGTTGGTGCCATCAGTGTAAGACCCTTATTCTGCCCCGGCTAATGTTGCTGCCATCAGAGTATGATCTTTATTCAGCCCAGGGTAATGTTGGCGCAAACAGTGTAAGAGCATTATTCAGCTTTGGGTAATGTTGGTCACATCACTGCAAGAGCCTTATTCAGCACTGGGTTATGCTGCTGCCATCACTGTAAGTGTATTATTCAACCCTGGGTAATGTTGGTGCCATCAGTGTATGAGCCTTATTCAGCCCTGGGTAATGTTGGTGCCATCAGTGTAAGAGCCTTATTCAGCCCTGGGTAATGTTGGTGCCATCAGTGTAAGAGCCTTATTCAGCCCTGGGTAATGTTGGTGCCATCAGTGTAAGAGCCATATTCAGCCCTGAGTAAGGTTGGTGCCATCAGTGTAAGAGACTTATTCAGCCATGTGTAATGTTGCTGCCATCAGTGTAAGAGACTTACTCAGCACTGGATAATGTTGATGCCATCAGTGTAAGAGCCTTATTCAGCCCTGGGTAATGTTGGTGCCATAGTTGTAACCGCCTTATTTAGACCCCGGTAAGGTTGGTTCCATTAGTGTAAGAGACTAATTCAGCCTGGCTAATGTTGGTGCCATCAGTGTAAGAGACTGATTCAGAAATGGGTAATGTTGCTGCCATCAGTGTAAGATCCTTATTTAACCCTGGGTAATGTTTGGTGCCATCAGTGTAACAGCCTTATTCAGCCCTGGGTAATGTTGGTGCCATCAGTGTAGGAGACTTATTCAGCCTTGAGTAATGTCGCTGCCATCAGTATAAGATCCTTATTCAGTCCTTGGTATTGTTTGTGCCATCAGTGTAGCAGCCTTATTGAGCCCTGGGTAATGTTGCTGCCATCAGTGTAAGAGACTTATTCAGCACTGTATAATGTTTATGCCATCAGTGTAAGAGCCTCATTCAGCTCTGGGTAATGTTGCTGCCCTCTGTGTAAGAGTCTTATTCAGCCCTGGGTAATGTTTGCTGCCATCAGTGTAAGAGCCTTATTCAGCCATGGGTAATGTTCCTACCATCAGTCAAAGAGAGTTATTCAGCCCTTGGTAATGTTGCTGTCATCACTGTAAGAGTCTTATGCAGCCCTGGGTAATGTTTGCTGCCATCAGTCTTATAGTCTTATTCAGTCCTGGGTAATGTTGCTGCCATTAGTGTAAGAGCCTCTTTCATTTCTTGGTAATGATGCTGCCATCAGTGTAAGAGCCTCTTTCATTTCTCGGTAATGTTGCTGCCATCAGTGTATGAGGCTTATTCAGTCCTGGGTAAGTTTCCTGCTATCAGTTTAAGAGCCTTATTCTGCACCGGGTAAGGTTGCGGCCATCAGTCTAAGGCCTTATTCAGCCCCAGGTAATGCTGCTGTCATCAGTGTAAGAGCCTTATTCAGCACTAGGGAGTGTTGCTGCCATCAGTGTAAGAGCCTTATTCAGCCTGGGTAAAGTAGCAGCCATCAGTTTAAGAACTTTATGCAGTCCCGGGTAAAGTTGCTGCCATCACGTTAAGACCCTTATTCTGCCCTGGTTAATATTGCTGCCATCAGTGTAAGAGCCTTATTCAGCCCTGGGTGATGTTGCTGCCATCAGTGTAAGAGCCTTAATCAGCCTCGGGTAATGTTCCTTCCATCAGTGTAAGAGCCTTATTCATCACTGGGTAATGTTGCTACCATTAGTTTATGAGCCTTATTCAGCCCTTGGTAATGTTGTTCTTCACTGTAAGGGCCTTATTCAGCCCTAGGTAATGTTGCTGCTATCAGTGTAAGAGCTTTTTCAGCCCTGAGTAATGTTGCTGCCATCACTGTAAGAGCCTTATTCAGCCCTAGTAATCTTGCTGCCATTAGTGTAAGAGCCTTATTCAGCCTCGGGTAATGCTACTGCCATCAGTGTAAGAGCCTAATACATCCCTGGGTAATGTTGCTGCCATCAGATTATGAACCTTATTCAGCACTGGGTAATGCTGCTGCCATCACTGTAATGGCCTTATTCAGCCCGGGGTAAGTTTCCTGCCATCAGATTTAGAGCCTTATTCTGCCCCGGGTAAGGCTGCGGCCATCACTGTAAGAGCCTCATTCAGCACCGGGGAGTGTTGCTGCCATCAGTGTAAGAGCCTTATTCAGCCTGGGTAATGCTGCTGCCATCAGTGTAAGAGCCTTATTCAGCCTGGGTAATGCTGCTGCCATCAGTGTAAGAGCCTTATTCAGCACTGAGTAATGTTGCTGCCATCACTGTAAGGGCCTTATTCAGCCTGGGTAATGTTGCTGCCATTAGTTTAAGAGCCTTATTCTGCCCTGCGTAAGGTTGCGGCCATCAGTGCAAGAGCCTTATTCAGCACTGGGGAGTGTTTCTGCCATGAGTGTAGGAGCCTTATTCAGCCTTGGTAACGTTGCAGCCATCAGTGTAATAACTTAACGCGGGCCCGGGTAAAGTTACTGACATCAGTTTAAGAGCCTTTTTCTGCACTGGTTATTGTTGCTGCCATCAGTGTAAGAGCCTTATTCAACCCTGGGTGATGTTGCTGCCATCAGTGTAAGAGCCTTATTCAGCCCTAGTAATCTTGCAGCCATTAGTGTAAGAGCCTTATTCAGCCACGGGTAATGTTGCTGCCATCACTGTAAGAGCCTTATTTCGCCTCGGGAAATGCTGCTGCCATCACTGTAAGAGCCTTATACTTCCCCAGGTAATGTTGCTGCCATCAGATTATGAGCCTTATTCAGCACTGGGTAATGCTGCTGCCATCACTATAATGGCCTTATTCAGCCCTGAGTAATGTTGCTGCCATCAGTTTAGGAGCCTTATTCATCCCCGTTATTGTTGCTGCCATTAGTGTCAGAGCCTTTTTAATCTCTGGATAATGTTGCTGCCATCAGTTTAAGAGCCTTCTTCTGCCCTGGGTAAGGATGCGGCCATCAGTGTAAGAGCCTTATTCAGCACTGGGGAGTGTTGCTGCCATGAGTGTAAGAACCTTATTCAGCCTGGGTAACTTTGCAGCCATTAGTGTAAGAACTTTATGTGGGCCCGGGTTAAGTTGCTGCCATCAGTATAAGAGCCTTTCTCTGCCCTGCTTAATATTACTGCCATCAGTGTAAGAGCCTCATTCAGCCCTGGGTGATGTTGCTGCCATCAGTGTAAGAGCCTTAATCTGCCTTGGGTAATGCTGCTGCCATCAGTGTAAGAGCCTTATTCATCTCCGGGTAATGTTGCTGCCATCAGTTTATGAGCCTTATTCAGCCCTGGTTAATTTTGCTCCATTCTCTGTAAGGGCTTTATTCAGCCATAGGTAATGTTGCTGTCGTCAGTGTAAGAGCCTATTTCAGCCCTGAGTAATGTTGCTGCCATCACTGTAAGAGCCTTAATCATCCCTAGTAATGTTGCTGATATTAGTGTAAGAGACTTATTCAGCCTCGGGTAATGCTGCTGCCATCAGTGTAAGATCCTTATACGTCCCTGGGTAATGTTGCTGCCATCAGATTATGAGCCTTATTAAACTCAGGATAATGTTACTACCATCAGTTTAAGAGCCTTATACAACCCTAGGTAATGTTGGTGCCATCAGGGTAAGAGTTTTATTCTGCTCTGGCTAATGTTGCTGCCATCAGAGTAAGAGCCTTATTCATACCCGGGTAATGTTGGTGCCATCACTGTAAGGGCCTTATCCTACCCTGGGTAATGTTGGAGCCATCAGGGTAAGAGCCTAATTCTGCTCCGGCTAATGTTGCTGCCATTAGTGTAAGATCCTTAATCAGCCCTGGGTAATGTTGGTGCCATCAGTGTAAGAACCTTATTCAGCCCTGAGTAATGTTGCTGCCATCAGTGCAAGAGACATATTCAGCCCTCGGTATTGATGGTGCCATCAGTGTAAGACCATTATTCTGCCCTGGCTAATTTTGCTGCCATCAGTGTATGATCTTTATTCAGCCCTGGGAAATTTTGCTGTTGTCAGAGTAAGAGCCTTTTTCAGCCCTGGGTAATGTTGCTGCCATCAGTGTAAGAGCCTTATTCTGCCTTCGCAAATTTTTCTCCCATCACTGTAGGAGCCTTATTCAGCCTTAGTTAATGTTGCTGCCATCGCTGTAAGACCCTTATTTAGCCCTGGGTAATGTTGCTGCCATTAGTGTTAGAGCCTTATTCAGCCTCTGGGAATGCTGCTGTTATTAGTGTAAGAGCCTTATACATACCCGGGTAATGTTGCTACCATCAGATTATGAGCCTTATTCAGCACTGGGCAATGCTGCTGCCATCACTGTAACGGCCTTATTCAGCCCTGGGTAATTTTGGTGCCATCGGTGGAACAGCCTTATTCAGCCCTGGGTAATGTTGGTGCCATCAGTTTAGTAGACTTATTCAGCCCTGGGTAATGTTGGTATCATCAGTGTAAGAGACTTATTCAGCCCTGGGTAATGTTGCTGCCATCAGTATAAGATCCTTATTCAACCCTGGGTAATGTTGGTGCCGTCAGTGTAACAGCCTTATTCAGCCCTGAGTAATGTTGCTGCCATCAGTGTAAGAGACTTATTCAGCACTGGATAATGTTGATGACATCAGTGTAAGAGCCTTATTCAGCTCTGGGTAATGTTGTTACTATTAGTGTAAGAGCCTCTTTCATTTCTCGGTAATGTTGTTGCCATCCGTGAAAGAGCCTCTTTCATTTCTCAGTAATGTTGTTGCCATCAGTGTAAGAGCCTCACTGAGTTCGGTAATGCTGCTGCCATCAGTGTATGAGCCTTATTCAGCACTGGGTAAGTTTCCTGCCATCAGTTTAAGAGCCTTATTCTGTCCCGGGTAAGGTTGCGGCCATCAGTATAAGGCCTTATTCAGCCCCGGGTAATGCTGCTGCGATCAGATTATGAGCCCTATTCAGCACTGGGTAATGTTGCAGCCATCAGTGTAAGAACTTGATGCGGGCCCAGGTAAAGTTGCTGCCATCAGTTAAAGAGCCTTATTCATCCGTGGGTGATGTAGCTGCCATCTGTGTAAGAGCCTTATATCAGCCTCGGGTAATGTTCCTACCATCAGTGTAAGATCCTTATTCATCCCCGAGTAATGTTGTTGCCATCAGATTATGAGCCCTATTCAGCACTGGGTAATGTTACTACCATCACTGTAAGGGCCTTATTCAGCCCTGGGTAATGTTGGTGCCATCTGTGTAAGGGCCTTTTTCAGCCCTGGGTAATGTTAGTGCCATTAGTGTAAGAGCCTTATTCAGATCTGGGTAATGTTAGTGCCATCAGTGCAAGAGCCTTATTCATCACTCGGTAATGATGCAGGCATCAGTGTAAGAGACTTATTCAGCCCAGGGTAATGTTGCTGCCATCAGTCTTATAGTCTTATTCAGCCCTGGGTCATGTTGCTGTCGTTAGTGTAAGAGCCTTATTCAGCCCTAGTAATGTTGCTGCCATTAGTGTAAGAGCCTTATTCAGCCACTGGTAATGTTGCTGCCATCACTGTAAGAGCCTTATTCAGCCTCAGGTAAAGCTGCTGCCATCAGTGTAAGAGCCTTATACATCCCCAAGTAATGTTGCTGACATCAGATTATGAGCCTTATTCAGCACTGGGTAATGCCCCTGACATCACTGTAAGGGCCTTATTCAGCCATGGGTAATGTTGCTGCAATCAGTTTAGGAGCCTTATTCAACCATGGGTAATTTTGCTGTCATCAGTGTAAGAGCCTTATTCTGCCCTGGTTAATGTTGCTGCCATTAGTGTAGGGTCCTTATTCAGTCCTGGGTAATGTTGCTGCCATCAGTTAAGGAGCCTTATTCAGCCCCACTTAATGTGGTGCCATCACTGCCAGAGCCTTATTCAACTCCAGGTAATGTTGCTGCCATCAGTTTAAAAGCCTTATTCTGCACTGGGTAATGTTGCTGCAATCAGTGTAAGAGACATATTCAGCCCTCGGTATTGTTGGTGCCATCAGTGTAAGAGCCCTACACAGCCATGGGTAATGTTGGTGCCATCAGTGTAAGACCCTGATTCTGCCCCACCTAATTTTGCTGCCATCAGTGTATGATCTTTATTTAGCCCTGGGTAATGTTGCCATCACTGTAAGAGCCTTATTCAGCCCTGGGTAATGTTGCTGCCAATAGTGTAAGAGCCATATTCAGCCCTGGGTAATGTTGCTTCCATCACTGTAAGAGCCTTATTCAGCCTCGGGTAATGCTACTACAATCAGATTATGAGCCTTATTCAGCCCTGGGTAATGTTGCTGCCATCAGTTTAGGAGCCTTATTCAGCCCCGGGTAATGTTGCTTTCATCAGTGTCACAGCCATATTAAACTCCGTATAATGTTGCTGCCATCAGTTTAAGAGCCTTATTCAGCCCTGGGTAATGTTGGTGCCATCAGTGTAACAGCATTATTCAGCCCTGGGTAATGTTGGTGCCATTAGTGTAATAGACTTATTCAGCCCTGGCTAATGTAGGTGCCATCAGTGTAAGAGTCTTATTCAGCCGTGGGTAATGTTGCTGCCTTCAGTATAAGATCCTTATTCTGCCCTGGGTAATTTTGGTGCCATCAGTGTAACAGCCTTATTCAGCCCTGGGCAATGTTGCTGCCATCAGTGAAAGAGACTTTTTCAGCACTGGATAATGTTGATGACATCAGTGTAAGAGCCTTATCCAGCTCTGGGTAATGTTGCTGCCATCAGTGTAAGAGCATTATTCAGCCCTTGGTAATGTTTGTCTACACGTGTAAGAGCCTTATTCAGCCATGAAATACGTTCCTTCTATCAGTCAAAGAGCCTATTCAGCCCTTGGTAATGTTGCTGCCATCACTGTAAGAGTCTTATTCAGCCCTGGGTAATGTTGCTGCCATCAGTCTTATAGTCTTATTCAGCCCTGGGTAATGTTGCTGCCATTAGTGTAAGAGCCTCTTTCATTTCTCGGTAATGTTTTTTTTTTTTTTTTAGTTGTTTAACCAGGAGAAGCACACTAAGCTGAAAGCTTTTTTACAGGTGCATCCTGGGAGCAGAGGGAAGTTAAGTGACTTGCTCAGGGTCACACAGTATGTAAGTGGAAGCTGTTTGCTGCCATCCGTGTAAGAGCCACTTTCATTTCTCGGTAATGTTGCTGCCATCAGTGTAAGTGCCTCACTGAGCCCTGCGTAATGCTGCTGCCATCAGTGTATGAGCCTTATTCAGCCCTGGGTAAGTTTCCTGCCATCAGTTTAAGAGCCTTATTCTGGCCCGGCTAAGGTTGCGGCCATCAGTGTAAGAGCCTTATTCAGCACTGGGGAGTGTTGCTGGCATCAGTGTAAGAGCCTTATTCAGCCTGGTTAACGTTGCAGCCATCAGTGTAAGAACTTTATGCGGGCCGGGGTAAAGTTGCTGCCTTCAGTTAAAGAGCCTTATTCTGTCCTGGTTAATGTTGCTGCAATCAGTGTAAGAGCCTTATTCAGCCGTGGGTGATGTTGCTGCCATCAGTGTAAGAGCCTTAATCTGCCTTGGGAAATGTTGCTACCATCAGTTTATGAGCCTTATTCAGCCCTGGGTAATGTTGCTGCCTTCACTTTAAGTGCCTTATTCAGCACTAGCTAATGTTGCTGTCGTAAGTGTAAGAGCCTTTTTTAGCCCTGAGTAATGTTGCTCCTATCACTGTATGAGCCTTTTTCAGCCCTAGTAATGTTGCTGCCATTAGTGTAAGAGCCTTATTCAGCCTCGGGTAATGCTGCTGCCATCAGTGTAAGAGCCTTATACATCCCCGGGTAATGTTACTGCCATCAGATTTTGAGCCTTATTCAGCACTGGGTAATCCTGCTGCCATCACTGTCAGGGCCTTGTTCAGCCCTGGGTAATGTTGCTGCCATCAGTTTAGGAGCCTTATTCAACCCCGGGTAATGTTGCTGCCATCTGTGTCAGAGCCTTATTAAACCCCGGATAATGTTGCTGACATCAGTTTAAGAGCCTTATTCTGCCCCAGGTAATGTTGCGGCCATCACTGTAAGGCCTTATTCAGCCCCGGGTAATGCTGCTGCTGCTGCCATCAGTGTAAGAGCCTTATTCAGCACTGGGCAGTGTTGCTGCCGTCAGTGTAAGAGCCTTTTTCAGCCTGGGTAATGTTGCAGCCATCAGTGTAAGAACTTTATGTGGGCCGGGGAAAAGTTGCTGCCATCAGTTTAAGAGCCTTATTCTGCCCTGGTTAATATTGCTGCCATCAGTGTAAGAGCCTTAATCAGCCTTGGGTAATGTTCCTTCCATCAGTGTAAGAGCCTTATTCATCTCCAGGAAATGTTGCTGCCATCAGTTTATGAGTCTTATTCAGCATTGGTTAATGTTGTCCCCTTCTCTTTAAGGGCTTTATTCAGCCCTAGGTAATGTTGCTGTCGACAGTGTTAGAGCCTTTTTCAGCCCTGAGTAATGTTGCTGCCATCACTGTAAGAGCCTTAATCAGCCCTAGTAATGTTGCTGCCATTAGTGTAAGAGCCTTATTCAGCCTCGGGTAATGCTGCTGCTGCCATCAGTGTAAGAGCCTTATACATCCCCGGATAATGTTGCTGCTATCAGATTATGAGCATTATTCAGCTCTGGGTAATGCTGCTGCCATCACTTTAATGGCCTTATTCAGCCTTGGGTAATGTTGCTGTCATCAGTTTAGGAGCCTTATGCAGCCCTGGATAATGTTGCTGCCATCAGTGTCAGAGTCTTAGTAAACTCAGGATAATGTTGCTGCCATAAGTTTAAGAGCCTTATTCAACGCTAGGTAATGTTGGTGCCATCAGGGTAAGAGCCTTATTCATTCCCGGGTAATGTTGCTGCCATCAGATTATGAGCCCTATTCAGCACTGGGTAATGTTGCTGCCATCACTGTAAGGGCCTTATTCTACCCTGGGTAATGTTGGTGCCATCAGGGTAAGAGACTTATTCTGCTCCGGCTAATGTTGCTGCCATCAGTGTAAGATCCTTAATCAGCCCTGGGTAATGTTGGTGCCATCAGTCTAAGTGCCTTATTCAGACCTGGGTAATGTTAATGCCGTCAGTGTAAGAGCCTTATTCATCACTCGGTAATGTTGCAGGCATCAGTGTAAGAGCCTTATTCATCACTGGGTAATGTTGCTACCATTAGTTTATGAGCCTTATTCAGCCCTTGGTAATGTTGCTCCCTTCACTGTAAGGGCCTTATTCAGCCCTAGGTAATGTTGCTGTCATCAGTGTAAGAGCCTTTTTCAGCCCTGAGTAATGTTGCTGCCATTACTGTAAGAGCCTTATTCAGCCCTAGTAATCTTGCTGCCATTAGTGTAAGAGCCTTATTCAGCCTCGGGTAATGCTACTGCCATCAGTGTAAGAGCCTAATACATCCCTGGCTAATGTTGCTGCCATCAGATTATGAACCTTATTCAGCACTGGGTAATGCTGCTGCCATCACTGTAATGGCCTTATTCAGCCCGGGGTAAGTTTCCTGCCATCAGATTAAGAGCCTTATTCTGCCCCGGGTAAGGCTGCGGCCATCACTGTAAGAGCCTCATTCAGCACTGGGGAGTGTTGCTGCCATCAGTGTAAGAGCCTTATTTAGCCTGGGTAATGCTGCTGCCATCAGTGTAAGAGCCTTATTCAGCCTGGATAATGCTGCTGCCATCAGGGTAAGAGCCTTATTCAGCACTGAGTAATGTTGCTGCCATCACTGTAAGGGCCTTATTCAGCCTGGGTAATGTTGCTGCCATTAGTTTAAGAGCCTTATTCTGCCCTGGGTAAGGTTGCGGACATCAGTGCAAGAGACTTATTCAGCACTGGGGAGTGTTTCTGCCATGAATGTAGGAGCCTTATTCAGTCTGGGTAACGTTGCAGCCATCATTGTAATAACTTAACACGGGCCCGGGTAAAGTTACTGACATCAGTTTAAGAGCCTTTTTCTGCACTGGTTATTGTTGCTGCCATCAGTGTAAGAGCCTTATTCAGCCCTGGTGATGTTGCTGCCATCAGTGTAAGAGCCTTATTCAGCCCTAGTAATCTTGCAGCCATTAGTGTAAGAGCCTTATTCAGCCACGGGTAATGTTGCTCATCACTGTAAGAGCCTTATTTCTCGCCGGGAAATGCTGCTGCCATCACTGTAAGAGCCTTATACTACCTCAGGTATTGTTGCCATCAGATTATGAGCCTTATTCAGCACTGGTAATGCTGCTGCCATCACTATAATGGCCTTATTCAGCCCTGAGTAATGTTGCTGCCATCAGTTTAGGAGCCTTATTCATCCCCAGTTATTGTTGCTGCCATTAGTGTCAGAGCCTTTTTAATCTCTGGATAATGTTGCTGCCATCAGTTTAAGAGCCTTCTTCTGCCCTGGGTAAGGATGCGGCCATCAGTGTAAGAGCCTTATTCAGCACTGGGGAGTGTTGCTGCCATGAGTGTAAGAACCTTATTCAGCCTGGGTAACTTTGCAGCCGTTAGTGTAAGAACTTTATGTGGGCCCGGGTTACGTTGCTGCCATCAGTATAAGAGCCTTACTCTGCCCTGGTTAATATTACTGCCATCAGTGTAAGAGCCTCATTCAGCCCTGGGTGATGTTGCTGCCATCAGTGTAAGAGCCTTAATCTGCCTTGGGTAATGCTGCTGCCATCAGTGTAAGAGCCTTATTCATCTCCGGGTAATGTTGCTGCCATCAGTTTATGAGCCTTATTCAGCCCTGGTTAATTTTGCTCCATTCTCTGTAAGGGCTTTATTCAGCCATAGGTAATGTTGCTGTCGTCAGTGTAAGAGCCTATTTAAGCCCTGAGTAATGTTGCTGCCATCACTGTAAGAGCCTTAATCATCCCTAGTAATGTTGCTGCCATTAGTGTAAGAGACTTATTCAGCCTCAGGTAATGCTGCTGCCATCAGTGTAAGATCCTTATACATCCCTGGGTAATGTTGCTGCCATCAGATTATGAGCCTTTTTCAGCCCTGGGTAATGTTGCTGCCATCAGTTTAGGAGCCTTATTAAACTCAGGATAATGTTACTACCATCAGTTTAAGAGCCTTATACAACCCTAGGTAATGTTGGTGCCATCAGGGTAAGAGTTTTATTCTGCTCTGGCTAATGTTGCTGCCATCAGAGTAAGAGCCTTATTCATACCCGGGTAATGTTGGTGCCATCACTGTAAGGGCCTTATCCTATCCTGGGTAATGTTGGAGCCATCAGGGTAAGAGCCTAATTCTGCTCCGGCTAATGTTGCTGCCATTAGTGTAAGATCCTTAATCAGCCCTGGGTAACGTTGGTGACATCAGTCTAAGTGCAATATTCAGCCCTGGGTAATGTTGGTGCCATCAGTGTAAGAGCCTTATTCAGCCCTGAGTAATGTTGCTGCCATCAGTGCAAGAGATATTCAGCCCTCGGTATTGATGGTGCCATCAGTGTAAGACCATTATTCTGCCCTGGCTAATTTTGCTGCCATCGGTGTATGATCTTTATTCAGCCCTGGGAAATGTTGCTGTTGTCAGAGTAAGAGCCTTTTTCAGCCCTGGGTAATGTTGCTGCCATCAGTGTAAGAGCCTTATTCTGCCTTCGGTAATTTTTCTCCCATCACTGTAGGAGCCTTATTCAGCCTTAGTTAATGTTGCTGCCATCGCTGTAAGACCCTTATTTAGCCCTGTGTAATGTTGCTGCCATTAGTGTTAGAGCCTTATTCAGCCTCTGGGAATGCTGCTGTTATTAGTGTAAGAGCCTTATACATACCCGGGTAATGTTGCTACCATCAGATTATGAGCCTTATTCAGCACTGGGCAATGCTGCTGCCATCACTGTAAGGGCCTTATTCATCCCTGGGTAATGTTGCTGCCATCAGTGTCAGAGCCTTATTAAACTCCGGATAATGTTGCTGCCATCAGTTTAAGAGCCTTATTCAGCCCTGGGTAATTTTGGTGCCATCGGTGTAACAGCCTTATTCAGCCCTGGGTAATGTTGGTGCCATCAGTTTAGTAGACTTATTCAGCCCTGGGTAATGTTGGTACCATCAGTGTAAGAGACTTATTCAGCCCTGGGTAATGTTGCTGCCATCAGTATAAGATCCTTATTCAACCCTGGGTAATGTTGGTGCCGTCAGTGTAACAGCCTTATTCAGCCCTGAGTAATGTTGCTGCCATCAGTGTAAGAGACTTATTCAGCACTGGATAATGTTGATGACATCAGTGTAAGAGCCTTATTCAGCTCTGGGTAATGTTGCTGCCATTAGTGTAAGAGCCTCTTTCATTTCTCGGTAATGTTGCTGCCATCCGTGAAAGAGCCTCTTTCATTTCTCGGTAATGTTGCTGCCATCAGTGTAAGAGCCTCACTGAGCCCTGGGTAATGCTGCTGCCATCAGTGTATGAGCCTTATTCAGCCCTGGGTAAGTTTCCTGCCATCAGTTTAAGAGCCTTATTCTACCCCGGGTAAGGTTGCGGCCATCAGTATAAGGCCTTATTCAGCCCCGGGTAATGCTGCTGCGATCAGATTATGAGCCCTATTCAGCACTGGGTAATGTTGCAGCCATCAGTGTAAGAACTTGATGCGGGCCCAGGTAAAGTTGCTGCCATCAGTTAAAGAGCCTTATTCATCCGTGGGTGATGTAGCTACCATCTGTGTAAGAGCCTTATATCAGCCTTGGGTAATGTTCCTACCATCAGTGTAAGATCCTTATTCATCCCCGAGTAATGTTGTTGCCATCAGATTATGAGCCCTATTCAGCACTGGGTAATGTTGCTACCATCACTGTAAGGGCCTTATTCAGCCCTGGGTAATGTTGGTGCCATCAGTGTAAGGGCCTTTTTCAGCCCTGGGTAATGTTGGTGCCATTAGTGTAAGAGCCTTATTCAGCTCTGGGTAATGTTAGTGCCATCAGTGCAAGAGCCTTATTCATCACTCGGTAATGTTGCAGGCATCAGTGTAAGAGACTTATTCAGCCCAGGGTAATGTTGCTGCCATCAGTCTTATAGTCTTATTCAGCCCTGGGTAATGTTGCTGTCGTTAGTGTAAGAGCCTTATTCAGCCCTAGTAATGTTGCTGCCATTAGTGTAAGAGCCTTATTCAGCCACTGGTAATGTTGCTGCCATCACTGTAAGAGCCTTATTCAGCCTCAGGTAAAGCTGCTGCCATCAGTGTAAGAGCCTTATACATCCCCGAGTAATGTTGCTGACATCAGATTATGAGCCTTATTCAGCACTGGGTAATGCCCCTGACATCACTGTAAGGGCCTTATTCAGCCATGGGTAATGTTGCTGCAATCAGTTTAGGAGCCTTATTCAACCCCGTGTAATGTTGGTGCTATCAGTGTCAGAGCCTTATTCTGCCCCTGCTAATGTTGCTGCCATCAGTGTAAGAGCCTTATTCAACCATGGGTAATTTTGCTGCCATCAGTGTAAGAGCCTTATTCTGCCCTGGTTAATGTTGCTGCCATTAGTGTAGGGTCCTTATTCAGTCCTAGGTAATGTTGCTGCCATCAGTTAAGGAGCCTTATTCAGCCCCACTTAATGTGGTGCCATCACTGCCAGAGCCTTATTCAACTCCAGGTAATGTTGCTGCCATCAGTTTAAAAGCCTTATTCTGCACTGGGTAATGTTGCTGCAATCAGTGTAAGAGACATATTCAGCCCTCGGTATTGTTGGTGCCATCAGTGTAAGAGCCCTACACAGCCATGGTTAATGTTGGTGCCATCAGTGTAAGACCCTGATTCTGCCCCACCTAATTTTGCTGCCATCAGTGTATGATCTTTATTTAGCCCTGGGTAATGTTGCTGCCATCACTGTAAGAGCCTTATTCAGCCCTGGGTAATGTTGCTGCCAATAGTGTAAGAGCCATAGTCAGCCCTGGGTAATGTTGCTTCCATCACTGTAAGAGCCTTATTCAGCCTCGGGTAATGCTGCTACAATCAGATTATGAGCCTTATTCAGCCCTGGGTAATGTTGCTGCCATCAGTTTAGGAGCCTTATTCAGCCCCCGGGTAATGTTGCTGCCATCAGTGTCAGAGCCATATTAAACTCCGTATAATGTTGCTGCCATCAGTTTAAGAGCCTTATTCAGCCCTGGGTAATGTTGGTGCCATCAGTGTAACAGCATTATTCAGCCCTGGGTAATGTTGGTGCCATTAGTGTAATAGACTTATTTAGCCCTGGGTAATGTTGGTGCCATCAGTGTAAGAGTCTTATTCAGCCGTGGGTAATGTTGCTGTCTTCAGTATAAGATCCTTATTCTGCCCTGGGTAATTTTGGTGCCATCAGTGTAACAGCCTTATTCAGCCCTGGGCAATGTTGCTGCCATCAGTGAAAGAGACTTTTTTCAGCACTGGATAATGTTGATGACATCAGTGTAAGAGCCTTATCCAGCTCTGGGTAATGTTGCTGCCATCAGTGTAAGAGCATTATTCAGCCCTTGGTAATGTTGCTGTCATACGTGTAAGAGCCTTATTCAGCCATGAAATACGTTCCTTCTATCAGTCAAAGAGCCTTATTCAGCCCTAGGTAATGTTGCTGCCATCACTGTAAGAGTCTTATTCAGCCCTGGGTAATGTTGCTGCCATCAGTCTTATAGTCTTATTCAGCCCTGGGTAATGTTGCTGCCATTAGAGTAAGAGCCTCTTTCATTTCTCGGTAATGTTTTTTTTTTTTTAGTTGTTTAACCAGGAGAAGCACACTAAGCTGAAAGCTTTTTTACAGGTGCATCCTGGGAGCAGAGGGAAGTTAAGTGACTTGCTCAGGGTCACACAGTATGTAAGTGGAAGCTGTTTGCTGCCATCCGTGTAAGAGCCACTTTCATTTCTCGGTAATGTTGCTGCCATCAGTGTAAGTGCCTCACTGAGCACTGGGTAATGCTGCTGCCATCAGTGTATGAGCCTTATTCAGTCCTGGGTAAGTTTCCTGCCATCAGTTTAAGAGCCTTATTCTGGCCCGGGTAAGGTTGCGGCCATCAGTGTAAGAGCCTTATTCAGCACTGGGGAGTGTTGCTGGCATCAGTGTAAGTGCCTCACTGAGCCCTGGGTAATGCTGCTGCCATCAGTGTATGAGCCTTATTCAGTCCTGGGTAAGTTTCCTGCCATCAGTTTAAGAGCCTTATTCAGCCTGGGTAACGTTGCAGCCATCAGTGTTAGAACTTTATGTGGGCCAGGGTAAAGTTGCTGCCTTCAGTTAAAGAGCCTTATTCTGTCCTGGTTAATGTTGCTGCAATCAGTGTAAGAGCCTTATTCAGCCGTGGGTGATGTTGCTGCCATCAGTGTAAGAGCCTTAATCTGCCTTGGGAATGTTGCTGCCATCAGTTTATGAGCCTTATTCAGCCCTGGGTAATGTTGCTGCCTTCACTTTAAGTGCCTTATTCAGCACTAGCTAATGTTGCTGTCGTAAGTGTAAGAGCCTTTTTTAGCCGAGTAATGTTGCTGCCATCACTGTATGAGCCTTTTTCAGCCCTAGTAATGTTGCTGCCATTAGTGTAAGAGCCTTATTCAACCTCGGGTAATGCTGCTGCCATCAGTGTAAGAGCCTTATACATCCCCGGGTAATGTTACTGCCATCAGATTTTGAGCCTTATTCAGCACTGGGTAATCCTGCTGCCATCACTGTCAGGGCCTTGTTCAGCCCTGGGTAATGTTGCTGCCATCAGTTTAGGAGCCTTATTCAACCCCGGGTAATGTTGCTGCCATCTGTGTCAGAGCCTTATTAAACCCCGGATAATGTTGCTGACATCAGTTTAAGAGCCTTATTCTTCCCCAGGTAATGTTGCGGCCATCACTGTAAGGCCTTATTCAGCCCCGGGTAATGCTGCTGCTGCCATCAGTGTAAGAGCCTTATTCAGCACTGGGCAGTGTTGCTGCCGTCAGTGTAAGAGCCTTTTTCAGCCTGGGTAACGTTGAAGCCATCAGTGTAAGAACTTTATGTGGGCCGGGGAAAAGTTGCTGCCATCAGTTTAAGAGCCTTATTCTGCCCTGGTTAATATTGCTGCCATCAGTGTAAGAGCCTTAATCAGCCTCGGGTAATGTTCCTTCCATCAGTGTAAGAGCCTTATTTATCTCCGGGAAATGTCGCTGCCATCAGTTTATGAGTCTTATTCAGCATTGGTTAATGTTGTCCCCTTCTCTTTAAGGGCTTTATTCAGCCCTAGGTAATGTTGCTGTCGACAGTGTAAGAGCCTTTTTCAGCCCTGAGTAATGTTGCTGCCATTAGTGTAAGAGCCTTATTCAACCCTAGGTAATGTTGGTGCCATCAGGGTAAGAGCCTTATTCATTCCCGGGTAATGTTGCTGCCATCAGATTATGAGCCCTATTCAGCACTGGGTAATGTTGCTGCCATCACTGTAAGGGCCTTATTCTACCCTGGGTAATGTTGGTGCCATCAGGTTAAGAGCCTTATTCTGCTCCAGCTAATGTTGCTGCCATCAGTGTAAGATCCTTAATCAGCCCTGGGTAATGTTGGTGCCATCAGTCTAAGTGCCTTATTCAGCCCTGGGTAATGTTAATGCCGTCAGTGTAAGAGCCTTATTCATCACTCGGTAATGTTGCAGGCATCAGTGGAAGAGCCTTATTCAGCCCTGGGTAATGTTGGTGCTTTCAGTGTTAGAGCCTTATTCTGCCCCAGCTAATGTTGCTGCCATCAGTGTAAGATCCTTATTCAGCCCTTGGTAATGTTGCTGCCATCAGTGTAAGAGCCTTTTTCAGCTCTGGGTAATGTTGCTGGCATCAGTGTAAGAGTATTATTCCGCCCTAGGTAATCTTGCTGTCATCAGTGAATGAGCCTTACTCAACCCTGGGTAATGTTGCTGCCGTCAGTTTAATTGCCTTATTCAGCCCTGTGTAATGTTGCTGCCATCAGTGTAAGAATCTTTTTCAGCCACAGGTAATGTTGATGCCATCAGTGTAAGAGCCTCCTTCATCTCTCGGTAATGTTGCTGCCATCAGTGTAAGTGCCTTATTCAGCCCTGGGTAATGTTGTTGCCATCAGTGTAAGAGCCTTATTCATCACTCGGTAATGTTGCAGGCATCAGTAGAAGAGCCTTCTTCAGCCCTAGATAATGTTGGTGCAATCAGTGTTAGAGCCTTGTTCTGCCCCAGCTAATGTTGCTGCCATCAGTGTAAGATCCTTATTCAGCCCTGGGTAATGTTGCTGCCATCAGTGTAAGAGCCTTAATCAGCCCTGGGTAATGTTGCTGCCATTAGTGTAAGAGCCTTTATCAGCTATGGGTAATGTTGCTGCCATCAGTGTAAGAGTATTATTCTGCCCTGTTTAATGTTGCTGCCACCAGTGTGAGAATCATTATCAGTCACAGGTAATGTTGCTGCCATCAGTGGAAGAGCCTTATTCAGCACTGGGTAATGTTACTGCTATCAGTATATGAGCCTTATTCAGCCCTGAGTAAGACTCCTGATATCAGTTTAAGAGCCTTGTTCAGCCCTGGATAAGGTTGCGGCCATCAGTGTAAGGCGTTATTCAGCCCCGTGTAATGCTACTGCCATTAGTGTAAGAGCCTTAGTCAGCCCCGGGTAATGTTGGTGCCATCAGTGTAAGTGCCTCATTCAGCCCTGGGTAATGTTGGTGCCATCAGTGTAAGAGCCTTATTCAGCCCTGGGTAATGTTGGTGCCATCAGTGTAAGAGCTTTATTCAGCCCTGGGTAATGTTGGTGCCATCAGTGTAAGAGCTTTATTCAGCCCTGGGTAATGTTGGTGCCATCAGTGTAAGTGCCTCATTCAGCCCTGGGTAATGTTGGTGCCATCAGTGTAAGAGCCTTATTCAGCCCTGGGTAATGTTGGTGCCATCAGTGTCAGAGCCTTACTCTGCCCTGGCTAATGTTGCTGCCATCAGTGTAAGATACTTATTCAGCCCTGGGTAATGTTGCTGCAATCAGTGTAAGATACTTATTCAGCCTTCGGTAATGATGGTGCCATCAGTGGAAGAGACTTATTCAGCCCTGGGTAATGTTGCTCCCATCAGTGTCAGATCCTTATTCAGCCCTGGGTAATGTTGGTGCCATCAGTGTAACAGCCTTATTCAGCCCTGGGTAACGTTGCTGCCATCAGTGTAAGAGCATTATTCAGCCCTGGGTAATGTTGGTGCCATCAGTGTAAGAGACTTATTCAGCCCTGGCTAAAGTTGGTGCCATCAGTTTAAGATCATTAGTCAGCCCTGGGAAATGTTGGTGCCATCAGTGTAAGAGAGTTATTCAGCCCTGGGTAATGTTGGTGCCATAAGTGTAAGAGACTTATTCAGCACTGAGTAATGTTGGTGCCATCAGTGTAAGAGACTTATTCAGCCGTGGGTAATGTTGCTGCCATCAGTATAAGATGCTTATTCAGCCCTGGGTAATGTTGGTGCCATCAGTGTAAGAGACTTATTCATCACTGGGTAATGTTGGTGCCATCAATGAAACAGCCTTATTCAGCCCTGGGTAATGTTGCTGCCATCAGTGTAAGAGCCTTATTCAGCTCTGGGTGATGTTGGTGCTATCAGTGTAAGAGCATTCTTCAGCCCTAGGTAATGTTGCTGTCATCCATCTAAGAGCCTTATTCAGCCATGAGTAATGTTCCTACCATCAGTCAAAGAGCCTTTTTCAGCCCTTGGTAATGTTGCTGCCATCAGTCTTATTGTCTTATTCTGCCCTGGGTAATGTTGCTGCCATTAGTGAAAGAGCCTCTTTCATTTCTCGGTAATGTTGCTGCCATCAGTGTAAGAGCCTCACTGAGCCCTGGGTAATGTTGCTGACATCTGTGTGAGCCTTATTCAGCCCTGTGTAAGTTTCCTGCAATCAGTTTAAGAGCCTTATTCTGCCCCTGGTAAGATTGCGGCCATCAGTGTAAGGCCTTATTCAGCCCCGGGTAATGCTGCTGTCATCAGTGTAAGAGCCTTATTCAGCCTGTGTAACGTTGCTGCCTTCAGTGTAAGAGCATTATTCTGCCCTGGTTAATGTTGCTGCCATCAGTGTAAGAGCCTTTTTCAGCCCTGGGTGATGTTGCTGCCATCAGTGTATGAGCCTTATTCAGCCATGGGTAATGTTGCTTCCATCAGTGTAAGAGCCTTATTCAGCCCTGGGTAATGTTGCTGCCTTCACTGTAACGGCCTTATTCAGCCCTAGCTAGTGTTCCTGTAGTCAGTGTAAGAGCCTTTTTCAGCCCTGAGTAATATTGCTGCCTTCACTGTAAGAGCCTTATTCAGCCCTAGTAATGCTGCTGTCATTAGTGTAAGAGCCTTATTCAGCCACAGGTAATGTTGCTGCCATCACTGTAAGAGCCTGATTCAGCCTCGGGTAATGCTGCTGCCATCAGTATAAGAGCCTTATACATCCCCGGGTAATGTTGCTGCCATCAGATTATGAGCCTTATTCAGCACTATGTAATGCTGCTGCCAACACTGTAAGGGCCTTATTCAGCCCTGGGTAATGTTGCTGCCATCAGTTTAGGAGCCTTATTCAGCCCCTTGTAATGTTGCTGCCATCAGTGTCAGAGCCTTATTAAACTCAGGATAATGTTGCTGCCTTCAGTTTAAGAGCCTTATTCAACCCTTGGTAATGTTGGTGCCATCAGGGTAAGAGCATTATTCTGCTCCGGCTAATGTTGCTGCCATCAGTGTAAGAGCCTTAGTCATCCCCGGGCAATGTTGCTGCCATCAGATTATGAGCCCTATTTAGCACTGGGTAATGTTGCTGCCATCACTGTAAGGGCCTTATTCTACCCTGGATAATGTTGGTGCCATCAGGGTAAGAGCCTTATTCTACTCCAGCTAATGTTGCTGCCATCAGTGCAAGATCCTTAATCAGCCCTTGGTAATATTGGTGCCATCTGTGTAAGTGCCTTATTCAGCCCTGGGTAATGTTGGTGCCATCAGTGTAAGAGCCTTATTCAGCCCCGGGTAATGTTGCCGGCATCAGTGTCAGAGCCTAATTAAACTCCAGATAATGATGCTGCCATCAGTGTAAGGGCCTTATTCAACCCAGGGTAGTGTTGGTGCCATCAGTTTAGAGCCCTATTCAGCCCTGGGTAATGTTGCTGCCATCAGTGTAAGATCCTTATTCAGCCCTGGGTAATGTTGGTGCCATCAGTGTAAAAGCCTTATTCAGCCCTGCGTAATGTTGCTGCCATCAGTGTAAGATCCTTATTCAGCACTGGGTAATGTTGGTGCCGTCAGTGTAACTGCCTTATTCAGCACTGAGTAATGTTGCTGCCACCAGTGTAAGAGACTTATTCAGCACTGGATAATGTTGATGCCATCAGTGTAAGAGCCTTTTTCAGCTCTGGGTTATGTTGCTGCCATCAGTGTAAAAGCATTATTCAGCCCTAGATAATGTTCCTGTCATCTGTGTAAAAGCCTTATTCAGCCATGGGTAATGTCCCTAACATCAGTCAAAGAGCCTTATTCATCCCTTGGTAACATTGCTGCCATCCCTGTAAGAGCCTTATTCAGCCATGGGTAATGTCCCTAACATCAGTCAAAGAGCCTTATTCATCCCTTGGTAACATTGCTGCCATCCCTGTAAGAGTCTTATTCACCTCTGGGTAAGTTTCCTACCATCAGTTTAAGAGCCTTATTCTGCCCCGGGTAAGGTTGCGGCCATCAGTGTAAGGCCTTATTCAGCACTGGGGAGTTTTGCTGCCATCAGTGTAATAGCCTTATTCAGCCTGGGTAACATTGCAGCCATCAGTGTAAGAATTTTAAGCAGGCCCGGGTAAAGTTGCTGTAATCTGTTAAGAGCCTTATTCTGCCCTGGTTAATGTTGCTGCCATCAGTGTAAGAGCCCTATTCAGCCCTGGGTGATGTTGCTGCCATCAGTGTAAGAGCCTTAATCAGCTTCGGGTAATGCTGCTGCCATCAGTGTAAGAGCCTTATATCAGCCACGGGTAATGTTATTTCCATCAGTGTAAGAGCCTTATTCATCTCCGGGTAATGTTGCTGCCATCAGTGTAAGAGCCTTATTCAGCCCTGGGTAATGTTGCTGCCTTCACTGTAAGGGCCTTATTCAGCCCCAGGTAATGTTGCTGTCATCAGTGTAAGAGCCTTTTTCAGCCCTGAGTAATGTTGCTGTCATCACTGTAAGAGCCTTATTCAGCCCAAGTAATGTTGCTGCCATTAGTGTAAGAGAATTATTCAGCCCAGGGTAATGTTGCAGCCGTCAGTGTAAGAGCCTTATTCAGCCTCGGGTAATGATGCTGCCGTCACTTTAAGGGTCTTATTTAGCCCTGGGTAATGCTGTTGCCATCAGTGTCAGAGCCTTATTTAACTCCAGGTAATCTTGCTGCCATCATTTTAAGAGCCTTATTCAGCACTGGGTAATGTTGGTGCAATCAGTGTAAGAGCCTTATTCTGCCCCGGCTAATGTTGCTGCCTTCACTATAAGAGCCTTATTCAACCCTGGGTAATGTTGGTGCCATCAGTGTAAGATCCTTATTCAACCCTGGGTAATGTTGTTGCCATCAGTGTCAGAGCCTTATTAAACTCCAGGTAATCTTGCTGCCATCAGTTTAAGAGCCTTATTCAACCCTGGGAAATATTGGTGCCATCAGTGTAAGATCCTTATTCAGCCCTGGGAAATGTTGCTGCCATCAGTGTTTCAGCCCTATTCAGCCCTGGGTAATGTTTCTGCCATCAGTGTAAGAGCCTTAGCCAGCCCTGCGTAATTTTGCTGCCATCAGTGTAAGAGCCTTATTCAGCCCTGGGTAATGTTGCTGCCATTAGTGTAAGGTCCTTATTCAGCCCTGGGTAATGTTGCTGCCATCAGTTTAGGAGCCTTATTCAGCCCCGCGTAATGTGGTGCCATCACTGTCAGAGCCTTATTCAACTCCAGGTAATGTTGCTTCCATCAGTTTAAAAGACTTATTCTACGCTGGGTAATGTTGCTGCCATCAGTGTAAGAGCCTTATAAAGCCCTGGGTAATGTTGGTACCATCAGTGTAAGACCCTTATTCTGCCATGGTTAATGTTGCTTGTCATGGAAAAAAAATATATCCTTCTTACACTTTACTTTAAAAATCAGACTCAGGACCACTGCATAGTAGAAAGAACGGTTTATTACATATGCATATGGGAGTCTGCTTCCAAAAATCATGCAAGGCTCTCTGAGTTTCATTAGTCAATCACTTATATACACTTATTATCAAGGCGTTGTTAGGCGTTGTTAATTCTATTGAAAGGCGTATTTTTATCTTGAAAAATACCAACATTGCAGTATTAGCCAATCATAAAACAGAATAACAAGTTGATACCAATGTAACAGAAAACATGTTGATACCAATGTATGAGGTACTTTTCCACTGCTTATTCCATTTCTTTCCCACTACTTCTTGATACATATGCCTGGGTCAATCTGACCTGAGTGAAACAATGAGTTTCACTCACACCATAGCAACGTACAGTTTGCCTTCAATGCCTCAACGTGCTGTTATCTTATATTTTGCCCAAGCATGCTGTTATCTTATATTTTGTCCGAGCCTGTTATTCAGGCTGGTACAACCAGTTCTGCCCAGTTTTATCTTGCTTTCTGTTCCTACAAATGTACCTCAAGTAACCTCAGTATCATTCTATAACCCTGTAAAAAACAGCATGATACCAGAAATTTCTACTACATCCATTATGACTTTGTTACAGCATGGCTTACAAAGCAAGCATAGCTTCAAGGCATATAATAGCAAATATAGCTTTATGAACTCAGAAATTTCTACTACATTCTCCCCCCTTTTGATACTCTGTATCAACACTAGACCATGGTAATTTCTGATTCATTGGCGAAGGGAAAAACTTCTTTATCAAAGTGTTCAGGCAATTTTTCATTATCTGTCTGCAGTAGAGGATGGAGTTGGGCCTGACTAGGGGAGGTAACAGTGGCACACATGCACCGGCAGAGAAGTTTGATTAAAACTGTCATAAGCCACAGGGTTAAAATTACAATTACCACGACTGCCACCCAATGGAGCAGTGTGGTTCCCCAGTCTCCAAAGATACTGGTTAACCACGTCCAAGGGTCCCAGCCCGGCGATACAGGTGCATGTTCGCCAATAACACGCTGTTGTAGCGTTCGTATTCCCTCAATTACTTGTTCAAGTTCTTGGGAGTTATCTGGGATATAGATGCAACATTCCTCCCCTATAATGGCACATACTCCACCTTGCGAGGCTAATACATAATCAAGTGCAGCTCTATTCTGCAAAGCTACGATTCTAAGAGCCTTAATTTCAGCTGTTAGCAAAGCAGTTGATCGCAAGGTACTATTGATTAATGTTTCCAACTCATAGCTTAACTGGTCAATGTAATGCATGGTTTGACCAACACCCCACCAGGGGAAGATTCCTGCCCCAAATTTTTCACCCACTGGGACACGTTTGTTTGCATCCGGTACTTCTCTTTTTTGTACTCGATTCACATAACCTGCACGTTGATGTACAGCAGATGCATTGTACACATATACATGGGCCGCAGGGTGGAGTGTGGCTAGATAGCAGCAGCCCGTCCACCCCACAGGTAGAAAAAGATAAGCCCTATCCCCACACACCCAATACAGGCCTGACAGACTGCCTAAAGAGGAATATTCATCAGGCACTTGAGGTGTATTGTGTTGGGAACAATTAGTGTGCGAGTTTGTTTAACCCCCATCTTGCTGCTTACTCCAACACGACTGGCAATCAGTCCACCCTAAGGTATCATTGGGGCTTTTATTGCACACACAGAGCGGGGCTGTAGTATCTTAATTTCGCATATCTAAGTACAACGGAACAGCTGTGGCATTTGGTGGGCAATACCAGGTGTCAAAATCATGTCCCTTAAAGACAGAAAGATTTTGTACCTTGTGGGTAGAGTAGGCAACCTCAGTAATGTTGTTGCCTGCTATGGCAAGGAAAACTTCATTTGCTTCAGATTTGTTTAAGGGTCTAGGCTTCAAGTGGAGACCTACTGCTGCAGAAAATGGAGAGCTAGTACATACATAGCAATTAGACATATTTGCGTTATTAGCATGTAAGTTCATTAGAGTCCACCAAGTGTTCGTAATGTGCAGTGGCTCTGTGCTGCGGCAGGAGCAGTTGCCCCTTTCGTATTCAGAGCCCCATAGCAAAAGTACCAATAGCAGCGATAGTCCGAACGAAAACAGAACGATAAGAATTTTCATGGTTGCTCAGTTCACTGTTCAATGGTGGCGACTGTAGAGGCTGCCTGGCGACAATGAGATGCGTGAATCCACGTCTCTCTCCGTGATCTTAACAGCAGTGCGGTAGTCAGAGCACTTAAGCGGTCCTACCACCTCCGGTGCACCACTTCTTTCTTTGAAGTCCCTGATAACCACGAAGTCTCCTGGCTGTATTCTATGCGGGGTCCCTCCAAGGAAACTGGGCGCAGCTTTACCCTAGGATAGAGACACTCAGAACAGCATTAAGGGATACACAATATGCAATCATTTCATTATCCACCCCATGCAAGGTGATTCTGTTTTGTGAAACGGGTATTTGTCATTCGGAGGCCTTCCCATTAAAATTTCATGAGGTGCTAACCCCATATGTGCGGGCGTGCCTCTTATACTCATAAGCACCAGAGGCAGTGCTTTTACCCAGCTAAGACCAGTTTCTGCCATAATTTTTGTTAGCTTTACTTTAAGGGTCTGATTTGCTCTTTCTACCGTGCCACCTGATTGAGGGTGATAAGCACAGTGCAATTTGAGGTCTACCTGTAAAGCCTCACATAAGGTTTTGATCACTTCGTTACAGAAATGTGACCCATTATCGCTAGATAATCTGGTGAGAATCCCCCACCGCAGAATAATTTCCGGAATTAGAGCCTTTGCCACTGTGCAGGCTGTGGCTCTTCTGACCGGAAAGCCTCTACCCATTTGGAGGACATGTCCACAATTACAAGACAATATTTATACCCCTCACATGGGTTTAATTCAATAAAATCCATCATTAGATGTTCAAATGGTCCTGTTGGAGAAGGATGGGCAGAGGGGGTTATTTGCAGTCCTCTGCCAATATTGTTTTGCATGCAGATAATACATTTTTTACAATATTCATCAGCATAGACAGTAAATCCAACTACATACCAATACTTATTTACAAGATCTATCATTCCACTTTTTGAGACGTGGTCGGCTCCATGAGCCATCTTCGCCAAAAAGGGAAATACAGCTGAGGGCAGACAAAGTCTGTCATCAGACCCTATCCATACCTTTGCATGTCCATCATATTTACAATTTGCTTGCCAGTTTTGCTTTTCTTTAGGACTGGCTGATTGTTGCAACGTCATCACATCTCTAGCTGAAAATAAATTCAGTTGGTTAGCATTTGCAGTGTCAGACAACATTAATAACTCTGGGACATCACCAGAAAGGGCCACTTCCTTTGCGGCCGCATCCGCTCATGCATTTCCAAGCGATACAGGATCTGTAAAAGAAGTGTGAGCTTGACACTTAACAATGGCAATTTGTTTTGGTTTTTGTATTGCCTCCAGCAGGTCTTTTACCAAATTCGCATGTGCTATAGGTTTCCCAGCAGCTGTCAAAAAACCTCTATGCTTCCACAGTGTACCAAAGCCATGGGCTACCCCAAATGCGTAACGACTGTCAGTATAGATGTTGACCGTTTCTTCCTGTGCTAACATGCAGGCCCTTGTTAATGCAATTAATTCAGCGGCTTGGGCTGATGTTCATGAGGGTAATTTCGCACTTTCCACAAGGTCATTTTGTGTGCACACTGCATACCCTGCCGAAAGGTTTCCTTGCTCATCTCTTTGACCTGACCCATCGACAATAAGCTCTACATCAGCATTTACTATGGGTACATCTGTAATATCTGGTCGGGGTTTACAATCTAGATCTATCACCTGACCACAGTCATGTTCTTCACCCTCGTCAGTCGTGGGCATGAGGATTGCTGGGTTCAATGTGGTACACCTCTTTAAAGTCACATTAGACATGGTTAGTAAAACATTCTGATATTGCAGTAGCCAAGCAGGTGTTAAATGCGCTGTACGAGCCTGCAAAATAATAGAATGGACAGCATCGACACATACAATAAGAGAGAAGAAACCTACTAAGTCTAAACAAGCCAATACTGCCTCTGTGGCAGCTGCAACGAACTGCAAACGACACCATTCGCACACCACAGAATCTAAGCGCTTAGAATAATAGGCTATTGAGACGGGCATCCCGTGTCTCTGAGTTAGAACTGCAGACATGTATCCACTTTTCCCATTTACAAACAGGTCAAATGGTTTATTATAGTCCGGCAGACCTAAACAGGGGGCTGTGGCCAGCACCCTTTTCAGGGTGTTAAAGGACTCTTCCAGTCCGTCTGTCCACTGGATTTCTTCATGCATTTGCATTTTCTATCCGTAAATGGCTTCATGGAGGGGCTGTGCTAGTGAGGCATAATCTATTATCCAGGCTCTGCAGTAGCCGGTCATGCCTAAGAAGGACATCAGTTGCTGTTTAGTGATGGGTCGCGGTAATTTTGTCACCGCCTCAATTCGTTCCGGAGCTAATTTTCTTCCTGACTAGACAATACATGGCCTAAATACTTGACCTGCTCCTTATACAATTGTAACTTTTCTCTGGACACTTTGTGTCCATTGTTGGCCAGAAAAATTAAGAGTGCCTTAGTGTCTTCTTCACACGCTTCCTTACTGGAGGATGCCAGTAACAAATCGTCTACATACTGGACAAGGGTACTGCCCGCTGGGGCAACAAAAGCAGATAAGTTTTTGCTCATTTGAGCAGAAAACACCGCTGGTGACTCCGCATATCCTTGTGGCATGCGTGTCCACATCCACTTTTTCCCTTTATAGGTAAAGGCAAACCATTCCTGACTATTTGGTTCCACGGGAATACTGAAAAACGCATTCGCTAAGTCTGTCACAGAGAAATAACAACTGTCATGGGGTACAGCTGACAAAACAGTTATAGGATTTGGCACTACTGGGGTTCTTACATGAACTGTCTCATTGACTGCCCTTAGGTCTTGTACAAACCTGTATGTACCATTTGCTTTTCTAACTGGTAAGATTGGGGTGTTCACAGTTGCATGTGGGCACGGAATTATAACCCCCTTTTCAACTAGTGCAGCATGTACTGGAGCTATCCCTTCCTCCGCCTCTTTTCCTAGTGGGTACTGGTGTTTGTTAGGTCAGTAGGAGGACTTTGGCTTCACTGACAAAGGCTGTGCATTTTTTATTAATCCTACATCATACTTTGATATTGCCCATAACTGCGGGGGAATCTGTTCCAGCCAATCTGGCCCCTGCAGTTGTTCTTGCTTTCTACTAACCTCCTTGTTTACTTTCACTTCTCTTTCTTCTACTTGTACTGTTACTTTCTGCTTGATGATGTACTTTGCACATTTTCCTTTATCTGATGTCCACTTATCACCCTGCCACATCCAGTCATCCATTTGTCTCATACACTTAACCCATGGCCCCAAATCTTTCCAGGGGATTGAGGGGTCCCTGGCTAATGATATATGTGGGTATAAATTAGACACTTGAAACACTTTCCACTGTCCACGGTAGATCTCATCATCGGCTGCACATCGGTCTGCAGCCCTAATATCTCAGTAATATTTAAGGTTTGTTCTACAGGCTGTTTTCCCCATTCCCCACATTCATACTCCATATCTCTCTCCCCTTTTGAATAATGAGTAGTACAATGTAGCCCAGTTTGTATTTGAAGGTGACATGTTATTGCCTGTGCCCAGTTCAACAGCCACTTTATCTGCTCTTCTGCTGTTAATGTCCAGCAGTATAACCAATCGTGTTTACCCATGGCACACAAGGGATATAAACCCGCTACTTGGGACTTAAGTTCCAACCCCCTTTTTGTGCAGATTATGTGGGCATTGAGCTTGGCCAGTAAATCCCATCCCATGAGGTTTACAGGGCAGACACCACTATACAGAAAGGTATGATGGAGAGTTGCCTCATTACACTTCACCTCCAGCGGTTCAGTCAGTTTTTCCTCCATCTCAATTCCAGACGCCCCAACTGTTTTAATAGTCCTTCCTGTTGGTTGCAGCTTTAGGTCTACGTCTCGGATGACAGACATTGAGGCACCTGTATCTATCAGAAAAGAGAGTTTCTTGCCCTTTATAATCAAAGTCAATTTTGGTGTATCTGTAGGATGCTGTGAGGTGTTTACAAATATCTGGTGCTGCCCCACTAATTCCTAGCTGCTATAACTCCAAGTTGGTGGATCTGGCTGGGAACCATAACCACAAGCCTGTGGTGGAGGTGGTGGTGGTGGTGGGTATGGTTGAGTGGTTTGTTGCTTATCACTGGGACAATCGCGAGCCCAGTGACCTTGTCCTCCACAACTGTGGCATACCGTAGCACCAGGTTTACTTCGTTCTGAGGTAGGTTTGTCTGGGGAGCCACCCTTTTGCTTTCTTCGTCCTCGCCCTCTACCTCGTCCCCCTCCTTTCCCACCTCTACCGCCTCCTTCAAAATACATTAATTGTGCCTTCTCCAACTTTTCTTTCATCTTCTCCTTAGTTTCACACTGTTGCCTCTCAGCGTGCTCAGCGAATGGCATGAGTTCTGCCATAGTCTTCATTTCCCAGCCTATGCACACAGTCGTAACTCCTGTCCATATCTGATCTTTCAATCCTGAGCAGAATACCATCCCCAACTGGTGTTTGTAAGTGGGGTTGTCTGGGCTTAGCCCTGAATATTGCTTAAATACAGTCTCAAGTCTCTCTTTATACTCATGCACTGTTTCATGGGGTACCTGCTTAGTGTTTTTTATTCGGGGCCAGTCTGTGACCTTTTGAAACTTTTCACATAGTGCAACAAACAGTGCATTCACCTGACCCTCCATTTCCCCTCTAGGTTTCTCAGAGTCCCAGTCTCCTTTTACTTCTTCCCAGACCCCTTTCAATATGCGTCAAAAACACTCTTCAACCTCAGTGGTTGACAACTTATACATATGAGTCAAATTTCTCAATTCTTTTTCATATTCTTCAATATTATCTCTTGGCTTGGGGATTTCCTTAAGGGCTTCACGAAGTTCATCCGGATTCCATGGCCGATTTACTTCTATATAGGGGTGCTGCACTGCATCAGCCACATTTGGGTTGGGATACTGTATTAAAGGCATTTGAGCTACCACCTGCCTAGGTCTTAGGTTGTAAGGGCCACTGGGTCCCCCCGGAGTACTTTGGAGTACAGCGGTATTCGGTGAGGTTTGTGGCATGTTCGGAGGGGCTGGTGGCACTGGTTCACTGTGATGTGGCTCATGAAGGAACCAATGCCAGGGACAAAACCAACTTGGAGGAGACGGTGGCCATGTTACAGGGGTGGGAGTTGTTACTGGGGCATTGGGTGTTAACACTGGGGGTTCTGGGGAATGTTGTTGGGGGAGATCTGCAAAGCGGACATGTCGAGGAGTCTGTTCTGGCCCCTCCTCAGATCCCCGACCTGCAGAGGCAGGGTGTGGCTGAGGGGGCCCACTTCCAGATGCCTGTTGCAGGCTGGGGGGTGCAGGAGTCACAGGGAGGAAAGGATTTGTCCCCCCTTCCACACCCCCAGGGCTAGGTTGTGTTGGAGCCAGTGATGGTACCCAAAAATCAATAAGGGGTTCTTCCACCCTCTGTGGGGCTGGGGGCACCACCGGTAGTGGCGCGTCCTGTGGAGGCGCATTTGGCGGTGGCCTGTATGGTGGTGGAGTGTCATGTCGAGCAACTTTTACCTTCTTTGTCTCCTCTTCCTTAATCATTAATCCCTTAGCTTGACTCTCCTGCCTACGCTCAGCTTCTCTCTCCCATCTATGAAACCTGGTCCAATCTATCTTCAGCTTTTTCTTTGTTTTTTCCCTTTCCTCTAAAGTAACTCTGACTTCTTTCAGCACATCAGTGCTGAACATCCCCGTGAGGGGAAACAGTCCTCTCGTCAGTGTATGCCAATGCCCTACCTCCGCGACCGTGTCCTCTCCATACTTTTCAAGCATGCATTTTACAGGGCCGGAGGCAACCCACGGAGACTCCTTATTTTCCTGCTTATGTTTGCGGCGCTCCCCCCCATTTTAACCAATATCTCCTGATTTCGTACCCCAAGTAAAAGAAACCCGCACAAAGAGAGCAAATCAAAAGGAAAAGATAAAAACAACCACCGGATTTACTGTTGCCTGCCCTCCACAGTTTTAAGGCACTCAACCCACTTAAGGGTTTCTTGCAAGGGTGCTCAACCCACCTAAGGGTATCTTGCAAAGGTGCTCAACCCACCTAAGGGTATCTTGCTAGGGTGCTCAACCCACCTAAGGGTATCTTGCTAGGGTCCCCTTGCTCAACCCACTTAAGGGTATCTTGCTAGGGTGCTCAACCCACCTAAGGGTATCTTGCTAGGGGTGCTCAACTCACTTAAGAGTTCTCTTGCAGGTTCCCCCCCTGGTTTTCCCTGTCTCCCTTCTGCCTTAAAGTCTCATACAATTAAAACAGGCTCAAAACTTCCCCATTTACTTGTTTACTTATTCTTTATAACATGCAGTGTCCCAAGGCAAAAAGACAAGGTAGGTACTTACAGATCAGCGCCGCTAGGAGCCCAGGGGAAACAAAAATCCATCACGATCGGGGCCGTCCCATTTCAATCTACCCCTGGCTGTATCTTTGAGATTTTCCTTCAGCGTTCCCCTCAGCGTCAGGACTTCTCCTCCAAGCAAGAGACCTGGGAAGCGGTCCCCAACCGAGCCGACCGAGGTCCGAGCGTGCTGATCCAGGCGACTACGCCAAATTGTCGTGGAAAAAAAATATATCCTTCTTAAACTTTAATTTAAAAATCAGACTCAGGACCACTGCATAGTAGAAATAACGGTTTATTACATATGCATATGGGAGTCTGCTTCCAAAAATCATGCAAGGCTCTCTGAGTTTCATTAGTCAATCACTTATATACACTTATTATCAAGGCGTTGTTAGGCATTGTTAATTCTATTGACAGGCATATTTTTATCTTGAAAAATACCAACATTGCAGTATTAGCCAATCATAAAACAGAATAACAAGTTGATACCAATGTAACAGAAAAACATGTTGATACCAATGTATGGGGTACTTTTCCACTGCTTATTCCATTTCTTTCCCACTACTTCTTGATACATATGCCTGGGTCAATCTGACCTGAGTGAAACAATGAGTTTCACTCACACCATAGCAACGTACAGTTTGCCTTCAATGCCTCAACGTGCTGTTATCTTATATTTTGCCCAAGCATGCTGTTATCTTATATTTTGTCCGAGCCTGTTATTCAGGCTGGTACAACCAGTTCTGCCCAGTTTTATCTTGCTTTCTGTTCCTACAAATGTACCTCAAGTAACCTCAGTATCATTCTATAACCCTGTAAAAAACTGCATGATACCAGAAATTTCTACTACATCCATTATGACTTTGTTACAGCATGGCTTACAAAGCAAGCATAGCTTCAAGGCATATAATAGCAAATATAGCTTTATGAACTCAGAAATTTCTACTACTAGGGTTACCGCCTTTTAAAAAGCCCTAAGTGGGACATTTCTTACTAAAATGTGAATTTTTGCAGGACAATATGTAACCTTAGACTTGTTTTCTCTAAATAATCAGAATTAACACTAAATGCTGTAGTTTTTAGGTTGTTTCTATTGTCTCTGATCATTTTAAGGTATTTTACTTAAGGTATTATACTTTTCTGCAACATGTAGAAGAAAGTTAGAAAATATTTTTTCTACTATAATGACAGGACATGTAGCATTTTTCATGTTTTTTTGCAGGACACAGTTGCCCAAATCAGGACTGTCCTGCTAAAAGAGGGACAGGTGGTAGCCCTATCTACTACATGCTGCCATCAGTGTATGATCTTCATTCTGCCCTGGGCAATGTTGGTGCCATCAGTGTAAGACCCTTATTCTGCCACGGTTAATGTTGCTGCCATCACTGTATGATCTTCATTCTGCCCTGGGCAATGTTGCTGCCATGAATGTAAGAGCCTTATTCAGCCCTGGGTAATGTTGCTGCCATCGCTGTAAGAGCCTTATTCAGCCCTGGGTAATGTTGCTGCCAACACTGTAAGAGCCTTCTTCAGCCTCGGGTAATGCTGCTGCCATCAGTGTAAGAGCCTTATTCAGCCCTGGGAAATGTTGCTCCTATCACTGTTAGAGCCTTACTCAGCCCTGGGTAATGTTGCAGCCATCAGTGTAAGAGCCTTATTCAGCCTCGGGTAATGTAGCTGCCCTCAGTTTATGAGACTTACTCAGCCCTGGGTAATGATGCTGCCATCACTGTAAGGGTCTTATTCAGCCCTGTGTAATATTGCTGGGATCAGTTAAGCATCCTTATTCAGCGTAGGTAATGTTGGTGCCATCAGTGTAAGAGCCTTATTCAACCCTGGGTAATGCTGTTGCCATCAGTGTCAGAGCCTTATTTAACTGCAGGTAATCTTGCTGCCATCAGTTTAAGAGCCGTATTCAGCACTGGGTAATGTTGGTGCAATCAGTGTAAGAGCCTTTTTCTGCCCCGGTTAATGTTGCTGCCTTCACTATAAGAGCCTTATTCAACCCTGGGTAATGTTGGTGCCATCAGTGTAAGAGCCTTATTCAACCCTGGGTAATGTTGCTGCCATCAGTGTCAGAGCCTTATTAAACTCCAGGTAATCTTGCTGCCATCAGTTTAAGAGCTTTATTCAACCCTGGGAAATATTGGTGCCATCAGTGTAAGAGCCTTATTCTGCCCCAGCTAATGTTGTTGCCATCAGTGTAAGATCCTTGTTCAGCCCTGGGAAATGTTGGTGTCATCAGTGTAAGAGCCTTATTCAGCCCTGAGTAATGTTGGTGCTATCAGTGTCAGAGCCTCATTCTGCCCTGGCTAATGTTGCTGCCATCGGTGTATGAACCCTATTCAGCCCTGGGTAATGTTCCTGCCATCAGTGTAAGAGCCTTAGCCAGCCCTGCGTAATTTTGCTGCCATCAGTGTAAGAGCCTTATTCACCCCTGGGTAATATTGCTGCCATAAGTGAAAGGTCCTTATTCAGCCCAGGGTTATGTTGCTGCCATCAGTTTAGGAGCCTTATTCAGCCCCACGTAATGTGGTGCCATCACTGTCAGAGCCTTATTCAACACCTGGTAATGTTGCTGCCATCTGTTTAAAAGACTTATTCTGCACTGGGTAATGTTGCTGCCATCAGTGTAAGAGCCTTATAAAGCCCTGGGTAATGTTGGTGCCATCAGTGTAAGACCCTTATTCTGCCATGGTTAATGTTGCTGCCATCAGTGTATGATCTTCATTCTGCCCTGGGCAATGTTGGTGCCATCAATGTAAGAGCCTTATTCAGCCCTGGGTAATGTTGCTGCTATCGCTGTAAGGGCCTTATTCAGCCCTGGGTAATGTTGCTGCCAACACTGTAAGAGCCTTTTTCAGCCTTGGGTAATGTTGCTGCCATTAGTGTAAGAGCCTTATTCAGTCTCGGGTAATGTTGCTGTCATCAGTGTAAGAGCCTTATACATCGCCGGGTAATGTTGCTGCCATCAGATTATGAGCCTTATTCAGCACTTTTTTAATGCTGCAGCCATCACTGTAAGGGCCTTATTAGGCCATGGGTAATATTGATGCCATCAGTTTAGGAGCCTTATTCAGGCCCGGGTAATGTTGCCGCCATCAGTGTCAGAGCCTTATTAAACTCCGGATGACGTTGCTGCCATCAGTGTAATGGCCTTATTCGACCCTGGATAATGTTGGTGACATCAGTGTAAGTGCCTTATTCCGCCCTTGGTAATGTTGCTGCCATCAGTGTAAGAGCCTTATTCAGCCCTGGGGAATGTTGCTGCCATCAGTGTAAGAGTCTTATTCAGCCCTGGGTAATGTTGCTGCCATTAGTGTAAGAGCCTTATTCATCACTCGGTAATGTTGCAGGCATCAGTGGAAGAGCCTTCTTCAGCCCTGGATAATGTTGGTGCTATCAGTGTTAGAGCCTTATTCTGCCCCGGCTAATGTTGCTGCCATCAGTGTAAGATCCTTATTCAGCCCTTGGTAATGTTGGTGCCATCAGTGTAAGAGCCCTATTCAGCCCTGGGTAATGTTGCTGCCATCAGTGTAAGAGACTTATTCAGCCCTGGGTAATTTTGCTGGCATCAGTGTAAGAGACTTATTCAGCCCTGGGTAATGTTGCTGCCATTAGTGTAAGAGCCTTCTTCAGCTCTGGGTAATGTTGCTGGCATCAGTGTACGAGCCTTATTCAGCCCTGGGTAAAGTACCTACCATCAGTAAAAGAACCTTACTCAACCCTGGGTAATGTTGCTACCATCAGTCTAATAGAATTATTCAGCCCTGTGTAATGTTGCTGCCATCAGTGTAAGAATCTTTGTCAGCCACAGGTCATGTTGCTGCTATCAGTGGAAGAGCCTCATTCATCTCTCGGTAATGTTGCTGCCATCAGTGTAACAGCCTCACTGAGCCCTGGGTAATGTTGCTGCCAGCAGTGTATGAGCCTTATTCAGCCCTGGGTAAGTTTCCTGCCATCAGTTTAAGAGCCTTATTCTGCCCTGGGTAAGGGTGCGGCCATCAGTGTAAGGTTTTACTCGGCCCCATGTAATGCAGCGGCCATCAGTGTAAGAGCCTTATTCAGCACTGGGGAGTGTTGATGCCATCAGTGAAATAGCCTTATTCAGCCTGGGTAACGTTGTAGCCATCAGTGTAAGAACTTTAAGCGGGCCTGGGTAAAGTTAATGCCATCTGTTAAGAGCCTTATTCTGCCCTGGTTAATGTTGCTGCCATCAGTGTAAGAGCCTTATTCAGCCCTGAGTGATGTTGCTGCCATCAGTGTAAGAGCCATAAACAGCCTTGGCTAATGCTGCTGCCATCAGTGTAAGAGCCTTATATCAGCCACGGGTAATGTTGTTTCCATCAGTGTATGAGCCTTATTCATCTAAGGGTAATGTTGCTGCCATCAGTTTATGAGCCTTATTCAACCCTGGGTAATGTTGCTGCCATTAGTGTAAGAGCCTTATTCAGCCCCGGGTAATGTTGCTGCCATCAGTGAAAGAGCCTTATTCAACCCTGGGTAACGTTGCTGCCATCACTGTAAAGGCTTTATTTAGCCCTGAGTAATGTTGGTCCCATCAGTTCAGGAGCCTTATTCAGCCCCGTGTAATGTTCCTGCCATCAGTGTCAGAGCCTTATTCAACTCTGGGTAATGTGGCTGCCATTAGTTTAAAAGCATTATACAGCGCTGCGTAATGTTGCTGCCATTAGTGTAAGAGACATATTCATCCCTGGGTAATGTTGGTGTCATCAGTGTAAGATCCTTATTCAGCCTGAGTAATGTTGGTGCCATTAGAGCAAAAGACTTATTCAGTCCTGGGTAATGTTGGTGCCATCAGTGTAAGAGCCTTATTCAGCGCTGGGCAATGTTGCTGCCATCAGTGTAAGAGACTTATTCAGCCCTGGGTAATGTTGGTGCCATCAGTGTAAGTGCCTTATTCAGCGCTGGGTAATGTTACTGCCATCAGTGTATGAGCCTTATTCAGCCCTGAGTAAGTTTCCTGCCATCAGTTTAAGAGCCTTATTCTGCACTGGGAAAGGTTGCGGCCATCAGTGAAAGAGCCTTATTCAGCCCTGGGTAATGTTGCTGCCAGCAGTGTAAGAGCCTTATTCAGCCCTGGGTAATGTTGGTGCCATCAGTGTAAGAGACTTATTCAGCACTGGGTAATGTTGGTGCCATCAGTGTAAGAGACTTATTCAGCCATGGGTAATATTGCTGCCATCAGTATAAGATCCTTATTCAGCCCTGGGAAATGTTGGTGCCATCAGTGCAACAGCCTTATTCAGCCCTGGGTAATGTTGCTGTCACCAGTGTAAGAGACTTATTCAGCCCTGGATAAAGTTGATGCCATCAGTGTAAGAGCCTTTTTCAGCTCTGGGTAATGTTGCTGCCATCAGTGTAAGAGCATTATTCAGCCCTAGGTAATGTTGCTGTCATCCGTGTAAGAGCCTTATTCAGCAATGGCTAATGTTACTACCATCAGTCAAACAGCCTTATTCAGCACTTGGTAACATTGCTGCCATCACTGTAAGAGTCTTATTCAGCCCTGGGTAATGTTGCTGTTATTAGTGTAAGAGCCTCTTTCATTTCACGGTAATGTTGCTGCCATCAGTGTAAGAGCCTCACTGAGCCCTGGGTAATGTTGCTGCCAGCAGTGTATGAGCCTTATTCAGCCCTGGGTAAGTTTCCTGCCATCAGTTTAAGAGCCTTATTCTGCCCCGGGTAAGGTTGCAGCCATCAGTGTAAGGTCTTATTCAGCCCCATGTAATGCAGCGGCCATCAGTGTAAGAGCCTTATTCAGCACTAGGGAGTGTTGCTACCATCAGTGTAATAACCTTATTCAGCCTGGGTAACGTTGCAGCCATCAGTGTAAGAACTTTAAGCAGGCCCGGGTAAAGTTGCTGCCATCTGTTAAGAGCCTTATTCTGCCCTGGTTAATGTTGCTGCCATCAGTGTAAGAGACTTCTTCAGCCCTGAGTGATGTTGCTGCCATCAGAGTAAGAGCCTTAATCAGCCTCGGGTAATGCTGATGCCATCAGTGTAAGAGCCTTATATCAGCCACGGGTAATGTTGTTTCCATTAGTGTAAGAGCCTTATTCATCTCCGGGTAATGTTGCTGCCATCAGTTTATGAGCCTTATTCAGCCCAGGGTAATGTTGCTGCCTTCACTGTAAGGGGCTTATTCAGCCATAGGTAATGTTGCTGTCGTCAGTGTAAGAGCCTTTTTTGGCCCTGAGTAAAGTTGCTGTCATCACAGTAAGAGCCTTATTCAGCCATAGTAATGTTGCTGACATTAGTGTAAGAGCCTTATTTAGCCATGGGTAATGTTGCTACCATCAGTGAAAGAGCCTTATTGAGCCTCGGGTAATGCTGCTGCCATCAATGTAAGAGCCTTATTCAGCCCTGGGAAATGTTGCTCAAATCACTGTTAGAGCCTTACTCAGCCCTGGGTAATGTTGCAGCCATCAGTGTAAGAGCCTTATTCAGCCTTGGGTAATGCAGCTGCCCTCAGTTTATGAGACTTATTCAGCCCTGGGTAATGTTGCTGCCATCAGTGTAAGATCCTTATTCAGCCTGGGTAATGTTGGTGCCATCAGTGTCAGAGCCTTATTAAACTCCAGGTAATCTTGCTGCCATCAGTTTAAGAGCCTTATTCAGCACTGGGTAATGTTGGTGCAATCAGTGTAAGAGCCTTATTCTGCCCCGGCTAATCTTGCTGCCTTCACTATAAGAGCCTTATTCAACCCTGGGTAATGTTGGTGCCATCAGTGTAAGAGCCTTATTCATCCTTGGGTAATGTTGCTGCCATCAGTGTATGAGACCTATTCAGCTCTGGGTAATGTTTCTGCCATCAGTGTAAGAGCCTTATTCAGCCCTGGGTAATTTTGCTGGCATCAGTGTAAGAGTATTATTCCACCCCTGGTAATCTTGCTGTCATCCGTGTACGAGCCTTATTCATCCCTGGGAAATGTTCCTACCATCAGTTAAAGAGCCTTACTCAACCCTGGGTAATGTTGCTGCCATCAGTCTAATAGCCTTATTCAGTCCTGTGTTATGTTGCTGCCATCAGTGTAAGAATTTTTTCAGACACAGGTAATGTAGCTGCCATCAGTGTAAGAGCCTCATTCATCTCTCAGAAATGTTGCTGACATCAGTGTATGAGCCTTATTTAGCCCTGGGTAAGACTCCTGATGTCAGTTTAAGAGCCTTGTTCATCCCCGGAGAACATTGCGGCCATCAGTGTAAAGTTTTATTCAGCCCCGTGTAATGCTGCTGAAAGTAGTGTAAGAGCCTTAGTCAGCCCTGGGTAATGTTGGTGCCATCAGTGTAAGAGACTTATTCAGCCCAGGGTAATGTTGCTGCCATCAGTGTAAGAGCCTTAGTCAGCCCTGGGTAATGTTGGTGCCATCAGTGTAAGAGCCTTATTCAGCCCTGGGTAATGTTGATGCCATCAGTGTAAGAGCCTTATTCATCACTCGGTAATGTTGCTGCCATCAGTGTAAGATCCTTATTCAGCCCTGGGCAGTGTTGGTGCCACCAGTGTAAGAGCCCTATTCAGCCCTGGGTAATGTTGCTGCCATCAGTGTAAGAGCATTATTCAGCCCTGGGTTATGTTGGTGCCTTCAGTGTAAGAGACTTATTCAGCCCTGGGTAATGTTGGTGCCATCAGTGTAAGATCATTATTCAGCCCTGGGTAATGTTGCTATCATCCGTGCAAGAGCCTTATTCAGCCATGGGTAATGTTCCTACCATCAGTCAAAGAGCCTTATTCAGCCCTTGGTAATGCTGCTGCCATCACTGTAAGAGTCTTATTCAGCCGTGGGTAATGTTGCTGCTATCAGAGTAAGAGCCTCACTGAGCCTTGGGTAATGTTGCTGACATCAGTGTATGAGCCTTATTTAGCCCTTGGTAAGTTTCCTGCCGTCAGTTTAAGATCCTTATTCTGCTCCGGGTAAGGGTGCGGCCATCAGTGTAATGCCTTATTCAGCCCCAGGTAATGCTGCTGTCATCAGTGTAAGAGCCTTATTCAGCCTGGGTAACATTGCAGCCATCAGTGTAAGAACTTTATGCGGGCCCGGGTAAAGTTGCTGCCATCAGTTTAAGAGCCTTATTCTGCCCTGGTTAATGTTGCTGCCATCAGTGTAAGCACCCTATTCTGCCACAGTTAAAGTTGCTGCCATCAGTGTATGATCTTCATTCAGCCCTGGGCAATGTTGGTGCCATCAGTGTAAGAGTCTTATTCAGCCCTGGGTAATGTTACTGCCATCAATGTAAGAGCCTTATTCAGCCCTCGGTAATGTTGCTGCCTTCGCTGTAATAGCCTTATTCAGCCCTGGGTAATGTTGCTGCCAACACTGTAAGAGCCGTTTTCAGCCGTGGGTAATGTTGCTGCCATTAGTGTAAGAGCCTTATTCAGCCTCGGGTAATGTTGCTGTCATCAGTGTAAGAGTCTTATACATCGCCGGGTAATGTTGCTGCCATCAGATTATGAGCCTTATTCTGCACTGGGTAATGCTGCTGCCATCACTATAAGTGCCTTATTAAACTCAGATAATGTTGCTGCCATCAGTGTAAGGGCCTTATTCAACCCTGGGTAGTGTTGGTGCCATCAGGGTAAGAGCCTTATTCTGCTCTGGCTAATGTTGCTGCCATCAGTGTAAGATCCTTATTCAGCCCTGGGTAATGTTGGTGCCATCAGTGTAAGTGCCTTATTCAGCCCTGGGTACTGTTGGTGCCATCAGTGTAAGGGCCTTCTTCAGCCCTGGATAATGCTGGTGCTATCAGTGTTAGAGCCTTATTCTGCCCCGGCTAATGTTGCTGCCATCAGTGTAAGATCCTTATTCAGCCCTGGGTAATGATGGTGCCATTAGTGTAAGAGCCCTATTCAGCCCTGGGTAATTTTGCTGGCATAAGTGTAAGAGACTTACTCAGCCCTGGGTAATGTTGCTGCCATTAGTGTAAGAGCCTTTTTCAGCTCTGGGTAATGTTGCTGGCATCAGTGTAAGAGTATTATTCCACCCCTGGTAATCTTGCTGTCATCCATGTACGAGCCTTATTCATCCCTGGGAAATGTTCCTACCATCAGTTAAAGAGCCTTACTCAACCCTGGGTAATGTTGCTGCCATCAGTCTAATAGCCTTATTCAGTCCTGTGTTATGTTGCTGCCATCAGTGTAAGAATCTTTTTCAGACACAGGTAATGTAGCTGCCATCAGTGTAAGAGCCTCATTCATCTCTCAGTAATGTTGCTGCCATCAGTGTATGAGCCTTATTTAGCCCTGGGTAAGACTCCTGATGTCAGTTTAAGAGCCTTGTTCATCCCCGGAGAACATTGCGGCCATCAGTGTAAAGTTTTATTCAGCCCCGTGTAATGCTGCTGAAAGTAGTGTAAGAGCCTTAGTCAGCCCTGGGTAATGTTGCTGCCATCAGTGTAAGATCCTTATTCAGTCCTGGGTAATGTTGGTGCCATCAGTGTAAGTGCCTTTTTCAGCCCTGGGTAATGTTGGTGCCATCAGCGTAAGAGACTTATTCAGCCCATGGTAATGTTGCTGCCATCAGCGTAAGAGCCTTAGTCAGCCCTGGGTAATGTTGGTGCCATCAGTGTAAGAGCCTTATTCAGCCCAGGGTAATGTTGCTGCCATCAGTGTAAGAGCCTTATTCAGCCCTGGGTAATGTTGATGCCATCAGTGTAAGAGCCTTATTCATCACTCGGTAATGTTGCAGGCATCAGTGAAAGAGCCTTATTCATCCCTGGATAATGTTGGTGCTATCAGTGTCAGAGCCTTACTCTGCCCTGGCTAATATTGCTGCCATCAGTGTAAGATCCTTATTCAGCCCTGGGCAATGTTGGTGCCACCAGTGTAAGAGCCCTATTCAGCCCTTGGTAATGTTTCTACCATCAGTCAAAGAGCCTTATTCAGCCCTTGGTAATGCTGCTGCCATCACTGTAAGAGTCTAATTCAGCACTGGGTAATGTTGCTGCCATTAGTGTAAGAGCCTCTATCATTTCTTGGTAATGTTGCTGCCATCAGAGTAAGAGCCTCACTGAGCCCTGGGTAATGTTGCTGACATCAGTTTATGAGCCTTATTCAGCCCATAGTAAGTTTCCTGCCATCAGTTTAAGATCCTTATTCTGCCCCGGGTAAGGTTGCAGCCATCAGTGTAATGCGTTATTCAGCCCCAGGTAATGCTGCTGTCATCAGTGTAAGAGCCTTATTCAGCCTGGGTAACATTGCAGCCATCAGTGTAAGAACTTTATGCGGGCCCGGGTAAAGTTGCTGCCATCAGTTTAAGAGCCTTATTCTGCCCTGGTTAATGTTGCTGCCATCAGTGTAAGCACCCTATTCTGCAAGAGTTAACGTTGCTGTCATCAGTGTATGATCTTCATTCAGCCCTGGGCAATGTTGGTGCCATCAGTGTAAGAGTCTTATTCAGCCCTGGGTAATGTTACTGCCATCAATGTAAGAGCCTTATTCAGCCCTCGGTAATGTTGCTGCCTTCGCTGTAATAGCCTTATTCAGCCCTGGGTAATGTTGCTGCCAACACTGTAAGAGCCGTTTTCAGCCGTGGGTAATGTTGCTGCCATTAGTGTAAGAGCCTTATTCAGCCTCGGGTAATGTTGCTGTCATCGGTGTAAGAGTCTTATACATCGCCGGGTAATGTTGCTGCCATCAGATTATGAGCCTTATTCTGCACTGGGTAATGCTGCTGCCATCACTATAAGTGCCTTATTAAACTCCAGATAATGTTGCTGCCATCAGTGAAAGGGCCTTATTCAACCCTGGTTAATGTTGGTGCCATCAGGGTAAGAGCCTTATTCTGCTCTGGCTATTGTTGCTGCCATTAGTGTAAGATCCTTATTCAGCCCTGGGTAATGTTGGTGCCATCAGTGTAAGTGCCTTATTCAGCCCTGGGTACTGTTGGTGCCATCAGTGTAAGGGCCTTCTTCAGCCCTGGATAATGCTGGTGCTATCAGTGTTAGAGCCTTATTCTGCCCCGGCTAATGTTGCTGCCATCAGTGTAAGATCCTTATTCAGCCCTGGGCAATGATGGTGCCATTAGTGTAAGAGCACTATTCAGCCCTGGGTAATTTTGCTGGCATAAGTGTAAGAGACTTACTCAGCCCTGGGTAATGTTGCAGCCATTAGTGTAAGAGCCTTTTTCAGCTCTGGGTAATGTTGCTGGCATCAGTGTAAGAGTATTATTCAACCCCTGGTAATCTTGCTGTCATCCATGTACGAGCCTTATTCATCCCTGGGAAATGTTCCTACCATCAGTTAAAGAGCCTTACTCAACCCTGGGTAATGTTGCTGCCATCAGTCTAATAGCCTTATTCAGTCCTGTGTTATGTTGCTGCCATCAGTGTAAGAATCTTTTTCAGACACAGGTAATGTAGCTGCCATCAGTGTAAGAGCCTCATTCATCTCTCAGAAATGTTGCTGCCATCAGTGTATGAGCCTTATTTTGCCCTGGATAAGACTCCTGATGTCAGTTTAAGAGCCTTGTTCATCCCCGGAGAACATTGCGGCCATCAGTGTAAAGTTTTATTCAGCCCCGTGTAATGCTGCTGAAAGTAGTGTAAGAGCCTTAGTCAGCCCTGGGTAATGCTGCTGCCATCAGTGTAAGATCCTTATTCAGTCCTGGGTAATGTTGGTGCCATCAGTGTAAGTGCCTTTTTCAGCCCTGGGTAATGTTGGTGCCATCAGTGTAAGAGACTTATTCAGCCCAGGGTAATGTTGCTGCCATCAGTGTAAGAGCCTTAGTCAGCCCTGGGTAATGTTGGTGCCATCAGTGTAAGAGCCTTATTCAGCCCAGGGTAATGTTGCTGCCATCAGTGTAAGAGCCTTATTCAGCCCTGGGTAATGTTGATGCCATCAGTGTAAGAGCCTTATTCATCACTCGGTAATGTTGCAGGCATCAGTGAAAGAGCCTTATTCATCCCTGGATAATGTTGGTGCTATCAGTGTCAGAGCCTTACTCTGCCCTGGCTAATGTTGCTGCCATCAGTGTAAGATCCTTATTCAGCCCTGGGCAATGTTGGTGCCACCAGTGTAAGAGCCCTATTCAGCCCTGGGTAATGTTGCTGCCATCAGTGTAAGAGCATTATTCAGCCCTGGGTTATGTTGGTGCCTTCAGTGTAAGAGACTTATTCAGCCCTGGGTAATGTTGGTGCCATCAGTGTAAGATCATTATTCAGCCCTGGGTAATGTTGCTATCATCCGTGCAAGAGCCTTATTCAGCCATGGGTAATGTTCCTACCATCAGTCAAAGAGCCTTATTCAGCCCTTGGTAATGCTGCTGCCATCACTGTAAGAGTCTTATTCAGCCGTGGGTAATGTTGCTGCCATCAGAGTAAGAGCCTCACTGAGCCTTGGGTAATGTTGCTGACATCAGTGTAGAGCCTTATTCAGCCCTTGGTAAGTTTCCTGCCGTCAGTTTAGATCCTTATTCTGCTCCGGGTAAAGGTGCGGCCATCAGTGTAATGCCTTATTCAGCCCCAGGTAATGCTGCTGTCATCAGTGTAAGAGCCTTATTCAGCCTGGGTAACATTGCAGCCATCAGTGTAAGAACTTTATGCGGGCCCGGGTAAAGTTGCTGCCATCAGTTTAAGAGCCTTATTCTGCCCTGGTTAATGTAGCTGCCATCAGTGTAAGCACCCTATTCTGCCACAGTTAACGTTGCTGCCATCAGTGTATGATCTTCATTCAGCCCTGGGCAATGTTGGTGCCATCAGTGTAAGAGTCTTATTCAGCCCTGGGTAATGTTACTGCCATCAATGTAAGAGCCTTATTCAGCCCTCGGTAATGTTGCTGCCTTCGCTGTAATAGCCTTATTCAGCCCTGGGTAATGTTGCTGCCAACACTGTAAGAGCCGTTTTCAGCCGTGGGTAATGTTGCTGCCATTAGTGTAAGAGCCTTATTCAGCCTCGGGTAATGTTGCTGTCATCAGTGTAAGAGTCTTATACATCGCCGGGTAATGTTGCTGCCATCAGATTATGAGCCTTATTCTGCACTGGGTAATGCTGCTGCCATCACTATAAGTGCCTTATTAAACTCCAGATAATGTTGCTGCCATCAGTGTAAGGGCCTTATTCAACCCTGGGTAATGTTGGTGCCATCAGGGTAAGAGCCTTATTCTGCTCTGGCTAATGTTGCTGCCATCAGTGTAAGATCCTTATTCAACCCTGGGTAATGTTGGTGCCATCAGTGTAAGTGCCTTATTCAGCCCTGGGTACTGTTGGTGCCATCAGTGTAAGGGCCTTCTTCAGCCCTGGATAATGCTGGTGCTATCAGTGTTACAGCCTTATTCTGCCCCGGCTAATGTTGCTGCAATCAGTGTAAGATCCTTATTCAGCCCTGGGTAATGATGGTGCCATTAGTGTAAGAGCCCTATTCAGCCCTGGGTAATTTTGCTGGCATAAGTATAAGAGACTTACTCAGCCCTGGGTAATGTTGCTGCCATTAGTGTAAGAGCCTTTTTCAGCTCTGGGTAATGTTGCTGGCATCAGTGTAAGAGTATTATTCCACCCCTGGTAATCTTGCTGTCATCCGTGTACGAGCCTTATTCATCCCTGGGAAATGTTCCTACCATCAGTTAAAGAGCCTTACTCAACCCTGGGTAATGTTGCTGCCATCAGTCTAATAGCCTTATTCAGTCCTGTGTTATGTTGCTGCCATCAGTGTAAGAATCTTTTTCAGACACAGGTAATGTAGCTGCCATCAGTGTAAGAGCCTCATTCATCTCTCAGTAATGTTGCTGCCATCAGTGTATGAGCCTTATTTAGCTCTGGGTAAGACTCCTGATGTCAGTTTAAGAGCCTTGTTCATCCCCGGAGAACATTGCGGCCATCAGTGTAAAGTTTTATTCAGCCCCGTGTAATGCTGCTGAAAGTAGTGTAAGAGCCTTAGTCAGCCTGGGTAATGTTGCTGCCATCAGTGTAAGATCCTTATTCAGTCCTGGGTAATGTTGGTGCCATCAGTGTAAGTGCCTTTTTCAGCCCTGGGTAATGTTGGTGCCATCAGTGTAAGAGACTTATTCAGCCCATGGTAATGTTGCTGCCATCAGCGTAAGAGCCTTAGTCAGCCCTGGGTAATGTTGGTGCCATCAGTGTAAGAGCCTTATTCAGCCCAGGGTAATGTTGCTGCCATCAGTGTAAGAGCCTTATTCAGCCCTGGGTAATGTTGATGCCATCAGTGTAAGAGACTTATTCATCACTCGGTAATGTTGCAGGCATCAGTGAAAGAGCCTTATTCATCCCTGGATAATATTGCTGCCATCAGTGTAAGATCCTTATTCAGCCCTGGGCAATGTTGGTGCCACCAGTGTAAGAGCCCTATTCAGCCCTGGGTAATGTTGCTGCCATCAGTGTAAGAGCATTATTCAGCCCTGGGCTATGTTGGTGCCTTCAGTGTAAGAGACTTATTCAGCCCTGGGTAATGTTGGTGCCATCAGTATAAGATCATTATTCAGCCCTGGGTAATGTTGCTATCATCCGTGCAAGAGCCTTATTCAGCCATGGGTAATGTTCCTACCATCAGTCAAAGAGCCTTATTCAGCCCTTGGTAATGCTGCTGCCATCACTGTAAGAGTCTTATTCAGCCCTGGGTAATGTTGCTGCCATTAGTGTAAGAGCCTCTATCATTTCTTGGTAATGTTGCTGCCATCAGAGTAAGAGCCTCACTGAGCCTTGGGTAATGTTGCTGACATCAGTGTATGAGCCTTATTCAGCCCTTGGTAAGTTTCCTGCCGTCAGTTTAAGATCCTTATTCTGCTCCGGGTAAGGGTGCGGCCATCAGTGTAATGCCTTATTCAGCCCCAGGTAATGCTGCTGTCATCAGTGTAAGAGCCTTATTCAGCCTGGGTAACGTTGCAGCCGTCAGTGTAAGAACTTTATGCGGGCCCGGGTAAAGTTGCTGCCATCAGTTTAAGAGCCTTATTCTGCCCTGGTTAATGTTGCTGCCATCAGTGTAAGAGCCTTATTCAGCCCTGGATAATTTTGCTGCCTTCACTGTAACGGCCTTATTCAGCCCTAGCTAATGTTCCTGTCGTCAGTGTAAGAGCCTTTTTCAGCCCTGAGTAATGTTGCTGACATCACTGTTAGAGCCTTATTCATCTCCGGGTAATGTTGCTGCCATCAGTTTAAGAGCCTTATTCAGCATTGGGTAATGTTGGTGCCATCAGGGAAAGAGCCTTATTCTGTCCTGGGAAATGTTGGTCCCATCATTGTAAGATCCTTATTCAGCCCTGGGTAATGTTGGTGCCATCAGTGTATGAGCCCTTTTCAGCCTTGGGTAATGTTTCTGCCTTCAGTTTAGGAGCCTTATTCAGCCCCACGTAATGTAGTGCCATCACTGTCAGAGCCTTATTCAACTCCAGGTAATGTTGCTGCCATCAGTTTAAAAGCCTTATTCTGTGTTGGGTAATGTTGCTGCCATCAGTGTAAGACCCTTATTCTGCTCTGGCTAATGTTACTGCCATCAGTGTATGATCTTTATTCAGCCCTGGGTAATGTTGCTGCCATCAGTGTAAGAGCCTTATTCTGACCCGGCTAATGTTGCTGCCATCAGTGTAAGATCCTTATTCAGCCCTGGGTAATGTTGGTGCCATTAATGTAAGAGCCCTATTCAGCCCTGGGTAACGTAGCTGTCATCAGTGTAAGAGACTTATTCACCCTGGGTAATTTTTCTGGCATCATTGTAAGAGCCTTATTCAGCCCTGGGTAATATTGCTGCCATTAGTGTAAGAGCCTTTTTCAGCTCTGGGTAATGTTGCTGGCATCAGTGTAAGAGTTTTATTCCGCCCCAGGTGATCTTGTTGTCATCAGTGTAAGAGCCTTATTCAGCCCTGGGTAATGTTCCTACCCTCAGTTATAGAGCCTTACTCAACCCTGGGTAATGTTGCTGCCATCGGTCTAATAGCCTTATTCAGCCCTGGGAAATGTTGCTGCCATCAGTGTATGAGCCTTATTCAGCTCTGGGTAAGACTCCTGATAACAGTTTAAGAGCCTTGTTCAGCCCTGGGTAATGTTGCTGCCTTCAGTTTATGAGCCATTTTCAGCCCAGGGTAATGTTGGTGCCATCACTGTAAGGGCCTAATTCAGCCCTGCGTAATGTAGCTGCCATCAGTGTCAGAGCCTTATTCAGCCCCGTGTAATGTTGTGCCATCAGTGTCAGAGCCTTATTCAACTCCGGGTAATGTTGCTGCCATCAGTGAAGGAGACATATTCAGCCCTGGGTAATGTTGGTGCCATCATTATCAGACCCTAATTCTGCCTTGGCTATTGTTGCTGCCATCAGTGTAAAATCCTCATTCAGCCCTGGGTAACATTGGTGCCATCAGACTAAGAGCCTTATTCAGCCCTTGGTAATGTTGCTGCCATCAGTGTAAGAGCTTTATTAAACCCTGGGTAATGTTGGTGCCATCAGTGTCAGATCCTTATTCAGCCCTTGGTAATGATGCTGGCATGAGTGTAAGTGCCTTATTCAGCCCTGTGTAATGTTACTGACATCAGTGTCAGAGCGTTATTCAACTCCTGGTAATGTTGCTCCCATCAGTTTAAAAGCATTATTCAGCTCTGTGTAATGTTGCTCCCATTAGTGTAAGAGACTTATTCAGCACTGGATAATGTTGGCGCCATCAGTGTAAGAGCCTTATTCAGCCCTGGGTAATGTTGCTGCCATCAGTGTAAGAGCCTTATTCAGCCTCGGATAATGTTGTTGCCATCAGTTTATGAGCCTTTTTCAGCCCTGGGTAATGTTGGTGTCATCACTATACGGGCCTAATTCAGCCCTGCATAATGTTCAGGCCCGTGTAATGTTGTGCCATCAATGTCAGAGCCTTATTCAACTCCGGGTAATGTTGCTGCCATCAGTGAAGGAACATACTCAGCCCTGGGTAATGTTGGTGCCATCATTGTCAGACTCTAATTCTGCCTTGGCTATTGTTGCTGCCATCAGTGTAAAATCCTTATTCAGCCGCGGGTAATTTTGCTGCCATCAGTGTAAGAGCCTTATTCATCCCTGGGTAACGTTGCTGCCATCACTGTAAGGGCCTTATTCAGCCCTGAGTAATGTTGCTCCCATCAGTTTAGGAGCCTTTATTCAGCCCCGTGTAATATTCCTGCCATCAGTGTCAGAGCCTTATTCAACTCTGGGTAATGTGGCTGCCATTGATTTAAAAGCATTATACAGCGCTGCGTAATGTTGCTGCCATTAGTGTAAGAGACATATTCATGCCTGGGTAATGTTGGTGTCATCAGTGTAAGATCCTTATTCAGCTTGGGTAATGTTGGTGCCATTAGTGTAAGTGCCTTATTCAGCGCTGGGTAATGTTGCTGCCATCAGTGTATGAGCCTTATTCAGCCCTGTGTAATGTTGGTGCCGTCAGTGTAAGAGCCTTATTCAGCACTGGGTAATGTTGCTGCCATAAGTGTAAGAGACTTATTCTGCCCTGGGTAATGTTTGTGCCATCAGTGTAAGAGCCTTATTCAGCGCTGGGTAATGTTGCTGCCTTCAGTGTACGACACTTATTCAGCACTGGATAATGTTGGTGCCTTCAGTGTAAGAGCCTTATTCAGCCCTGGGTTATGTTGCTGCCATCAGTGTAAGAGACTTATTCAGCACTGGATAATGTTGCTACCATCAGTCTAATAGCCTTATTCAGCCCTGGGTAATGTTGCTGCAATCAGTGTAATAGGCTTATTCAGCCCTGGGTATTGTTGCTGCCATCAGTTTAAGAGCTTTATTCATCTCTGTGTAATGTTGCTGCCTTTAGTGTAAGAGCATTATTCAGCCCCAGGTAATGTTGCTGTCATCCTTGTAAGAGCCTTGTTCAGCCTCGGGTATTGTTCCTACCATCAGTCAAAGAGCCTTAATCAGCCCTTGGTAATGTTGCTGCCATCACTGTAAGAGTCTTATTCAGGCCTGGGTAATGTTGCTGTCATCAGTATAATAGCCTTATTCAGCACCAGGTAATGTTGCTGCCATCAGTGTAAGAGCTTCATTTGTCTCTCAGTAATGTTGCTGCCATCAGTGTTAGAGCCTAATTGAGCCCTGGGTAATGTTGCTGCCATCAGTGTATGAGCCTTATTCAGCCCTGGGTAACTTTGTGGCCATCAGTGTAAGAACTTTATGCAGGCCCAGGTAATGTTGCTGCCATCAGTGTATGAGCCTTATTCAGCCCTGGGTAAGTTTCCTGCCATCAGTTTAAGAGCCTATTCCTCCCCGGGTAAGGTTGTGGCTATCAGTGAAAGAGCCTTATTCAGCCCTGGGTAATGTTGCTGCCAGCAGTGTAAGAGCCTTATTTAGCCCTGGGTAATGTTGGTGCCGTCAGTGTAAGAGCCTTATTCAGCATTGGGTAATGTTGCAGCCATCAGTGTAAGAGACTTATTCTGCCCTGGGTAATGTTTGTGCCATCAGTGTAAGAGCCTTATTCAGCGCTGGGTAATGTTGCTGCCTTCAGTGTACAACACTTATTCAGCACTGGATAATGTTGCTAGCATCAGTCTAATAGCCTTATTCAGCCCTGGGTAATGTTGCTGCCATCAGTGTAAGAGCCTTATTCAGACCGTGGTAATGTTGCTGCCATCACTGTTAGAGTCTTATTCAGCCCTGGGCAATGTTGCTGCCATCAGTCTAATAGCCTTATTCAGCCCTGGGTAATGTTGCTGCCATTAGTGTAAGAACCTTATTCAGCAAAAAGTAATGTTGGTGCCATCAGTGTAAGAATGTTTTTCAGCCACAGGTAATGTTGCTGCCATCAGTGTAAGGGATTCTTTCATCTTTCGGTAATGTTGCTGCCATCAGTGTAAGAGCCTTATTCAGCCCTGGGTAAGTTTCTTGCCATCAGTGTATGAGCCTTATTCCACCCCGGGTAAGGTTGTGGCCATCAGTGAAAGAGCCTTATTCAGCCCTGAGTAAGTTTCTTGCCATCAGTTTAAGAGCCTTATTCCGCCCTGGGTAAGTTTGCGGCCATCAGTGTAAGAGCCTTATTCAGCCATGGGTAATGTTGCTGCCATCAGTGTTAGAGCCTTATTCAGCCCTGGGTAACGTTGCGGCCATCAGTGTAAGAACTTTATGCATGCCCGGGTAATGTTACTGCCATCAGTTTAAGAGCATTATTCAACCCTGTTTAGTGTTGCTGCCATCAGTGTTAGAGCCTTATTCAGCCACGGGTAATGTTGCTGCCATCATTGTAAGTGCCTTATTGAGCCCTGCGTAATGTTGCTGCCATCAGTGTAAGAGCCCTATTCAGCCCTGGATAATGTTGCTGCCATCAGTTTAGGAGTCTTATTCAGCCCTGGGTACATTGCTGCCATCAGTGTAAGAGCCTTATCCACCCCTGGGTAATGTTGCTGCCGTCAATGTAAGAGACTTATTCAGCCATGGGTAATGTTGCTGCCATCAGTGTAAGAGCCTTATGCAGCCATGGCTAATGTTGCTGTCATCAGTGTAAGAGCCTTATTCTGCCTCGGGTAATGCTGCTGCCATCAGTGTAAGAGCCTTATTCATCCCCTTGTAATGTTGCTGCCATCAGTTTATGAGCCTTATTCAGCCCTGGGTAATGTTGCTGCCATCACTTTAGGAGCCTTGTTCAGCCCTGAGTAACTCTAGACCATTAAGTCTGACTGACTGCTTAAGCAAGATTTTTACCACAATAATACTATTTAAGATTAATAACTGGCTATAACAACATAAAGATCCTGATTCACAAAGTGTTTTGGATCAGCACAAGGGACTTGCAGCAGCGGATTTGATGCAAGGGGCGACTTAGGTAAAACTTTGCAGCAAGTGCAGTTCAGGAATAATGCCTGCCACAATCCCCTGTCACAAGTCCCATGTCCCGAACGCAACAAGCTAGACCAGCTCCCTACTGGTCTAACTTTGCACCATTGGGGGACCATATTATGGGGGTTGTGCCAGACATTTGATACAAGCTGCTGTAAAGCTTGAAAACTGTCACAACTGTGCCAGCCCTTTGTGAATCAGACTGCGTTGTGCCAAAGGGCTTTGGCGGAGCTGCACCAAACACTGTAGATAGCACAGAGCTTGGCACAAGCCCTGGGTCAGCCTTCGTGAATCTTGTCCAAAGTCTTAAAAAAAAAATATCAGGCTGGCTTTAGAAAAGGCTACTCAACCATTAACCAATGTTTTATACTTCTCTATATCACGGAGAAATATTACATCAAACAAGCATTTGTCAATGCCGAATGTTTGCTTGCTGGCATTGGCAGTGGTAGTGTAGAAGTTACAGAGCTGCATACTAGTAATGGCAGTGAAGTATTGAACTGAAGCCAACCCCACCACCACCCTGCAGAGAGAGTGACAGGCATTGGGGTGTGCCTTTGGGTCGTCAGGCATAACGGCCATGCCATTTCAGTACACCCCACCCTGCAGACACTGGCAAGTGTCACGATGTTCTTTGGGGTCTTTGGTCCTTATGTGCACCCCATTCCATTAGGAAATACAGTGAGATGGGTGCAATATAGGAGAATGGGGTGAACTTTCTGGCCGAAGAGTCCAAGGCATACCTCGATGCTTCTCACTGGCTGCAGGGCGTGGAATGGTATGAGCATTACAGGCAAGAATCCCAAGTCACACCCCTGATGCCTGTCATTCTCTACAGGGTTGGGCATTATGGTTGAAAACCCTAATACCTCAGGCATTCATTGGTATTTTCACTCCAAATGTTCAACATGGTTTTTTTTGTGACCCCACCTCATGAACAGGGGGAATATCAGTTTCTTAGCTGAAAGCTGCTTATGCACAGCGACTACGGCATTTAGCACCACAGGTGCAAAAACATTCCGAACAGGATGTAAAAAATGACAGCTGTACTGTTCATGGGGAGGTGTAAAAAATGGCAATGTTGCAAATCTGCAGTAAAAATATTTTAAAAAATGGTGAAGTCACGAGCGTACATAGAAACTGTGCAACGCACACCCGTAATATAATTAGGTTGGGGATTTTTTTACAGCAGATTGTCAACTCAGGCATTTTGGTGCCTCTGATCATGAACAGTGTCACTGTGATTTTCTTTATCTGTCCCAAACAATAATTTCCCACAGCGACCACGCATCTCTGCGCTGAAAGTGTGAAAACACACTTTGGCTATGTTGTGAAAAATGACAACTGTACTGTAAATAAGGCAGTGTGAAAAAATGCCACTGGTGAAAATCTGGACTTAAAATATTACAAAGTCATGAACTTACGAGGGTGCGTGGAAACTGCGCAATGCTCACTTGTAACACAGTCATTTTATGGACTTTTGTCACCAAATTTTCAACATAGCCATTTTAAGACCTCTGCTCATGAACAGTGTAACTGTGATTTTCTTAATCTGTCCCAAACATTGCTTTACGCACACTAACAGCACCATTGTAAGCTACATCTTAACACATTTAAGGAGCATATGAAAAATGGCAGCTGTGCTGTTCATGAGAGGTAATAAAATGGCAATGCTGAAAATCTGGGTGAAAATATTAAATTTGCAAACTTATGAGCATGCATAGGAACTGCTTAGCGCACACTAAATAAAACAGTCATTTTAGGAATATTTTCACCAAATTTTCAACATAGCCATTTTAAGACCCCTGCTCATGAACAGTGTCACTGTGATTTTCTTAATGTGTCCCATACATTGATTTCGCATCGATTGCACCATTATGCGCTACATGGACGGAAACACATTTTGGGCAAGATGTGAAAAATCAGCTGTACTGCTCATGGAGGTGTGGTAAAATGGCAATGTTGAAAATCTGGAGTGTAAATATTGAAAATTCGCGAACTTACGAGCGTGCGTAGGAACTGCACAACGCACGCTCGTAAAACAGTCATTTTTTGGAATTTATTCACCAAATTTTCAACATAGCCATTTTAAGACCTCTGCTCATGAACAGTGTCACTGTGATTTTCTTAATTTGTCCTGTACATTGATTTAGCACACCAACTACGCCATTGTGCACTACATGGGACGGAAACACGTTTTGGGTTAGATGTGAAAAATGACAGCTGTACTACTCATAAGAAGGTGTGGTAAAATGGCAGCGTTGAAAATCTGGGTGAAAATAATGAAAAGTCCGAACTTACGGTGTGCGTGGGAACTACGCAATGCACGCTCATCAAACAGTCGTTTTTGAAATTTTTCCACCAAATTTTCAAAGTAGGCTTCTTGAGAGCCCACCTTATGAACACTGGCAGTGTCATTTCGTTAATCGGTTCCAAAAGGCGATTTCGCGCAGTGACTGCGAAATCACCCTTTGGGCTTGAATAATGCCATGACAGTGACATCATTCATGAGAAGGGGTCCCAAAAACCCCATGTTGAAAATTTGGTGCAAAAATTCCAAAAAATGCCTGAGATATGCAACAAAGTTGAAAACCCCTATCTAGCCCATTATACAGCTTACCGGCATTTCCTCAGTTCATGGTCGGCTTTGAAGAGTGCAGGCGTGTTCCCGTCCACTGAAGATCGCGGCACTGAGGTCTGAGGCATGGGTGTGGGGGTGGGAGGCTGGGTGCGCAGGTGGGTGCGGGTTGTGGGGGGCCAGGAGACCACGGGGACCGTTTTTCTTTACAGGTGTTCTTTTGTTTCCAATGATGACGCGGGATGTTTGCCACGAAGGGGTGGGATCCCAGCATGGCACAAGGACGGTTGGGGGGGCGTTCAGTCGACGGGGGATTGGGCACCCCCATCGGCCAAAGCATCAATTGCCACGCTGGGGTGGGCTCCCAGCGTGGCACCCAGTACTCGGGGGTGAGGACAGTGGAGCCGACGGGGGATTGGGCACCCCATCGGCTATATCATGAGTTGCCACACTGGGGTGGGCACCCAGCGTGGCATTTTGAAGTCTTTCGGGGGGCAGGGGGAGTGCAGCACAACCAACGGGGGATTGGGCACCCCTGTCAGCTATACAGTGTGTGCATGCATGCGGGGGGGGCATGCACGCCTGCATGTGTGTGTGTGTGTGCGTGGGGGGGAGCTGCGCATGAGCAAGTGATATCTTATCGCTGCTCACTGAAGCGTAGCTCCCACTTTGAACTGTATGCCACTGCATTTTGGAGCTTGTCATAGACAGCTCCAGCATGCATTGGCTTACAGGGGCCGCGCCTGCCAACACACTGACTGAATTGGAAGAGGGGGTGACACACCTCCGAAATCTCAGATGATGGCACTATGTTTCTTGCACATGCGTGCAAGCAAACATAACAAACATAATAAATGTATCTTCATTTTGAAGACCGGGTTTTGTGCGTGCATATGCAGCGTATGAATGGGGATGCACTCACTGTAGATCAAGGAGGATGTGAAATGGTGCAGGTACATGGGGGTGAACAAAGTGGTAGACAGTAAGCCCTACCAGAGCTTCAGGCTGATGTAGCACAGCTGGACTAAGGCAAGGGAGGATGTGAAATGGTACAGGTACATGGGGGGGTGAACAAAGTGGTAGACAGCAAGCCCTACCTGAGCTTCAGGCTGATGTTGCACAGCTGGACTAAGGCACAAGCACCCACGGCATGTTCTTATAGTCCCTATTTATATGTCCATTTATGTTCTTACAGCGCTGATTGCCTAACTGAGCCAAGATGTAAAACAGATACTAAAATGTCAGGTTTATTTCAGGTGACCATGTTCTTATAGTCCCCATTTATATGTCCACTTATGTTCTTACAGCGCTGATTGCCTAACTGAGCCAAGATGCAAAACAGATACTAAAATGTCAGGTTTATTTCAGGTGACCAGGATCATAGTGGGGAGAGGGGGCAAGTGAAACAATGTCCTGAGAATGTGCTTAAACTTATTAACCGTTGCTGTGCCATGGAGTGATACACCGGTCCAGAATCCCTATACGTTCAAATTCTGTTTGCAGCCTAAAGGTGCTTAGGTGGATTGGCATTTACATTACTCAGCAGCAAATCTTTTTCATACTTTTTGTGATCATCGGTTAAGTTATAACCACTAACTGATGACAGACACTTGAGGCCATGAAACTGTGCTACCAGCAAAGTTGCATTTGCAAAGCCCTGAATATTTACCTGTTGGTAATGAAATGAAAACTGTCAGCTGATAACATTCAGCCACTGTCCATTGCACAGAATAGACGTCTCACTGATAGATCTGGAGCAAAGGGACATGCACTTGCCAATAACACCACTACAGCTCCAGACACTGAAGAAAGAAGTTCATGCATTTTCATGGCTGTTAACTTTTTCAGCATTTTAAATCAGTTACTTAGCATCTGCAGTAAGATGTTACACATCGCTGAACTGAATTGTGACACCAGAATCCCTGCGATCAACATTTGTCAGCAAAAGTGAATTGAAAAAATCAATAGATATATAAAATGGTAAGTGACGTGAGTCAGTAACAACATATCTGCATGTAATACTTGGCTTAAAATTTGAGCACCACCATATTCCGCACCACAGCATCAAACAGGGATGCCATTTATAATTCAGCTAATGTCAAGCAGTTTTCGAGCCATAAAAAGAATTACTGTATCAGTATGGTGGCAGCAACGGGATCAGGAAATTATGAAATAAAATGCAACAGCACCCCCATTGGCCATATGTTGTGCGGGTGGAGGGAGTGCATGAGCACCCAGGGGTGGGCTGTTAGGCTGCTTCGGATTCGCCGGAGGAAAGGGTGGATTCGATTGTGAGCTACGATTGAATTTGTGTTTTCTTTTTCTATACCTATTTTTCGCTATTTTTTTAGGGCACATGTCCAACCCTAAGATGTTTAGGGTCACAAGGTGATGTGACTTCATTGAGCATCTGCTTTGAGAAAGAGCTGTGTGATTCTATCTAAATGTCAGCTCACGGCAATTCAGAGAAAAAAAAAATATTTTGAAGCTGCATTACCAGACTAAGTGTGCAGTTTAGTGAATTACCACACACGGGTGTGTATATGACAGCACTAAAAGGTGCATTAAAGTGCTTCAGTCATGAAAACCTCCCCCACTGGCTGCTGCTGAAATGCATAGCAGTATGTTCTCCTTTGTGCATTCTGGCTGTTCTTTGCTTCAGCTGCAGGTACTACAGTACGCTCAAGTTCATTTGCATAGGTTTTAGCTGCGGGGAGTTCACATTGACAGAGTCTAGTAAGAGAAAACGCTTGGAATTACACATACAACGAAGTCTGAGTTTTCACATCAAATGCTGAGGTATTTTTTTTCTGGAGGATTAGAACCCATGGAGTCCATGAAGGTGTGCTTTGGAGAGCTGGCGTGTGTAAGGACTGTTAGGCAGCCACACATTTTGGTGGTCCTGTTCTGGCAGGGAACAGTTTATTAAAGTAATGATTTGTGGCTTGTCTCTCTAAGCTAGACAAGACTACACCAACCTATCAGGTAACCGACACAGTTGATCTGTGTGTGTGTGTGGGGGGGAGGAGCTGCTCACTGAAGCGTAGCTCCCTCTTTCAACTGTATGCCACTGCATTTTCAACTGCTGTCGTAGACAGCTCCAGCAGTGATTGGAGAACTGTGACCACGCCTGCAAACACACTGACTGAATTGGAAGATGCTGACACACCTCTGAAAAACTCAGATGATGGCACTATGTTTCTTGCACATGCATGCAAGCAAACATAAAAACACCTTCTAGTGTATCTAGCCTTTGTAGATTTCAAAGGCTCATTCAACAGAGTAACTAGATCACTACTTTGGGACAAATTGTGTGATTTAAATATAAATCATACAATTTTGTTACTAATCATCAGCCTATACACAGAAAATTGGAAATTAGTGAGGTATGATCTTAAGGGGAATTTATCTAACCCTTTTGGTGCAAATTGGGGCATAAAATATGTCTGTATATTGGCACCACTACTCTTTAATGTATTCATAAATGATCGTTCCATTACCTTTCTGACAGAAACATCCAACTCTCCTGCAGTGGGCAGAACTCCAGTTCCGGATCTTACGTTTGCAGATGACTTGGTACTCATTTTCCTAACTCTGACAGGTTTACAAAGACAACTTAACTTACTCCAAAAATATTGCACCAAAAATAAGCTAACTATTAATATAAAGAAAACAGAAATTCTTACAACAGGGAAGCATAGCGCTAAATATAAGTGAGTTTTCAATGATTTGCCACTGGAACTGGTGGCAAATTACAGATACTTGGGTTTTTATTTTACCAGTAATTGCAAAACAATAAAACATATAACGTACACACTAAGTAAGCTGCAACAATTTAAAATGCTCTACTAAGATTCAATTCTAAATATGGCGGATAAAATATGGACTCCACTTTTTGAGCAACTGAGTAGAAAATGAATCCCATAGCTGTCTTCACTGTTGAGGTTTGGAATGACATCAACAAAAACTAAGAAAACCCTTCACTCAACTATACAGATCTATACTTCAAATTTCAAAATCAGTAGCCTCAGAAATAGCCAGAGCAGAATTAGGCCGTGTAAGAATTACATTTTTGGCCCTTTCAGCAAAAATAGCATATTGGATCAGAAGCACAAGATTAGATTCTCATAGGCTAGAAAGAAAATGTATGGATGAAATGGATTTCTGGTTATATAGAAATTATTCCTCTACGTGACTAAAAGAAGTCTGTGTTATGCTAAAAACCCTTAATCTTGATCACCTGCTGAATGACTCTCTTATAAATATAGTAATCTCCTAAGGTTATGTAAAATTAATCAAAAACAAATAAAAACATATAATTTGACTTGGATTTGGGTCGTTTCATGAGAAAGGGTTACCAAAGTGTGACATGGCAGTCATTTTATCAAAGCCACAGTGCAATAATTCTGATAAGCTTTTCTGAACCCTCTAACCCAAAGGCAAAAAAATAACCATGTAGGGAGATATCTCCCCAACAGAAACTTGAGGTACAGCAACATAGTGTGGCACATGCAACAGTGGACACCAGTGTGACACATGTAACAGTGGACACCAAACAGTGTGGCATGTCCAACAGTGGACACTAAACATTGTGGCATGTGCAACAGTGGACACCAAACAGTGTGGCATGTGCAACAGTGGACACCAAACAGTATGGCATGTGCAACAGTGGACACCAAACAGTGTGGCATGTGTAACAGTGGACACTAAACAGTGTGGCATGTGCAACAGTGTACACCAAACAGTGTACTTCTCATCATATAATCATTATAGTCCTACAAACATTTTACAACAAATATTGGATACTTACAGAATTTGCATATAGAACCTTTTATAAATGTTCCAAGGTGCAACTCCTGTACAAAAAAGCAGGTTCAATTCTAAGGTTTTAAATTTTTCATAGTATCTTAAACTGTAGTACACAGTTCCTCCTGTTCGACCCTAACAAACTGATACTCACACACCAAGCACTGTAGAGAAATGGCCACAGCCATGTATTTTTTTGACCAACAAAAGCACCATTAACAATTCTGTGTGATGTTTTCTGCCAGGTAGTCTTGGTTGGTATTCTCCATTAAAAGCATATATATGTACCAACTCTGGCCTTCCCTTCACCAGAGGGAGGCCACTTAACATTTGCAAACTCACATGAGGTAATCAGTCTTTAGATCACAAGGGATGTCACTTGACCAGCTGCCATGGCATTCCCTCCCTCAAGAGAGTCTGCCATCCCACCTTCACCCCATTTAATAATGATGAGCCCTGGTTGGAAGTCCCAGCACTCCCATCAGCCTCAGGGTAATCTAGCTGCACAAGACACATTATACCCAGTTCCCCCTCAGCACTGGCCTTCCAAGACTACCTTGACACTCAGTATATGACCATGACAATCTAACCTGCCCTACCTACTGCCTTACCTGATGACTCTGGAGAAGGAGAAAAAAAACAGGAAAACCCTGTGGGTAAAAAACTGGAAAAATTCCTTCTCGACCCCTAAAGCGATCTCCCCTACTGTGACAGTGAGCCCCTACTGCCCTAACAGCTCCCCTCTGCTTTTATGAGGGTGGGACATGGGTTGATTTTCGGCTAGAGTGAGAAGAGATGAGACAAGAGAAGGAGATCCCATCAGGAGCTTAAATTAAACAATGTCCTGCTTCTTCCATCCCGCTTCTGACTTCCCATTCCCCTGAAAACTTCCATACCTGCCTAACACTCCTCTGTCTCTAGTGGGCAGCCCCTACCTGGCTATCTCAATATACCTGCCCACCCAGGTGTCACTCGAGGGACATGCCCACAGACAAATGCACTCCCACTGCTATGCATTGTTGGCTCTTACATTGTCTTATAGGGTAGAGTTCCCCCTGTTCCACCTGAACAAACTGAGACATGCACCAAGCACTGGAGAGAAATGGCCACAGCCATGTATTTATTTATTTAAACATAGAAACATAGAATTTGACGGCAGATAAGGACCGCTTGGCCCACCCAGTCTGCCCATTTCCCTACCTAATGGATAAGCTGCTGATCCTAGTTAACCAGCAGCCTACTTCTTTCTACTCCTACCCTCTAGAATTGCCTTATGACTGTCCCATTCATGCTTGAATTCAACCACCGTTTTTGACTCCACAGCCTCCTCTGGAAGGCCGTTCCATGCATCCACAACCCTCTCTGTGAAAAAATACTTCCTTACATTACCTCTGAGTCACCCCCCCATCTTCAGATTGTGCCCCCTTGTTTTTGCACACCTCTTTTTTTTGAAAGATGCTACCCTCTTGGACTTTGTTGATTACCTTGAGGTACTTGAAAGTTTCTATCATGTCCCCCCTCTCCCTCCTTTCCTCGAGGCTATACATGTTAAGCTCCTTTCGTCTCTCTTCATATGTCTTCTGGTGCAGACCCTGCACCATTTTAGTTGCCCTCCTCTGGACAGAGTCCATCCTGTCTATGTCCTTGCAGAGATTGGGTCTCCAGAACTGCACACAGTACTCCAGATGGGGTCTCACCAGCTGTCTGTACAGAGGGATAACAACTTCCTGTTTTCTACTGGTGGTGCCTCTCCCTATGCATCCCAGTATCCCCCCAGCCCTCCTTACTGGCTTCTCACATTGCTTGCCCACCTTTAAGACATCTGATATGACTATCCCCAGGTCCCTTTCCATTTTTGTTGTTGTTAGTATCTCACCCCTCATTGTGTACTATTCCCTTGGGTTTTTGTTTCCCAGGTGCATTACCTTGCACTTCTTAGCATTTGAACCACAAAATCAGCATAAGTTGGCATGCTATGCACTGCCAACTAGTCTTAGTTGGTATTCTACATTACAAGCATATATGTACCAACATTGGCCTTCCCTTCACCTGAGGGAAGCTGTTTGCCACTGAAAAAAACATGTGAGGTAACTGCCCTTCAGAGTATGAGGGATGACTCTTAACTTGCTGTCGTGGCATCCCAACTGTCACCCCATTTGTGAGGGGTGAGCACTGGCTGGACATTCCAGCAGTCTTGTACAGCCTTAGAGTGATGTTGCTGCACAAGATATGCTCCCCTGTTCCCCCCTCTGCATTGACCTACAAAGATCACCTTGCCACCACAGGCTGAGCAAGATCACCAGTGCTTAACCCCCCCCTTGCAAAAAAGCATGACATGCCTTTATTTTCTCCACTGCTTGCTGTATGTCATCTAAAATACTACCTAAACCTATACTAGACAAGTGCACAGCATACTTTGCTTACAACAGTCTCCATAATACTCTAGAAACTTAGGAAATGACAGCCAAAGGGGACCAGTGGTAAATCAAGTGTTCCCAAACATGGTTACACAGGACCTACTGTCACATTGGGGTCCTGTCCCCAGAATACCATACCAGACCATAATAATACCATCCTGCCTTAGGACAGCCCTGCAATAGTGTCCATGAATGGCTGCAATTGTGTTCATAAATGGCCACATTGCCATATTCTGAAGCCATCAGACCTCCTTCATATCTCCTAACACTGTCATGTGTCCAGAAATAGATTTGCCCTTCCCTGGAGCTGACCTTCATGGATGGCTGCCCAAAGAATGAAGGAGTGACTGCACACCCAAATTTGTGTCTTCTGGGAATTGACACCTGCCAAAACAGAAACACATGGTGAAAGCATGTTCTGCCTCTCATAACCTTTCAAAGCCTACACTCACCAACACCCAAGCACCCGGATCTGCTCATCCAGGAGCCATTCCACCCACATTTGTTATGTTCCCCCAACCAGAAATAATGGTAAATTCTTGTAAGTTCACCCACAGCATTTCCAAGCAGGTGCTCAACACATGCTGGAATTAATGAGTCATGACCGGGGAAACCTCTTCATGCCAGAACAGTGCCGTGCCCTTGGCAGTCATCTTTGCAACTTAGTCTGTGTTCCATGAACATATCCCACTGGACCCCATGAAGTGACCTCAGGTGGCACCAACACCCCTGTACCCTGCTATTATTCTTGCTCGTGCCTGGGCCTTCTGCTTTGTCATGGTCCAGTGGCACACCCAGTTCCACAATAATACCTGAAAAGCATCTATGAGATGGGTGCATTTTCTGGTACTGACATTCCCCAAAAAGAAGGAAATAATGTACTACTTTAGCTCTATTGGCCTGCTGCATGGTGGCCCACTACAAGAAGAAACTGCATTGCTCAGACACCGAGCATGCCACAGCACAGCCCATGGGTATGCAGTTGTCAATTTGGCCCCTCAAACTTCAAGTCCAACAGGTCCATGTTATCCTGGTGCACCAGTAACAAATTGAAAGGATGACTGACAAGCACGTACCATTTTCATGACCCAAGGCTGAAAACATTACCAATGCACAAACAACAACACCCAGCCTGCTGTTCAAGCTTCTGCTGTAATGCCACCTAGGGTCCAATGCTTGTACTCCAAACACCCATTCCTCTGTGAACTTCCTTACCTACCTAACCCAGTGCCTCCCCTACTGAGCGGCCCCTAGCTGGGTACCGGACCCTACCCATCCTCTTAAATAATTACAGACCATTTAGAAATGTTCCATGACAATACTTCCCTGAAAAGACAGTGTCGATTCTAATGTTTTTGAAGTTTTACATATTTTATGATGATGGTTCATTTGTTGATATGTCAGATTTTCCTTGTTCTTTCAATGTTACTGGTCCATAAACAATTTGTCTTTCCTTTACAACATCACTGTCCTAACGGCATGGCCAAGAGAATTTGTCATCTCTGCTCTGTTGCAAAAATTTATATGTAAATGTTTCATGATATCAAATGATGCTATTTCTCCAATGTAAAATGTGTGCAAGTAATAAACGGCCTAAAACTGGCTGATCTGTACTGTATGTGGCCATACTTGTCTTCTCTTGCGGTGACAGTTGAGCTGGCAACAGATGTGTTGTGTAGTCTTTAGAGTCTGTCCCATTGGCATTAGGTTCATTAGTCAGGTTATCAAGAGCAGATTTACTGATCATCACCAGAGTCTCGATATGAGAAGCAGGAGTGGGTGTGGGAGTGGTTTCACCCGGAGACAGTGGCCGGCAATGCAGAGGACACAGAAGTGTTTTTATTCTTTACTGAAGACTGGTACCCCGGTGAAGTGTGGATTATCCTTGCCTTCCATTCATCCACATAGCTTGCATTTTCACATGTGCCACCCTCCTTTATGCATGCTTTGCACAAACAGCTGTAGTCTTGGACTGCAACAACATCGCCAGCTGCAGACCATACACTCTGAATCTTTCGCATGCCAGGTATTGTTTTTAGCTGTGGTCCTGCATTTCTTTTAATTTTGTCATCCCCGACCCAGAAGAATGTTCTTTGGAAATTAGTGCACCCTTCATTGGCAGGTTCCCCTTGTTAAATTCTTCTCACAACATCGAAACAGCTGTGCTGCATTAGAAATCACAGCCTGCCATGACTGTACAGCTTTGCTTCCGACTGACTTCACCACAGCACTCTAGCCATTTGAGGGCCCTTTACCATATCTGGATCAAAAAAATGCCCTTTCTATTGGGAAGTCATATAGTGTTGGAGCCAATGATATGTTGTAGAAGGCCCATTTGGATTTATACTGACTCCCATATCCATCTGTAAAGTGCACCTGTTGTTCAGTATTGAGCTCACGGATGTTCCTAAGGTGGGACTTGGACATGGTGATGAAATGCTGTATGGCGTGGTGGTCATGTTTGAGGTCACTAGATATGAACACAAGTGATTCTGTGACTATTTCTTGGCATATATCACATCTGTAGTTGGTCACCACAGGGTGAACAGTGGCCTGCTCATGGTGCCAATGGCATGACTGTATTTCATCCTGATATTTGCATGTGTAATTCTCCTCAAAATCTACTACTATCAATATGCAGCCCTTAGGAATGTTTTTTTTTCAGTAATGTGAATTGTTGTTACCAGCATGCCACATGTAGATGTCGATCAAGAAACCTGAGCTCCTCCTTAAATACTTCAATCAGATTTCGAAATGTTGCCACTTTTCTCTTCATTACTCTTCTTGTCTGTTTTGCTTCAGAATCCATTCATGATCTTCAAAATGGTCACTCTGTCCCACTGCTGAAATTTCACCTCCTCTGTCCCATGTCCACGTAAAAGTTCTTGTAGTGCTTGTCAACGGCTTGTGTGCTACAGGTTTCACACAATTAATCTACAAAGTCCTTCTTAAAGAACTTTTCTCCTTCATTCTTTGTGAACATTGTCAGCTCTACTGCTTGGTAAATATTGGAAATGTTGCAATCCGGTACATTCTTAAGTTTGGCAAATCTGTTTATTGCTTGCAGCTTGAGTTTTGAGTTGGTACAATACTCACATACACATTGGTCTAGTTTTTGCTCCCTTGGAAGTTTAATATTATTGGGACAGAGACTGCAAAATATAATTAGTCCCATTTTTTTTTCTGGGTTTTGATCACAGAACTCCTGGTGCAGCCTTTGTAGAGTTTTATCTAGAAATGATCTTGTTTTTCCTGTTCGTTTTGAAAAAGCCTTCTTGTGTGGAAGTGGTGTTGCTGATACATCGAAAAAATCGTGCACTTTCTTCTGCATCTCATCTAATATTGTCAGCGTGTGCCTGCTGTTCATTGTAAATGATTCTTTCTTAGATACTTTCATCATCCTCCACCATCTGATCCCCAGGCATGCACTTGCTCTTCGGAGTAGGTGGTACTTCTTCAGTACAAGAAATGTACCAATTAATTTATTTTTCAATTCTCTTTCAGCCACCCTGTTGCACTGTTTTTCTGAATTCACTTTGTTTTGAAGGACTTTAACTATTTTTTGGTCTAGGTTCATTCAACAGCAAGCTCTTGACAAGGCGGCCTGTTTTTTCAGAGTGGTCAAGTTGATCATTTTAGCACTGGTTGTGTCAAAGTGGTTTGGGGACTTTGGCAGGCCTTCCCGTGCTCTTTGTACAGCCTTTTGAATTGCACTTCCTGATCTTGGGTCCTTTGTTGGAGTTGTGCTTTCGTCCATGGCCACAGATGACATGGTGCTACTGTTCCGGGAAGGTGTGCTCACTTGTGATTCTGTTGAGTGGGGGGTGGTGATGGTAGAGGCTCAGGAAGGGGTGGTCCATTTCTGCTTTTATTTATGGTATTTCTGTCATCATTTTTCATTTATTCTTCTCTGAAATGGGGAGTTAATCTTCCTGCGTTGTTCTTGCTTTCTCTCTCTCCAGTATGCCATTTTTTGTTCATCAGTTTGTTTAGTTCTTGAAGGTTCAGCAGTATCCAAAGTCATGTTCTTTGCCTGTTTTCTGCATTCCTGTATTCTAATTTGACTTTTCTCCCTGGCAATTTTGCATTGTTCTTCTGTCAAATTCTCTCGGTGCTTCTGTGCACGTGCTTTCACTTTCTCTTTATATTCCTGGATGCATTGTGGATCCTTTCTTAAGTTATCCCAGTACCTCTGACTTCTTTCTTTTACTGTGGGCCTTGTAGAACAGTTCTTCAGAGCCCCACAGAATAATTCAGCAGCAGATGCACATGGTGTTTGGCATTGTGGGGTTCGGCTTTGATCCATCTTTCACAAAAATACTGTAGGGAAGTGCAAGAAGAAAATAAAGGATATGATGCTATGATCCATAACATGAACAATATTTATTTGTTTAGTTTTTGTTGACTGGGTAGGGGCACTAGACATATGAGTGACTATTTTCAGGCCTGACCCAGGAGGTTACATGGTACAGATAGTTAGGAAACATATAACCATAAATAAACAGATTGGATACAATACAAAATACAAGTTTACAGCAATTACCACATTATCAGAAAATGCAGGAACAAAATACAGTCAGGCTGTAACAAAGGGCAAGATACACGACAATTCAAGCCAAGTGTGAAGGCAAATAGTGCCTAACATGGTTTAAGGACAGAGTGCAAACAATGTACAGTGATAGAATCTTAATCCTAGTGTAAGACCACAACCCATTCACAGGACCAGCATGGGAAGGGCAGATAGGCCAGATTGGGGGGGAGAACATGTAGGGTAGGACTAGTGACATGGTTGGAGGTATAAGTGACAGTTGTACCAGGTGGGATAGGGAGGCTTGTAGCAGGCACAATGGGCACGATCCATTAGAAGGGGCTGATGCTGCTTTTTGAAAAGTGCATGGCTACGCACAAGTCAGATATTCAGTGGTAGAGAGTTCTAATAGTTTGGAGCCATAATGGAGAAGGCACTAGTACCCTTTGTTGTTTTAGCTTGAGGCACTGGCAGTATGGATTTTTCAGTGGATAGTAGACCATAGGAAGATGTTTGAGGGAGCAGCATAGAGGTAAGATTGACAGGGATATTAAACCTAATAATACTATCTGTCAATGACCCTAGGGCTTGGAGATGGTGAGCAGAGGGTGAGAGCCAGTTGAGATTGTAATAAAGCTGGCAGCAGTGCTTTAGATGTGGGGACGATGAGGCAAAATGACAGATATTGTTGTAGACAGTGTCTCAATTCTTGAGAGCAGTGTCAGTAGTATTTACATAGGTGACAGCACCATAAGTGAGTGTAGGGAGAAGAATACCTCTGGCAATAGTCAGTCTAGTTGAGGGTATGAGGAAATGGCACGTCCTGCAGGCAATACCAGTTTTGGTATTAACAGATTTATTTATTTATTTATTTTTTTAATTTAGTTTTTGTTAACCGGGTAGGTGCACTAGCCATAAAATGACTATTTTCAGGCACGACCCGGGAGCCGGATATGATGGTCAAAGTTCAGTGACTCATCAAGGACTACTCCAAGATATAAATATAATTTCCTGATAAAAAGCACAGAGGTGTAATTAGCTGCACACATGGTTATACTGCAGGAAGCAGAGCAGTACACATGGTTATGCCGCAGGAAGGACAGTAGAGCTGCACACATGTTATGCTGTGCGTGGGTGATTAAAGAAGCACACATGGTAATGCCATGAGAAAATCGAGCAGCACACATGGTTACACAGCAGGATTGTGAGATGAGCAGCACACATGTTATGTCACACATGGGTGATTAAAGCAGCACACATGGTAATGCCAAATGAGGGAGAGTCGAGCAGCACACATGGTTACACCACAGGAAGTAGAGCAGTACACATGTTACACCACTTGTGGGTCATTAAAGAAGTATGCATGGTAATGGGAAGCCCGTCAATTCACTCCCGACAATTCACTCCCAGAAAACATACTCCCGACAACTTCTCCAGTGTATTTTGCTCCTTCCCCTACTCGCTCCACCTCAATTCGCTCCTGCTCTCACTCCGGCAGCACATAATCAAACAGTGATGCCTTTTTTAACAAACAAATACACTCTTGCACCACTGAGAAAGAAGAAAGGTGCAAACATTACTGCTGTTGTAGTCAGCTTGTTTACTAGCATGAGCTACTGAAGTTTGTAGTCAGCTGCTTCACCTTCCCTACTCGCTTCACCTCAAATTGCTCCCTCTCTCACTCCAGCAGCACACTCACTCCCAAAATAATTATGTACCCACACCAAAGGATGCCACAGACCTGGCAATATCTCTCCTGACACTGCTCATTCCCAAAATAATGATGTAGCCACACCAAAGGGTGCCACAGACCTTGCTCCTACCACAGACTCTCCTATTCATACTCTGTCTAATGTTGAGGAAGCAGCACAAAAAATGACTAGCAGTAGTAACAACCCCAAGACTGTGTGCCCAGAGCCGCATGTTCCTGCATATTTCACTCCTCGTACAGAGCAACAAGACAAAGTAAAACTGAACCACAGACAAAAAAGCAGCTGGATTCCTTACACCAAATAAGCTTGAAAATGTAGACGCTGAGCCAGTTCGCATTCAGGTGAGACAGTGACACTATTTCCAAGGGATATTATTCTATTGCTCAGAGTAGCAGGAGTGTGTTGTCCAGGAGTGAGAGCTGTAGGAGTGAATTGCTGCGGGAGCGGGTCGTCGGGAGCGAGTTGACCGGGAGTTAATTAGTGGGAGCGAATTGACATAAACCCATGGTAATGCCACATGAGGGAGAGTCGAGCAGCACACATGGTTACACTCCAGGATTGCTAGTAGAGCAACACACATGTTGTGCCACACACAAATTATTAAAACAGCACACATGGTAGTGCCACATGAGGGAAAGTTGAGCAGCAGACATGGTTACGTAACAGGAAGGAGACTGGAGTAGATGCAAAACTACATCACAAACTGGTGGCAGTAAATGAATATGAAGCTAACATTTGTGGCACACCACACATGCAAGCCAACAAAATGGTTGCACGCTGCCACTTGCTGGCAAACAAAATGGTTGCAGACAGCCACTTTCCTTGCAGACAAAATGGTTGCACACTGCCACTTCACAGCAAATAAAATGGTTGCACACCACCGCTTTCCTTGCAGACAAATTAGTTGCACACCGGCACTTGACAACAAACAAAATGGTTGCACACCGCCACTTTCTTTGCAGACAAACATTGGTTGCATGCCCTTACTTGCCAGCAAACATAATAGAAAACACACAGCAGCAATGCACAAGAAAGGTGTACCAAAAAACGACATTTAAGGCCAGCAGATCTAGCATATTTCCAGGAGCATTTATTCAGCAAACACACCAGGACAATGGAAGCACCATGTGTACAATAGCCACCCCTTGCTGAACACACACCCTGGAAAATGCATCACGTGGAACCTCAATCTTTTTTAAAAAGTCACAGCAATACACATGTTCAGTACCCCCCCCCCAAACAGCAGCGAACAAGAAATGCTTACCAAAAACACCATTTAAGGCCTGCAGACCATGTATCTTTCCAGGGGCATTTGTTCAGCAACCACACCCAGGACAAAGGAAGCACCATGTGCACAATGGTGGCTCCTTGCTGAACAAACACACAGAGAAAATGCATTGTCTGGACAAACAATCTTTTTTAAAAGTCACAAAACTACACAAGATACCCCCCAAGCAATGTACAAAAAAAGCAGTGAATAACAATATATAAGGCCTACAGATGATGTATCTTCCTTAAGTGTGTTTGTACAGCTATGCCACCCAAGACAAATGAAGTACTGTGTGCATAATGGTCACCCCTTACCTAACGAACACACTGGAAAATGCATCGCCTGGAGCCACAACCTTTTTTTTAATAATCACGGGAATACACATTTTCCCCACCCCCACAGAAATGCACAAGAAAGGCACACCAAAAAAACAAAAACATTTAAGGCCTGCAGACCATGCATCTTTCCTGGGGCATTTGTTCAGCAATCCTACCCAGCACAAGGGAAGAACCATGTGTACAATGACTACCCCTTGCTGAACACACATCCTGGAAAATGCATCGCCTGGAACCTTAACCTTTTTAAAAGTCACGGCAATAAACATGTTCAGCAATTCCCCCAACAACAATGCACAAGAAAGGTGTACCAAAAACAACATTTAAGGCCTGCAGACCATGCATATTTCCAGGGGCATTTGTTCAGTAACCCCACCCAGGGCAAAGGAAGCACCATGTGCACAATGGCCACCCCTTGCTAAACAAACACACGGAGAAAATGCATCATCAGGGCAACCAACGTTTTTTAAAAGTCACAAAACTACACAAGATCCCCCCCAGCAATGTGCAAAAAACCACTTAATAACAACATTAAAGCCCTACAAATGATGAATCTTCCATAAATGTGTTTGTCCAGCTACCCCACCCAAGATAAAGGAAGTACTGTATGCACAATGGTCGCCCCTGCCTGAACCAACACACTGGAAAATGCATTGCCTGGAACCACATTTTTTTAATAATCATGGAAACATATATGTCCCCCCTCCCTGCAACAGCAATGCACAAGAAAGACACACCAAAAAAAATAACATTTAAGGCCTGCAGACGATGCATCTTTTCAAGGTCATTTGTTCATCAACCCCACCCAGGACAAAGGAAGTACTGTGTGCATAATGGTCACCCCTTACTGAACCAACACACTGGAAAATGCATCGTCTGGAACCACAACCTTTTTTTTTAATAATCATGGGAATACACATTTCCCCCACCCTCAACAACAATGCACAAGAAAGGCACACCAAAAAAAACAAAAACATTTAAGGCCTGCAGACCAAGCATCTTTTCTGGGGCATTTGTTCAGCAACCCCACCCAGCACAAAGGAAGAACCATGTGCACAATGGCTACTCCTTACTGAACACACCCTGGAAAATGCAACGCCTGGAACCTCAACCTTTTTTAAAAAGTCACAGCAATAAACATGTTTAGCAATCCCCCCCCAACAACAATGCACAAGAAAGGTGTATCAAAAACAGCATTTAAGGCCTGCAGACCATGCATATTTCCAGGGTCATTTGTTCAGTAACCTCACCCAAGACAAAGGAAGCACCATGTGCACAATGGCTGAACAAACACACGGAGAAAATACATCGTCCGGGCAAACAACATTTTTTAAAAGTCACAAAACTACATAAGATCCCCCCAGCAATGCACAAACAAGCATTTGTCCACACCGAATGTTGATTGCGTTGGTGTGTTGAGCACGCTCACTGGCCCTCTGTCAGTCGCTCAGTCTGTTTCGTCCGGTGCTGCAGGCTGCTATTTTGTATTTGGCTCCTGCCTGCATTGGCACCTTGTTCTGCCCACTAAGAATTCTGCAGCTGTCCCGACAGAACTATGTTGAGGTGGCTCACTCCCCCTCTCTCACTCGTTCATTCTGTGTCTCCTGGTGCTGCAGACTGCCCTTTTGTACTGGGCTCCTGCCTCTGTTGGTGGCTTTTTCTGTCCACAAAGAAATCTGCAGCAGTCCCGACACAGGTCTGTTGAGCCTGTTGACTTCCCCTCTCTCACTCACTCATTCCATTTCTGCCGGCACTGCAGGGTGGCCTTTTGTACTGGGGCCCTGCCTGCATTGGCACCTTTTTCTGCCAACAAAGAAATCCGCAGCAGTCATGACAGAGCTCCGTTGAGGTCGCTCACTCCCCCTGTGTCACTTACTCATTCTGTCTGTCCTGGCTCTGCAGGCTGCCCTTTTGTACTGGGCTCCTGCCTCTGTTGGCACCTTTGTCTGCCCACAAAGAAATCTGCAGCAGTCCCGACAAAGCTCCATTTAGCTCGCTCACTCCCCTCCTCTCACTCACTCATTCCATTTCTGCCGGCGCTGCAGGCTGCCCTTTTTTATTGGACTCCTGCCTGCATAGCCGCCTTCTTCTGTCCACAAAGAAATCTGCAGCAGTTGCAATAGAGCTCTGTTGAGCTCGCTCACTCCCCCTCTCTCACTCGAAAATTCTGGGTTCCCTGCCAGTGCAGGCTGTCCATTTGTACTGGGCCTCTGCATGCACTGACACTTTTGTCTGTCCACAAACAAATCCACAGCTGTCCTGACAGAGCTCTGTTGAGGTCGCTCAGTCTCCCTGTCTCACACGCTCATTCTGTTTGTCCTGGCGCTGCAAGCGGCCCTTTTGTACGGGACTCCTGCCTGCATTGGTGCCTTTTTCTGCCCACAAAGAAATCCGTAGCAGTCCTGACAGAGCTCTGTTGAGCTCACTCAGCCCCCCTGTTTCACTCGCTCGTACTGTTTCTCCCACCGCTGCAGGCTGGCCTTTTGCACTGGGCACTGGCTGCATTGATGCCTTTTTCTGCCCACAAAGAAATCCGCAGCAGTCCTGAAAGAGCTCTGGTGAATTCGCTCACTCCCCCTCCATCACTCGCTCTCTCATTCTGTCTCTGCCAGTTCTGCAGGCTGCCCTTTTGTACTGGGCTCTTATGTTGCGCCCTTTCTCTGCCCACAAACAAATCCACAGCTGTCCCTACAGAGCTCTGTTGAGGTCGTTTAGTCTCCCTCTCTCATACGCTCATTCTGTTTGTCCAGGCGCTGCAAGCGGCCCTTTTGTATGGGACTCCTGCCTGCATTGACGCCTTTGTCTGCACACAAAGAAATCCACAGCAGTCCTGACAGAGCTCCACTGAGCTTGCTCAGTCCCCCTGTATTACTCGCTTGTACTATTTCTCCCACCGCTGCAGGCTGGCCTTTTGCACTGGGCCCCTGCCTGCACTGATGCCTTTTTCTGCCCACAAAGAAATCCGCAGCAGTCCTGAAAGAGCTCCAGTGACTTCGCTCACTCCCTCTCCCTCACTCGCTCTCTCGTTCTGTTTCTGCCAGTGCTGAAGGCTGCCCTTTTGTACTGGGCTCTTGGGTTGGGACCTTTCTCTGCCCACAAACAAATCCGCAGCAGTCCCGACAGAGCTCAGTTGAGCGCGGTCACTCCCTCCTCTCACTCGTTCGATCTTAATGTGTCCCATGCAGTGATTTCCCACAGCGACCGTGCTATTCTGCGGCAGGAGTGCAAAAACACATTTTAACCAGGGTGTGAAAAATGGCAGCTGTACTGTTCATGAGAAGGTGTGGGAAAATTCCACTGCTGAAAATGTGGTGTGACAATATTACAAATCTGTGAAGTTACACGGGTGCATAGAAAGTGTGCAACGTACACTTGTAGCACAGTCATTCGATGGGCTATTATCACCAAATTTTCAACATAGGCATTTTATGACCTCTGCTCATGAACAGTATCACTCTCATTTTCTTAATCTATCCCAGACAGTGATTTCCCACAGCGACCGCTGTATTCTGCGCCGGAAGTGTGAAAACACATTTTGGCCAGGATGGGAAAAATGACAACTTTACTGTTCATAAGTAGGTGTGGGAAAATGGCAATGTTGGAAATCTGGAGTGAAAATATTATAAATTCTCAAAGTTACGAGCGTGCGTGCAAACTGCGCAACGCACGCTCGTAACACAGTCATTTTATGGAGTATCGTTGCCAAATTTTCAGCATAGCAATTTCAGGACCTCTACTGATGAACAGTGGCACTGTCATTTTTTTAAATCTGTCCCGAACACTGATTTCCTACAGCGACAGCGCAATTCTGTGCCGGAAGTGCGAAAACACATTTCTGCCAGGATGTGAACAATGACAGCTATACTGTTCACAAGGAGGTGCGACAAAATGCCAATGTTGAAAATCTGGCGTGAAAATATTGCATATTCACGAAGTTACGAGCGTGCGTAGCAACTGCGCAGCGCACGCTCTTAAAACAGTCATTTTTTGGATTTTTTCCAACAAATTTGCAACATAGGCTTTTTGAGAGCCCACCTCATGAACACTGGCACTGTCATTTTAAATCATCGGCCATGAAGGTGATTCCACGCGGTGACCGCTAAATCACCTTTCCGGGCCGATTAATGCCATGACAGTTCAAGAATTCATGAGGAGGGTCCCAAAACCCCATGTTGAAAAATTCCAGGAAAATTCTAAAATGCCCAAGATATGCAGTAGTGTGAAAACCCTGTGTATTACATTATACAGCTTACGGCATTTCCTCAGTTCAGCGATGGCTTTGAAAAGTGCAGGCGTTTTCCCATTCCACCGAAGATGCATTAAGTACCGAGCTTCTAAGGTAAGTATGTGGTGAGGGGTGGGGAGGCAGGGCGTGCAGTGGGTGGGTGCGGGTTGCGGGTGGGAAGCAGGGCGAGCGCCGAGGGACGGTTTCCTTTTTCGCCAGGATTAAAAAAAAAAAACAGACATCGCGGGACTGTTTTCTAATTTGCAGGGGCATCTGGCACACTGGGGTGGACTCCTAGTCCATGTGCACAATGGCCACTCCTTGCTGAACACACACCATGGAAAATGCATCACCTGGAACCTCAACCTTTTTTTCAACATCACGGATATAGGTTCCTCAACACCCCTTCCCCCCCCCCACACACACAGCAATGCACAAGCATTTGTCAAGCAAACCCACCCTACCCTAATTCCTTACCTGTACTGCTAATCCACATTACTAAACTAGACAAAAAACATCAAAACTATGCCCTACCTGTACAAGACCCCCAGATACCAGCTAGTCCACATGGTTGCTGCAGCAAGGATCCTCCAGCGTGAATGACCAGACACATAACATAAAAATACTATGCAGCCTATAAAGGCTCTATTTAGCTATATATTTGATCTTTATTTGCATTTGCTCATTTTTTTTAAATGCTGGTGGGTCTGTTAATTCGAGCCTCTGTGTGCCTTAAATCAGGAACTTTTCCTACATTCCATAGCTGACTATTGTTAATTGAACCTCTTTAATGTTGCTATCAGTTGTTCCATGTTGTTTTTGTCTGGCCCATTTTGCAGTATGGTGTGTTATTTTGGGTGTGAAATTTGTTAAAAAAATGCTGGTGGGTCTCAGAGATGGTCAAAGCCATGTGGCAAAAAGAACAGGCCAGACATTAAGGACCACTACACAAACTACCTTCCAGCAATCTCTCATACTTTAGCACACCTATGCAGCAAAACTCTAACTTGCACCTTTCATTTAATGAATGGGCCATATCGTGGATTTCTATTTCAGAGGTCCAATTCTTAGTACCCCCCCCCAAATGCTGCCAAACTCTCCCTTGCTCACTTAATTCAATGTGATTTATTTAAAATCCTGGTGGTGGCTCCCAAAAACTTAATGCTCCTAGCCCCTTGATACAGCATAATTCTCCTGATGGAGCTTAAACTATGGCCCTGTCCACACTACGCCTCTGTAATGTTACAGAGTGCCCAAACCATTACCGCAATGGTTTGTATTTACACCTGTAACATTACAGAAGGTGTTTTCATAACTGTTGTTGAAACCAGATATGAGGTGGTTTCAACAACGGTTATGAAACCAGTCCCACCTCGGTAATGTTACCGGCGGTAGTGTGGATGGGCGGTAACGGTCCCCTGCAGGATCCATAGCACAGCACAAGCTGCATTGTGGGATTGGGCACCACAGTAACGGTCACCCGGTTCCCAAGGTGGATTGCGGTACCGTCTCGACTGGTCACCACTGCAGTGTGGACACACTGTACCGCTCCCTGGCTGTAACGGTTTCTGTCCGCTACGGGGTCTGAGCGGTGTAGTGTGGATGGGGCCTTAGTTAAATGCTAGCGGCTCCCAAAGACACAGTAAGTTAACATGGTGCACTGAACAAGCCACTTACCTGTGGTGTGGCACACAGTCGGCAGAGTGGTGTACACAAAGAGGATTCAAACAAGAGTCTGTTGTTCAAAAACAGCTCACTGCAAGGATGAAGAGGGATTAAATAGGGTGATAAAAATGACAACCTGCTAATGCGAGTTTAGTCATTGCTAGGGATTCTGGTTCCTCCCAGTCCCGTACTACTGTGGCACAGGTATATAAATTGGCAAAACACGAAACTCACAGGGGCCAAAAAATTGCGATCCTTACAAAGCCGGGATACGATTATGTTTAAGTAAGGATCACACCTTGTCTATCAGTGTATGGCTAATATTTGGGGAATATAAATTACATGCTGCATGTGTAGGGAAACAAACTATGGACATATTGGTGTACAGATATTAAAGGGACGACAAATGTTGCTTGCACCACAGAAAAGTTGAATGTAAGAAAAAATGCAGCATTGTTTCTAAACACAGTAAAACGCAATAATCTCACACACAACACCAGTGCCAGTTTTTAAAATACTTTTATTAATTTAGAAACAATAATAAATGGCTGAATAGAAGCAGTAGAATGTGCAGTGTTATGCACGTCACATTTGGGGCTGAGAAATCAGTGGCATTTAGAATGTGGAAATAAAAAAAATCAGTGCATATAGACTTTAAACTATGTCTGCTATCTACTGTTGTGGCCATCTATAAAAATCAATCATTAAAACTGCATTAGCTCTCTCTCTCTCTCTATATATATATACATATATATATTTATTTTTTTTAAATCTTATGCAAACTAAAGAACACATTGGTACCCCCTTTTCATGGAATGACCCGTTAAAAAAAATAGAGCACTGAATCGACACAGATAGTATGCACAGAACAAAATAAATCATATGTTGGAACCATACTCATACTGTCTAACTGATAAAAATAACAGTGCTATTTTCATAAAATCTTGATTGGAATTATATGCCTCCAAATACTTTCAATATATTTTCTCTAAAAACAAATCTAAACAAAAGGATATAAGCTGTGGCTGCAGCCAAAATGATCTGGAAACCCTTGAGCATATTCTTCTTGATTGTCCAAACTATCAGACCGTGAGAAACATTAAATGGAAAATATTTATCAGTTACAACACTTACCAAGAAAGAGATTCTGAGAATTCTAATGAGTCCTCCAGTGGATCATGTTACCAAGGACATGATAAGATATTTAAAATGGATATACTCAGCACTGAAGATCAAAACTAACAATTAATTATACACTCATGACCTCGAAATAAAAGATTCTCACATGATGTACTACATAAAGTAAAAAGGAATGACTTTAACTAGGAAGCACCAAGTTTGGTAGACAGCGACAATGCCGATCTCCCCTACAGTGACGGCACAATACCGACGTAGGTATTGTGCTGCCTTTTATAAGGGTGTTTTCTGTGGGGGACTGTGCCCCTCACACCCCCCATGCAGGGGGCTGCGCCCCCAACACACCCCCGGATGTTAGGTTTCCAACTCCAGGTTGGAGTTGGTCCAGGAAGGGGGCAGAACACTGGGGGAAGTTGAAACACGGAAAAAGGACCATTACCGTGAATGTCGCCATATTGCTTTTTTTTCCTGTTTCTCCAGCAGGGTGTCGACAAAAAGGGGTGCAATGCTTTAACAGGTATCCAATAATGGAATCCTTATCAATATCTACTGTAAAGATATTTTCTTTTTGAATGCAAGTTACAATATGCAAATGCTTTATCCTGGGAAGTAGCATCTTGTTTACATGCTGCCTAGCCTACATAGATACACAGATACTATTCACAGATCAGGGCCTATGGCCCACCCAGTCTGCCATTTGAGACTGTAAGATCATTTAAAGTTTTTCTAGAAGTCTGTTGTCCCTCACCCCTGACCTTCATGATTGCCTTATGTCTATCCCTTGCATTCTTAAATCCTGTGATTGGTTCAGCTCCAACCACTTATTGAGGCAGGGTGTTCCACTTGTCCACCACCCTTTCTGTGAAAAAAGTTTTCCTCACATTTCCTCTGAATCACCCTCCCTCCAACTTCATCCCATACCCTCAAGTCCTGGAATATCTTTTTCACTGTAAAATGGTGTTTTTCTGCACCCTATTACACCCTGAAAGGTACTTGCATGTCTCTATCATATCCTCTCCTCTCTCTCCCTTCTCCCCCTTCTCTCCTCCAAAGAGTACATATTCAAGTCCTTCAGCCTGTCCTCATAGAACTTGTGATGCAATCCCTGTACCATCTTTGTTGCCCTCCTCTGAACCTTCTCCACCCTGTCTATGTCCTTACATGGATAAGGTCTACAGAACTGGACACTGTAGTCCAGTTGGGGCTTCACTAGTGTTTTGTATAGTAGAATTATGACCTCCCTTTTCCTGCTGGTGAGGCTCCTGCCTGTGTATCCTATTTGCCTTACCTGCTGTTTTGTTGCACTGTTTCCCTACCTTGAGGTCAATAGAGATGATAACCCCAAGGTCCCTTTATTGCTTGGTGCATGCTATATCCTCATCCCCAACTGATAAGTTGTTCCAGGGTTTTAGTGTCCCATATGCATTATTTTGCACTTTTTTGCATTAAATTTCAACTGCCAAATCCTTGACCATTCTTCAAGCTTCTGCAGGTTCCTCCTCATTCTGTCTACACCCTCTGGCATGTCCACTCTGTTACAGAGCTTTGTGTCCTCAACAAATAGAGAAAATCTGCCTTGTAGGTCCTGCGCAATGTCACCGATGAAGATGTTGAATAGGATCTGTCCCAGCACTGATCTCTGTGGCACCCCACTGGTCACTCTTCCCTCTGTGGAGTGACAGCCATTTACCAGCACCCTCTGTGTCCTGCCACCCAGCAGTTACCCACCCACCACACTACTGTCCTGCCCACTCCTATAGTCCCCAGTTTATTTAACAGCCTTCTATGTGGCACAGTGTCAAAGGCCTTGCTGAAGTCCAGATAGGTCACATCTGCTGCCCTCCCGTGATCCTCCTCCATTGTCACTCAGTCAAAAAATTAAATGAGGTTGGTCTGGCATGACCTCCCCCCAGTGAAGCCATGCTGCCTTGGGTCCTGTAGTCCATTGGCAACCAAATGTTCTACCAATCTCTCCTTCAGTAGTGCTTCCATGATCTATCCCACTACCGAGGGCAGGTTGACTGGTCTGTAGTTCCTCGTTTCCTCTTTGTTCCCACTTTTGTATAAGGGGACTACATCTGCTGTCCTCCAGTCTTTGTGCACCTCCCCTGTTTCCAGTGATTGGCTAACAGGATTGCCAGAGGTTCAGCCACCACCTATCTTAGTTCCTTTAGGACCCTGGGGTGCACCCTGTCTGGCCCTATTGCTTTATCAACTCTTATTCCTTCCAATTCCTTTAGGACCCTTTCCTGTGTAAAGGGACTTTAGTCCATTTCCGTGCCCTTCCCATCCCTTGTACTCCCTTTAGGCCCATTACCTCCCCTTCCTCAGTAAAGACTGAGCAGAAATATCTGTTCAGTATGTCAGCTTTCCTGTCATCATCCATGCTGCCCCCTTTCCTGCCCCTTCAGTCTCACTATCCCTCCCTTTGTCTTTCTTGTTTCACTTATGTACCTGTAAATGGTTTTGTCCCCTTTAACCACTGATTTTGCTATGCGATCTTCTGTCTGAGCTTTGGCTTCCCTTATTGACCTCCCTGCCTCCCTTTTCTTCTCCTGGTACTTCTCCCTATCCCCTTCTGCCTGTGTCTTTTTGTATTGCCTGAATGCAATCTTTTTGGCTTTCACTTTCTCCGCTACCTCCTTGGAAAACCATAATGGCCTCCTCTTCCTTTTTCTCTTGCTAACCTGCTTAATGCATAATTGTGTTGCTTTTGTAATCCCTGTTTTAATATAGCCCACTTTTCCTCCATACCCGATTCCCTCCCAATTCCTATTAGTGCCTCTTTCAAGCATGTCAAGCTTTCAAGCTTGGCAGAAGACACCAGGAGAAAGGACCGCTGTGTGACTGGACTTCTCTGCTGGAACTAAAGAAGTAGAACTCTTGTACTTGGAACTTTAATTTAGGTTAAAAAAAAAAACTAACAAACAAAACCAAAAAAAAGTGTGTGTTTGTCAGTTAACTGAACTGAATGGTTATCTGAACAGTTATCTAGGTGTAAATCTCAGGTGATTGAAAGGACTAGATAGCTGGGAGGTTTAAATTACTTGTAGAAAGATCTAGTAAGTAGGGGGGTGGCTTAGCTACAAGGAAGCTACATTTAAAGACTGCGTTAGAAAGATTTTGCCAGTAGCTTGGCAGAAGACACCAGGAGAAAGGACTGCTGTGTGACTGGACTTCTCTACTGGGACTATATTGCCCTCCTTCCTTCCTCTCCACCCTCCCACCCAAAGCTAGTTCTACTTTTATAGGCACAGAATTTGACTGACAACAGGAACTTCCTGTTTGGGAGCAGGAAGTGAGTGATCACAGAGCCACCAAAGACCCACCATCCTAGAAGGGCAAGAGTAGCTCTCTGGCCCCCTCTAGCTGCTGGAGGTCTGCCTCTGAGCAAGTAAGGGGTCTACTGAGAAATATAGGTTATTCTTGTCTCAGAACAGGACAATCAGGAGCTTAAAGGGCACACAGGTAGAAAGTAAGGAGAGAGAGAAATAAAAAACAGAGGAAAGAGTAAGGATTGCAGACAGTTAAGGGGCCAGAAATAAGACATGATGGGAGTGGTGTAGTGCAGTGGCTATGGAGCAGCAGTCTTCTGGGAGACATTCTGGAGGATGCGGTGTTGTCCCATCTGCAGGCACCTCTCTGGGCTGAGGGAGGCGGTTGCTCATCTCTAGGCTGAGTTGGCCAGGATTTGTGGGACCTCCTCTTCCATCCAGGGACCACAAGTGCCACAGCCATTGCCTCAGAGGTTGCCAAGAAAGAGGAGCGGTTGGACCACAGTGGGCTCAGGGAGGATGAGAGTGGTGGAACAGAGGTGCATTCCTCCAGCTGTACCTCTCCACAGTTCCTATGCCATTCTGGCAAAGTGTGGTTCCTCTATAGAGGCACCCGCAGTGGAGACCAAGGAGGATGCTGGGAACCTCCACAAAGAAGACCCACAGGAGGGTGGCAGAGGACCCCGCAGGGGAAGAAAACAACTCCTGGTGGGGGACTCCATTGTTAAGAAGGTAGAACTGGGGGAGGAAGGGGAGAAGGAGGTAAGGTGCCTGCCTGGTGCCATAGCTTGGAGGGACAGGGAGCGAATCCCCAGGATTGCCGGAGCAGCTGCACAGTGGAGGGAGCTGGATGTCATTGTCCACCTAGGGACAAATGACCTGGTTAAGAAAGGGATTAGAGAAGTGCAGGAAGAGTTTGTGGAATTGGGGAGGTGCCTTAGACAAGTAGCACGCACGGTAACCTTCTCGGAGGTGCTGCCCATCTATGGCGTAGGAGAGGCTAGGGTGTTCTGCACTATGGAAATCAATCAGTGGTTGAAAAACTGGTGTGGAGCTTACGGATTTGGCTTCATTGGGGACTGGGGGTCCACCTGGAGTGATGCAAGCTTATACTGGCATGATGGGTTGCATCTATCCAGGAGGGGAACCAGGATCCTAGGTGATAGGTTTAAATGCTTCATTGGCAAGCATTTAAACTAGCCAAGGGGGGAGGCACTGGAAAGGAGCAAGGAAATCCTAGCCCCCAAGAAAATCACGGTAGTAAGTGCAGTAAACACCAACATAGAGGTGTCGATAGGGAGAAGGGCAGGGGTAAATGGAGAAAGTGACAAAGGCAAGAAGGACAGGGATGGGGCAAAAAGGAGTAAGTCCATCAGGAAATGGAAGGTAATGAGTACCAATGCCCATAGTCTGGGCAACAAGCTCCCTGAGCTGGTGGTCTTGATGGAAGAGGGATGCCTGGATAGTGTAGCAGTCACAGAAACATGGTACACAGAGAACCATGACTGGGATGTTAACATACCAGGGTACATAACCTACAGGAGAGACAGGCAGGGGAGAAGAGGGGGAGGAGTAGCTCTCTATGTAAAGGAAGGGATAAAAGCAACTGAACAAAAGAGTAAACAGGGAGGAGAGGAGGCACTGTGGGTCACCTTGGAGACTGGAAAGGGCACCACAATCCACACAGGGGTTGTGTACAGACCCCCATGTCAGGGGAAGGGAATGGACAAGGATATGACAGAAGGCATTCTTAGAATGGCAGAGAAAAGGGAGATACTGTTGATGGGAGACCTGAATATGTCAGATGTTGACTGGAGCACATTTGCTGCCGCAACATCCAAGAGCAGGGCCATTATTGATGCCCTGCAGGTGGCAGGCCTCAGACAGCTAGTTTCGGAACCCACTCGTGAGGGAGCAATCTTAGACCTCATACTCTCAAACAGGGCAGTGAGAGGATCTCAGATCTAGAAGTGGTTGCCATCTGGGAACAAGTGACCATCAAACAGTGTGGTTCACATTAAACTCAGCTACAGAGTCAAGCCATACAAAAGTGAGGATACTGGACTTCAGGAGGCTGACTTTGGCAAGATGGGAGAGTGCCTCAGAAAAGCACTAGCAAACAGGCTAGAAGGAGGTGTGGAGCAACAATGAGGAATCATCAAACTGCCATCACAGAGGCAACAAGCCTTTGTGTGAAGCAAATCAAACAAATCAAAATGAAAGAAAAGCCACTATGGTTCTCAAAAGAGGTGGCTGTGAAAGTCAGGAAGAAAAGATAGCATTCCGAAGTATAAGGAAACACAGAAAGAGCAGGACAGACAGCTGTACCAGTTAAGGCAGAAGGAAGCGGGAAGGAAGTCAGAATAGCAAAGGCCCAAACTGAGAAAAGATAGCCAACTCAGTTAAGAAGGGGGATAAAACCTTTTATAGGTACATCAGCGAGCATAGAAAGACAAAGGGAGGGATAGTGAGGCTGAACAGAATGAATGGTGGGCGGGCAGAGGGGGACAGTGAAAAAGCAGGGATACTGAATGAATATTTCTGCTCAGTATTCACAAAAGAGGAGGGGGAAGTGCTTAATCCAATTAACAGAAGCACTCTTTTTGCCATTTTTTATTCATTTCTCCACCTGCCCTAGCTGCTGGCAGCCTGTTACTGTCAGCCCGGTCACGAACCACTGACTTCCACCCCCCATATCGGCCTCGGGCCCTCCGATACCCGTGGCTTACCCCCCATGGTGGGGCTGCGGCACTCTGGCTGCATGCCGCAGTCATCGGACTAGGTCGGAGGGCTGGCCTGGGGGGCTAATTGAAGCCGTGGCAAGCTTCATTTAGGGCTGCCGGCAGCTTTATCCATTTTCCTTTTCCGGGGGAGGTGGGGTCGTGCAATGACACGGAGCGTCCTGCCCCGCCTCCAGTACGTGCCTGTGCCGGCAGCTGCGTGACTCCTGGCCTCCACCAGGGGTCATCCGAGCTCCGGACACCTCCCCTCTCTCCCCCTGGAGAAGGAGAGCAGTCCCTAGGATGCTCCATCCTTCTCCCCTGGCTGGCCCTCCAGCGACCCGAGTCTGTTCCCGAACCCGGCTCGCCAGCGTCGCATGTGGAAATCCAACCGCTGCGCCGGTGGGCCGGCTTATGACAGAGGCACTTTGATAGGGGGGTTGATCCCAGTCCTTTCACAGAAGAAAGGGTTCTGCAAGAACTCCTAAAACTGAAGGTGGACAAAGCAATGGGCCTGATGGAATTCACCCCAGAATTCTAAAAGAATTAAGGGGGGAACTAGTGAAACCACTGGCAACTCTTTTTAATAAATCATGGGAGGATGGTGTGATACCCGAGGACTGGAGGAAGGCGGATGTGATTCCCCTTCACAAAAGTAGGACCAAGACAGAGGCAGGAAACTACAGACCTGTCAGTCTGACCTCTGTGGTAGGGAAAGTGATAGTGTCACTTCTGAAGGAAAGAAAAGTTGAGTACCTAGAGGCCAGTGGGGCACAAGACCCAAAGCAGCATGGGTTCACAGCGGGAAGGTCATGTCAGACGAATCTAATAGATTTCTTTGACTGGGAGACCAAAGTAGTAGACCAGGGAGGGGCTGTGGACATGGCCTACCTAGACTTTAGCAAGGCATTTGACACAGTCCCACACAAAAGATTAATAGTCAAATTAGCCAGCCTGGGAGTGGGTCCCAGGGTGGTAGCCTGGGTAAAACATTGGCTGGACAACAGGACACAGAAGGTAATTGTAAGTGGAGTCCACCCTGAAGAAAGAGGGGTTACTAGTGGGGTACTGCAGGGTTCAGTATTGGGTCCAGTCCTTTTTAATGTCTCCATAAGTGACATTGCAGAGGGACTGGAAGGAAAAGTATACCTCTTTGCAGATGACACAAAGATCTGCAACAGGGTTGATACACAAGGAGGTGTGGAAAGGATGAGAAGGGACTAGGCAAGGTTGGAGGAATAGTCAGAAATATGGCAGCTAGGATTCAATGCAAAGAAGTGCAAAATAATGCACCTGGGAAACAAGAACCCAGGGGAAGAATACACAATGGGGGGAGGTAGTAATAACAGCAAAAAAGGAAAGGGACCAAGGGGTAATCATATCAAATGACCTTAAGGTTAGCAAACAATGTGAGAAGGCAGTAGGGAGGGCTGGGGGTATACTGTGATGCATAGGGAGAGGCATCAGCAGCAGAAAACAGGAAGTTGTTATCCCTCTGTACAGACAGTTGGTGAGACCCCATCTGGAGTACTGTGTCCACTTTTGTATACCCCATCTCCGCAAGGACATAGACAGGATAGAGGCAGTCCAGAGGAGGCCAACTAAAATGGTGCAGGGTCTGCAAGAGAAGCCATATGAGGAGAGACTAAAGGAGCTTAATATGTATACCCTTGAGGAAAGAAGGGAGAGGGGGGACATGATAGAAACTTTTAAGTACCTCAGTGGAATCAACAAAGTCCAAGAGGGTAGCATCATTCAGAAAAAGAGACGTGCAAGAACAAGGGGACACAATTTAAAGATAGAGGGGGGGCGGTTCAGGGGCAATGTGAGGAAGTATTATTTCACAGAGAGGTTAGTGGATGTATGGAACAGCCTTCCTGAGGTGGTTGTGGTGTCTAAAACTGTGGGAGAATTCAAGAATGCATGGGACAGACATAAGGCAATTGTTGTGGCGGGGGTAGGAAGAAATAGGCTGTTGGTTAACTAGGATCTGCGGCCTATCCTGTAGGTAGGGAAATGGGCAGACTAGATGGGCCAAGTCCTTATCTGCCATCGAAGTCTATGTTTCTATGTCCCCATTTTCCCCAAATCTGCCCTCCTAAAATCCAGGATACATGCTTTTGTATGGTTTGGTTCTGCTCCTTCTGCAATTTCAAACCACAATGACCTGTGGTCACTGTTTCCCTGGTGCTGCCTCAGTGTTACCCCATCACACTGTCCCCGATTGTGAGCACGAGGTCCAGTATTGCCTTCTGCTGAGTTGGTTCCATGATCAGTAGCTTAAGGAAGGCACCCTGAAGGGAGTCCAGGATAAATATGCTCCTAATTTTTTTTCCAGATAACATACTTTATTAAGAAAATATTCAAGGATACAGTTACACAGACAATTACAGATTGTGAACAAATCATTTATACAGTACAGACAATGTCAAGCTTCCTTATTCTTCATTCTGTTGGAACACAGGTGGCACCTGGTGCACCCCGACTCTCAGCAATTGGAGTTGGGATATGTCTCTCAGTAGTGGGTTGGCTAGAGATTGTCGAGAGTAGGGGGCTTATCCCTCCCCTGTGACCTGGGGAGGAGTCAGTCCAGTAGCAGAAGAGTTTCTAGGGATTCCCATCTTTTGTAGAACTGGGGCAGTCTGTTGTTGCAGGAGCTAATCATTTTCTCCATTCTAAGTGCTTCCAGGATGGAGTTATGCCACTCCCTGAACCTGGGCATCGAGTCGTCAAGCCGCTGTTTAAGTATGACCTTTTTGGCTACTGCAGAGATGAGGGAAATGTGAAATTTGTGAGGGCCAAAGACTAAGTCAATGTCAAGGCCCAGTAGGCAGATTCGAGGTGTAAAGGTATCATTGAGCTCCAGGAGTGGGTCTAAGTGGCTATGGATATCTTCCCATAGCGATCTAGCCTCTGGGCAATCCCATAAGATGTGTTTTAGGCTTCCTTTATCTAACTAACATTTACTGCAGTTAGTAGACAGGAGGTGACCCATCCCATGGAGTTCGGTTGATGTGTAATACACATTGTAAGTGATCTTGTATTGCATTGTTCAGAGCCCATCAAATCTGATGTATTTGTGTAGATTCCTCCACATGAGTTGGTGGGTGGGGAGATGTTTGAGTTCTGGGAATTCTTTCTTCCAGTGGGAGCACTGGTCTGTGTCCTTGGGGATGGATATCTCCTGCAGTTTTTTATAGAGCAGGGAGGTAGCATGTGGCTGAGTAGTGAGGAGGGTGAGGTCCCCCCATGGTGAAGTGAGAAGGAAGGTACAAGGTCTGGGGCCAAGAGTAGATATGATTGCATGGCAAAGCTGTAAGAAGGAGAGTGGGGATATTTTTATGTTGGGGAGTGACTCAGAGAAGGTGTTGAATGGGATGATTGAGCCTTCGTGTATAAGTTGCTTTAGGACTGGTGTGGAGGTGGGTCCTAGGAAGTTGTGAGGAATGAGTTTGTTCTGTATTTTGAAGTTGGGGTTACCTGAAATGGTCTGATCCAAGAGGAATAGAGACTGGGTATGAATGATCTTGTGTAGCTGCTTGCTTGCTAGTAGGAAGGTCTCAATAGGAGTATCCCTGAGTGGCTTAGGTAGTTTAGCGTGCGGTATATGGGTCAGTGCTTTAGGACTGATATGGAATTGGTTACATAACTCTGTCTTGATTCATAACCATTGGGGGATATAAGAGTCAGCATGGTTTGATGGGGTCATTGGCAGCCATTTCAGGAATTTACTATCGTGTAAAGACAAATAGTATAGGTAGAAGTCTGGCAGTTGTAATCCTCCCATCCGCTTTGGTGGAGAGAGTTTGTGATAAGCTCTGTGTTGGGATTTATCTCCCAGAGGAAACATAGAAACATTGAAACATAGACTTTGACAGCAGATAATGACCGCTTGGCCCACCTAGTCTGCCCATTTCCCTACCTAGAGGATAAGCTGCAGATCCTATTTAACCAACAGCCTAATTCTTCCTACCCCCCACAAAAGTTGCCTTAGGTGTCAGGAGGGATTTAAACCTGCTGAACCATTTGATGGCCAAAAATGGGTTGATCATCCCCAGTGGGTAGAGTAATCTTGGTAGGATGGTCATTTTAACCACATTGATTCTAGCCCAGAACATCATGGGTAGGGATGTACGATATAGATCTTGTCTGATGGCTGTTAACATAGAGTCTAGATTCTTGGTGATCATCTTGCGGGGTCAGCTGGAGACATGTATCCCCAGGTATTTGGTGGAGTCTAATGCCTAGGTTCCTCCCCACTGAAGAACCTCAAATTTTAGGGTCCAGTGAATGAGAGGCATTGTGGTGGTTTTCTCTATGTTCATCTTATAACCTGACAGGGTGCTGAACTCAGTTATTATTGATATGGTGGCTAGAATTGATTGTTCTAGATTTTCTATGTGGGGTAGAATGTCATCTGTTTAAGTGAGAAGTTTGTATCTGTTTTAGTCTACCTTGATTCCTTTAATTGTAACACACTGAAGGATCTGTTTTGTTAGGGGTTCAAGGAATAGGTTAAAGAGGTATGGAGAGAGTGAGCAGCCCTGACGTGTGCCTCTTTGCAGGCTGAAAGGTTCTGAGAGAACCCCATTGCAGATAATAAATGCAGAGGGATTGGAGTATAGGAGCTTGATCCAGTCTATAAGGGATTCTGGGAAGCTGAAGTGACCCAATGTTTGGAACAGGAAGGGCCAAGAGACCCTGTCAAAGGCCTTCTCAGCATCCAGGGATATCAACGCTGTGGGATGCTTTGAGTCCCTGATTGCTGCAATTTGATGTGAGATTTTGCACATGTGGTCCGAGGAGAGGTGGTCCTGCATGAAGCCCCACCTGTTCTGGCCCAATTAGGGTGCCTTATACAGTTCCTATCATATTGGCAATTATCTTGGCCAGAATTTTGATATCCGTATTGAGGAGAGAGAGATGGGCTAATAGTTCTCCATGTGCTCTAGGACTTTGTCCTGCTTGGGGAGAATAGTAATGGTTGCTTGCTGCAGAGAGGGTTCTAGCCAGTTATTGTGTCATGCTTTGTTAAAGAGGGTAGTTAGTGGCTCAACCAGGAGTTGTTGAAGGGATTTATAGAGGTTGCTTGGCAGTCCATCAGGACCTGGGGCTTTCTCTAAAGGGAGGTTGTTAAGCGCTTTGGCCACCTCTGCTGCTGCAATGTCTGCTCCTAATTTGTCCATGTTCTCCTGGGGTATTTTGTGTAGGCACGATGCTTTAAGGAAGCTCTGGATGTCCAAGACTGTTGCTGAGGTATCCCCTGAGTATAGTTGCCGATAGTATTCGGCAAATGTTTTGGCTATGGCTCTGGGTTTGGCGACTAGAAACTCCAAATGGGAAGAGTGAATGCCTTTTATTCTTTTAAGGGATTTTAGTTGCTTTAGTCTAAGTGCAAGAAGTTTGCCCGCCTTTTCCCCTTGGTCTATGTACGTGACTCCCACACGGAATATGGCAAATTCTGTCTTTTCCCTTAAGAGTTCCTCTTACTTGGCTCTGGTTGAGTTCAGCCTGAGCCAGCCACACTCTGGGGATGATCTGGAAATGGTGTACTTCATTGTCCTGATGTCTTGGAGCAGTTCTGCTACTTTGTGATCATTTGTGCGCTTCTTGGTGGCCGCTATTCATATGCATTCTCCCCAAAGGGTGCATTTATATGCTTCCTACACATGGGCATAATTGTCTACCATATTGGTGTTTTCCTTAAAGAAGTGTTCTGTGCTAGTTTGTAGTTTCTTAAGAGTTTGTGGGTCCTTGAGGAGGGAGACGTTTAGTTGGCATGTTCTATCTCTGTCTGAGAGGTTTAGGGGTGAGAAGGAGAGTTGAACTGGTGCATAGTCAAAAATGACTTTAGCAAGGATTTCACATTTGGTTAAATTTGTGAGGAAGTAATCCAGATGTGAGGATGAATTGTGCACAGGGGATAGGAAGGTGTAGCTTCTGTCTCTAGGGTGAAGAACCCTCCATGTTTCTATAAGTCCCAGTAAGTCTTGGATTTCCCCACATGGCCCTTTGATTTGGGGTGAAGCCTTTCTAATCGAGTTGGACCTGTCCAGTGTAGCATCTTGAACTGAGTTCCAGTCCCCTGCCAAGATCACTGGTATGAGTGGAGCTACCCTAGTTCTGCTAGAAGGGAGGAGAAGAACTGTGGGTCCTCTTTATTAGAGCCATACACTGATGCCAGTAGGATCTCAGTCCTGTCCAGTACCCATCTGAAGACAACAAACTGCCCATTAGGATCAGAGGTGTGGCTAATTAACTGGAAGGGGGTATTGTGGTGAATTAGGAAGGTTGTTCCAGCTCGCTTGGAATTGGCCCCTGCCGTGTAGACCTGGCCCACCCACTCCCTTTGCCATAGGTTGGCTTGGGCAGGGTGTGTGTGCGTGATTCCTGAAGGAATGCAATATTTGGGCCTAAGTGTTTGCGATGTCAGAACATTTGGTGTTGTTTTTCTTTTGTCTGAGCCCCTTTAACATTCCATGTAGTGAGATTATAGCCTGGAAATATTATCCTATACGGTATGTGGTCATGGCATAAACCTCGGTTGTCGGGTGTGCAGGGGGGGGGTCAGTGCACCCTGTCCCCACCCACTCGGTGGGGTCTGCTTTGCATTCAGTAGTTGGTTTGGGGTTGGGCTGTTTACCTTGAGGTCTTCTGCTCTTGGTGACCCCCCGCAAGATGGCGTGGAAAGGAGTCTAGCAATACTGTCTGACTGAGAAGTTCAATTGTCTGCCAGGGAAAGCTTGATTTGACAAAAGCATATGCAAAAACACAACAACTACATGTCTGAAAAGTCCTAAGAGTAATGATAAAGTTGCTACTAAGGCTAGTACTAACACATAATCTAAGTATAACACTAACTATAACTATAAACAGAGAATAACATGGGCAGGGCCTGCTGGAGTGCATCACCCCAGACTCCATGGTCTGGGACACAGATAGGCAGGGACTAGCCTCTGAGATCTTTGGTCTGTGCAAGGCTCTCATCCAGTGCTGCTCTATGCCTGTGATCCAAGGTTTAGTAGCTATGTGCAAGGGCAAAACATTCTTATCAAGTATTACACAATCATTGTTCTTTAACGTTATACCCAGAATTAACAATATGAGGTAGATAAATAAGACATGTTTGCAGGTTACCTACTGCTTCTGTGCAAAGCCCCCGCTCCTTAAAGTGGTTTATTAACTTCACAACAGGGAAGGGGGAGCCCTGGGACCAATCAGTACTGTATGCAGTTTGGCATCCCTTTTATTGTATCCTGCCAGTTGGCCATGGTCTCGATGTAGCTAATTTGGGGCTGTGAAGGTAGGACTTCGTGTTTGATGGAGTCAACCTGCTCACAGCCTTTGGATCTGTAATGATATTCTGATGAGAGGCCCCATCCATAGCATTAGTTCCCCTGCTGTGGTGTATTTGCCCCCCCATCAGCTCCAACCAAGGAGTGGGCATTGTGAGCTAGGCTGCATGGTTACTTACTGCTGTTGGAACTTGGTTTCTGGTGCTAAGCGTGCCTGTCTTACCAGGAGTGTGCCTAGTGTGCAGCATACTCAATCCCTCTAGTTGCATGGTAATTGCAACAGTATCTTTGGCAATCAGTTCCATTGCATGACTTAATAGCAAGTTCCCATAATATACAAGGTAAATGCAGCAAAATATTTTACAAATCAGTGAATGTGTGTGTTTGCGTATGCGTGTGTGTGTGTGTGGGTGAGAGGAGGGCAAAGCAGTTTTAATGTATTGCAATAATGTCTGACTTGAGTTTGCTGATTCTGAGTTAGATGTTAATGTCTATACATGTCTCCACTGCACACACACACACACACACACACACACGCGTGTAATCACACATGGGCATATATCACACACCCACCCCAACCCCCTCGATATGCGTATGCAAAGCTGGTACTGTGCTTACAGAGAAACTCCAGGTGGGAGGTTAGTTCCTCTAGTTACTTTTGTACATCAATTCATTCTTTAGAGGTATTCAGGTTAATAGTGCACTTCTTATTTTCACATTTTCAATTCTTCATGCAGCTCATTACCTCCCCTACCCCTGTAGGTTGGACAGGCCCCCCATACACTGTTGCTATGCATCAGACACCTCTCAAAAAACGTTTTGAAATAAATTGACTGCTGGCATTCCCTTATGCTTCTTTGCCCATAAAAAATAAAAACCTACAGTGATTTCAATGGTAATTTAGGCTTACTGCTTTAAAATGTAAAGGATTGATTGTCTATAGATCAGCTGTATTCTGCATCTTTGATTTTTTCCCTGAGCAAGCAGGATAGCCACAGGTTGATACTACGCAGGACAGACAAAGGAGAGAGAGAGAGAGTAGAAAGTTCATGAGGGAGCTGCTTTGTATATGCTGGGTGCTTGGTTCCAGGCCATTGCTCCAGATAGCTTGTCTGCTCGAAGGACTAGGATGGAGGTGGAGTTGAGGATGGTTGGAATTACAATCAACTAGGCATTGTCCCAGGAGCTATATGCAGCAACTAGTGTCAAATGATGGTTTTATGGTTCTAGTGGGGGTCTTCCATGGGAATCCCAGTTGATGAAGAAGAGAGAATAAAGGATGTTAATTGGCAGCCATGTTTCATGCCTTAACCCCTTCTCACCAGTGTCAAACAAGGGTCTGTGGGGGAAAAAAAGCAATTATTTGTCTCTTGGCAGTGAAAGGGGTTAGAACAAACAAAAACAAGCATTTGTCAATGCCGAATGTTGATTGCGTTGGTCCGTTGAGCGCTCACTGCCCCTCTGTCACTTGCTAGTTCTGTTTCTCCCGGTGCTGCAGGCTGCTGTTTTGTACTGGGCTCCTGCCTGCTTTGGCACCTTTTTCTGCCCACAAAGAAATCTGCAGCTGTCCCAGCAGAGCTCTGTTGAGGTGGCTCACTCCCCCCTCTCTCACTCACTCATTCTATTTCTCCTGGCGCTGCAGGCTGCCCTTTTGTGATGGGCTCCTGCCTCTGTTGGCGGCTTTTTCTGCCCACAAAGAAATCTGCAGCAGTCCCGACACAGGTCCATTGAGCCTGCTCACTCCCCCTCTCTCACTCGCTCATTCCGTTTCTGCTGGTGCTGCAGGCTGGCCTTTTGCACTGGGCTCCTGCCTGTGTTGCCACCTTTTTCTGGCAACAAAGAAATCCGCAGCAGTTAGGATAGAGCTCCGTTGAGGTCGCTCACTCCCCCTCCATCACTCGCTCTCTCGTTCTGTTTCTGCCAGTGCTGCAGGCTGCCCTTTTGTACTGGGCTCCTGCATTGGGACATTTTTCTACCCACAAAGAAATTCACAGCAGTCCCGACACAGCTCTGTTGAGCTCGGTCACTCCACCCTCTCACTCACTCGAGCTTAATCTGTCCCAAACACTGATTTCCCACAGCGACCAAGCTATTCTGTGGCAGGACTGCAAAAACATATTTTGGCCAGGATGTGAAAAATGACAGCTGTACTGTTCATAAGGAGGTGTAAAAAATGCCAGTGTTGAAAATATGGCGTGAAAATATTACAAATTTGCGAAGTTACAAGGGTGTGTGGAAAGTGCGCAATGCACACTTGTAGCACAGTCATTTGATGGGCAATTGTCACCAAATTTTCAACATAGGGATTTTAGGACCTCTGCTCATGTACAGTATCGCTGTCATTTTCTTAATCTCTCTCCCGAACAGTGACTTCCCACAGTGACTGCGCTATTCTGCGCTGGAATTGCGAAAACACATTTTGGCCAGGATGGGAAAAATGACAGCTGTACTGTTCATAAGTAGGTGTGGGAAAATGGCAATGTTGAAAATCTGGAGTGAAAATATTATAAATTTGCGAAGTTACGAGCGTGCGTGCAAACTGCGCAACACACGCTCCTAACACAGTCATTTTATGGAGTATTGTCACCAAATTTTCAACATAGGCATTTTAGGACCTCTGATTATGAACAGTGTCACTGTCATTTTCTTAATCTGTCCTGAACACTGATTTCCCACAGCGACCGCGCTATTCTGCGCCAGAAGTGCGAAAACACATTTTGGCCAGGATGTGAACAATGACAGCTGTACTGTTCACAAGGAGGTGTGAAAAGATGCCAATGTTGAAAATCTGGCATAAAAATATTGCAAATTCGCGAAGTTACGAGTGTCTTGAAGCAACTGCACAAGGAACGCTCTTAAAACAGTCATTTGTTGGATTTATTCCACCAAATTTGCAAAATAGGCTTTTTGAGAGCCCACCTCATGAACACTGGCACTGTCATTTTGTTAATCAGTCCCGAACGGTGATTCCACGCAGTGACCGCGAAATCACCTTTCAGGGCTGAATAACGCCATGACAGTTGCAGAATTCATGAGGAGGGGTCCCAAAAACCCCATGTTGAAAATTTGGTGCCAAAATTCCAAAAAATGCCTGAGATATGCATCAATGTTGGAAAAACCCTATTTATACCATTATAGAGCTTACCAGCATTTCCTCAGTTCGCGGTCGCCTTTGAAGAGTGTAGATGTGTTCCTGGTCCACCGCAGATCATCGTGCCAGACTCTGGAGGTAAGTATAGGGTGAGAGGGGGTGTGGCGAGGCAGGGTGCACAGTGGGTAGGCATGGGTTGTGGGAGGGGGCAGGGAGACTGCGAGAGACCGTTTTCTTTTTCCACAGGTTAAAAAAAAAAAATTGTGGGACTTTTTTTGTTTTACAGGGACATGTGGCATGCTGGGGTGGGCTCCCAGCATGCCAGTGGTGTGTTTTTGATGGGGGGGCAGCTGTAGCCGATTGGGATTGTGCACCCCTTCGGCACAAATCTATTGGGTGTTTGTGGGGGGGGCATTATGGCATTGGGGAGTGGACTCCTCTGTTGGCACATGAAACTGGGAGGGTGGCACATAATGCCAATGGGGAGTGGGCTCCCTCATCAGCAACATCAAAGTATAGGGCAGGGGTACTGAAGCCGATGGGAATTGGGGGCCCCATCGGCAAACAAAAACTGTTCTGGGGGGTGCATGCTGCAGAGGGGGTTTGGGCACCCCCTCGGCACTGGGGGTTACTTAATATTGTTTGTGAACATGGTGGAAAGCCACCGCCATGTTCACAAACAATATTACAATTGGCAACGTTCCACCCAGCAATGACAGGTCACTCCCTCATTGCAGCGAATGGTTGATGCTGCAATGGCGAGGTGGCCCCTGATTGCAGTGGCTGAAATGTTTAAGGTGGTGGCATGCTGGCTGAACTAGTGTCAGCAGCAGCGTGCCACGGCATTGGGGAAAACGGGCCAAGCCTTTAAAGGCTGTGGGGGCATTGGCCACAACAGTGCCGCACCTCCACAACCTGCTTCTGGAAAGCTGCCGCAATGTGTTTCTTGAGCATGCATGCAATCAACATAAAAAGAAACCTGAGTGCTGATCCCCCCTTTCCTGTCCATTGTCACCTAAGTGTGATGAGGCTTTTCTGAGGAAAGAAATTGTTGCATTAAAGTGTTTATACAAAGACAAGAGGAATGAGAGAAGGAACATGCCTGGGCTCCTGTGATGTTAACCAGTTTGATTCAGAAGAGTTATCTGGTTCAGCTAAGGCCACTTGGTATTTCTTTGCATGCAGCTTACCTGAGATTAACGTCTTCTTTAATCTTATTTAGGCACTGTTGGTTGATTTTGGTGGAGAGGGAAAATGTGAGGGAGAAGCTTTGGTAGATCCCCGCGGGCAGATTCTGCGCTGGGGAATTCATGGGATGCTCCAGAGATTGTTATTATTAGTCTTGCCAGATGTAAAATGCCATAGTGGATATTTGATTGATGTAGGGTTTTCTTTATGTCCTGGTAAGCCCGCTGTTTGTCTCAGACAGTGGGTGTTACATTGCTAAAGATAAAGAAGCATTTGCCCTTCCAGCTTAGGGCTCTCTTTCTGCAAGCCTGTACCATGATGTGCAGCTTTTCTTGGAAATTTGTGCAGCGGAGGATTATAACTCTGGATTTCTCACCTTTGGGTGGAGGGTGTTTTTGCAATCTGTGTACACGCTCTATCCCATAGGCTGCCCCTGACTCTGGGGGGCCAGCAACATGCTGGAGTAGTTTCTGTGTAAAAGAAGTGAGATCTCTTCCCTCATCCATCTCCAGAATGCCCAACAAGACAAGGTTGTTGCTCCTGTATCTGCTTTCCTGTTCCTCAGTTTGGTTTTCTAGCTTTTGAACTTTCTGCCCTAGGTCCAGTAGTGCTTTGCTGTCCCTGAGCTGTTGGTCTTCAATGGAGCTAATTCTGGTTTCAGCGTCTGAAATTCTGGTTGTTAGTGATTCCAGAGTTTGTTTTACTGACTTCATGTCAGTAGCCAGTTCCCAGATGATTAGTTTCACTGCTGCAAATTCTAAGAAGAAATGCTCCATTCTGTCTATGAAGCAGTTGAGAGGAGTTGAGTCCAGCAATGTCTCTAGTGGTGGTGAGCCCAGTTTCTGCCATTTAGCTAGATGAATGACTTGCTGCTGCTTGGGCTGTGTCCCAGTAATCTCCATTTGTAGATCTTCTGCCATGTTCCAGAAGTATGATTCCTTAATAATTCGTTAGTTGCTTGTTTTGTCTAGCAGTAAATGTGCCAAGTTGTAATATTTTTGCCCTTTTAATCCCATTTTGCCATGGTTTGGTTGTTGTGGATCACAGAGCTCTGAGAGAGATGTCTGTTCAGTTTGAGCTCACCACGTGACCTCAAAATCTGCTCCTAGTTGATGCTGCTGGGAGGCTCCAGTCCACATCTGGAATATTGAAGTCTCCAACCAGAACCACCTCCCCCTTGTCCACCATGCTTTGGATGCCTAGCATTAACTCCCTATCTGTCTCTGCCTTCTGGGCTTGTGGTCTATAGACCACCCCTGTGCAGATGGCTGACCTAGTTTTCCTTTTCTTCTTAACCCATAGTATCTCCCTCACCTATTTTGCTCCTTATTTGGATCTCTGTGGCTTTTATGCCATCTTTCACATAAAGTGCCACTCCTCCTCCCTTCCTGACTGCACGTCTCTTCTGAATATGTTGTAGCTGAGTATGGCCATTTCCCAGTCATGGTTATCATTACACCAAGTCTCTGTGATGGCCACAATGTCCAGGTCCAACTCTGCCATGGCAGCCTCCAGATCCTTCATCTTGTTGCTAAGGCTTCTGGCATTGGCACACATGGCTTTCCATGATGTGAGCTCGCTGATCTGTGTTGCTGTTCTATCCCAGTCCTATCCCTAGTTGTCCTTTATCCCTGGTTCTCCCTGCTGTCTGCCCTTCTGTTGTATTTTGTCCTTTTTCTGCCTATCTACCCCTTGGGTGCCTAGCTGCATTTTTTGCACACTGCTTTGTAGCAATATCTCCTGCTCCTGTTCTCTGGTTCCACTGATAGCTATGGGGGGTGGGCAATGAGGTACCCTCCTTGCTGACCTGCCACCCCCTTGGCTAGTTTATATACCTGTCCATGTAGCATTTAAACTTTTCATTGAGTGCTTGGATTCCACTCCAGGATGGATGCAGGCCATCAGGCTTGAGCAAGCTCCCATCCTTCTAGTTGGGTCCCTGATCACCAGTGAATCTGAATCTTTCCTCGCAGCACCAGTTCTTCAGCCATGTCTTAAAATTCCTAGTGAGTGCACCCCTATGCTCTCCCATTCCTCTCACAGGTAGTACTTCTGAGAAGGTGACAGATGTAGCTACATGCTTGAGACCCCTCCACAATTTTCTAAACTCTTCCTGAGCTTCCTTAGGCTCCCCATTTGCCAGGTCATTAGTTCCTAGGTGGATAATGTTATCCAGCTCTCCCTCTCATCTTGCCTTCCCGGTGATCCCCAGGATCTCCCTCCCATCCCTCCATGCTGTGGCAAATGGTAGGCACCTCACCTCCCTGTCCTCCTCCTTGCATGTTGCTAGCCAAATCCCCCATACGATAGAGTCCCCCATCAGGATTCCCTTCCTCCTCCTCCTCCTCCTCTGGGGTCCACCGCTCAGCCCACTAAGGTCACTTCCTAGGTTGATCTCCCCATCTTCCCCTTCCACTTCTCTGGATGCCTCTGTCTGGTTGCCCCCATTTAGCAGTGCAGCATATGAGTTTTGGAGTGGAATAGGATTTGTGTGTGCCTCTGCCTGACCATCCTAACCCTCCCCAAGCCCACTGTTGTCCAAGTGCTCCTCATTCTTGGCATCCTTTGAGGCAGCAGAATTGGACTGGGTGGTCTCTGGATGGTGGCAAAGGTACTCCTGACCTAGTTTACATCCGCTCTGAGTCTGGCTACCTCATCCCACAGTCCATAGAGATGCCTGCAGATAGGGTAGCACCTCAGCATCCAGAAGGTCTGCCTAAATACGGCTGCCCCGCATCCACTGCATTGCACAACTCCCTACATTATTCTGCACTTATACAGCTATTACACTATTTGTGTAATTGCACCATTACACTATTTGTCTGTTAGCTATTACACCAGTTGTCTGTTTCTGAAGCCCTCTTTCTAGTTCCTCATAGATGTGTAGCTCTCCTTCAAGGTCTCTTTGTTTTTTTTTTAGTATTTTTACTTGATGTCAGGTTTTTTTTTTTGTAATTTATGCTATGGTAGCCCCCAAGTTGATTGCACTTCTATGTTACTGCAACTAGTTGTTTTGAGGGGGGCTTACTACCCCTTATGACCCTCCTGTCAATCAGATTTAACAGGGCATTTAATTAACAGTGGGGGTGGGCAAAAATTTGCTGCTAGTAAAAACAGCATGGAAAAAACAGCCCCACTTAAACCACACCAAAACAGATTTCAGATTTTCAACAGCAAGTAAAAACAACAAGGAAATAACAGCCCCACTTAAATCACACAAAAATAGGTTTAAAATTTTCAACAGCAACTAAAAACAGAAAGGAAATAACAGCCCCACTTAAATCACTCCGAAACAGGTTTCAAATTTCAACAGCAAGTAAGCTTTGAACTAAGCATAGCATTATTTAAATTTCTTTCCCAATATGGAACACACCAATGATAGCAGGATCATATTCCTAACGATTGATATATAATACTATTGCTGGAAAATGTTATTCCTATTCCCTTCGACTAGCTCTTCACAGATTTGATTATTCCATGTTTACCTTTAAATACTGAGGAAGAACTGACAAGATCCACTTGTTCTGTCTCCACAATAGTATTGCCAAAGAAACAGGAATGACTTAGGAATAATTCAAGCAGAAATACTTGAACAGTCAAATATATTTAAGACAAAAAAGAGTGTAAACAAGTTTATTCTCATTGGAAATTATTCAGGCAACAAAAATTGTGAACTACACAAAGACTATGTATGTAACATGTTTGTCATTGTCACATTATAAAATGGGACTGAAAAATGTTTACATACTCTACAATCCTTCATGTGAAAAGAAGATTTCCATGAGTGAACCTATCCTTTTAACACAATTTTTTAATGTCTTTGTAAAAACTCAACTGAGTCAAACAAATAAAGTATTTGAAACATAGAAACATAGAAACATAGACTTTGATGGCAGATAAGGACTGCTTGACCCACCTAGTCTGCCCATTTCCCTACTTATTGGATAAGCTGCAGAGCCTATTTAACCAACAGTCAACTTCCTCCTACTCCTCTGTAGAATTGCCTTATGTCTGTCCCATGCATTCTTGAATTCTCCCACTGTTTTTGATCCACGACCCCCACAGGAAGGCCGTTTCATGTGTCCACCACCCTCTCCATGAAAAAATACTTCCTCATATTGCCGCTGAGCCATCCCCCCTCAATCTTCAAATTGTACCCCCTTGTTCTTACACATCTCTTTTTCTGAAAGATGCTTCCCTCTTGGACTTTGTTGATTCCCTTGAGGTACTTGAAAGCTTCTATCATGCCCCCCCACCCCTTTCCTTGAGGGTGTACATGTTAAGCTCCTTTAGTCTATCTTCATATGGCTTCTGGTGCAGACCCGGCACCATTTAAGTTGCCCTTCTCTGAACTGCCTCCATTCTGTCTATATCCTTGCAGAGATGAGGTCTACAGAACTGCATGCAGTACTCTAGATGGGGTCTCACCAACTGTCTGTACAGAGGGACAGCAACTTCCTGTTTTCTGCTGGTGATGCCTCTCCCTTTGCATCCCTGTATCCCCCCCCCCAGTCCTCCTTACTGCCTTCTCATATTGCTTGCATACCTTTAGGTCATCTGATATGACTACCCCAGGTCCCTTTCCATTTCTGTTGTTGTCAGTACCCCCCATTGTGTACTCTTCCCTGGGTTTTGTTTCCCAGGTGCATTGCATACACTTCTTTGCACTTAATCTAAGTTGCCATACTTTTGATCATTCCTCCAACCTTGCCAAGTCTCTTCTCATCCTTTCCACACACCCCTCGTGTATCAACCCTGTTGCAGATCTTTGTGTCATCTGCAAAGAGGCATACCTTTCCTTCCAGTCCCTCCACAATGTCACCTATAAACACATTAAAGAGGACCGGTCCCAGTACTGAACCCTGTTGTACCCCACTAATAACCCCCTTTCTTCAGATTGAACTCTGTTTACTATTGCCCTCTGTGTCCTGTTGTCTAGCCAATTTTTTATCCAGGCTACCACTCTGGGACCCACTCCCAGGCTGGCTAACTTGTTTATTAATCTTTTGTGTGGGACTGTGTCAAATGCCTTGCTAAAGTCTAGGTAGGCTATGTCCACAGCTCCTCTCTGGTCTGCTACTTTGGTCACTCAGTCAAAGAAATCTATTAGATTCATCTGACATGACCTTCCCACTGTGAATCCATGTTACCTTGGGTCCTGTGCCCCACTGGCCTCTAGGTACTCAACAATTCTTTCTTTCAGAAGTGATTCCATCATTTTCTCTACCAATGAGGTTTACACTCATAAAGACTAATAGAACAAGTGGACTTGAACTTGTTCTATCAGAATTTATGATTATGATAAAGTCCTTTTCTGTGCTCACAAGTCTGCTTCCTCTCTTGCCATAATTCTTCAGAGAGACCTTGACAAAGTGGTGAAATGGTTGTTGGATAACTTACTGCTACTAAATAGCAAGAAGATTCAAACAATGCTGTTTGGGTCTCAGCACTCGTTATCTTTGGTAGACTCTTCCTTTTCAATTATCTTTAAAAACCATCTATTGGAACTTGTCACTGAATTTAAGTACCTCAATCTCACTTTCAATTCTTTTCTGACCTTTAAACTGCACATTAACAAAACTGTCTCAAAAGAACATCAATGTCTAGGATGCTTAAAGCATACCAGACATTGCTTATCAAGCATGAATCACAAACACATCATTGGGAAAACAGTTTTCCCTATTTTTGAATATGGCAATACTATTTATCACCACACCCTGGACTCATATCTTTCACTTTTAAATACTGTTTATTTTCAGTTACTGCATTTTTATTAGAAGTCAAAATGGGATGAGCATCAGTGCTCTTTACAACATTAGCTAAACTGGTTTTCTCCCTATTCCAGGCATACTTTACATTGGTTATCTGTCATTTATAAATCATCCAATAACCAACCCCCTACTTTTTTAACAGAAAGATTAATTATCCCTGTTCACAAATACAGTTTCAGAGATGTGCCACAGTGTGGCTATTCCTTACAAATATTTCATGTATGCTTTCATAGGGAATGTTTCTCATATGGGCCCCTTTTTCCTGGAATAATTTGTTTCCTCTGCTTAGAAATTCCCCTACTCTTGGCACTTTTAAACATGACTTAAAAAACATTGTTGCTGCAGGAACAAACTGTTTGCAGTTGTTTATACTTGATTTATGCATTTTTAATCACATTTATAATCATTGTCTTGTTGTAAATTATGTTTTCGGATGTTTTGTAAATGAGATTTGCTTCTCAGGGTACCTAGCCTGGATTTTTGCAAATGTTAAATAAAAATTAAAAAAAAAAATACACCTTGGATTTAACCAGGTCCATGTATAACATGTTTACTCTGTTTTTACCTTTCAGATTGAAGAGATGGCACTCCAATGGTTGAGGAATCGTAAGGATTAAAATTAGATATGTAACATTTAACTAATTTGTTGTACAAATATTTCTTCCTCCTTTCAGATGCCTTATTCATCATTTTGGGCACCTGATTCTTTAGAATGTTTCCTCTAATTTTTCTCCAGTGCAGTCATTAAGTTTCTACTTAACTTCCAGCATTCTATGCCTGGAAGCTAGGGACACCATTACTTGTCAACAAGTTGATGTTTTCCCCTGCTGAGTTTCTGATCAATCTGTAATTTCTGCCAGTCAGAGCTTGCTGCCTCACTCCCCGACAAGTGCTGCTCTTAGTCCCTGTACTTTTGTCCTCAGGATGCCCACACAATATCTAGCTTTCTCCTGTGTCACAACTAAGTCTAGTAAGTCATCCAGGTCATAGTAAGAGCCATGCGGGACAGAACTTTGAGTGCCATTCTTAAGAACAAGGTGGCGTTTGTGGGAACCATCGAGCAGATGGGATCATTTAAAAGTCACAGTGTGGCTTACCAATAGTGAGGATGGGGCTGTTTAGAGCAGGATGGCATGAATGGAACAATCAGGCAGCAGTGTAACAATAAAAGCCATGAAGTGACTGCCAAATACAGAGTGAGAGGCTTGGGGAGAGACAGGTTTAAACTGACACTGTCAGCTGAATCGTCTTTTTTTGTTGTTTTTGTTATTGTAATACAGTGTGCTATGGATTCCCAGCTGGGCTAACTGTTCTGATCTCCTCCCTCCTCCCCCCACACAGATTCAGGATTTTCGCAGTCAGCTACTCACTCAGGGTTGCCATAGATAGGATTTTTATGTGACCTATTGGACTGTGAAAGAGTGTGGTACTGTCTCACATTTGCACAAACATAATGCAGGGACAGAGAACACCAGAAGCCATAAAGGATGAAACTGAATAAAGGCAATTAAACTGCAGTAAATGAGTTCAGGTACTGCAGGGCCACCACAGTAATCACAGCTGTGGTTTGCACTGAAAAGACGGCTCATCAGATAACATATCTGTGTAAGGGTTGTAACTGCCAGTTTCACTGGACTTAACCATTTAATTAGTAAAAATATGGATGACATTTAGAGCAGAGAACTGGTACTGTGAAGAGTTATTTGTCTGGGCCCGTACAGGAAAGGTAAGAAAACAGACTTGGAAAAGGTCTGTAGTGCAGAGCACCAACAATGAAAGAAAGTAGCAGCCATTTTTCAGGATGACCAAGGAGTTCCTGTAGCCTATTACTATAACTATTGTTAGCCTTTGGAGGAGGGACTGTTTTGGGTCGACAACTAAGAATAACAGCAACAGATAAATTCAGCATTGCAAATTTGTAAGTACTGTAGTTTGAACCTAATTATAATAATAGCAATCATGAACTCCAGGGGGTTATGTTAATGTTCAAGGTACTCACCCCGGGGGGGGGCGATATGGCACTCAGCTGTGCCTCGTGCCACGTTACACCCCTAGGGGGTGATTAACTACAACATTAACATAACCCATATTGTTCATTACTACTTAAATATATTACATAAGGCAAGTGTTATAGTTTCCTTTTCTTCTTTCTGTTCAACTTACCTGTATTTGTACCTCTCTTTCATTAAAGAGCAGGAAGTCACTTCACAGTGTTGGTTTTAAAATTAGTTTTGTTCATGTATAATAAAGCTTCTCATTGAACCTGTTGTGTGCTGGTCTTTATTTTCATTTCAGCAGTCTTTTAATGTCTCACCATGCTGCTGAGTATGTGGAAGTCTGACTGCCAGAAAACAATCCTGCCTGCCCTGATGTGCAGTAAGGACTCCCCCCAGGTCTGTCTGACATCAATTACAGAAAACAGACTGGTTTCATGTGCTGATCTTCTATGCAGCTGTGTGACGTGTGTGACTGTACACACTAGTGCTGAGTGTACTTGGGCTCACACATTCAAAACAGGCCACAAGTCAAGTGATCAACTGTTTGAGAGTGTCAGAGCTCTCTCTCACTATTTTAAGTGTGAGAGAAAGTGTTCTGCATGCAACAGCTGATTGCTGACTGAAACTGTAATTTCAGAAGTTTTTGTGGCTTGAGGGGAGACAGCAGAGTGATCACTCACAATTAGTGGAGTGGTTTTATGAGTTTAGTAGCTATTTAACTGATTACTTAGAGGTCCTATCACATTGCTACCCTCTGGAACCTGCTTCCCTACTCACTTCACCTTGCACCCTCCCTGCTTCCCTTCAACACCATCTTAAACTCTGGCCCTCCCTCTTGTGTCAGTTTGCACACTCCCCATTTCCTTGCTGCACCATCTTAAACTCCTGCCCTCTCTCTCCTGCTCCTGTCATAGTTTTTGGTATCTCTGGTCAACTTAGATTGCCTTTTATGTTTTAGCTCTATTTCATGTTTATCAGTTTTAACTTTTAGTTTCTGTGCCAGGGTTTAAAATTCTTCTTGGGATTTAAAGTCACTCAATTCTTGTTTTAAAGTATCAGTCTCTTTTAATGTTTTATTATATTTATTTTCATCAGCTTTAATAATAGTCCCATGATTCTAAAAGGACACTCATCAATGGTCTGTTGCCACACCTCCCAATATTCAAATTCTGCAGTCTTACAAGATTGGGAGTTAGAAACACAGAAACATGGAATTTGCCAACAGAAAAGGACCACTTGGTCCATCTAGTCTGCCTAATTTCTCCCTGCCCATTCTGTCTCAGCAGACGCTAACTGATCTTCGGAGGCCCTCCCCCCACTCTTTTTATTCACTCGTATTCCCCTATGTCTATTCCACATGTTTGAAAGCCACAGAGTTTTTGTCTCTACTATCTCTTGCGGCTATTCCAGGTGTCCACCACTCTTTCAATGAAGTAATATTTCCTTGCATCCCTCTCAAGTCTCCCTCCATTCTGGCTTTGCTTCATGCCCCCTTGTTCTGTTGCACTTTTTCATTTGAAATAGGCTCCCCATCTGTACCCTGTTCATTCTTCTGACATATTTGTAGGTCACTGTCAAGTCACTTCACTCCCTCATCTCCTCCAGGGTGTATGTAGTGAGATCCCTCAGTCTCTGATCAAACAGTTTCTCATGCAACTCATGTACTATTTTAGTTGTCCTCCTCTGAATTGCCTGTACACCGTCCCCACCTTTTCTGAGATGTAGCCTCCAGAGCTGTACACAATATTCAAGGTGTGATCTCACCAATGATCTATACAGCGGTGATTTTACCTCCCTCCTCCTGATTGTGATACCTCTCCATATTTACACCAGCATTCCACTTGCCATGCCCACTGCTTTGACACATTGCCCTGCAACTTTGAGGTCATCAGATATTATAACCCCTAGGTCCCTTTCCTTTCAGTGATCAACAGTCCCCCCCCCCCCATTTTATACTCAGTACCTGTGTTTCTGTGCCTCAGGTGCATGATTTTGCACTTCTTGGCATTGAACCCCAGCTGCCATACCTTTGACCACACCTCAGGTTTCATAATGTCCCTTCCCATTTCATCCAACCCTTCCTGAGTATGCACCCTGTTGCAGATATTGTTGTTTTCAAAAAGGCATACCTTCCCTTCAAGCTCTTCTGCAATGCCACTTATGAAGATGTTGAACTGGACTGGCCCCAATACACTGTGGCACCCTACTGGTCACTGTCCCCTTGTTAAAGTGAATGTCATTTACCACCACCCTCTGCTGCCTGGGCATTAACCATTTTTTTACACAATTTACATCTTGGGCTCCTATCCCTAGACTATCCAAATTCTCTAGCAGTCTCCTATGTGATACAGTGTCAAAGACTCTTCTGAAATCCAAATAGACCACAACCAATGCCCTTCCTTGACCTACTTCTCTGGTTTCCCAGTCAAATAAATCTATCGGATTTGTCTGCCATGACCCCCCCACCAATGAATCCATGCTGCCTTTGGTCTTGCAATTTCATGGATTCAAGATATTACACTAGCTTTTCTTTTAACAGGTTTCCAGTAATGTCTTTACTACTGAAGTGAGACTGATTGGTCTATAGTTGTTATCCTCTTCCCTGCTGCCACTTTTTTGGACAGGATCTACATCAGCTCTCCTCCAGTTCCATGGAACCTCTCCTGTTTCCAGTGATGTGGTGAATAAGGATGCCAGTGGTGCAGCAAGCTCCTTCATGAGTTGCTATAGCACCCTTAGATGTAGCTTGTCTGGTCCCATGGTCTTGTCCACATTCAGGTTTACAAGTCCCTTTAAAACTCTTTCCTCTGTAAATGGATTTGTGTTTACCCCCCTTCAGTATTCTTGCTGCTCATTGTTGGTCCATCCCCTTCCCTCTCCAGTGTGAAGACTGCACAGAAACATCTCTTCAGGATGTCCATTTTTTTTCAGATCATCTTCTACACAGTCATCATCTACTGACTTCTTTGTTCTCATTATCCCATCTCCTTGGCTTACTCTTTTCACTTATGTACCTGAAGAAAGTCTTGTCCTCTACTGCCACTCCTTTGGCTAACCATTCCTCTGTTTGCAGTTTTGTTTGCCTCACTGCCCTCTCTGCTTCCTCCTGTTTTACCTGGTACTTTTCCCTATCCTCTTCCCTCTGTGTTTTTTTGTACCTCCTAAATGCAATTTTTTCCTTCACTTTCTTAGCCACCTCTCCAGAGTACCCTAATGGCCCTTTATCCTCCTGCTTTTACTCAGTTCTTACACACACAGCTGGTTGCAGTCACTATACCATTCTCATGCAATACTATTCCCCACCCCCCTTCTACCACTCCTGACAAAGTTCAATACCTGACTGCCTCATTGTGTGTTTGTTAAATATGTATTTACCTGTATGCAAATTATGCTCTGTAATTCCGCACTTATATTGTTCCATTGCTACTTGTATTATTTTTGCTTGCCTTGATGTTGAACCTTTGTAAACAAGCTTTCAGCTCAAATGTATTATTCCAAGAAATAAATAAATACATAAATACAAAAATAAATAACTCCCTTAAATTGTCTTCATTGTTCCTCTACCTCATCTTGGCCATCCACCTTTGTTAGGTTGTTTCTAAGGCAGTTTTCCATTACCTTAACATCCATCCGTCTGAAGTCCAGGACCTTCATCTTTATGCGGTTAACTTCTGTACCCATCTTGATACTGAATCATGTGACATCTGTTGTCCTGTCTCTGTTAGTGAACACCATGTGCAGTATTGTCTCTTCCTTAGTGGGTTCACTTACTGACTACCTGAGAAATGCTCCCTGTAAGGAGTCTAGGATTGACTGCTTATTGCTGAAACTGCTCCTGGAGTACTCAAGTCCACATCAGAAAGACTGAAGTCTTCAACTAGCAGTTCCTCCCTCTTATTTGCCATTTTGCCAATGTTTTCACCTAATGCCTTGTCCAGTTCCTCTCCCTGTGCTGGAGGCCTGTATAGAACCCCCTGTGAGAATAATGCCCCCTGGTCCAGTCTCTAGTGTGACCCACAGCACCTACAGCCCTTCTCCTCCCTCTAGGTTCACATCGCTCTCTATTTTTTAATATACTTTATTGATTTTCTTACAACTAATACAATCAAAAACCTCAAAAACACATATACGGAACAACACACACATAAGTTACATAGTAATACAACAACTGTATCAATTACCATAGCAATAATAACAAAAACTCTATCCTCCCCTCTCACATCCCCGAGCTCAGCAAGTTGGAATTACAAAGCATAGGACAAAAAGGAAATTAGCAAAAGAAAACTGTAATAAGGGTGTTAGGGCAAGAAGGTGTAAGCAATAAGGACTAACCAGGAGCGGCGGGTAGGTTCCGCAAACTTTGAAAGGCATTCATGGTATAATGCCTTTTGCGGTTATTTAGAGGGCAATGACAGCAATGTATACAGGGATCCCCACCTATTCCAAAACTAGATGGGACACTTCTACAAGTAGGCAATGTTTTTCAACCATTAGGACAGAGAAAATTTTTTGGTGCCATTCCCTAAATGATGGCACAGACATTTCTCTCCAGTGTCACAATATTATTAATTTACTTATTAAGGATATCAACACTGTATGGGCTTTGTGAACACTTGGGAGTTCCTAGGGATATATTCCTACTAAACAAATGTCTGTGGAGAACAGATCATCAGACCCTAAGAGGGGACTGAGTGAGGACTGCATAGCTCTCCAAAACGGAGACACCCATTCTTAATCCCAGAAAATATGTTTCAAGGTTCCCTCCTCTAAACCACAATGAGTGAATAGGGGACAGGTAAGCTTATGTATCTTAAATAACTTTACTGGGGTATAATATAAATTGTGTAAAACCTGAAATTGAAGGAGAGAAAACCTGTCTTGCTTTATGTATTTGTAGCGTGCATACCACATCGAATGACACATCCTCGGATCATCTGGAAGGTCAATTACCTGTTTCCAGTAGAAACAAGTTCCTGCTGGAGCTTTAGAATCCAGGGACTGAAAAATCTTATACAGTTTAGACATGGGATGTGGTTGCGGTGCTGTCATCATTAGGAATTCCAGTGTCATCAAGCTCCCAAACAACCAGGATTTGGGACCCAAAATGGTAGATACTGCATGTATTAATTGAAAGTATTTAAAGCTGATAGAAGTAGGAAGATTATGTAGTTCTTGAATAGAGTGGAATGGCAAAAACCTGTCTCTTTCTACTATGGATTCTAATTTAGGATTATTCAGCTGGGGCCAAAAATGAACTGATATGGACTGACCAGAAATTCTTAATTTGGGGTTGTCAATCAGGGGCTGTATTGTAGCCCTGGCCCAGGATAGCCCTAAATACTTGCTTAATTGGCAATGAGCCTTTAATGACCAGTGTAGCAGGGTGAAATGAAGAGAGTGGGGCAATTGGGAGGGTTTGATATACAATAGGCTGTCCGGTTGTATGCCCACACCATTACAAAGACAGTGCTCAAAATCCAGCCAAAGAAGAACATAGGTGCCTTCTCCAGGTGCCCCCTCTCAGTGATGCCATAGCAACAGTTTACTACTTTGTAGAGCAGTATAATACAGAAAAAAGTTAGGAAGCTGAATGTCTCCATTTTGCTTTGATATCGATATCTTAAAATACTCTCACCTAACGGCACCTCACTTCCACAAAAGCTTGTTAATCATGGCCTGAAGTTTTGGTAAACCAGGTTTTTGGAAGATACACATTTAACACACCTAAGGGATACAGAATGTGCAGTAGCACATTCATTTTGATGGTGCTGATGTGCCCCCAGAGAGAAAGAGGGAGGGAGGTCCACTTCTGCAAGTCTTGTTTGAATAACATCCAACAAAAAAGATAAGTTGTCCTTTACCAAGTGGAAGGGGACGTGAGAAAGGTGCATCCCCAGGTATAAGATAGACTTAGGTTCCCAAGATAAACTTAAATTCAATATATCCTGTTTGGAGACCAAATTATTGAGAAGGGGCACCTTGGTCTTACCAGTGTTTAATTTGTTACCAGAAAAGGCAGAAAACCTATGTATTTCTCTCAGAGCTGCCTGGATCGAAGGCATGGGGTCTTCTAAATGCAATAATAAGTTACCAGCAAATGCCAGCAACACATAACTGCAGCCCCCAATCCTTATATCTTTGATGTCTGGGTTGTGTTGGAGGTGATAAATAAGAGGTTCAATATATAAATTTAAAAGAAAGGGGAGGGGGGCAAACCTGTCGCATTCCACGGTATAGAGGAAATAACTCCGACAACACCTCATTACAATGTGTTTGTGCCATAGGGTTACTACACAACAGGTAAATCCAAGTTAGGAATTCCTGAGGGAACCCAAACTTGGCTAATACGGCAAAGATGTAAGGCCAAGCCACCCTATCAAATGCTTTTACGGCATCCAGGTTGACCAAAACTGCTGGCAAAGAGCTCTCTATGGATGCCAAAATAAGATAATGCAATTTCCTAAGCTGGTCACTTGTGAGATGGCCCCTCATGAATCCCACCTGAGACTGTCCTATTAGAGATTCCCATACTTGGAATAATCTATTAGCCAATATTTTAGCCAAAATATTAATATCTACATTTAACAGGGATACTAGATGATAACTATCGGGGAATGAGGCATCCCTCCCTTTTTTTTATTAAGTTAATCCAGGCCTTGGAAAATGATGTATTAGAAAAGCCAGCAGAGTATCAGTAATTGTATAGCTGAATTAGAAGGGGAGCAAGGTCTTCTGAGAAGGCTACATAAAAATTACTACTGTAGCCGTCTGGGCCAGGGGCCTTGTCTAAGGAAAGTTGTCTAATAGCTGATAAGACCTCAGGTGCTTAAATATGTCCTGTTATTAAGACGAAAGAGCAGGAAAAGGTAATTGGACAATGTAATCCACAATTTGGTCTGAGAGATGCGGGTTTGGTTGGTTGCTAGCATAAAGCAATGAGCAGTAAGAGTGAAATACGTCAGCTATTCTCCTGGGATGGGAGACTAATTCTGCGGTAGGTGTGGCCCATGAACCCAAAATAAATGTGGCCTACTCAAATGAACAGAGTCTTAGGGCTAGCAACTTTCCCACCCTCTCCCCTGATTCTAGGTACTTCATTTTCATTCTTTGTATGGCCAGTTCAACCTTTTGTGCAATGAGATTGGCATATTGGGCCCAGAGTACATTGAGTTTCATCCATACATCTGTCAAGGTATGTGGGTTTAGCAACTTTTCAATCAGTCAGATGTCTTGGAGGAGTTGATTTTGGTGTGCCTGCTGAGCTTTAACATGTTTGGAGGCTAACCTAACGTAGTTGCCCCTTAAGGCACACTTTAGCGCTCCCCATATTGTATCCACCCCCTGACCGAACCTTTGTTTCCTTATAAAAAAGTCCATGCATATTGATGGATACTTTGTAAAGTACTGGTTTCCTGCAACATCTGGGAATTGAGATGCCAGGTACAATCCCGTTCCTCCATCCCACCGACAGCGTGTATCATGTGCGCTGGGGCATGGACTGAAAATACCATAGAGCAGATCTCAGAAGAGATTAAGACCCAGAGGCTTTCTTGACTGATTAGGAAGCAATCCAACTAAGAAAATGTGCAGTGCGCTGAGGAGTAGAAAGTATACTGCCTATCAATGGGATGGAGGAAGCCCTGGGGATCTTCCAGGCCAAATTATCCAAAACTTCCCTAAGGCCACACTGCCCCAGGGGGAGACCATGCCTATAGGCTCCTGATTTATCAATGTCTGATTGGTATGTGATATTCCAGCCACCCCCTGTCAGGAAAGGAATATTAGCTAAGGGCATTAAAACCGATATTAAGATGGTAAAAAAAACAAAAACTGGGAGAGTCAATATTGGGGCCATACACTGAACCCAAAACCACCCCTGCTGGGCCAAGAATACTTTGTAAGAAGACTGATCATCCCTTCGGGTCCCACAGTTCTTGTTTTAATGTAAAGGGGATATTCCAAGCAATCAGAATTGCCACCCCTCCATTTTTTGGTACTGCATCCAGCTCCAAATGTTTGGCTCACCTACTCCTTCCAGAATAAAGACACTTTTTCATGTCTAAGATGGGTTTACTGGAGATACATAGTCCCCACGTTGAGCTTCTTGAGGTGAAGCAGGATTATAAATCTCTTGTTCCTATCCTCTCCACTCTTCACGTTCCACATTAGGAAAGAATAACTACCTGTCACTGGGAATAGTATTGGGGGTGAATATAATGGAAATCACTTCCCTCACATAAGAAACTATAGTAAGTCCCAGGCTGACCATGCTGAGTTCCAAATCCCTCATCCTCAACCCCCCCCCCCACAATACAATTGACCATCCATAAGTCCATGGAAAATGGGGATACAAATAATCAAACTTCACCCACAACAAATAAAAAAATTATAAAAGTTCCCCACATCCAGAAACACGTGTATAACACCAACCTGCCCCATACCACGATACAAAACACATAAACATATGTTCAAAGCATACCCCTCGTCCTGATGACCATAACCCTCAAACATAGCCAAGTTCATGATGAAGCACCTCCAGTCATTGACCCTCACACTCCCAGCACCCTACCCGAATCCCAAAAACTATATATCTAACAATGAATATAGTAATTCTAAACTAAGTACATCCATAAACAACATCAAATAATGTAAAGTTGCAGTTACTGTTGGTATCATGCCAAAAGCAAGAACCCACCCAATAGTAAAATACAAGTTTCCTGTAACTGAATATAAGGAGTCCCTCCATGATATTTCTTAAGGAGCTGCAGACATCATAAAAGAAGCAGAGCAATATAGAGTTTTAAGAAACTTAAAAAACCCGTGTACGTCCTCCAGCTGCTCCCGACAAACTGATAAACTTCACCCATTATGTGAAAATGATTCTTAGCTAACAAAAGAGTCTACTTTGCAACAAAAGCAAGTTATTGTCTACAATGCTAAATTGTTAAGTATAAAAAAAAAAACTTTATCGGTATAGCATATTTAGCAGTAACAATCTGGAGACCTTCCATGAATAAATGGGTATTCAAATAAGTAACTCACTAAAGTCTGATATATTTAATAGGCAATCCATTGAGGATCCTAGTATTAGCCCAAGACTCAACTATCTCAAATACACTAGGGTGCCCCTCAGGCTTCAGTGTTTTTTTCCAAAATAGGCTCCCTGCAATTACAATGGGGCACCGTGTCCACCAATGTATATGTCCAGTATAGAAAAGTGATGGTCCTTTTCAGTACCCCTTAACATCTAATAATATTTTCTGCATCACAGTAAGAGAAGGAAGGAAATCCATCTTATACTGTAACTGTTGCCCATAATAGATGGTTCACTCCTCGAAAGCAACCTTCATTCTTAAAATCCGTCCCAGAGGAGTAGCTCCATAATACCCCAGTGAGATGGTGCAATTTGAGCAAAACATCAAAAAGCATATCAATCCAGAATTCCACATTGATGTAAGAATTTGTGGTCCTAAGCACCAGCAAATAGGCAAATACTCAAAAATCAGAGTTGGGCATCTTTCAGGCGATAAGAATGCCATGGCTGTCCATACAAATCACAGGTCCAGTGAGCATCATCACAGTGGGGAACACGCGGGGAGCTACCAGCTTTATAGATCACATATTGTTAGCATCTATGAAACAACCCCAGTGATTAGAGGTGCATTTTACAAGTGTGGGCAGGAAACACTTCTATGTGTATCACACTAGGACCAGACTGCACATACTGCCAGGTCTCTGTAGGTAATGTAGTCAGAGCACAATATATTCTCTGTATCTTAACTGACTAACACTATATAGTCCACCAGATGGGCCAAATCTATAGCGAATCTCACCAACGAGGCAGCGTGATCTCCTCAGATGTCCCCAGAAATACATTGGTCAAGAAGTATGGAGCAATATAAAAGCTGTGATGTTAGACTTCTAACCATTGTACTAGGCATCTCCGGTAGGGTAATGTAAATCATCTCTGCAGCTACCAAGTCCTCTAAACAATTCAACTAACAGGATGAAATCCAGGGCTGCATTAATCATACCTCAGTCTTCCCCCCCAGGTAGCATGATGTAGGCTGTAGCTCCAAAAAGCAGATCAGTCCAAAATCCTGAAACGATGTAGGAATCGACTTTTCTAAGCCTCTGTCTGTTGGTCAAATTCTCTGACATTCGTTTATGGTTCATAAGGTTGCTGATGGACTGTCATAAAGTTCACTTGTTATAGCAGAAAGGGGTGATTCCTCAAACTATTTCTGTTCAAGTTAGTGTACAACAGAAAGAAAAGTTATAGAAAAAGAAAAGTTACTCCATATTCTTGAAGCGCTCTGATGCATGGTGCATTCAGTAGCCATGGATCAGTCAAGTCGAACCTTTAAACAAGTCTGGGACTAATTTGGGCAGTTCCTTCCTAGCATGATCAGAGGAATAAATCTCTAAGTTGTCCTTTGGTGAGAAACCTGTAATTTAGCAGGATATGTCATGCAGAAAGGAATGTGAGCCAGTCAACTTCGAAATAACTGGACTGTATGCTGCCCAGTTTTGCAGTACTGTTAATAGAAGATATTGAGTGATTGTTATTTTCTTTTCTTCTCAGGTAACTTCTTGCAGAGTTCTTATTTTGGTTAGGAGATGCAACCAATGTAACTAGCTCAAGAACTTGAATATAAATGGCCTAGGGTGGAGCCAGCCAGTGGCATGGGGTGGACGGCATGATGAGTTTTCTCAATAATGTATGTCGGCCCATTAGGAGATGGGCTGGCTAGTCTTTCACATAGATTCTGAATGAAAAGCATGGCATTGGAGCTCTTTGCTCCCTCTGACAAACCAAGAACCACTACATTATCTCTATAATTGCGGCCCTCTAAATCCTCCAGTTTTTCCTCTAGTTGTACAGTTATCTTATACAGGGACACCATCTCCAGATTGAGATGATCTCTTGATTCATCCAAAGAACTCATACGAGCTTCATTGTTCAGAATCCGCTGGGTTAAGGTCTCATTGGTAGCTCTAATATTTTTCAGTTCTTCTGTAATCATCTGTAGCGATTCCTTTAATGGATTAAGTTCTTGTAGGAATCGATCTTTTGTCAATGCTGCTGAGGTGGTAGCTGATTTAGGAGGAATTGTAGCCTGTTGTTTTGATCATTTAACGTTCTTGTCTCGCTCTGGAGTTGGTGGTGTAGTGTGATGTATAGGAGCTGACTTCATCTCTGCATCCATCTTTCAACCGAGTTTCATTGGCAATTCTTTCTAGATTAAGTACTAAGGTTAGTCAATTCAGAAATGTTAGATATATGCTGATTTATAAAGAAAAAATATAAAAATAGTGGGTGTAAGGTTTGGAAAGAGGAGCAGTGCAAGCTCACCCACAGTGGTGCATCACGTGACTCCAAACACACATTGCTGTCTAAACCTTGCTCCTTTCTTACTTGCAGCACCCCCATAGCTGAATTAAGGGACCCTGGGTTGAAGCTCTCATAGTGGGTGAGAGAAAGTTTCAACCAACCCCCATTTTACTGTTTTGGTAGAATATTTATGACTGAAAGGGGGTTCTTGAAAAACCAGTACAGTTTTGAGAACTGTTTTTTTCTTAAGGAGGGAGGTATGTAGCGGAGTTAGGCTACATCCTCAGCTGTGACTGATGGACCACTTTTCTAGCTTCTTATTTCCTAGCTACCAAAACTTCTGTTGTGCAATAGCTCTTTACTATGCCTACTAAACTTCCTACTAGTTCTGTCTTTTCATTCTTTTTCCATTTCCATCCGTTCAGTCCCTGGAATGATGTCAAACACCTGGAGAGGTGTTGTGCAAAGTGCATAAGTGCATATTGTGTACAAAAAGCATGAAGGCTATTTTAAATAGGAATACATGCAGTTAATAAAGCCTTTTTAAATAAAAAGGATTCAGAAGCCATATAAAACAATAATAATTTCATGATTAGTACAGTTATAAGAAATCCTTAAGGTATTTTCATAAATTCACACTATAAACCTGTTACTGTATAAGGTTCTATGTATGAGGCTGAACAAAAGAATGTGTTATGCTTTATAAAAGTGCTTAGTCACTGTGGAGCAGAGATATAGAGAGTTAATATCTGTGGAGATATTCACTGTACCTTTAACTGAACCAGGAAGTCCCCTGAAACAAATCCCCCTTGGTTTTGAAATAAGATGTCCAGACATATAAATAGAAAGGGCTCAGTCAATTGAGCCCACCAAAAGATATAAAACCTCTTCACTGAGTTCACTTCAGTTCAGTCCAGTCCAGTAGAGTTCAGCCTCGAGGGTGAAGGAGAGAGGTGCTGCTGTAGATAAGCTGTTGAATGCAGATGAGAAGGGTTTTAGGAGCTCTAAGATCCAGGACTGTATTATGTGAGAAACTACTGATGTTAAGTAGTGATTTTCTTTGCAATTTGTTTTGTTTTCATGTATTATTTTCCTAACTTTTGAAAAATAAATATCACAGCATGGTGTGTTTGAAACCTATAAATTTGCATCGTCTGAAGTTTATTCCCACAGGCTGTGACAAGGATCAAATAGAATGTTACTTTTTTCAATTGACTCCATTGTTTTTCATCATTAGCTGGTTCATTACTGTAACTAGTAGTGATAAGGTTGACCACAGCACAAATACTGCACAACAGCCATATGACTCTGGATGCACAGCAAGAAAAACATGAGCAAAAGTACATTTTTTTTGTTATTGCCAGTCTGCAGTGGCTGCCACTGTGATAGTTTTTGTTTCTGCTACCTGATGTCCTGGTTACCTGAGAAGTCCCATTTCTAACCAATTTTTTTTTAATTACTTACAGGAAAATTGTATGGAGCTTGTGTGTCCTCTGTTGAGCTCATGTCTTTCCTCACACTGATGTATTCACTCTCTCGTTGACATGACTTGGCAACCCACCATTCGGACGCTTGCTGACTTGAGCCTTGAGAATTTTGAAAAATTTAATTGGCACCATTTTTTATCCACCTAGTGTGACTGAGCACATTTTTTTAATGTCCTGTGTGATCTTTTCCCCAGCAGCCACCCCTCCGTCCCTTGCTACATCAGTTTTACTGCGATCTTTTCCCCTTCCCTACCCTGTCAGTAGTCCTTGCACTCTACTGTTGTAAAAAATAATCTTTCCATACTGGACAGGAGAAACTACACATACGCAGCTTCTGACTTTGTAGGTGTTTTTTTTTTTGTGTTCCCATATGTTATTTCAATGGGAGTTTCCCACCTCCACAATCTTGTAGCCTTCCTCTGGTCCACTCGACAATTCGACATCTCGTACCTCTCAATAATGCTGCAGACATAAAGTACAAAGGAAGCATTTAACAAGCATTTGTCAATGCTGAATGTTGCTTGCTTCTATGTGCTGTTTAGGTATTTGGAAGTCATTGGAGTGCAAATATTGAAAATTTGCGAACTTACTAGCGTGCGTAGGAACTGCGTAAAGCACGCTCGTAAAACAATCATTGTTAGGAAATTATTCATGAAATTTTCAACATAGCCATTTTAAGACCTCTGCTCATGAACAGTGTCACTGTGATTTTGTTAATGTGTTCCATACATTGAGTTTGCACACCGACTGCGCCATTGTGTGCTACATGGGCGGAAACGTGTTTTGGGCAGGATGTGAAAAATGACAGCTGTACTGCTCATAAGGAGGTGTGGTAAAATGGCAATGTTGGAAATCTGGAGTGGAAATATTGAAAATTCTCAAACCTATGAGCATGCGTGGGAACTGTGCAACGCACACTCATAAAACAGTCATTTTTAGGAATTCTTTCACCAAATTTTCAACATAGCCATTTTAAGATCTCTGCTCATGAACAGTGACACTGTGATTTTCTTAATGTATCCCATACACTGAGTTCGCACACCGACTGCACCATTGTGCGCTACATGGGTGGAAACATGTTTTGGGCAGGATGTGAAAAATGACAGCTGTACTGCTCATGAGGAGGTGTGGTAAAATGGCAATGTTGAAAATCTGGAGTGAAAATATTGAAAATTTGTGACGAGCCTGCGTAGGAACTGTGCAATGCACGCTCGTAAAACAGTCATTTTTTGGAATTTTTGGACCAAATTTTCAACATGGGGTTTTTGGGACCCCTTCTCATGAATGATGTCACTGTCATGGTGGTATTCAGGCCCGAAGGGTGATTTCACAGTCACTGCACAGTCACTGCGAGAAATCACCGCCCGGGCCTGAGTGACTCATACAGTGACATCATTCGATGAGATCCAAAACTTATGTTGAAAATTTGGTGCAAAATTCCCAAAAATGCCTGAGATATGTAATAGTTGAACCCCCATCTAGCCCATTATACAGTTTACCAGCATTTCCTCAGTTCGTGGTCGACTTTGAAGAGTGCAGACGTGTTCCCGGTCCACGAAGATCATCGCGCGGAGTCCGGAGGTAAGTATGGGGTGAGGGGTGTGGGAGGCTGGGTGCGCAGTGGGTGGGTGCGGGTTTGTGGGAGGCAGGGGGTGGCGAGGTTTTTGTTTTATAGGTTTAAAAACATTGTGGACGAGTTGCCACGCTTGGGGTGGGCTCTCAGCGTGGCACAAGGACGGGGCCATTCAGCTGACGGGGATTGGGCACCTCCGCTGGCAAAGGACTGATTGCCACGCTGGGGTGGGGTCCCAGCATGGCACCAACTACTGGGGGGCGACGCAGCTCAGCCAACAGGATTGGGCACCCGTGTCGGCTACACAATGCGTGCGGGGGAAATGGCACTTGCGCCTGTGTGTGGGGAGCTATGCTTCTTATCGCTGCTCACTGGGCGTAGCTCCCCTTTCAACTGTATGCCACTGCATTTTGGAGCGTGTCATAGACAGCTCCAAAATGCATTGGCTTACAGGGGCCGCGCCTGCCAGCTCACTGACTGAATTGGAGGAGGAGGTGACACACCTCCGAAATCTCCGTTGATGGCACTATATTTCTTGCACATGCGTGCAAGCAACATAAAAATGATTACCAGCACATCACAGAACTAAGAGAACCAGTATGTCTTTATCTTTTGTGAAGCAGGTTCAGTTACTATTTAAAAACCTCACTCATGTCTCTCTATCTCTCTGTCTCTTCGAATGCATTGTATTTACTTCTGGTATCCTTTCCTCACTAATGTGACCATTGTAAATGAGTCCATTGCAAAATGAAAAATAAAACAAATACCCACATTAAAAATGAATGAAAATGAAAAGTATGCAACCACTTTGTAACACTATGCTCTCACCACATGGGCCAACTAATCATTGGCTCTTTTGGTTTCAGTCTAAATGGAGCAGTTGCTTGTGTTTTCACTACACATGAATAAAAAAATGACATTTAGTATTAAGTCACTATTTAGTATGTGTGCATGTTGTGTGTATGTATAAATCAATCGGCAGGTGATGGCATTGGCAATGGTGTGCTGGGGGCTGCAAACTACAGGGACCAATTCCAAAACTACAGCTAGGGAAGTCTACTTTGGACAGAAGTCCTCAACAAACAAAAATCAAACAGATCAAGCCTTTGCAGTGGAGGGACTATTTTAGGCAAAAATAAATCATAAATTCAAGTTTTTTTGTATTTTAGCCTATTGCTATTAATGATAATATTGTTGTGCAATACACTGTCCCATTTTATAAGTGCAATAAGACACTCTGGGGCTGCACATTAGACATTTCTAATGTACAGCCAGGGGCTTAAGGCAATCACAACGCCCCGGCTGTGCCTTAGAAATGTCTATTGCACCCCCTCTCATGTCTTATTGCTTACTTGTCACTTCAGGTCCCTGTCCATTCTCCTATGCAGCCATAACCTTCCCCCCATACCATTCTCATAGCCAGCTATTGAAAACCTCTATCCTCCTCCTCTTCCTAGTGGTGCTTGTTGTAGATGCTGGTATCACTTCGGAAAAGGATACTGATCTGGACACCCCCTACAGACCCTCCCCACTACCTCAGATCTCTCCTGCACTACCTCTACCTCTTCTCTAGCAAGTGAATTTGCTCCAAAATGGATAACTACATGAGGTTCACCCAATCCCCTGTACAAGCTACTCAATCATTGGGCTTACTCACTCTGCAGTCATCTTCAGCATGCACACCACCTTCCTGCCCTTGTGTGTATCCCCCTTTCCTCCCCAGCATATTCTCTTCACCACTGAGTCCCACAGGATTACAACTCTACCTCCCCATCCCTCTCTCCATTTTCCCCTGTACCACACTACCCTTCTGTCAAGATTCCACTGCTTGACTATCCCCCTCAACCTTACCCTCCAACCTTCTGAACTGCCCTGCTCCACCAACTTTGCCTTTCCCCACATTGCCATCCCCAGCCACCCCTTCTGCCTCCCTTACCAGGCTCTGTCCTGTTGTCTTGTACCCCATGTTCTGTTTTCATTTCTCTTCCCCTCCCCATCTGTTATCACCCTGCTGCCACTCTCTTCTCCTACTGTCTCCTCCATTGTCTTTTGACCCTTTCCTCCACCAGTGCCATACAACATTTCATGCCCATCCACTTGTCTAACTCTTCTGGTTCCCATGTCCTGAACCAGAACCCTCTCCCTGTCTCTATCTCTCTTCCCCATTCACAAGACAGTGGGAGGAATCTATTCCTAACTGGCACCATGCTAAGTGCTCCCACTCCAGTCCTCTCAAACCTGATCTCCCCCTGCCTCCTACCTCTCTCCACCCTCTTCCTAAGTTTCCTCACTCTCTGAGGCAGAGGAGCTCAAAACATCTGGATTCACCCCTCCTCAAACCTCTCCTGTCTGCCTGCCACCCTCTCATGGGCCTTCCCCTCACCCAACCTTCCCTACCCCATCTCCCACTCCCCCCATCACTAGCCTACCTAACTCCCATGTAAGGTGCATCACTTATGCCATCCAGTGATTCAGATTCCTGCACACTAGAAAACCACCTACATTCCACAACATTCCTAAGACACTTTAGCCCTGTACCCCATACAACTCGACATCCTACCCCTGTCCTCCCGAGTCTAATCATGTTCCATCCCCAGCACATGGTGCCCCACACAGGGTTCATAGACATACCTCTCAACTGTCCCTGATTTTCAGGGACGTCCCTGATTTTGCCTCAGAATTTTACTCTGTCCCTCCTAAAAAATGTGTTTCCATGACAAAACAGTGGGTATTGTAAGCACAAAATAATGTCAAACATTAAAGTTACAGACTTGTTCTTCCTTAGAAAATGTATTTTACGTTAAGCCCCTTATTCTACCAGCTTCCTGAGTGGATATTACCTATTTTAAAGATATGTCCCTGATTTTGGTGCTTTGTCCCTGATTTTTTTTAAGCCGTGTCCCTGATTTGTGAGGCAGGAGGTTGAGAGGTATGTTCATAGATGTGACCTCTACAAAACGCTGAGGTGGCTAAGACTGAAGGATCATAGAAAACACCATTGTCTTGCCTATATGTGCAACTGTAATAAAAATAGGGTCCCAGGTTACATATATATATATATATATATATATATATATATACTGTATACTGTATATACACACAAGAACTTACAATAGATGAGTATTATGGGTTCATTAAGGTCGGAAGGAGGGGTTGAATTCCTGCTACCCAAAAGAAATCTGGAAGTGGGTAGATCGCACTTCTATTATTTGGGTCCCAAGGCTTGGAATCTTGTCCCAATCCATTTGAGACCAGCAGAAACAAATATTAGTCTGTGTAATATTAAAAAGTGGTATATTGAACAGACAGAAAAAACACTACCTTGTTGTTTTAACAACTGATACACAGTGAAAATCAGATTATTCCAGCATAGGAAATATACAGTTGAATTTTTTGTATACCAAAACTACGTAAAAGCTGAATGAAACCTGTTTATTGTGAATATGCATATATTGTGATTTTTCTTGTATATAAAAGGTTAGTGTGTGTGTGTGTGTGTATGTAAATATATATATTACATTTTTGTACATAAAGTGAATGTCATAAGGTGTGAGTGCTTGGGATCTCACTGAAAAGGAGCTTGCTCAACTGCAATGAATAAAATATTTTACTACTTACTGCTACTACATACTACCTATATACAAGGCCCCTAGAATTCTGCAGCCACAGAATTTTGCATAGAACTTGCAACCTACCACAGAATATCTGCTGTGCTGAAGAATTCACTGTTCCTTGTGATTCTTTATAAATATTTGCAGTTTTTCTATATCACCTGCTTCCCTTCCTCTCTTTTTATATCCAAAACCCCTCTGTGGTCAGCATGTGATGTTATCAATGACATTACATAATATATTAGCTAATGACAGCGCTTCATTCTGCCACAGAAATGAATAGTCATTTATTTACTACCGCTCCAACTCCCTGAGGAAGTGGCAGAGCACATCAAGTACTGTGATATTTGCTCAACCTGTACTACAACCTAATAAAATTTTAAGTCTTAAGTTATTACACTGGGGCCAACTTAAATACTTGACAACAGCATAGATCAGGTAGTAGTAGTAGTAGAAGTAGCGACCGTATTTTGTTCATCAGACATGAACAGGTACATGTCCCTTGAGCAAGTGTTCATTTTCAGGGGACATCTTAGCAACAGAGGCTGTTGCATAGTTTCTTAGTTACAGGGTTACATATTTACATATTTATAAGAATTACATAGTTTACATGGTTGCTGGTAGCTTAATATCTCACTTTGTACAGATTTATTTGTGCCTTTAAGGTACAGGGAAGACCTCTGAAATGAATAACTAGTAAAATGAATTAATCCGTCTTTAACAAAAAGACAAAAAAAAATAATTCTGCCCAGAAAGGTGGAATATAATGATGTGTAGACCTGTTGAAAGAACAGACCTATGAAATGAATAATTGTGCAGTACATATCTTTGCCAGGATTTATTGATTACGTGTTATTTATGGGTTTAGTGAATTATCTAAAGGTTGATTTATTTTATTTATTTATTTAAGTCTCAGATTACAAGCACCTTTGAGCCAGGGCTCATTTGCAAAGGTTCTACATCAGTACACTATACAATAAAATCAGAGAAATAGACAGACTCAATCAACGAGCAAGAGATTAAACACATATATACATATTGACTGTGAGGATATAACAACAACGTTGCAGTGCTAGGAGAAAAGATAAATGGGAAGAGGAGAAGAGAGAGTGTTCATAGCCAGCAGTCTGTCCTTGTCAGGCAGGAGCCAGGGTTTTGGCAAGGAGCGGAGGGAGAAGAGGGAGGAGAGACTGTCAGTGGTTGACATTGTCTAAGGAGTAAAATGGGGGTGGGGAGGTGGGGATGTGGCGGGAGGGGGAAGGGGGCCAGTAAGGAGGGTGAGCGCTAGACGAAGTAGTCACAGTCACTAAGAGCAGTTAGGTGTTGTCTGAACTTAAGTTTAAACAGGCAAAGCTTAGGTTCCCAGAGTATTTCAAGAGGTAGGCCATTTAGCCAGTTTGGGGCCCAGAATCTGAAGGAACGTTGAGCCTGGGAAGTTAGAAAGAAACGTTGTGTGCTGGACCAGCCATTGGGCCAGTGGCTAGCATGTTGTGTTCCTGTGCTGGCGACTCATGTTTGGGGACAACCTCGGGGAGCTGGCTGGGCAGCACAAGAATGGTGGGGCCAGCACTGTTGCATACCACTGCTCCAAGCCTGTGAAGGTATAGTACAGTGTTCTGTTCCATGAGTGACACCTTATGATGGATTGGGGAGCATTCCCTCATAAGGGGTTCATGTGCCTGTCATGGCCTGATGGGGTAATGTAGTGTGTCAGGAGAAATGGGTTGGCATGTAAAATGAGTCTTGAAATTTCTCCACAATACTGTTTAGTCCATTTCCAAAGGGACCTGTGCAAATGAGAATACAATTTCACAATCACAAAAAGGGAAATTTATTTCTAAAAAACTATGTTACAGATTGCATATAAACATATAAGTGACATGCAGTGAGGACCTCACAAGTGGTGTAAACAACATGAGTACAGATAAAGCATTACTATTACACAAGGTTGCCTCTGAGTATTTCATTTATGCTATAAGATAGGACTTTTAAAAAAAAAATAATATTTCTAAAAGTCTGGGTTTATTTTTTGAACTAGTGGTACTGTGCATTTCCCTATCCCGTTTCCATAGCCATTGCTATGGATGTGGTGTCAGGATGACAAGCTGACACTGTGATGTGGCATTTCCTTGGTGCCACAGAATGGTAGTCTGTGACGTGGGCGCCTGTATCAGGGCGCAGTCCGAAATGACGATGCAATGTGGATGAAAGCCAGAAAGGTGAGGGGGCAGGGAGGGCTACCGGATGTGGTGGGGTGGGCGACCCTAGTGACAGGATGTTGCTGTATGTACATGCATGTGGGGGGGAGCGAGCATGGCGAGCATGGCCTGGGAGGGGGTGACGCTGTGGTTAGCTGCTAAGCTGTGCCATGGCGTCGGGGGTTGACCTCCGCTTGCAGTGCATGCGGTTCCAGATTCAGGTCTGGGTTCAGGCACTACATTATTTTTGCTGTGCCCGGTTCAAAACTTTTTTTTTTTTTTGCTTTTGCCCCCTCCCCTAACGTGCACCCCCTGGAGTTGAGAATCCTTAAGTGGGGGGGGTGCGGCAGGGCGAAGCCTCCCACAGAAGGCAAATTCATTGAGTCTCCGGTGCCATGCCTCCATGCACCGAGGTTGTCAGGGTGGCAAAACTGTTTTTGCTGCCCTTACTTCGCAATAATTCCGGTCGCCATTCAGCGCTCGCCATTATCACATAGAACCCCGCAGAACTTCCACAGAAATTATAAACCACCATTGCATAAGTTCTTTATTTATTTTATTTATTTATTCCTTATTCAGAAGGTACCTTTGAGTCAAAGACTCATTTACAAAGGGCTCCACATCACATATAGTAGAACAATATAACAGTAAAACACAATTCCATAGCCGGACTCAGACAGACTTGTTATAGAGAATACAGTAAATGGCTAACAGTCAGGTCCAAAGGAATATTTGGACAGGTCTAAGCAGTTTAGTATAGAGGCTAAGATAAAGAGCTGGGTAGGCAGCACAGGTAGAGGCAAAAGTGGGAGGAGGAGGAGGAGGAGGGGGGTTGAGTAGGCCAGATGCCATTGTCAGGGGTGGGGAAGGGAGATCAATGACAGTTGCAGGAGGTTGAGGACTGGAGATGGTCTCTGAGGTCTTTGTCAAATGGCACTCCAACAGCAGAACTTGTTGACAAAGTGCTGCAGAAAAATCGAGGCCTTGTGCATGCCATTCAGATTAAATACAGATACAATGCTTTGGCAGCTTAAATGAGGGATGACTTAGATGAACCACATGTTATAAAATTAAAAGGCATTAAAAAAGTAGATCTCCCAAGTTGGGGAGGGGTGGTGATTAGAACCAGATGGTGATGCAAAGAGAACACTTTTTAATTTTTAGGTTGAAATCAATTGAAGTGACCAGGATTAAATGAAAAAATTAAAGTGGCACCATTTTTATAAACTCCTGGTTCTGTTTAAAACAAGAAAAAAAAATGACACAGTGTTAACAAGCATCTGTCAGTGCTGAATGTTGTCTTGCTGGCATTGGCATTGGCATTAGTAGTGCAGAAGTTAGAGAGATGCATAATAGAAATGGCAGTGAAGTATTGAACTGATGCCAACCCCACCCCAACCCTGCAGAGACTGACAGACACTGGGATGTGCCTCTGGATCGTCGTCCATAGTGATCACACCATTTCACGTCACCCTACCCTGCAGACACTGACAAGTGTTGTGGTGTGCCTTGGGGTCTTCTGGCCTTACTGCACAGGACCAGTGGGTGACACCAGGGGTGGGGGTTCACAGGATATGGCAGCCCATGCCAGTCCACCAGAGGCTGCCATTCCTCCTTCAAAACAAGCCAGAAATGTGCCATAATATCAGACCAGTGCCAGTGACACTCCCAGCACATACCTCTTCACTCAGGACTGGGGGCCAGTGGAGAATGGGCTGTACTTGCCCCGGTATGAACTGGACAACCAGTCAGAGAGGGACACAGGTGGTACGACAGCCCCAAAGTAGATGCCCTCAGTGCCAGCTGCACTTGCTTCTCTGGCAATGTGCAGGATCATGCAGTTGTCTGTCCCCTTGCCTGCCCCCAGCCCGCCGCAGAGATGGGTCCTGTGACCATGATTTGGGCATGGAGTAAGCATACAACAATGGCTCTGGATGCTGTGGGTTCCCCAAAGGTGCACATCCTGTGCATGGGGGGCCTCTGCAGCTGTCCATCCCCTTTGCAAGAGTGGAGCAGCTGCAAGCATTGTGTGGAGCATGCCCTTATTTCAAAGCGTATTACATATAGAATAATGCATGGGGTGGCGTGTGTAATGAGAATTTTACATACACCTGAGGTGTGGGATGCTACATAAACCCCGAGGGCAAAGCCCGAGGGGTTTAGTAAAGCATCCCACTCTGATTATTGCGAATGCGTTGTTACGAGCGTGCGTTGCGCAGTTGCTATGCACCTCATAAAACAGTCATTTTATGGAGCATTGTCACCAAATTTTCAACACAGGCATTTTAGGACCTCTGTTCATGAACAGTATCACTGTCATTTTTGTAATGTGTCCCAAACACTGATTTCGCACAGCAACTGCGCAATTCTGCGCCGGAAGTGCAAAAACACATTTCGTCCAGGATGTGAAAAGTGACAGCTGCACAGTTCACAAGAAAGTGTGGTAAAATGCCAGTGTTGAGAATCTGGCATGTAAATAATGCAAATGTGCCAACATACGAGCGTGCGTTGCACAGTTGCTGTGCACGCTTGTAAAACAGTCACTTTATAGAGTATTGTCACCAAATTGTCAACACAGGCATTTTATGATCTCTGCTCATGAACAGTGTCACTGCTATTTTCGTAATCTGTCCCAAACACTGATTTCGCACCACGACCACGCTTTTCTGCACCGGAAGTGCAAAAACACATTTCGGCCAGGATGTGAAAAATGACAGCTGCACAGTTCCCAAGAAGGTGTGGTAAAATGCCAATGTTGAGAATCTGGCATGAAAATATTGCTAATTTGCCAACTTATGAGCATGCGTTGTGCAGTTGCTCATAAAACAGTCATGTGTTGGATTTTCCCACCAAATTTGCAACATAGGGTTTTTGAGAGCCCCCCTCATGAACAGTGGCACTGTCATCTCCTTACACGGTCCAGAAAGATGATTCCACGCAGTGACTGTGAAATCACCTTTCGGGACCGAATAACGCCATGACAGTGCAAGAATTCATGAGAAGGGGTCCCAAAAACCCCATGTTGAAAATTTGGGGCCAAAATTCACAAAAAATGCCTGAGATATGTGCTAAAGTTGACAAAACCCTATCCCATTATACAGCTTACCGGCATTTCCTCAGTTCGCGGTCAGCTTTGTAGAGTGCAGATGTGTTCCTGGTCCACCGATGATCGTTGCACAGAGCTCCGGAGGTAAGTATGGGGTATGGGGGGTGTGGGGAGGCAGGGTTCGCAGTGGGTGGGTGCGGGTGGCGGCTGAGGGCACGGAGACTACGAGGGACCGTTTTCCTTTTACAGGTAGTAAAAGGAAAAGAAAACATTGCGCAACAGTTTCTTTTTTCAGGGGATTTAGCACGCTGGGGTGGGCTCCCAACATGCCACCTAACTGTTTTGGGAGGGGATCTGTAGCTGACGGGGGATTGGGCACCCTCGTCAGCAAACAACATGGGGGGGTGAATTTATGCCGATGGGGATTGGGAACCCCCCTCGGCACACAAAGAAGGGAGGACACAGAGCCGAGGGGGGATTGAGCACCCCCCCCTTGGCATTAAACAAGTGGGGGGGTTATTTCTGCTGATGGGGATTGGGCACCCTCATTGGCACACAAGGAAAGGGGGGTGGGGTAACAGCTGAGGGGGGATTGGGCACCCCCTCGGCATTACACAATTGGGGGGGCACTTTATGCTGACGGGGAGTGGGCTCCCCCATCGGCACATTAACAGGGTGCAAGGGGCAGCCGATAGGGGGATTGGGCACCCCCGAAGTCGGCAGTCCTATGGCTGTGTCCCGCCATGCACATAATGGAAGTGAGCACAGCAAGAAAAGGACCGCTGCGTCTGACAAGCTTTGCTCGGATTGCAGCGGACCTTTCCTTAGATGTGCTCACCACGTTAGTATGCATGGTGTGGCGCCAGCATGCAGGCTGATTGGAGAATGAGGGATGCACTACTGATGCATGCCCTGCATTAGCCCAACAGCAACCGCGCCTCCAAATCTGCACTACCGCAAGATGTTGGCTTGCGCAGGTGTGGGAAGCGAACATAAAAAAATGTACCTCATTTATTCCAGTTCTTGTCTTACAGAACACCAGATGGAATAAGAACAAAATTAATTCATATTGTTAATGAGAATTGATCCACACTGATTTTTATTTTTGATATTATTTTTTACTTGTTCATATCTATTATGCACTTTTTGCACTGTTTTGCACATTTGGTGTAAATCTACTAATAGAAGATCAGTGCAGCAATCCTGAGCATCTCATTCACTGTTCATTTAAGAGAACCATGTATAAAAAGAGTGGGGATGCAGGTTTTGCTGACTCTAAGAAAGAGCCTAAGGCTTGAATGCATCCGGTGACCATAAGGGAAATCTGGGATGTTTGCTCATAGTGTGCGTGATCACTATCTTCTGCTTATGTATGCATTAAGTAAACACAAACTTCACATGGAATTGCCAGTTTGACAGAAATTATTCCCACTGAGTACAGCAGGTAGCCAGGGTGCCAAGTGCTGAGCTTCCTTCTTGTTTTCTGTTGATTCCTGTGCTCAAGCACTGACATCCCTTGAGCATCGTTACCAAACTTTGTTGTGTCACTACAAGGTACAGCACATGTTGCTTACCTGATACCTGCATCCATGCAGAGTCTCTTGGGGTTCTTTGGTCACCCTGCAGACATCTTCAAGTCAGATGCACATTCTGGCTCTTTGCTACTCATGCGATGCAACAAATAAGCTCTGTGCAGTACATCTGAAGTTCAGTGATGCTCCCTGCTCTGTTGCTAATCTTTGTCGAGGTTAACTCAGTCCATGGTTTGTTCATGATTCATGGATACGTTTGTCCATGGTTGATGAATTAAGCAAAAAAGCATGACCAGGGATTGGAATAACAATCTGTTAATTATCACAAAGGGGCATAATGTGTCACACAATTCAGCTGTGTACCATATTGCCCTTAGTGGGTGATTAACTGATTGTCTAATTTATCAACTGATTGTCTAATTTATCAACTGATTGTCTAATTTATCTTTAGGGAGTGTATTATTGCTATTATAAAGAATTATTCCAAAAGAAAATTTTAGAAGTGTACCGTTTGAATCTTGTCCTCACTGAGATGGAGATTTTTAATATTATAGTTAATCCAGCAGCTGTTTCAGAATACTGATTTAGAAACAGAATACATCATTCCAGTCATTCAGCAGTGGTGGATGATGGAATGTTGACAGGAAGAATGCATGTGCTGTGGTGTTCAGGCAGCACATGACAGTTTAAGAGGGATTAATGAAAGGATCTTGGAATGCTGACAATCAATCAGATTGCAGCATTTCTGAGAACCTTTTTATAGTATGCATAAATGTCTGGAAAATCTACACAACCTAAAGAAACTAAAACCCTGTCCCTAGCAGCCTAGTGGTCCTCTCTGATGTCCATTGATTCTCTGTGTAATTTATTAACCCTCTCCCTGGCAGTATAGTGGGCCCCCTGATGGCCATCCATATACTTGTTACATTGTTTCCACTGTCCCTGATAGTCTAGTGGCCCCTTCCCTGCCCAAACACCAATACAACTTCTGCGCCCTTACCCCCATCCCACCCACTCAGTGCCCACCACCCATATCCCCTGCCCACTGCCATGTGGATCCCTCTAATGTTATTCCCACTATCATCTTTGCTGCAGTGATGGTGAGCGGCATAAACCCTCTGCTTACCACCTCAGCCAGTCATTTTCTCTCTGTTATACACATGGCAGCTAGCTGAGGTGGTGATCAGGGGGTATGTGCCAGGGATGTAACTGCAGTGAGGATGGCACGAGAAGTGACATTTCGTGGGGAGAGTCAGATGTGGAAGGGGTGTGCATAGTGAGTACTGAGTGAGTGAGACAAGTAGGGACCTATAGAAGTTGTATTGATGCCTTCGTGAGAAGGGGGCCACAAGACTACCAGGAACAGAATAACAAGCATATGGATAGGCATTGGGGGTGGGGGGGATCACTAGATTGCCAGGGACAGAGGTAAATTATCAAACAGTGAATGGATGGGCATCGGGGTAGGGAACCACTTGACTACCAGGCACAGAGCAACAAGTTGAACAGTGAATATATGAGTACTGGGGGAGATGGAAAACCCCTAGTCTGCCAGGTACAAGGATAACAAACATCTAAGCAGTGAGTCTAAGCAGTGGACAGATGGCCATCAGGTAGGGTGGGGTAGGGGACCATTACACTGCCACAGATTGACAGCTGTTGCTGACTGTCAGCTACTTGTGAACAGGACATGTGGCAAGTGATAATCTGCACAATGCCTGAATGCATTCATGTATGACAGCATTGTGCGTGCCACAAGATAACCTGCAAATAGCCCCATAACATCTTGCATGCCATATGTGGTCATTAGCATGTAGAATGCTGAACATGGCTTATTAACCTCTGGCATTTCACAGCTTCCTCCTCTCTATTTGCCTAGCCTCATACCAGTTTTCTCTTCAGCTTAATGTTTAGTTGGGCCTTACCTCACCCCTTCTTGTCCACATCTCCTCTCTTCTTGTCCCTTGTTCTATCCTCCTTGCCACCAGACCCTTCCTTTGCTACCTTTTTTCCTTCTTTGTTTTCCCTTCCATGTTTCAAATGGTTTGCTTAGGCTGTTTTCTTTTCTTTTAACAACAATGCAATACCCTACTTGACAACTGTCTGTTGTGACTACCTTCTTTGGTTACTGCCTTTGAGCCTTAACATATACGCTACTTACTGAATAAAAATAAGTATTTATGCTACATATTATTTATGTGACATCATTTGTTTACTCTAACATTTTAGTCTGCACATATGTATATGCACTTTTCATTGCTATAGTAGCTGTTGGGATGTTGGCTAATTTTTGACGTATTTGTTTTGATGTTTTGTTCTTTCTGCTCCTTAACTCCTACCTCTAGGTCACACCTAGAAATGAGCTTCACTTCAGCGTACCTTCAGAAAGACAGAAAGAAAGAAGGAGGAAGGCAGGGTTTTGGTGGTTGCTCAGGCCGGTAGCAGTATTGAGGTGAGCAGTGGGGTGGTGGACTGGCCAGGATAAAACCCTGTATGGTCAGCAGATCCTAGTGCAGATAGGGAATTATTCTGGGTAGACTAGATGTATCTTTTAGAAACACTGAATTTGTCAACAGAAAAGGACCATTAGGCCCATCATGTCTGCCCTATTTTCCCTGCCTATTTCTACACTCTGGACCCTTTTTGGTCATGGGTCTCATTCCCCTCTCCCTTTCCCATACCAATTATGCCCATGTGCCTATCCCACATATGCTTGAAGCTCTCCACTTGCATCACCCTCGCCACCTCTTCTGGCAGGGTGTTCAAGGCACCCACCACCTTTTCTGTGGAGAAGCATTTTCTCACATCCCTCTTAAACTACTCCAAAAGATTCATGGCATGCCCTAGTGTTCTGGTACTACTCTTCCACTGAAAGAGATGCTCCTCTTGCACCTTGTTCACCTATGTGAGGGACTTATAGGTTTCAATCATGTCCCCTTTCACTCTCCTCCAGAAACATAGAAACATAGACTTTGATGGCAAATAAGGACCGCTAGGCCCATCTAGTCTGCCCATTTCCCTACCTACAGGATATGCCGCAGATCCTAGTTAACCAACAGCCTATATCTTCCTGCCCCCCACAAGAATTGCCTTATGTCTGTCCCATGCATTCTTGAATTCTCCCACAGTTTTAGACCCCACAACTTCCTCAGGAAGGCTGTTCCATGCATCCACTACCCTCTCTGTGAAATAATACTTCCTCACATTGCCCTGAACGCCCTCCTTCTATCTTTAAATTGTGTCCCCTTGTTCTTGCAAGTCTCTTTTTCTGAAAGATGCTACCCTCTTGGACTTTGTTGATTCCCTTGAGGTACTTGAAAGTTTCTATCATGTCCCCCCTCTCTCTTTCTTTCCTCAAGGGTATACATATTAAGCTCCTTTAGTCTCTCCTCATACGGCTTCTCTTGCAGACCCTGCACCATTTTAGTTGCCCTCCTCTGGACTGCCTCTATCCTGTCTATGTCCTTGCGGAGATGGGGTCTCCAGAACTGGACACAGTATTCCAGATGGGGTCTCACCAACTGTCTGTACAGAGGGATAACAACTTCCTGTTTTCTGCTGCTGATGCCTCTCCCTATACATCCCAGTATACCCGGCCCTCCTACTGCCTTCTCACATTGCTTGCTAACTTAAGGTCATCTGATATGATTACCCCCAGGTCCCTTTCCTGTTTTGTTGTTGTTACTACCTCCCACCCATTGTGTATTCTTCCCTGGGTTCTTGTTTCCCAGGTGCATTATTTTGCACTTTTTTGCATTGAATCCTAGTTGCCATACGTCTGACCATTCCTCCAACCTTGCCAAGTCCCTTTTCATCCTTTCCACGCCTCCTTGTGTATCAACCCTGTTGCAAATCTTTGTGTCATCTGCAAAAAGGCATACTTTTCCTTCCAGTCCCTCTGCAATGTCACTGATGAAGACATTAAAGGTCACACCAGGGAGTATATGTTGAGCTCCCACAGCCTCTCCTCATAAAGTTTCTTGTGCAACCTCCATACCATTTTGGTAGCCCTCCTCTGGACCGCTTCCACCCTGTCAATGTCTTTTCAGAAATGTGTGACCTCTAGAACTGGACACAGTACTCTAGATGGGGTCTCTCTAGAGAGTAATACAGTGACAACACTTCCTCCTTTCTTCTGCTAGAAATCCTCCTCACTGTACAACTCAGTATCTGCTCATTGCTTTGTCACAGTGACCTACCTCCTTGAGATTATCAAATATGATTACCCCATTGTCCCTATCTTGCTTGGTCCCCCATCTTATACACAGCATGTGGGTTTCCCCAGTTGCATGACATTGCACTTTTTGGCATTGAAAACCAGCTGCCAGACCCAAGACCATTCCTCAAGTTTCCCCAAACCCCTTTTCATTTTCTCCACCCCTTCCTGGCTGTCCACCCTGTTGCAGATTACTGTGTCATTCACAAAGATATACACTTTCCTCTCCAGTTGCTCAGCAATGTCACCTATGAAGGCGTTGAAGAGGACAGTACCCAGTGCTGATCCCTGTTGTACCCCACTGGTCACTCTCCCATCTCCTGAGTGACTGTCATTTACCACAGTCCTCTGCTTCTTATCCTTCACATCCTTCACCCAGTTTGATATCAGATTTGTCACCTTCTCTCCAACCTCCAGGTTGCTAAGTTTCTTAGTTAGCCTTCTGTACAGTGTCAAAGGCCTTACTGAAGTCCAGATAGGTCACATTCACTGCCTTTCCCTCATGTTTGATATTTTTCCTGTCATTATTGTCTATGTTTCCATGTCTCTAACTATCCTATTAATAATACTGTTGTCTATACTCTAGTGCAAGAATGTTGCAACCCAGACTGACGGTTTGTCTTGTGTATGAAAAAATATAGAGGGCACCTTTCAGAGATGGAGAGTGTGTGGTGTGTGTGTGGGTCTATGTTGGAGATACTCAAAACAGATAAATTAATGATAAATAACTTTCATATCTTTTGAGAGTCAGTTTTCTCTAACGAGAAAACTCTTTTGTCAGATAGAAAGCAATACCCCAAGATAAGCACAGCTGGCTAGAGTAGTTGGAGTTGCCATGTCAGTAGCACTCAAAACATGCCATGTCAAGACCAGTGCTGCAGATAGTCTCACCTGTTGCTACTGCAACAAGCTTTGCCTGTGGTACACCACAACATAAGAAATCATGTTACGTTAGTGGTAAATTCAAAGTTAGTTGTGATTTGGATCCATAAAAGACCAGGGAAACCATTCATCTTGCTAAGTTATTACCACATGGGACTCCTCCTGCTTTACTGACAACATGTCACCAATTACTGGAGGAATCAACCCAGTGTTCAGTCTGGCAGCACTTACTGGACTTAGTTGCTTTATGATCTAAGGGTAGTGCCAGGCCTGGAAGATAACAAGTTTCTTGCTTATCTCAAGAGTGAAGCTGTCCTATTGCCAAAGAGGGAGGCTCCTTAAAAGTAAGAATGCAGGACTTTCGGCAGGGATTGTTGACCAGGGGCCCGAGTTTCAATGAGTGGTGCAGGGCTTGCATCAAGCCCTGCATCACCCTGATGTTTGGCACAGCTGCACCAAACTCCTCTGACCCAACTGCACCCAATGTTAGTACACTGGGTGCAGTTGCAACACTTTTCAGAATTTACAGCAGCTTATTCCAATTATTTAGCTCAAGCCCCATAAAAAGGGTCCCTAAATGGCACAAAGTTAGACCAGAGGGAGCTGGTCTAACTTGCAGCATTTGGAGCACCTGACTCAGAATCGTGATTGGTGCCAAAGAAATGCCTCAAGCCCCCTGCACGTATGTTTAGTGCACCAGGGATTTGCGGCATCCACATCTCATTTTAAAATTGGACCCTAAGTGGGGACAGCTGAAGTTAGACATGATGGTGACAAAATAGCAGAGGCTGAAGAATGACAGGCATATTTATACAATAACCAGCCACTCTAAACTGGTAATGCACAGTCTCCTCTCCACAGGTTACAAGGTCCAGAATATAGCCAGCATGCGGAGCACATGGAGATTGCTACACCAAGGATGAGACATTCACCTAGAGATCTAATTATAGCTAGTCATGTCATGTATGACTTATAGTTGACCACTCTGATGGTCACCGATGCCAGATATATGCTTACCTGTCTAATAAAAGGAGCATTTTGGATGCAGGGATTGGTGTCTTGAAGGATGCATAAGTGATGGAAAAACAGTATGTAGACCATTTACTAACACAAAGGCAGAGAAACTTGAAGAATGGTACTCTGGGTGACTAAGTTTAACTCTAAGGACTGCTGGCAGGGAGAATGAATATTTCTATACTATCCTGACTGCTGCAAGAATAGCAGGTGAGCTGATACCACTACAAGGTGTTCTAGGCACAGCATGGTAAAATAAGTCAGAATGTCCAATGTGGTATTTTGCTTTAATAATAGTGGGAAACCCAGGGATTCTTAAATACTCTACAAAAAGAAAACAGCCACTTTAAGGTCTATGAGGTGCTCCTACTCACTACTCCAATTACAGATGCCAAAAAGAGGAGCTCTCAACAACCTCCTGTATACTGGAATATACTCTGAAAAGGATATAAACTACAACTGCTGATATGTCTTCAAAAAAGCTTTATTTAACATTTATAAATATAATATAGCTCACATGAGTCGAGCCACAACATAGGTCAGAATTACATGCCAAACCTAAATGTTTTCACTCAAAAAAAAATATTGATCTCAGGTCTGGTTATCTTACAAAACAGTACATTTAGATAGTGCTAATGATGAACACTATCCTGAGAATTACATGGCAATTTCACATGCAACACATAAGGTATGTGCCAAGTGAAATGCTCAACAGTGAATAATATAGACAATCAATTAAAAACAATTTAAAAAACAGCTAAACACAATAATGGATGATAGGTTCTTGATTCATTGTTCTGCAGGAGCAGTAGATTTCCATTGACTGTTCTTTCCGAATTGGTCATTGACATGCATCTTCATTTGGTTAAGTTCAAGATACTGGTTTGGCAAACAACAAAAACAAGACAATGTTGCAATATCATATTATAACTTTTATTTATTTTGATAACTGGTTAAGGACCATTAGGCACAAGTGCCTGTTTTCAGGGGTGACCTGGGAGCATTGGGGTGATTAAGTGACTTGCTCAGAGTCACACAGTATGCAAGTGGGGGCTGTGGGAGTCAAACCCAGGTAAGCTGGTTGTGCCAAGCTCATTCACAGCTCATTACTCTAACCTCTAGGTTATATTGCCAGCCCCAATTTGGAAATAACCATCAATGGAAATCTAGTGTTCCTGCAGAATATTGACTCAAGAACCTGTCATCCATTATTATGTTTAGCTGTTTTTTAAATTGTTTTTAATCAATTGTCTATGTTAACATAATGTTTACAAACTTTAATCCCTTCAATGAAAATGCCTTTTCTGTCAAGTGATTTAATATCACAGTGCCGCCATTCAGTTCTGATGTCATTCAAGGCTCTTAATGCTTAAGAAAAATATGTGGGTTATCTAAGATTTGTCTCCACTAATATAGGCAGCAGACATGATATTCATCAGACACCTTAGTGCACTGCACCACTGCTTCTTATTGTTCAATGGCATCTCTTCCATTTCTCTTGTAGAGATACCCATAATATTGTGGACTTAAAAGTTATAAACACCAGCCCTCTTTACTAGTTAGTACAGTATTACAGAATAGCTCCCCACACTAATGGGTGTAATTCCTGCTTTATAGAAATAAGGCCTGACTAAATCTTGCACTTTAATATCTTTGCAACCATTCAATGGATTTGCACAGAATTATGCATGCAGTCTTGTGGGGGGTAGATCTCTTGACATGAAAAGTTTCATTCTGGTCAGATGTATGAATTCCGAGATGCAGATAGCAAAAAAATGAAGAAAATTACAGTGTTTTGCTGTTTTTTTGCCATCACATAGAATCCAGACGGTTTGGAATTTTAGTCTGAAATTTTTAGAGTAGAAATGACTTAGCCCACAGAAGTGCCTTTCTCTGGTTGATGAAAAATGTTAATCTGTTCCAAGGTTATTACATTTTAAAAATTCTGGTTCTGCGCATGCTCAGTAAGCTCTTCAAAATAGCTCTATGAAGTTTTTGTATGGGGAATAATTTTTCATGAGGTTTTTCATATGCTGCCATCTTGTTTTCCTTTTTTCTAAAAAAAAAATTGAAATTGAAAAGCCATGAAAATGGAATAGTAGAAGTAGACCAACACATCTATGTTGGTCATTGGGACCTCGTTAGCTGGATTCAGAACTTAACTGTTGGAGAAATGCCCTTGAAATCTTTTTTTATGATTATAATCTTTTTTCATGACTCGTGATACAAAAAAGATATATAATCTTAAAGTAACAATATTTCAGTGTAATTTCTCTAACAGTTAAGTGCTGAATCCAGCTGGGGGGGGGTCCCAATGACCAATATACATATGTTGAACTCCCTTTAGTATGCCATCTTTGTGCAATCAATTCTTTCTATAACCCCCACCCCCCAAAAAAATCAGTCTACAATAATTCTAGCTAATACCTGCCTGTTGTATCTGTATCATATTAGTAGGTGGCTGCAGGACTGTGTCTTCTTACCACCAAAGATTGGAATGAACACTAGCTGCAGCACTTGCATAGTGAGGAGAAATCAATCATTTGTGGGAGTTAAACCTAGGCTCATGTAGCACAAAAGTGCTTACATAGGCTATAGTGTGCCATCATAATCGCGCTTGTGACTGGAAAGAACTGCCATTCAAAAGATTCAGTTACCTTGCAGCACATTTGAAAACTGTGACTGGCTAAGGCACAGTAACTGTGCTGCAATGTTATGAATCTGATAGGATGCTTTAGCCAAGTACGTGGAAATTGTACAAAGGAAATACAGAAGCAGAAAGTAAAAAAAAGTCAGTAGACTTCAATAGAGTAAAAATGTGTATTGGTTTTCTAAAAGTAACAGTAATCCTACCACCTGATGCTGATACAAGTTCTCATATTAACACCGGTGCACTCGTGTCTGGTAAATTTTAAACATGCTAAGGTAAATCATGCTTGTAAAACTGCACAAAGATGGCAGCTTAGAAAAGTAACTGCTTTTCGGAAACAAACTTCATATCACAGGTAAATTCTTCACATTCTATGTTTACATGCAGGGGAATTGATTGCCTTATAGTCAATGGCAGGCAATCGATCCCTGTCTCCATTCTGGTTTATATGCACGGCTGGTTCAGTCTCAATGCAGAGAACTGAAGCCTGTTTACATCAATTAAGTACAGCTGACTCAAAGACTGCATATAGTCTGTCACTATTAATTCCCATTTCCAGCACAGCTCTTGCAATGGGGGCTTTTCGATGCTGCCTGTTGTCCTTGAAGAGCTTGAACAGAATGAACTGTTTTAGCAAAAATAAATAAATACATGAATAAATAATAATAATAGATCCCTCGATTATGATGTCGAGCCACTGCCCCCACCACCCATCCCCCCTTTTGGGGGGGTGCATTTCTGAGGTCTCCCTAATCAGAATACTCATTTTTTTTGCTACATGTGGAGATTTTGCTCTGATGAGCCCCTGAGAGTCAAGTATCTGCTCAAATGCCTTAAATTCTCTGTTCATGTCATTTAAAATTTGTAAATGGTATTAAACAAATCCCACAGTAATAGGGTGCCCTAGAATCAACGTCTGTCATTTCACACCTTAAAAATTAAGTTGGATGTCCTTTTCCTGAGCTGGCTATCCCTGAGCCCCAGCAGGGGGAAAGACACGGAGAGAGGGGGAGGGAAATGGAAAGCGTGTGTGTGTGTGTGTGTGTATGTGTGTCTCCTGTGCTTGTGTCTGTCTACGTGCAATGTGTGTGTGGGTGTCAGTGTGCCATGGATGTCTGCATTTATCAGTGCCTGTCTGCACATTTATCTTTGTGCCTGTGGTGTGTGTTACAGTGTTAACATTTTCAAAATAATATTTAAGTGCTAATGCCATGGACTGTTTCAGAAGTGCACTCTGCCTCATGGACATTTCAGGTCACCTGCTTCCAAGCAATGTACACACACAATATCAATACAAATGCATCAGTGTATCCAGGCATTGCTGAACCTAAAGGACAGAGAGCACATGCAGACACTGATCATGTTCCCTCTGTGCGCCATCATTCATAAATGCAGGCAATGTACAGTCATTCCGAGAGGTGGTCATGCAGCATGCTCTTCTTACAAGTTTGTCATAAAGCAATGAAACAAACATACTCTTTCTGCAAAACTGCAGGGCCATGTGCAAAGTCTCCAGTAGAACATCTCCAAGTAGGCAATAGTGGGACAGACTAGAAGAACTGTTCAGGTCTTTCTCTGTCCCACATTTTTTCTAGGTTTCTATGTAAAAGTGTACATCACATACGGATGGCCCAGAACTTGTAATATCTGCAAGTACTGCATAGAAATTAGATTTTTGAAGATTCCTGAGGAATGTTGTGGAAACTTTTAATTATGATCCATGCCTGTGACAACATTAGTTTAATAATCAAAGGGGTTGTGCAGAAAGTGTTAACATCAATTATGCTCCATCATTATTACCCTAACCCAGAGTCCCAGGGGCTTTCTAATCTTCCTCTGTAACTACCTGTCCTGACACTGCTGGAGCTAATGGGGGAGGTAAGCTCTGTACCTGATGTCCCTCTAACTCCTTCTTGTGGGACACATGGGGAAAGGGGATCAAATGGGGGGATGAGACAAGATATTGGACACATGATCCTATCCTAGAGACAGAGGCCTAGAACACTGTGGAAATAAGCATTCCCTGTTTGGAATTGTATTGTTGGCTGAATAACAAAATTAAAGAGCAACTCTGACCACTTCAAGAGCTTGTTTCCTGGAGCCATGGACTGGAATGCTAACTTATATTTAGCTCCGAGCTTATCAGCTAATAATTCATTTATTTCTCTGAGCAAACAGCAGTATTTGAGTTGGAATCAGCTTTATTTGTCAGGGGAAAGTCCAGTCGAGCAAATTTGTGTGGCAACAGAATGGAAATAGTGTGCTTCACAGACTTAGAGATTATTCTGGTGGCAGGAAGCATGGCAGGTGGGAAATGGCAGATGGAGATGCGGCCCTGGCACCAAATGCTGGTAGTTTAGAAATTAAAGGACTTTTGCAACAGGTGTTGAGGGAAATCACCACCTTTAAATCATCCTCAGCAGTAATGGAGTAAAAATTTCAAGAAGTTCAGCAAAAGTTGAGGGACACAGAGACCTTTTGGTCATACATTGATGACAAAGACACCACACATGAGGTGAGGATTGAAGAACTGGAAAGGATGGTTTCCCTTCTAAGGTCGAGAGTCAAGAATGCCAAAAATAGAAACTGCCACATTAATATGTGTTTCATTGGCTTCCCAGAGGGGGTAGAGAAGTAAGATCCCATTGGCTTCATCCAGAGAGAAATACCCCAGCTGGTGTGGCACTTGTGGAAGACCACCTTTGAAATAGAATGGGCTCACAGATCAATCAGTCCTGCCCTGAAATAGGGAGAGCACCCAAGACCTTTCATTGGAAAGTTTCTAAGGTACCCTGACAAAGAACAGATCCTGCAACTGGTGAGATAAATGGGTCCTTTGATGTGGCAAGGGCATCTCATTTACATTTTCACAGACTATTCCACAGAGCTGGCACAATGTAGGAAGGAGTACATACCAATAAAAAGAGCACTGCAAGCCCAAGGGATCCCCTATCAGCTGCAGTACCCAGCTAAGTTCTCCATTGTCAGAAATGGTGTCTCTCACATATTTAAAATTCACCCACATGGCTCCTCAGTGGTATAATACCCTTAACAAAGAAACACTTACAACTGCAACGCTTGGAACTTTTAAAAGGCAACTCCAACTATTCCTTGCCTGCACCACTCAATGTGACTGCCTCTCCTAAGGAACTGCTTCTTCATTTTACTTTAGTTGAAGGTGACCCATAACCTCCCTTAGAGCACTATACTATTGGCACCAGCTTCCCACACTTTAAACGCTAACCCCCCCTTCCATCCCCCTGCCTCACCCACCCCCTCCTATCCTTAATGGTACTTTACAGATATGGAGCCCTCCAGCCCCTATCCACCTCACACTTTTGCCACCCACCCCTACTCTCTGACAATGGCCCTTTAGCCTGCCTACTGCTTCCTGACCACCTCCTACCCTATAATCACTATATACTGTTCACACTGAAACTTTTCAAAATCTAGCTTATGATGTCTCTCTCCATTAATGTCTGTATATTTAAAACTTAGCCATCTCTGTGTTTTAAGACTGTTAACCATTGTTGACCTTTATATGTATGTTACCCTACATCCTTTGATGTGGAACCTTTGTAAATGAGCAGTTCTTGCTCAAAGGTACTTGTAATCCTAGAGTTTAATAAATAAATAAAATAATACCATGGAACAAGCTGTACAGTTTGTGTCCAACCACTGGCCAAATGCCCTACCTAAGCCCATGGCTAGAACTGCACCAGCTGATCCCTTCCTGAATGGATGCCAACAGAGACTGATATTGAATACTTATGCCGCCTCCACCGCCCTGCAACACACCAAATGAGCTCCTATGGAATGGCAAATGTCTAAAGCAAAGAGGGGCAGGATGAGGGGCAGGAATTGGCACCATACAGATGGACAAATGCTCAATGGGGATAGCAGGGATCACAGTAGAGACTCAAGAACCTCAGCAGGCAGCACAGGTTCTAACAGAGAACCAGTGTCAAAAAAAGTAGGCACCCAGATCATGTCTCTGACCAGGAATTCATTGCTGTTCTCACTCGGGAGTAGTGGTGGGCAAAGAGAGCTCAATCCACTCCGTGAAGTGATTCACGGAGCAAAGGCGGATTCACAGAGTGCTCCACTACACGAAGCGGAGTAGTTCATGTTATAGTGAGGAACGCGAAGTCCATTAAAAACAATTACTTCACGCTACTCCACCTCCCCAGGCCACTACTCTGCCAATTTTAAGGCGAAGTGCATTGCGGGAGTGGACTTCACCTCACTTCTCCTTGTTTTTGAGCTCCAAAGGCGAATTTTGCAGTGATTCATGGGATTTCAGGTCACATGGGCTCTATATTGATCTGCACAGCCTCAGTTCGGGGCAGTATGAGTAGGAAGGAGTAGGAGATAGTGTGCTTTGATAGCTATCTGTGATAGGAATCTAGTAAAAGCTGTTCAGAAAGCATTTTTACTTTTTTGGGGGGGATCCAGTTTCAGTTCCTCAATTGTAGGAAACCCTCCTGTGCTCATATCATCGAGTGTTTTTGTTTTTGTGTGGATTTTGAATATTAATTTACAACATTGAGTGTGTGTGGTGAAAGACAGTGAAAGTGTGCTTTGGAGGAGGGGCGTATCTGTGGTGTAGGTAGATTTAAGTTGGAGAAATAGTGATTTCTTTGTGTTTTGGTTATATTTTTTGTCATATAACTGACTGTGTTAAGTACACACAGTAATATTGTCAGTAATAGTAGAAATTGTCTTGCTGTTTGTTGTGTGGATGTGGTGCAGCAGTTCATAAGTTCAGGTTGTTTACATTACAAATTTGTAATACGTAATGTGGCATAGTACTGAACTTTTGCATTTGTGGCACAGTCCTCATTCAGCATTGTACACAAACTGTTCTGTGTGTGAGTGTGTGTGCAGTGTTGCGTGCATCAAATAATACACCTTTTATTGTGCCACAGACTAGTTTAATTGCAAGCACAGCAGTGTGAACTTGCTATCCACTGCAGCTACCTGATTTTGTACTGCGATCGTGGTATCTGTTCTTAGTTTTGCTGCTTGTAGTGCCATAAAAATTAGCACTGTCTGTATTCAGTACACCCCCCCATGTTCAGAAGGTATTTTTTACCAGATTATATTGTTTTTGTGACCTCATTAGCACCACTGGTTACTGAAGTTGTTTTAATTCTGTGACAGTCTCAGAGTAGTCTCTCATCTGTTGCTGAAGCCACAGTTGCTTATTTTACTTCACATCCACGTCCCTCCAATCAGAAAGTGAACGTATCAAAATCTGAATTTGTTTATAATATCTGTGGTTGATCCCCCAAAATGCCTGCAAAGAGATGTGCAAGCAAAGCTGTTTCTGGCCATGGCAATATTGGCTGTAAGATGGTCTGTGGACGTGGTAGTAGTACGCAGACACAGAAGTGCATTGCTGATGTGAGGAAAGGAATTTCTCCTGCAATGTTTTTTACAGCCCAATCAGTAGCTTCACTCATAGTTGGAGGAGATGATGTTTTCCCAGCTGGTGGTGTTAGTGTTACTGGTGTTAGTGGTGGTGGAGGTAGTATTAGTATTGTTGCATCAAGTTCGAATTCCAACCAGTGTACCGTATCCAAAAATATTGAGTGTGAAGCAATGCAAGTCAGTGGCAGCATAGAAGATGTCATACTTCCCAGTAACATCCCAGTAACTGAACCTGAGGATTCTGATGATCATGTCAACGATAGCATACAATGTGATATTCCGTCCACCGTGGCACTTAGTGTCACGCATTTTCCATGCAGTGATTCACAGTGTGGTGAAAAAATATCCAGTGATGGTGGTGTAGATGCTGATGATGATGAATGTGATGATGATGATGATGTTGCTGTTGTTGCAACATGCAGTCCACATGCTAGCATCCAAGCAGAAGATGTGGATGTGTGTGACGTTGATGAATATGATGATGATGTAATTGACCCCAGTTGGGAACCGGAGAAAAAGAAATTCAAAGTGGCTGTGTCTGAGTCTGTCTGCAGGAATCCTCCCCTGTAAAAACTTGTAATCTACCAGTTTTAGTTGATGATGATGGTGACCCAGTAATCAACATGATAGGTAGTCGTGGTGGTCAGTTGCAATCGAGGTGTGCAGTGCCCAAAACAACACGTGCCCCCCCACTTCAGTGCTTAAAATAATGAACTTAAATAAGCCACATCATAGACATGTTAAAAGCAGAGCATCACAATCCCTTGTTTGGGATTTTTTTGTTCAAGATGCAAATGATGATTCAGTTGCAATCTGCCAGGTTTGCCATGTGTGTGTAAGTCGAGGTAAAAAGGGTAGCCATACGGGCACAGGAGGACAGCATACGCATCTTCAGAATAGGCACTTGGCACTGTGGACCAAGCACAAGTTGGCAGCTAATACCACAGTGGGGCATTCACCCACGTCACCGGCAACCATAGCCAGCATGTTATCCCCTTCCATGACTGCTAAGCCCAGTAGGAAATTAAACATGTGCTTTAGTGCGGTAATAAGAGCAGAGGATTACTATATTCACGATGAGGTGGATGACCATAATGACTTTGAAATGTTGTCCAGTACTGGTGAGAGTAGCAGTTTTTGTGGTGGTGGTGGTGGTGGTGGTGAGTGCAGTATGTCTAGTGCAAGTGGTACATCAACCCCAGTTAGCAAATCTGGCAAAATAACAGCATTTCTGGGTTTGTCATCATCACCTGAGCAACCGTCTTCATAAAATGTCCACACTCCATGCCCTGACAATGCCATTCATCACAGAGCACAACCATTTGTGATCAACACACCCCGTGTAAAACGTTTAAGTCAGCCCACGTTACAGAGTATTTTTGCGCATAAGCTGAAGTACCCCCCCGAATCATACAGTGTCATGTGAACTCAGTGCTGCTGTAGCTGAAATGCTGGCACTTGATCTTTTGCCCTTCTCCTTTGTGGAGAATTCTGGGTTCCGGTGGTTTACTGCATATGCCTGTCCAAAATGGAAAGTCCCATCCAGGACATACTTTTCTACCCGTGCTGTCCCCCGAGTTGTTCTGCACTGTGTCCGACTCAGTAAGACATGCCCTTCAACATTCGTCCTCTCCATTCATCCATTTAAGTATGGATACGTGGACAAGTGGCAAAACAGCAGGGAGTTCATATCTGTGTATAACTGCACACTGGATGCAGGTGCCGGGGGTTGTTTGTGATGTTGGTAGAGTGAATAATCAGTGCAGCAAGGTGGATTGTCGCGGTAGCAATCTTCCAGGAATTCAACAGCATGCAACAATTGCTATGCACAGTCTGACCTGTTCACACACTGGTGAGAACATGTTGGACATGGTACTGACTGAATTTGACAGATGGCTAATCCCTCTGTCCCTGAGAGCTGGGTTCATAGCAAGTGACAATGGGTCAAATGTGGTGAAATGCATCACGAATGGTGTTTTTTTTCATGTTCCATGCATAGCCCACTGTTTAAATCTTGTGGTTCAGGAGTTTCTGCAGCATCCTGATATAAATGAAATGCTGACTGTTGCACGACATATCTGCTCTCACTTTTCAAGATCAGGAAAGGCCCGTGACCAACTGTGGCAGTTGCAGATACAAAACAGCCTGCCTCAGCACCGCTTGAAGCTGGAAGTTGTCACCCGATGGAACTCCACTTTATACATGGCAGAGAGGTTGTATGAACAATACAAAGTCATCTCAGAATATCTTGTTATGCACACTAGCTGTGACAGTTCCGGGGCCTCCATGTCTATGACGACTGAACAGTGGTGCCTCATGGACTCCGTAATAACAATTTTGCAGCCTTCTGAACATGCCACACAGGCAGTGAGTGGCGAGTCTGTCTCCATTAGCCAATCAATTCCACTGCTGCAGGTGCTGAGGCAGACATTGGTGAATGTACAGCATAGCCTTGATGTTGCCGGAGATGGTGGTAGCAGTATGTTGCTGCAACACATACTGACAGTATTCGACCAGAATCATCACGTTGTGAGCATTCAGTGTAGTGACAACTTTCCCATAGCAACAATGCTAGACCCACGATACAAACATGGAATTGCATCAGTACTGAAGGGAGGGCCTGAACAGGTAAAAAATATCAGTGGTCAACTGGTGTGCTTGGTTCATGGGGCACAGAAGTCACGTGCTAAGGTCAGCAAACTTCAGCAGCATAATCCGGCTGAAGGTGTACCTGGAGGACCATCAAGCATATCCTGCAAGGGGAAGGGGACTGTAGTGCCAGGTGGGCTGTCATCCAAAGTGGCTGGCATCAACATGCTTTGGGAGGCTTTGACCCAAGTGGGTATTTGTGAAATAAATGATTTGGTAGAACAGGATGATGCATCAACAATTGGACTTAATTCAGCACAGAGAATGGTTGAGTCATATTTGTCTGAAAACAGGCATCTGACAATAACTGAAGATCCTCTTTTGTACTGGAGTGGAAAGGTCAGTGAATGGCCCGAGCTGACTGCAGTGGCACTGAAGTACCTCACATGCCCATCCTCCAGTGTAAGTGTTGAGAGGGTATTCAGCTCAGCAGGTGCAATAGTCAGGGATCGTCGGACAAACCAGTCTCCTGCAAATGTTAGTTTGCTAACATTCATTAAAATGAATGAGAGGCACCTACCAGCACAGACTGCAACCTCGGTATTCGTACCCCGGCCTAGTCATGGTGGTCTTGCTGATGTGGAAATGGAGCATCCTGGTGGCACTGGCAATGGCTGCCTGAAACGGCCCACTACTGATGTGGATGACTACACAATGGAGAAAGAATTTCCCCAGTGGTCAAACTTCAGACATCGATGACTGTGAGGGCAGCTTTCTTTATGAGGATGATAATGTGGTTAGTGTTGGCAGGTTTTAACTGAAGTTTTTAAAAGGTGGTGTGCCCCCCCCCGGACCACCACCACCACCAGGACTGATGTTATCCACTGCCACCACTGCCACCATGAGTCTGTCTGCACCCCGAACCACCACCACCAGCGGGACTGATGCTATCCACTGCCACCATGAGTCTGTCTGCCTCCGGACCACCACCACCGGGACTGATGTTAGCCACTGCCACCATGAGTCTGTCTGCCCCCCAAATCACCACCACCACCACCGGGACTGATGTTATCCACTGCCACCATAAGTCTGTCTGCCCCCGGACCACCACCACCATTGGGACTGATGTTAGGCAGTGCCACCATGAGTCTGTCTGCCCCCCGGACCACCACCACCACCAGGACTGATGTTAGCCACTGTCACCATGACTCTGTCTGCCCCCCAGACCACCACCACTGGGACTGATGTTAGCCACTGCCACCACGAGTCTGTCTGCCCCTAGACCACCACCACCACCGGGACTGATGTTAGCCACTGCCACTACTGCCACCATGAGTCTGTCTGCCCCCAAAACCACCACTACCACCACCAGGACTGTTGTTATCCACTGCCACCATGAGTCTGTCTGCCCCCCAGACCACCACCACCACTGGGACTGATGTTAGCCACTGCCACCATGAGTCTGTCTGCCCCCTGGACCACCACCACCGGGACTGATGTTAGCCACTGCCACCATGAGTCTGTCTGCCCCCCGAACCACCACCACCACCACCACCAGGACTGATGTTATCCACTGCCACCACTACCACCATGAGTCTGTCTGCCCCCCAGACCACCACCATGGGGACTGATGTTATCCACTGCCACCACTGCGACCATGAGTCTGTCTGCCCCCTGAACCACCACCACCACCACCAGGACTGATGTTATCCACTGCCACCACTACCACCATGAGTCTGTCTGCCCCCCGGACCACCACCATGGGGACTGATGTTATCCACTGCCACCACTGCGACCATGAGTCTGTCCGGACTACCACATCCATCAGCCAGAGACACAAAACTTCTTAATATTTAAACCCTAACGTGAGTATGTGTACTCATGTTTGTTATGCTGCTTCACTTCCTTTAGTTGTACGTTTTGTTTTCTGTAGCTTTTCAGAGCCGCAATGGTAAAACACATATAGTACACTTCTATTTCTTTTACAGGGTAACAAAAAAAGGCTCCATCACTAAAACTTGTCGAGAATGGTACTATAGCTGTACCGTATAGAGAAGAAGTGATGTAATATCTTTGTGAAATCCATTCTGGTAAGTGTGAAGATTTTATTTCATCCACTTCATTGTTTTGTAAAGACTGCAACAAATATTGCACACAGGTTGTGTTAGTTGACAAGACGTGGGTTTGATATGTAACTTGACTCTGGGGATTGAGATTTGAGAACCAGGGAGGGACACATAACAATTAAGCTGTAAGAAGTCATTCATTTCTTTTTTTAGGAAATTTCCAGATGCTTTGTTGTTCTGACAAAGTGGCCTTATCCAAACAAGTTTTTCAACATCAGTCCCCCAGGCTGGGGTGCACATACAACACACAGAAGTATTTCATTAGATGACCATGACCATCATTAACAACCAGACTCAAAAAGGATGCAGATGGAATCTGTGAAGAAGTAACAAAATAAGAAACCATTACAGACAAACCTGCAAATATGCTTCCCCCACCAAAATAAATAAATATTTACCTTCGTGTGCTTGACAGTTATCCATTGCAAATTTCCATAAAAGTTCTCATTGAGCACTGGAATGTGCACACCAACAGTATCTGTGACCTGTGATACAGAACAATACCATGAGTACATGTCCATGTCAACCCCCCTCACCTACAAAATACAGAAATATATATCTATATATATCAACTCACCAAGGCTACTATTAGTGTACAGACAAAGAGCACCCGTCCATCCAGTTGAGATGATGACATTGCCTTTGCTCAAATCGCAGCACACATTGGACCAGCAACAGTTCATTCATGGTCATCATTTTATTCTGGGGCACTGCATGCATGAGTGACTGTGCAATAAATTCTGGGGGACTTTGTATGTGCTGAAACAGTCTCATTTCACTGTGTTACCACTCGTCAATTTTCTGGACACAAGTCAGATGCATTTTGGGCATGCAGAAAAAATCTGGGAACTGAGTGCACCATTAATTCTGGGGGACTTTGTATGTGCTGAAACAATCCCATTTCACTTTGTTATCACTTGTCAATTTTCTGGACACAAGGCGGATGCATTTTGGGCATGCAGAAAAAATCTGGGGGCTCTGTGCTACCACTGCATGCATGAGTGACTGCGCAATAAATTCTGGGGGACTTTGTATGTGCTGAAACAGTCTCATTTCACTGTGTTACCACTTGTCAATTTTCTGGACACAAGACGGATGCATTTTGGGCATGCAGAAAAAATCTGGGGACTCTGTGCCACCACTGCATGCATGACTGAGTGCGCCATTAATTCTGGGGGACTTTGTATGTGCTGAAACAATCCCATTTCACTCTTGTTACCACTTGTCAATTTTCTATACACAAGGTGGATGCATTTTGGGCATGCAGAAAACATCTGGGGACTCTGTGTGACCACTGCGTGCATAAGTGACTGCGCAATAAATTCTGAGGGACTTTGCATGTTGTGTGACAATCCCATTTCACTTCCTTAGCACGTGTCAATTTTCTGGACAGAAGATAGATGCATTTTGTGTGTTGTGATTGTGAGTACATAATGTCATACTTAAATTGTAAATTAAAGCAGCATTGCAACTATGTGCTGACAATTTTGACCTATACTTTTTTACGCTATTTTACATTGCTGCCGTTGCCGATGACTAGTTACCTCATGACTTGTGTGATACCCTTCTTTTCACAATTTGCGCCTGCATTACTACTTTTTCTCATGTCTGAAAATGAAAAAGGAGCACGCCATTTAATATTGTTCTGACCAGGTTGTTATCACTATTTGCAGCTGTTTTTGAACAACTATTGTTCTGTGATGTAGTAAAACACTGCTTGCTGCATAATTGTTAATTTGACAACAGAAGTAATATACAACGACTGATGGAGAAAAACAGTGCAAAATACTGACAAAGACCTGGTCTGCACCATATTAATAGGAGTGCTCCTTTTATTATGTCACACATGAAACAAGCATTTGTCAATGCTGAATGTTGCTTGCTTCTATGTGCTGTTTAGGTATTTGGACATCATTGGAGTGCAAATATTGAAAATTTGCGAACTTACGAGCGTGCGTAGGAACTGCGCAATGCACGCTCGTAAAACAGTCATTTTTAGGAATTTTTTCACCAAATTTTCAACATAGCCATTTTAAGACCTCTGCTCATGAACAGTGTCACTGTGATTTTGTTAATGTGTCCCATACATTGAGTTTACACACCGACTGCGCCATTGTGCGCTACATGGGCGGAAACACGTTTTGGGCAGGATGTGAAAAATGACAGCTGTACTGCTCATAAGGAGGTGTGGCAAAATGGCAATGTTGAAAATCTGGAGTGGAAATATTGAAAATTCTCAAACCTACGAGCTTGCGTGGGAACTGTGCAACGCACACTCGTAAAACAGTCATTTTTAGGAATTCTTTCACCAAATTTTCAACATTGCCATTTTAAGATGTCTGCTCATGAACAGTGACACTGTGATTTTCTTAATGTGTCCCATACACTGAGTTCGCACACCAACTGCGCCATTGTGCACTACATGGGCGGAAACATGTTTTGGGCAGGATGTGAAAAATGACAGCTATACTGCTCATGAGGAGGTGTGATAAAATGCCAATTTTGAAAATCTGGAGTGAAAATATTGAAAATTCGTAAACTTACGAGCGTGCGTAGGAACTGCGCAACACGCTCGTAAAACAGTCATTTTTAGGAATTTTTTCACCAAATTTTCAACATAGCCATTTTAAGACCTCTTCTCATGAACAGTGTCACTGTGATTTTCTTAATTTGTCCCATACATTGATTTCACACACCGACTGCGCCATTCTGCGCTACATGGACGGAAACACATTTTGGGTGAGATGTGAAAAATGACAACTGTACTACTCATAAGAAGGTGTGGTAAAATGGCAATGTTGAAAATCTGGAGTGAAAATATTGAAATTTCGTGAACTTACGAGCCTGCGTAGGAACTGCATAGCGCCGCTAAATAAAACAATCATTTTAAATTTTGGCACCAAATTTTCAACATGGGGTTTTTGGGACCCCTTCTCATGAATGATGTCACTGTCATGGTGGTATTTGGGCCCAAAGGGTGATTTTGCAATCACTGCGCGAAATCACCCTTCAGGCCTGAATAACGCCCATGACAGTGAATCATTCATGAGAAGGGTCCCAAAACCCATGTTGAAAATTTGCAAAATTCCCAAAAATGCCTGAGATATGCAACAAAGTTGAAACCCCTATCTAGCCCATTATACAGCTTACTGGCATTTCCTCAGTTCGCGTTGGCTTTGAAGAGTGCAGAGCGTGTTCCCAGTCCACCGAAGATCGTCGGCGCGAGTCCGGGTAAGTATGGGGTGAGGGGCTGTGGGGAGGCTGGGTGCGCGGTGGGTGGGTGCGGGTTGTGGGAGGGGCTGGGAGACGGCTGCGGGACCGTTTCGTTTTACAGGTTTCAAAAAAAAAAAGACATAGTGGATGTTTGCCACACTGGGGTGGGCTCCCAGCGTGGCACAAGGATGTTGAGGGCTTTCAGCCGACGGGGGATTGGGCACCCCCGTCGGCCATAGGACTGCTTGCCACGCTGGGGTGGGCTCCCAGTGTGGCACCTACTACTGGGGGGGGGACGCAGCTCAGTCAACGGGGATTGGACACCCCGTTGGCTATACAGTGTGTGTGGGGGTGCGCATGCCTGCGGGTGGGGAGGAGTTGCGCATGAGCAGCCTCTTATCAGTGCTCACTGAAGCGTAGCTCCCCCTTTCAACTGTATGCCACTGCATTTTGGAGCGTGTCATAGACAGCTCCAAAATGCATTGGCTTAGAGGGGCCGCGCCTGCCAGCACACTGACTGAATTAGAGGAGGAGGTGACACACCTCCGAAATCTCCAATGATGGCACTATGTTTCTTGCACATGTGTGCAAGCAACATAAAAAAGTACTAAACCAGACTCAAATACTGGAAAGAATAGTATCATACAAGTCAGGATGTAAGTAAAGTGGCAATGTAAAATAGCATAAAAAAGTATAGGTCAAAATTTTCAACAGATTGTTGCACTGCTGCTTTAAAGAGATTCACCAAGTTACATAGTTATGGATGGTATTGCACCAAATATATTGGTGCCTAACCTCAAGGGGAATCTTTCTTGCTCCGCATGTCCTTAAATAGTGCAATACATTTCTGGCAAAAATGTTCGTAATTTTGGTAATACAGGTTCCGGAGGACTTCCCGTTCTGAAGAGCCGCCCAAGTTCTGCCCCCGCGCTCAGCAACGTTGTGGTGAAACATGGACACATTTCAACTAACAAGAGCCTTGTTATTGGAAACATGCCCACGTTTCACCACAAACTGACCATTATAACATGAAGAAACATTCAGAAAGCTGCCGGCCATTCACTATAATAAAGCACGCCCCCATGCTCTCCCTCGCATCACGTCATAACATTGCTGAGCAAGGTGGCAGAACTTGGGCGGATCTTCAGAATGGGAAGTCCTCTGGGCCCTGGTTTACCGAAATTATGAACATTTTTTGCCAGAAAAGTATTGCACTATGGAATGTAAGGACATGTGGAGCAAGAAAGATTACCCTGCAGGTAAGGCACCCATATAAGGAGCATCTATGACTGTATGTGCATGCATATATTTAAAAGGAAGCAGTCAGCAACAGGAGCTCCTGCGTCCTGCCCAGTGCAAGGCTTACCCTCCGGTTAAGCCTTTTAAGTATGTTGCAGCATTTTTCTTGTGCTGCAACATACTTTATTTTAAGAAGGAAAGGTCAGCGACCCAGAAGGATGGTGGATGCTATGGGGTCCCCTTTATGTGTAAAGGAAAGGTGTGGTGGAGATGCACCATGCGCTTCAAATACTTTTGTATTGAAGCGCATGGTGCGTTGATATTGCACCTTTACACATAATGGAGCTCTCATAGCATCTGTCATACATCCGGGTTGCTGACATTTCTTTAGTATAATAAAGTATGTTGCGGCTTGAGAAAAATGCTGCAACATACTTAAAAGGCTAAACTGGAAGGTAAGCCTTGCAGGAGACTGGATGCAAGCACTTCTGTTGCTGACTGCTTCCCTTTAAACTAATACTGTGGCCTTCCCTCTGTCTGGTATTAAACAAACAAAACACAAAACAGTACAACAGTGGTGGGGGGGAGGTGTGCAGAAAACAAAACCTAATTCTCAATCACATGATGTTCCAGCAGCAGATGAAGCATTGACACTATTTGCAGCTGCTCTTTCTCGATACACTCCATCTGCTGTTGGACAGCATCCATCATCTGATTACTTTCCTCCATCACAGCCCACAGCAGTGCTATTTCTGACTGTGTTGCAGGCATCGTGGCAGGGTCCACTGCTGTGGGAGGAAAGGCAGGTAGTGGTGGTGGTGAGGGTGGTGCTGGTGGCAGTGGTGTGGGTAGTGATGGAGGAGCAGCTACTGCTGTGACCCTCCTCCTGCTCTGGTGATGCACAGCAGCAGCACCCACTGCCAGTGCCACAGAAAGACCAGCAGGTGGAGGCCTGGCATGTTCTGTGGCAGCCTGCCACTCCATCTTGTGGTGGTTAAGCATGTGTCTCCTCTGGCCCCCAGTCCCCAGATGTGTTCCCTGGGAGCCACAGCGTACCTACACATCAAAAAGCAGGCACACCACAATGCTCCTGTCCCCCCCGACACAGTTGAAAAACTGCCAGACTATCGAGCTGCGGGAGGGACCAGACACAACAGGGGCAGATGTATTGCCGGCAGCACTGTCATGCATCTGGCGGGGGCTCCACCTGCTGCTGTGGAGTGGGAGGTGGTGCTGCTGAAGCTGCTGCAGCTGGTACAGATGGTAGTGGTGGTGGTGGTGGTGGCGGCGGCGGCGGACTTGCTGGATGTGGTGGTAGCACTGGTGGTGCTGCTGCTTCCGGAGGGGGGGCTGGACCAAATAATCTGGAGCAGTCCAGCAACACCAGCCCACACTGACCACCACATGTCTGCAGTCCCCTCTGGCCAACACGGGCCACAGACAGTCCCTGCTCCATAACTCTTCTTCTCTCTCCACTCCAACATGTCATGCGACGACGACCGACTCACACACACGCGCCACACACACACACACACACACACACACATACAGAGTCTCACACAGACACACACACACTTACACAAAACAAGACTTATAAAACAAATCAGTCACAAAAAAAGAACTCACAAAACAGTACAACAAAAACTAAAGAATTAGCTTTTAAAAAAGCTGTTGATTTTTATGACGTTGAAAAAAGCAAGTTAAGCAACAAATACACACTCCTGTCCTACACTATCCTTCCTCCTTCTGCCTCTGCAAAGGAGAAAGTAAAAGTATCAGCTGGTATGACTCACTTCCTTACTGCCTGGCTAAAGCATGTGACTTACAGTACTGTAAGCCATGTGATGTGTGTGTGTGGGGGGGCTGTGTAAAGTGCCCATTGTTGTTGTTCCATCTTACTTCACGTTAAGGCAGAATAACAACACGAAGTCAAGTCATTATCACAAGGTGAAGTGAGTACTCCTCAATGGCCACTTCACATAGCATAGCACTAACGTGAAGTGGCCACTTTGCATTCACTTCACATGCGGATTTTAAATTCGCTGCATCTCTACTCGGAAGATGCTCCAGCAATAAGTCATCTGTGTATCTCCCCAAGGACCCTCGTACCTGGGCAGAATGAGCTGCTGAAGCAGAACTGAACCTTGTGGCTGCAAATCAGGAAGGCAGAGGTGACCTCACTTGAGTGGGCTGATTACTGCTCAGGTAAGTGCCATCACTGGGAGATTGCAGTGAGCTCACTTATGCCCTGGTACAGACTGGCTGCTCTGGCAGAATGGACTCTGTATGGGTTACCTATGTTTTTCAGCAATACATTGGAATGCTGTGGAGAGGGGATTTGGTGGGAGGGAAGGAAATGCACAAATGGGGAAGCTATCCTCTAGGTTGATATGAATGGCTAGAGTTTAGTGGGGTGGGGGGGTGCTTGCAGTGTACATTGATCATAACCTGAATAGTTTGTGTACTATTGACAGCTGCTGGACCCCCCCCAAGGCTCTGGGATCTTGGGGGCTAACAGCTTTGCCCAGCTATTACTGCACCAGCCTAGCTTAGCTTAGCTCTGGTGCTGACCGTGAGGGGGGAATGACTTCACTGACTACAGGCACAGTTAACTGACATGGGAGAATGCAGGTATTATTAACTGATATGGAGAGTCTGGTTTGAGCTTCTGGACTGGCAGCAGCTTCCTCCTCATCACAATGAACTTAATGCTGAGCTGGTTGTAGCCATGGGCTGACAACCCCTGAACTGCAGGGTTACTGTACTCGCAAGGATAAGTGACAAGAGCAAGCAAGAGGACCAGATTTGGACTTGTGTCCATATATATACATTGTTGACCCTGTCTGAGCAATAATAGGATTATGTACATGATTTCATGCTTGTAGATGGGGAAGGGACATTCAAAGTAAGCTATTTCCCTCCCTACACACACCAGTGCAAGCCAGCTGACTGTCCGAGCAGGGTCAACAACATGTAATGATACTCTTGCAATCCGGTGTTGTTCTTGGGAGTGGTTGTGGGTCTAATCACCTGGAACCCAGCCTTTGGCTGGCGTCAGCAGAGTCCCCACACTTGCTTCCCCATATCTGGCATCAGTAGCCCCACATTGTGAGCCCTGCATACCCTCTGTGCTAGCACTATGGAACCCCCCCTTCCATATTTGCAAGGCCAGCTCACACACTCTAGTGGATGGCCTGCACTGTGATGCACTCACTGAGTATTTGGATAGCCAGTGGCTCTTAGGTACCCCCTAATTACATTCCCCCTGCCTTTTTTTCTGCCCCCGGTAATATCTCCCTCCTTGTATTGCTTCTCCCCTTGCCATGGATTGGTTTACATCTGGATACCAGAGCACAGTAGCCTCCATGAGGATGTTAAATGGACTGGAATCAATCAATCAATCAATCAATCAATCTTTACTGTATTTTACTAGGTGAAACACCATTGAGTGAACTCATTTTCCAAGTGGACCTGGGCAGAGAAAACAGCACTGATACATTACAACAGAGATATTACAAAGTCTTGAAAGGATAAACAATAACATATTACAACACTGATATACAAAATGATCACATGATTTATATTTGCAATACATACATATATGAATAGGGCATAAAGAGCCCAAGGGCATCAGAGAACATGTATGTTTCACTAGGGTATAAAGTGCAATCAAACATAAGGAAATGAGATGGGTACAGAAGATCAGAAGAAAAAGGTACATCGATAGAAGCCCCAGCAGTTGAGGGTAGATAAAACAGACAGAAGAAGAAAAAAGAATAAAAAAACAGAAAAAACTGAGGAATGGTTAGATTAAGTCTTTTAAGGTTTATCAGAGGGTGAGTGGACAGGGACGGTACGTGGCATGCTAAGCTCATGCAGCTAGAGATCTAGAAGGACATTAAGAGTAGCAATTGAAGCTGTTCCTGATATATTGTCTGAGTAATGTTTTGAAGTTTGCCATTTTAACAATAGTTGATAACTTCAGGGATTTGTGAAGGTTGTTGCATAGGGCTGGGATGGCATGGCTTATGGATGATAACCCAAAGTGTGTTCTAGATCTAGGAATGTCGAGTGAGATGTAGGAGTGTCTTCTGAGAGAATAACTTCCAGGGGTGCTGGTTAGGAGGTTAGATACAGTATATATTGTGGGAGTTTACCAATTAGGGCTCTATAGGTCCAAGTTGCTGCATTTTTTAATCTCCTGGGTTTTAGGGACTGCCAGCCAAGAAGAGCATAAAGGAAGCAGTGGTGAGTATTGTACAGTGAACCAGTAATGAATCTTAGTACCCTATTGTACAGGGTGTCAAGCTTAGCCAGTACTGTGCTTGGGCCATGACTATACAGAAGGTCAGCATAGACCAGGAGGGGGAGGAATGTGGATTGCACCAATCTCAGTTTAGCTTCCTGGGATAATGTGTTTTATTCTGAAGAACAGACCTGATCTTTGCTTTAACTTTTTAGTCAGTTCCTCTATGTGAACTGTATAGGAGAGTTTGTGATCAATCCAGAATCCTAAATACTTGACTTTGTCCACTAGTTCGACTGGTTCCCCCAGAAGGGATGTTTTTTTCGGCTTGGCTCCCGAGAAAGAAGAACTGACAAAACTGAGTTTGGGGGAAAAAATCATAGCTTTTGTTTTCTTAGCATTCAGCAAAAGTTTGAGATACAAGAGATTTTGCTGCAATAAGTTAAATTCTTGCCGCAGTGGGCTACAGGCAAGTTCAAGGGAGGGTCTGGCAACATAGAGAACAGTATAATCAGCAAATAAGTGAACACTTGCTGAGCTGATCCCGCATTAATGATACCTAATGATAGGAATGATAAAGATAGTAATTATGGAGGCAATAATCATCAGCCTGACTCAAACTCTCCCCATTCTATACAAGTCAGAAGCATACACACCTAATGGGGTGAGCTTTAGGGATGTGAGCCCCAAAGAAGACTGCACCCGGATTGGCTTCAGGGCAGGGGTGGGGTTTTAGAGTTGGAAACCCTAAAATCACATTTTCCTGCTTTTGTCACTTTAGCCTGAACCCTAAATGTTGCATTAATGCATTTTTTCCAAAGAATATGTATATACATTGTTTTAGAAGCTAGACTAGTATAGTAACTGTCTGCCAATTGTATGTAACATGTTATTGTCTTTAGTTCAACATTAAGAACACCAGTAGTGCAGTGCTAAATTTAGAAATGTGGGGTGTCCATGAGCCACAATCCTCCCAATCCCCCACAGGCCGGGGGTCTGGGGCCCGCCTAGGCCCCCAGAAGCTATCAGGTTTTAGAAGCATTGTGATGCATTTTGTGGGTCATTTTGACACTATTTAGCTGCTTTTAAAGCCTTATTTGACTTGTTACAAACAACAAATATCATTATCAAAATAACAGCTTTTTATTTTCTTAAAAAAAAATGTTAAAACAAAAGCAAAACATGCCACTCCACCCACCCATTAAACACCTGACTATATACCACTTCTCTTGAGTACAGTTAGCTATCATTGCATCAGGCAATACATTTACCTTGCAACTTGAACAGAAGACTCTGCCCACCCAACCCGCACAGAACAGCCAATACTCAACCTATTTGAAATGGCTACCGTGTTTAATTAGAAATTCAGACAAGCAGTTCTTATCTTGAGGTATTATTATTGTAAAGCAGCAGTACATGCAAGGTCAATAGAGTTTTCAGCTAGTGAAAAAAACTTCATTTTATAAAAAAAAAATAAAAAAAATAAAAACATTTCTTGGAGCAGGGTGGCAGCATCCGAGATCATGAGGGAGGATGCAGTGAGCGAACAGCCAGAACAACTAGCCACAAAACCAGCATGGTAGAATACCATATTAGTGGCCGGCAACTGCAGTGAGAGCTAAGTGGTAGACTAAGTCCTGTCTCCCACAGATTAGCCATAAAAGGACATTACATGTTGGAAATGATTCTATAAAAAATTATCTCTGAAAGGGTTTCTTATTTTCAAATGTCTTCTCCCAAAATTGACCCTGAATAGGGCTGTTGCATATCTGATCTGGTTCACAAAAGGTAAGCACTGGTAAGGGCTTATTTTTTATTTTGTTACACCCCCCACCCCACAAACACACACTCTAGAGATGCAGCAAAATTTGATTTTGCTGGTGAAATTCCAGCAAACATGAAATATTTTATGAAATTCATGCATTTCACTGGAATTTCATCCATGCAAAATGTGGAATTTCATGTGGGTACTGTAAAAAAAAATGTATTTTCCCCTCCACATCCCTGGTGTTTAGTGGCCCCATCCCCTGGCCGATTGTCAGACCAAATATAAATAATCCCCCCCCCCGCCAAGATTAAGTCCCATTCCTCCATCAACACACAATCTGAAATTAAATTAATTGACCTGGTGTCTAGTGGCCTCACCCTCCTGGCCGATTGCCAGACAAATAAAAAATGACACTCCCACCCCCACCCTGAGATTCGCACTTGTTCCCCCAACCTCCCCTTCCATTGTCCATAGTGGGCTTGCAGCCTGATTCATGTCATAAAAAAAAAAACACAACCTTTCCCTGGTGTCTAATGGACCCCTCACCCTGTCCGGTAGTAGTACCCCGCACCCCTCATCACGTCACTTCCCCATGGGCCACCGACACAGCCCTCCACTTACCTCCTGGTGTGCGAACACTTTCCCCAGTGGGGTACAACACTGACTGTTGCCATTTTTCCCATCGATGTTAGCACCATTGATATCGACAGTGTCATTGTACAGTGGTGGAACCAACATCAGATGCATGTGAGTGACTTCTGTATCTAATGATTTCCCTCAAGGTTTAACATTATAAACAGCCAACAGATGGAAAGATAACAAGAACATGGCAAAGCATGACTCAAAACATTAAACACTGCTATCCATGAATTTAATATATACACACAAACAATAGCCCCCCACCCCATTTCAGTTAAATATGCATTAAACCAATGATCCTATGAGATTTATTATAAATGTGTGGGAGAGGCTTATTACCTGCAGAAATTGCACAGTTTATAATGCTGTTATGGTATCATTATGACATCAAGAGGTTGTTAACCCTGCTTGACTATGTCAGAATGGTAGCAAGTCATCACAATGAAAATAATGCAGCAAAGTCCACCACAGCGACAAATCTCACCAGGTCACTGTGGTTGGCCGCTGCACAATGGCACCACAACTCCTGGCATTTGGCCCCCACCCCATACCAACTCTGACCTGGGGTTTGATATTTAAAGATGGGGGGGTGCAGAGAGCACAGCTCCCTGCATAGGGGATTAAGGGGGCATGATGCCCCCTGTAAAGAAACACTTTGTCCCAACGGGAACAATGCTGACTGTTGGTATTGTTCCCGTCGCTGTTCAGGATGTTGACAACATTGTTCCATGTCAATATTCTGACATGGAGCCATCACAATGATACCGTAACAATGGGAGATGATCTGCGCATGCACGGCTTTGAACACGCGTCGCACAATGAACGGCCGTGGCCTAAGGCAGAGAGGCGCTATGGGTAAATGATAAAAATTAAGGACCATCTTCTTTTAAACTGGTGCTCACTTGAGTTTTTACCCATACACTATAAAAGCTAATGTATGGGTTTTGATCAGTACCCACACTGAAATCACTTCTCGAGGTTGCCAGGATAACTGAAAACCTCTCGAGCTTCACTCTTGAGGTCTCTTCAATCATGGTTTACAAAGTTGTTATGGTAACCTCTTGAGGCGAATACAGCATGGTTACTTATCAAAACCCATACATTAACCTTTATATTTCAGTTTATCTAACAGACACTAGACAGATGTTGGCTAGCTTTTAGTCACAGGTTGGGATACATTGTGATAAGCCTCTGTACCACATCAAGGTAGCCAGCCTTTCAGAGGTCCATTCACACCAGCACACATTCATGAATAGTATTTTTGCCCCAATTTGAATCTGCTTTAACAATTTTTTGTTATGATTGAAATAATAAAAGACCAGGTTTTCATCAGTATTCTTTTGGTCTCTCATTGTTTAGCATCACTTTTCTTGTGATTAAAATGAATAGCATACAGCAGACACAGCTCCAACCTTAAGAGACAACACATGTACAAAAACAGCTGAGAATACTGATGTAAACCTGGTTTGAGTCATTTAAAGGAGTGATCCTTTTATTATTTCAAATCTGAAAAAAAAGTACTATAGCTGGCTCAGAATGGGAAGGAAGAGTGTTGTAAATGTCAGGAGAAAAGGAGCAATCTAAAATGGAATAAAATAAGTATAGGTGAGTTTTCACTGCTACCATGCTCTGCTGCTTTAATCTAGTTAGCTGAGCAGCCAGACCAGTGTGCCCAATAAGCAAACATACCAAACAACAGCAGAAAGATAAAAGGAAAACAAGAAACAAAGTTGCAGACTGCAAACTGCTGCCACCTGAAACCTGGACAGTGGCACAGAAGATTGAGGCTCTGTCACTTTGGATTTGGCTTTTAGTTGCATTCCACATGGTTTCAGGTCATGTTCCGGGGGTTCTGCTGTTTGGTTCTGGGTTTTCACCAAGGGTCATAGTTCTGGAAATGGAACACCATGAACACTCAAACCAACCCTGAATCACATGGAATGCAACCAGAATACCAACAATATGCCAGAACTACTGGGAACCCAACTTGAAATGTTGAACCCACTGAAACATGCTTGCAAAATGCCAGGATCACCCCAAACATGATAGAAATGCTGACACCAATTGTAATGCAATCATGAACACCTTTATCACCCTGAATGCACTGAGGATGCAGAAATGGTGCAGGTGTGTTTGACTTTGTATTCTGGCCACATTCCATGTGGTTCAGATTCTGGGTGCATAACAGTTCAGTATCTATTCCAGTTCATACCTAATACCCCAATGGAATGTAAGCCTTCTATTGTACATGGAAGGTCACACCTGCCCATCATGTAATTATTGTAACATTTCCCAAGATGCATTGCTGAGACTGAAAGCACATGGGAAGTTGGGGAACAACAAAAATAACCTAACAAAACACAACATGTAGCATCTTCTCCCCTGGCAATGAACTTTTGGACCAGGAGGGAGGGATGGCTGGCATAGGTCAGATTTGGGTGTATGTTGGGGTCCTACCTCCAACTCCTGTTGTTGGGGCCTGCTGTTTTAAGCTAAAGAAACACCAACATCAACACCATATGGATAAGTAGCCCCTCCCCCATAAGAGACATGGTGGTGCTACCCAGAAAACAGCATTACAAAAATCAAACCAGGTCAGGAGCATCAGCGCCACTCTCTTTCAAGCTAACATGCACAAATGTGCATTGTTAACAAAATATCAGTCACTCACTTTTGAAAATACTGGTACAAAATGTATTAACATAAAAGTGAGATAAATACATTTATCTCATTTGTATGTTAATACATTTTGTACCAATATTCAAAGTGAGTGGCTGATGTTTTTAATAGTAATGTGCATGTTAGCTTGAAAGAGAGGGAGGTGGGTGCACTTGACCAGGTTTGACTTTTGTAACAACAATAGCAACAACAACATGAATATGCCACCTGCCACTACCAAAATTATTTCACAATGGAAAAAATACTGAATCGCTGTATACCATATTCAGTGACAACAGGTTGCTTTACAAAATAAATCAACTGACTACACAACAGGAGCACTTATAGTTATTTGCTTCAGAAATCCAAGCACATGAAAGAGTTTTAAAAATACTTTAAATCAGGCAAACATAAATATACATAGTTTTCTAAGTAGAACTGAGGGATGGTACATTGACATGTTACTCTCAAGAAATACTTGTCAGAACTGCCCTGACAGGATACAAAATACACCAATCCTATCTGTAATGTACATAGTGCTCAGACTTAGGGATGGGGAATGTGAGGATGATATGGAAGGAATTAATCATGCTTCAGCTTTTTTTCTTTGCAATTAAGATAACTTTATTAAATTCCATAACAGGTAAATGACAACAGATATAAAAACTTAAGTACAAAGGAATACAACTCATGAAACCAAAACAAAAAACACAAACTTAAAATAGATAAACTGAGTCAAACAAACCCACAAAACATACATCCTTGCTGAATTCTCCCCCCCCACACACATACACGCACACAGACTCCAGCATGCCCCCAAGATGTCTAAAAAAGAAATTCATTATCTAGGGATATGGGAAATGGCCAAATGTAAGTACTCTATGACAAATGAAGCTAAAATAGATGCCTTGGGGAAAGGGGAACCTAAGTATGTTACCCCCATTTATGACACTAAATGCTGGCGTGGAGCCCACAAGCTATAAAAACTGTAAGTGACATTGATTGGCTGATGCAATCGCTGCCTCTGCATTCAAAGCTTTGAGTATCACCTGCAGCCATTCTGACCTGCAAGGACTTCAGGAATCCTTCCAGTGTCTCAGAAGTAGCAGCTTGGACACCTCAGCTATACATGACATAAAATGTCTATGTGATTTAATGCCAGTGTCTAAGTAATATTCTTCAGCTTTTTTTAAGTAATCTGTAATTGAAATGTTACACAAAAAGCTTGCCATTCACACAGGGAAGAGAAGGGGAAGGGAACATTGTTTAAACAGGAGTAGCACACTAAGCCAAAGCTTGTTTCCAGATGCAACCTGGGAGCATAAGGAAGTTAAGTGACTTGCTCAGGATCACACAGTATGCAGCTAGGTGGCTGTAGGATTCAAACCCAGGCCTCCAGATCTGCAGCTCAGAGCCTTAATCCACTGCGCAAACTATACTGTACAATTCTGCCTCCACATTCAACAACAACAATAATAAAACAAAACACAATGATCTGATCTGATCTGACCTGACCTGCACTTCTTTCTGGGCCACTCTTTGAGATGGAGCATGAATGCTGCTCATTGTGCTGCCTCTGAACTGTCAGACATACACAGGTGGGAAGAAATAAAGCATAGCGGTGGTGGTTCATCAGGATGGGGAAATACCCCCCTCCCCCAAGGTGGCTGGCTGGAGACACTTTTCTTAAGTTTTAATTATTTTTATAGCTATTGGTGGATTTCAGTGTGTGTCAGATGTTGGGGAAGGGGCATACCTAAGATATTGACTGCAGATAATGACTGTTTGGCCCTCCCAGTCTGCCCATTTTACCTACTATAACATTACACACCCTATTTGATCTCTGGCTTTACCCCTCCTTCTCTACCACTAAGGTTCCCTTATGCCTAGCCCATGCATTCTTGAAACCTGTTTGACAGGCTCTCCTGGATATGATCTCATGTTGTCTCTCATTCTGGGGCCCATTTGCCTCCAAGAATCATCTGACTAGCCTTTCCTTCAGAATAGTCTTCATTTGTTTACCTACAATGGAAGTCAGACTGACTGGCCTGAAGTTTCCAGGGTCATCTCTGAGCCCACTCTTCTGCAGTGGCAGGTAACCTGCTAGCCAAGGTCTCCACACAGCCTAATTTCATTTTCTGCACTTCGTTTTGTTTATTATTTTGTAGAGTTTTGGAAAATGCAGAAACAGCATCCTGAAAAGCCCTATCGAGAGGCACCAGTGGACTACTGGAAAACTCCCAGTTTTAGCTACATAGATTCCACTATGGCCATAATGAAGACAGCAGGAAGTGGGTATTACTTTCATGTTTCTATGACATCATGGGGGGGCAATGTTTAAAAGTACACATACAGATAGTTTGGGTCTAAAACAGAGACAAACTGTTGAAGCCTTTTGGGAATTTGGCCCTTACTAGGTGATTGATATGGTGAGTCCAGAGTGGGAAGACTACCCCCCAGTCCAGTCAAGGAAGGCAGCCAGGCAGAAGGCCACCCTTCTAGATGGAGATAGAAGTTGTCAGGGTTGGGAGTTGACCCACTAAGGACTGTATGGACAAGCAAGGGGAGAAAAAGAGGGGGAAAACTGATAATTTATTTTGACTTTGCCTTTGCTTGTGACATCCCAGTGCTATCCATGAAAAGATTATGAAGTCACAAACACAGCAACTGTGAGAGGTCAACTGCTGATAATCAAGTTTCTGAAGCACACACAGCACTATGCACTAATTAAATAATGATCAGAACAATTGTGAGACAAACTGAAATGTAAAAAACATAGAGGGCAGGATTCACGAAGCGTTTTGGGACTAAGTCCCACTCCACAACCCCAGTTGTGCTTCGTATTCGCTGCAGCTGCGGTGTGGCTGATCCACAGCTGCAGCAGTTGTGGAGGGTGCTACAGCGGGTCCCACTGCACATAGCAGCCTCCCACAGCTGTGGTGCTGTCCCTGGCAACAGTACCTGCAAGCTGCCATAATCCGTGGAGCCGGTCATACTCTGGCTCCACCTTAGTGAATACCTGCAGCTCTCCACCACAGCTGACTGATGACTGAATTCTAAGTGAGCATGTGCTGTATACAGTATGTGTCCATTGACATTGATTGACAGCTCAGAGTGAGCTGTCATTCAGTGAATGTGTACTGTATATAGTATGTGCTCAATGAGAATTTGGTGGCCACCTGTGGTGGAAAGAGGAGGGCTGTGCTGGTCGCCGGCTAGGGGATGGGATGAGGGGTGCTGGGTGGTGGAGCATTGCCTGCCGGGGCTGGGGGTCCACTAAACCACCAGGAAAATATATATTCATATATGGGCAGATCGGGGATAGGAAGAGGGGTCCGGTAGGGTAGTCTGTGATGATAGTGATAATAAATGAGTCACTGTAGAAACAGTGACTCATTTATATCGCTACCATGAATAGCTACCCTGCTAGGGTAGCGACCCTATAGCGAGCAGAGTGACCAGAAGGGGAGGGATAGGGAGGTGGAGGGGAGGGATAGGAGGGAGGATTTGTATGGTTGGTGGGATCCTGCTGCAGCTGAGCCATCCTTGTGGTGTGATGGTAAGGGTGGCTGGCTACGGTGCAGCAGGAACTGGGTTTGGAACCTGCTGGGAACTGTTGCTTTGCCACTGCTTGTGGCTCTGTTTTTTTTTTTTAATGTTTTCTGTGTTTTGCCCCCTCCTCGAAATGCACCCCCCTGGAGTTGACAATCTTTAGTCAGTTGGTTGGGGGGGACACAGTCCCCCCACATAAACACTTCTGTGTTGTCCGGAAGTCAGGTCGCTGCTAGTTGTATGTCACCGAAATGCTTTTCAGCAGCATACATTTGCTATGATAGCGATTGCTGTTTTTCGATCGCTATCATCACATGGAACCATTCGCTAGGCCACCAGGGAAGGATATTTCTGATAAGACCGATCAGGGCCGGGGGGGCGCTAGACCACAACGAACATGTGACAGTTTAATAAAATGGGATCAGGGCTGGGGGTCCACTAGACCACCAGGGATGTGATTATTTTAATATAAGGGAATCAGGGCTGGGGAGAGGGGACTGCGGCCCATTGGCGCATGTTCTCTAACCCTCTCAGAGGGAACACTGGTACTTAGAAATTTGCTCTCTGGGAGTGTTCTGAGAATCCCAAATGGGGGATATGAAAGCTTGCATCTGCCACAAGCCCTCTAGAGCCATGCTGTAGCCCATTTTGTGGAGCAAACACCATTTGGCACATGCAGCCGGCATTTGGCACAGGCTGCTTTTGTGAAATGCTCCTGGTGCATCTTTTGTCACAAGCCACACCTTGTGCCATTCCTCAAGATAACCCTAATACAGTACTGTAATGAAAGAAGTAACAGAACCCATCTTGTGTGCCCATCCTGCATCTCAGCAGTGACAATGCCTAATCTGAGTACAGACACACATCCCAGTTTATCATCCCAAATGCTACCCCTACTCATGCTGTCCACCCTCAATGCCATTTTCATTTTGAAACTTGTAAAGCTGTCTAGTTCTGCTTTGAAAATCCAAATATTACTAACTTCCACAACCTGACAGGGCAAGCCACCATGTGCAAACTTTCTGTTTCCTCTTATCTTGCTCCCTTCCCCTAATTTGTGTGTGTGTGTGTGTGTGTGTGTGTGTGTGTGTGTGTCTCCACTAACTCCACCTGCGCGCACCAGCTAAAAAATCTGTGTAGTCTGTTCCATGCAACATGGCTTAAATTTTATTTATTATTGTATTAATCACTTTTACTCAGTTTAAAAAGGCAGAAGGAGGCACTGGGCCCATCAAGACTGCCTTCCCCACACTATGTGGGGGAGATTAACCATTACTATCAAAGAAAAACCTGTCTAATGCATTCTTACATTTTTGAATGTCCTTGATATCAACTATATTCTATGGGAGTGTATTCCACAATCTACATGCCTGTATTGTGAAGAAATTATTTATTTTATTAGTGGATGCCCATTGAATGTGCAGTTGTTTGTTGTGAGATCTTAGATTTATAGGTTTTGGGGCTAAGGTAATATTATATTCTTTTATCAGATCTTAGTCATGCAAATATAAATACCTGTTCTTTGAAGAGTATTGCCTATATGGTCAATGCAGCCTATTATTCATTTTATCTTGGACACAGAGTACAGATTACCCCAAATCAATAAAAACAAACATTTGTCAATGCCGAATGTTGTCTTGCTCACATTGGCATTAGTACTGCAGAAGTTAGAGAGATGCATAATAGGAATGACAGTGAAGTATTGAACTGATGCCAACCCCACCCCCACTCTGCAGAGACTGACAGGCACTGGGATGCGCCTTTGGATCATTGGCCATAGCGCTCACGCCATTTCACCTCACCCTATCCTGCAGACACCGACAAGTGTTTTTGGTGTGCCTTGGGGTCTTCCGGCCTTACTGTGCAGGACCAGTGGGTGACACCAGGGGTGGGGGTCCACAGGATATGGCAGCCCATGCCAGTCCACCAGAGGCTGCCATTCCCCCTTCAAAACAAGCCAGAAATGTGCCATAATATCAGACCAGTGCCAGTGACACCCCCAGCCCATACCACTTCACCCAGGACTGGGGGCCAGTGGAGAATGGGCTGTACTTGCCCCGGCATGAACTGGACAACCAGTCAGAGAGGGGCACATAGCTGGTACGACAGCCCCAAAGTAGATGCCCTCTGTGCCAGCTGCACATGCTTCCCTGGCAATGTGCAGAATCATCCAGTTGCCTGTCCCCTTGCCTGCCCCCAGCCCGCCACAGAGATGGCTCCTGTGACCGTGATTTGGGCATGGAGTAAACATACAAACATACAACAATGGCTCTGGATGCTGTGGGGTGCCCAAAAGGTGCACATCCTGTGCATGGGTGGCCTCTGCAGCTGTCCACCCCCTTTGCAAGAGTGGAGCAGCTGCAAGCATTGTGTGGAGCATGCCCTTACTTCAAAGCATATTACATATAGAATAATGCATGGGGTGGCGTATGTAATGAGACTTTTACACACACACCTGAGGTGTGAGATGCTACATAAACCCCGAGGGCAAAGCCCGAGGGGTTTAGTAAAGCATCCCACACTGATTATTGCGAATGCGTTAATTTACGAGCATGCGTTGCGCAGTTGCTATGCACCTCGTAAAACAGTCATTTTATGGAGCATTGTCACCAAATTGTCAACACAGGCATTTTAGGATCTCTGTTCATGAACAGTATCACTGTCATTTTTGTAATGTGTCTCGAACACTGATTTCACACGGCAACCGCGCTATTCTGTGCCGGAAGTGCGAAAACACATTTCAGCCAGGATGTGAAAAATGACAGCTGCACAGTTCACAAGAAGGTGTGGTAAAATGCCAATGTTGAGAATCTGGCATGCAAATAGTGCAAATGCTCCAATGCACGAGCGTGCATTGCGCAGTTACTGTGCATGCTCGTAAAACAGTCACTTTATGGAGTATTGTCACCAAATTTTCAACACAGGCATTTTAGGATCTCTGCTCATGAACAGTGTCACTGTCATTTTTGTAATGTGTCCTGAACACTGATTTCGCACCACAACCGTGCTATTTTGTGCCGGAAGTGCGAAAACACATTTCGGCCAGGATGTGAAAAATGACAGCTGCAGGTTCGCAAGAAGGTGTGGTAAAATGCCAATGTTGAGAATCTGGCATGAAAATATTGTGAATTCGCTAACTTACGAGTGTGCATTGCACAGTTGCTACGCTTGCTCGTAAAACAGTCATGTGTTGTATGCCCCACTAAATTTGAATATAGGTTTTTGAGAGCCCCCTCGGAACAGTGGCACTGTCATCTCTATGGTCCTGAAAGGTGAGTCCATGCAGTGACTGCAAAATCACCTTTCAGGACAGAATAACGCCATGACAGTGCAAGAATTCATGAGAAGGGGTCCCAAAAACACCATGTTGAAAATTTGGGGCAAAAATTCTCAAAAATGCCTGAGATATGTACTAAAGTTGAAAAAACCCTATCTATCCCATTATACAGCTTACCGGCATTTTCTCAGTTCACGGTTGGCTTTGAAGAATGCATTTGTGTTCCCAGTCCACCGATGATCATCGCGCCGAGCTCCAGAGGTAAGTATGGGGTATGGGGGGGGGTGTTGGGAGGCAGGGTCGCAGGGTTGGTGCGGTGGGGGCAGGGGGCACGGAGACTACAAGGACCATTTTCCTTTACAGGTACTAAAAGGAAAAGAAAACATCATAGGACAGGTTTTTTTTTTTTCCAGGGGATTTGGCATGCTGGGGTGGGCTCCCAGCGTGCCACCTAACTGTTTTGGGGGTCTGTAGCTGACGGGATTGGGCACCCTCTGGCAAACAACACGGGGGAATTTATGCCTACAGGGACTGGGCACCCCATCGGCACACAAAGAAGGGAGGGGATGCAGAGCCAAGGGGATTGGCAAGCACCGGCATTAAAACAATTCAGGGTTATTTCTGCCGATGGGGAGTAGGCTTCCCCGTTGGCTCAGAAGGAAAGGGGGGCGGGGTAACAGCTGAGGGGGGATTGGGCACCCCCTCGGCATTACACAATGGGGGGACACTTTATGCCAATGGGGAGTGGGCTCCCCCATTGGCACATTGACAGAGGGCAGGGGCAGCTGACAGGGGGATTGGGCACCCCCGAAGTCGGCAGTTCTATGGCTGTGTCCCGCCATGTACATAATGGCAGTGAGCACGGCAAGAAAAGACTGCTGCGTGTGACGAGCTTTGCTTGGATTGCAGTGGACCTTTCCTTAGATGTGCTTACCACATTATGTATGCATGGTGTGGTGCTGGCATGCAGGCTGACTGGGGAATGAGGGACGCACCTACTGATGCTTGCCCTGCATTCGCCCAACAACGACTGTGCCTCCAAATCTGCACTACCGCAAGATGTTGGCTTGCACTTGTTCAGCAAGCCAACAAAAAAATGACTAATGAAGTGAAAGCCTTGCCAAAGTGTTTCATATCTCTCAACAGTCCCACATTATAAGGGCCAATCCTCATTTTATACCTTAGAATTGCATTGTTTCATTACCTGTCCTACATGGATACAGTGCTGCCCAGGCAGAGAAGATGCTGTATACTCAGACTTTAAAGCAGAAATTCATAGCACTCTCTGATGTTACAGCAAAATTAAACAGGCAGAATAAAGACACTAGGTTCCAATGTATTCTGAGTTTGTAGCTTCATGTTTGATAATGGTTCCCACATACTCGTGGTCAGTGTCCCCCATCATACTGGTCAACCTTTTGTAACTGAAGTGAGGGACATATACACTCAAGATGAAGGACAATGAGGAACACCTCTTCAAAACATGGAGCTACAAGTTCAGAACACATTGTGTTTACTTGTCTAAAGTTTTTGTTTTTGATTCAGCAGCTTATTATGAGTTTTTACTTTAAAGTTTACATTCATCGTCTGTGTGGACAGCACCCTTTTTCCATGAAGGATAGGGCAGTTTTAGAGGGGTGAAAAGAGGGATGTCTCTTGTAATCAGGGACAGTTGAGAGGTATGATTCTCATTTTCCTGAATTTTGATTGTCAGTATCCCACATTTCAGTGAAGTTATATAAGGCTGACAGGTATGCAGTGGCATGTATAAAATGCAAAATATTCTTACAAACTGTTCTCTGTTTCTGTTTTTCTTTGCACTCATTTGCAGTTCATACCCTTTTCCCACCCATACCTCTCAATCTCTCAGCATTAAAATGCACAACATTGGCCTTTAAAATTCTGAGCAAACAGCAAGAATTTGTAGTACTTTCTTATTTTAAAGAACAGCATGTCTACAAATAGTGGGCCCCATATATCTGGTGTTCGGAAATGTTTCTGTCAATTCAATTCCGTGTTTTAATAGTTAGTGTGTCTTGCTTTAATATTATGAGGAACATCAGTAAACCTTCGCAGAGCAAGGGTAAATGTGTTTGTAAAAATCATATCTCTATGTGAAATTCTTAGCAGTTGAGAGGCATGTTCCCACCAACCTGTCCTTCCTGCTCCATCACCCTCTTCCCCATCATCTGGCAATATGTCTGCTGCTGCAGTCATCTGAGGAATGTGATGTGAAGGATTCAGAGTTTCTGGTTTCCCTTCCGCATCCAACAGCTTGCTAGCAAGTTTGCACTTTTCGTACAACGACCCATCCTAAAGCCCCCCCCACAATAAATAGATGACTTGTAATAATGCCCTATCCTGCCAAACACCAACTCATGTTTTGAAAACACATTTTAATTGTCAAGATTAATTTTCCTCTAAAAAAAAAAATCACTGAGCCAACTAAATGGCAAGTTACAAAGGTACAGAGTTCCTACTATTGCTGCTGCCTGCTGCCACCACTCAAATTGCTCCTTTAATCTTCCGAGCACTCTCTACTTTCCTCAGATATTTGCTGATATGCACCTCAAGTCTGCATCTCCTCAGTAGATCTGCCACTCCCTGGTGCCTTCTGCTCCTCTCTGGATGCAGGACTCAGTTGTACTCCAAGTTCTCGATGTGTATGATGTGCAGTCCTCTCCTCGACATGCCACCACATCAGCTCCTTGGGCTGCTTCCTTGCTCTTTCTTGAATGTCTCTCCTCACACAGCACAATCTTCCCCACATCAAGTTTAAAACTTGCACTGATTGGCTTGCTATACACAAAGCAACTTATCAGCAGGGAAGACGGCCAGATGGGAGTCTGGAGGACTCGGAGTCGGCATTAAATGTGCATGCACTGACTCTGAGAACTATATTCAGCTTAAAAAAAAATCACTGAAGCCTTTAAGAAGTATTTGAACAGCACTCCTTCTCAATATGAAGCAAGGGGTTGGTGCTCCCATGTGACCTCACAGAACAACACCCTTGAAGAATACGTAGATCAAATGTAAAACAAAAAGTACAAGTTAAATGTGCAGATGGTATGGAGGGTTATCTAGAGCTGTGTGAAATTTGAAAAACTTTGATCTGCAATAACTTCCCAGATAATTTGCACTTCAGAAAGTCAAACTTCAAGGAATTGGCAACTTCACGAAGTTGCGAATTTTAAACTTTGTTGGCAAAGTTCATTGGGACTTTACGAAATGGCTGTGTCATTTAGTGCTGTTTCTGCACTATGTGACATGCAGATCACATAATTCCACTGTGGCAGGAAACAGCAGAAGAGCTGTACGGTGTGCAGTTCTAGGGAGAGTGTTCAGGAGATAGGATCTGCATTATACTTAGAGCTCAGATTTGACTCGATTTGTACTACTGTTCATTACATAAAACAAAAAAAATTCTACTTAGTGTTCTACATCTGCAGACTTAATTTTGAACAATTTGGTTACAGTTTAGTTCATTTTTCCTTTCTTTTTCTGTGTGGTGCTACTGTTATAGACTAGTGCTGTGTGTGGGTCAGGGGAAGGCTTTTGTCTGCAGCCAGCAAAAGCTTTAGTTTCAGTGCGTTTTCAGTTTTCACTGTCAATCTCAGGCAATTCATTTTTCTCAAGTCCCATAATTTCTGTAGGCTCTCAGTGCTCCAGTTTTGCTAAATACCAATGTCTATCCAGTGCTCTGACAGATATTTGTAGAACTTTAGTGTTTTAATATTTTTTGATTGTTATTTTTCATAATACTTGAACCCTTTCTTGTCATTTTGATTTTTATTTAATTTTGGTTGCAACTATTTTACTATTTGCAGTATTTTTACTATTGTTCAGGTCATAAGTACTGCTACATGTTACCACACTGGAAGAAGAAGAAGTAGTAGTAGTAGTAGAGGGAAAGGACAGGGTAGACATGGAGGAAAGGCAGGGAAGGTGGCAGTGGTGACATTCAATTGAGGTGGATGAGGGTGTGGTATGGATGCAGAAAAAAGTAATGTATCAGCAGTGTGTGATGGCAGTGGAGCTGTTCACAAACTGCTAATAGAACTTGATTTGGCTGCTGTTTTGGTTGATGGGGGCAGCAGCCAGATCCAAGATATGTTATCTGAAATTTCCTTAATTCCATCAACACCAGTGGGTAAACACGGTGGTGTTGGAAAATATCACAAATAGTCCCCAGTGGTTAGTGGTACTTGACCTAAGTCTGAGGATGATACAGTGGCAGAGCTGTGTGAGTCACTGACATCTCAGAAAAATGAGGAAGAGGAGGACCAGTGAAAGGAAAAGAAGGAAAAGGAGGATAAAGGTGAGGATGACACTGTCATTGATCCTTTGTGGAAGCCTGAAAAGCAAGACAACAAAAAACAAAAGATGAAAGCAAATTGTATGAATTTTTCCAATAGAAGGGTAGGCAACCTCTGCCATGAAAGATAATGCTATATATGATAACATATATCCCAGAGCAGAAACAAGCGAGGGTGTGGTGGCCACTACAATTTGAGCTCCACATTCATTTTTGCATCTTTCAAAATTCCTTTTTGTCGGACTTTTCTATTACTGATCCAAAAGATGACACTTTGACAATATACTAACTTTGTTAGGCCTGTGTAAGCCATGGCAAGAAAGGGTCTCATGTTGGCACAGGTGGGCAGCATACCCACCTTAAAGTCAAACATATGGATAGGTGGCAAGCACAGTCGAAAGTGATGGTGGTTTGAGAGGTACAGAGATGGCAGAGGATATTGTGGAGGAAAAGATGGCTGAGGAGGAGGAGGAGGGAGGTAGTACCACTGAAAGCATGAAATCACTGATGAGCAACAGCAGCAGGGCAGCAGCAACAGAATCGCCCTGACAAAAACCCTTCAGTCAAGTCACAAGTTTCTTGATCCTGTCTCCATCTGTGACATCCTGCAAGCAATGTGGTGCCTGCACAAAATTGTTCCCAAAAAGAACCCACTCAAAAAAGATCCAGCTATTACTAGAATTTTATCTAAGCAACGTATATCCACTCTATTCATTCAGTTGCCAGGAAACGGAATGCTGCCATGGCACAAATGTTCACTACTGGTCTTCTTCCATTTTCTTTTGTGAAAAATGCTGGTTTTCTTCACTGTATGTCCAAAGCATACCCCAAGTGGAAAATGCCATTCAGGAACTACTTGTCTGTTTTTTGTAACTCAAGTTTCTTCAAGAACAAAAATTCAAGAACATACAGAGCAGTGGGAACAAGTATTCCAAAATAACACAATGTCCACTCATGAGAGTCTGAATGCTGCTCAAAAGTCCAAAGTCCATGTGCAGCGTTGTTTGGAACAGACTACCATAACCCATTATAGCCACTTGCTCGACATTATTAGAGCTCAAATGAGCCTATAGAACAGGGAATTAACATTACAAGTCTATACTCAATAAAAAGGAGAAAAAAAACTTAATAAGAAATACTCTAGCTCTGTGGCCTAAAGTGGTGATATTTCATTAATCTTACAGCATTATAAAGTGACCAGGACACCTTGATTTGTTGAATTATTCACTAGGTTGTATTTCATGCCTGCCTAGTCACCTTTCTGTTGAACCCAGCTGGGAATGTGTGAGGGAGGGTGGAGGGGTGGGGCAAGTGGGAGGGGCTCCCAAGGGAAGCCCCCATGCAGATAAAGGTTCCATATCTCATCAGGGATGTCCCAATCTATCAACTAATCACTTCATCCGAGGAACAAGATCTGGACCATAACAGCCAGGGACTGCATATTTCTAGGAATATTTCCTCCCTCAAATGAATCCTAGTGATAAGCCTGTCCTGGTCCTGGATCTGTTCCACTCAGCAGGCCACTCCCCCACTGTCAGAGCATCTTGCTGGAGCCACTGAGAAGTAAGGCATTTCAAAGCTGCCACAATAAGCATCAGACCTAACCCTCTTCGGGCAAGGGGGGAGACTCAAAAGAACCGGAAACCCCAACACCCAGTTCAGGAAGTCAAAGAGAATGTCCACCTGTAAAATCTGACATACCTTCTTCCTGACTTCCTCCCAGAAGCCCCGGATAACCAGACACTCCCAGAAAATATGTGTGAGTGTTCCTCTAAGGCCACACATCCACCAACACCTATCTGAAAAAGTAGTCCCAAAGTGTTTTGTGATTACAGGTGTGCAGAAACATCTGATAATTATCTTCCAAAAATATTTCCTCCAGTCTGGGGATGCAGTCACCCTCCACCCTATTCTAAATCTCTTATCGCAAGTCTCTTGAGGGATGGGAATAGAGAACTCTCCCTCCCAAGCCTTTATTACTGAGCTTAATGGGTCTAGATCCATCTCCCCAAACATCCCATACAGTACAGAGATATATCTTATTTTAACCTTTAGGGTGACAGTTCCATATATGAAGTCTTCCCACAATGTCTTCTGTCTGCAAGATCGCTATTCATCCCTGCCCCAGGATGAAGTGCCTTACCTGAAGATACCTAAAAAATTCTGAATTATTAAAGTTGAACTTTTCTTTCATTCTGTCAAAAGAAATTCAATCACCTCCCTCTATAAGCTGAGAGAATCTAGTGAGGCCTTTGTCCTCCCAGGTTTTATACCCAAATTCCAGTCATGGGGAGGACAAAGACAGCGTGGTGTCTGATAAGAGTCAGAGGACCCAAAGAGGGCAGGGATGCTAGTTTTCTAACTGTGTACAACATCTTCAGGGAGTGTCCAGTCCACACGTTACTGGTCAATTCTTGGGGGGAGAATGTGCCGGTCAAGGCAGGCCAGGGTAAACACAGGGTGTGAAAGTCCGCAACCCTCTTCTATGTCAAACCAACCTAAGTCCCTCCACTGCTTGGCCCAGGAGCAGACAGAGACCATCTGACTTGCCAGATAATATCTATATAGGTCAGTGAGTCCTAACCCTTCCCTGTCTCTTGCCAGATGTAAGATCCTTCATGCTACCCTGGGTTTGCAGCCCCCCCAAATGAACTGGGTTATACCCTTCAGAAATTTTTGACCAAAATAGAGTGGGGATTGTGATGGGCAGGGTCGAGAACAGGAAAAAGAGTTGGGGGAGTACATTCATTTTGATAGAATCAACTCAGCCCGCCAGTGAAAGTGGCAACAAAGCCCACCTAACCAAATCATTTTGAACAGCATTCCAAAGACCATTATAATTCACTTCAAATAGGGCAGTATGCACTGTGGTAACCTGTATGCCCAAATATCGGATTTGGTTGTTCTTGGCCCACGTGAAAGGGAACCCATTCCGCATGGAAAGGGGGCAACTCCCACTCAATATCAAAGCCTCTGACTTGGTGAAATTTATCCTATAACCCAAGATGGTCCCAAATGACCTGAGTAAGGCCAACAGTCTTGGCAGGGAGGTTACAGGTTGACTGAAAAAAAATATAGAGTCATCCGCATATAGGGCCACCTTGTTCTCTAGCCCCCCAGCCATGACCTTCTCTATTCTCTAATCCTGGTGAACTGCCATGACCAGAGGCTCTAGAAACAAAGCAAACAGAAGCAGGGAGAGGGGGCAGCTCTGCCTGGTTCCCCTACCTATCGGGAAGCATCCCGAGTTGATGCCATTAACTCTAACTTGGACTTGGGGGGAGGAGTACAAGTTTGTTATTATAGCTAAAAATTTTGGGCTAAATTGCATTTTCTCCATGGAGGCTTTTAGGAAGTTCCAATTAACCCTGTCAAATGCTTATTCTACATCCATGCAGATGGCAAGCTGAAAGGTCCCCTACCCCTGCTACACAGATATGATGTTAAGTAGGCACCTTACATTGTCATGTAAGTATCTGCCAGCTATAAAGCCTGTTTGGTTTTGATATATGAGCCCTGGGGCCACCTACTAGGGGCAGTCCACGAGAATCCCCGTGAAGATTTTTAGGTCAACATTGAGTAAAGAAATAGGGTGGTACGAGCTGCACAGAGTGGGGTCTTTCCCCTCCTTTGGAATAACTGCGATCAAGGTGGAATGCCAGGACAATGGCACCCCCCCGGATGTGATGATAACATGAGATAAGAGGGTGTATCAAGGTCCCCCAGAGGGCCTTGTAGAATTCTGAGGGCAGACCATCCAGGTCTGGGGACTTACCCTGTTTGAGACTTTTAATCTTAGACAAGACCTCCTTATGAGTAATAGGGCTCTCTAGAAAGCCCCGGTCCCCCTGGGTAAGGGTCTGGAGGGTCAAAGAGCCCCAAAAGTCTGCCAGTAATTGTGTCTCATTTGGTGGGTGTTCCTGATGATATAATTCCCTATAGTAAGTGGCAAACGCGCCTGTCACCCCTGGAGGGTCCGTAATAAATTCCCCACTCCTCTCCGGGTTCTCCACCCTCAAAATCACTCTACTAATGATTTGCTTTCTGAGGGTGTAGGCAAGAAGTTTGCCCGCCCTATTACCTTCTGCATAGTACCAGCATTGTGACCTTCTGATGGCCCCTTCCACCTGATGAGACATTTGCCTCTCCACCTCCCTCTTTTTCCTCTGCCAGATAACTTTGTCCCCAGGGTGAAGGGTCAGCTATACCGGAACTCAGCTTCCCTAAGCTCCTCCTGCAACTCTTTTAAAGTGGACTGATGCTGTTTCTTTAACCTTGAGCTTTAGGAAATTATTTGTCCCCAGGCATAGGCCTTAAGGGCATCCCATATAACCGAGGGGGATGTCGAGGCCAGGTCATTGGTGTCCAGATAAAAAGAGAGTTGTTGTTTAAGTGTAGATTTAAAATCTGCAGAATTCAGTAGGCCCATATTCAGTCTCTAATTAGAGTTTCTGACCGAGGGGAAGAGCTGAAGCCTAAGAAGCAACGGAGAGTGATCATACCGTGACATTGGTAAAATGTTGCAGCTCTATACCATGTGCATTTGCTCTTTAGAAATAAGAAACATGTCTATCCTAGAGTATGTCCCATGTCTATGGGAAAAAAAAGTATAATCCTGCTGTGTGCCATGGCCCTCCCTCCATGTATCCGCCAGCCCAACTTCCTCCATCATTCTCCTCAAGAAACTGTCATCCTAGGAGCCCGCCAGCCATCCCTGCGAGTATGAGCTGTCCCATGAGGCCAATACAACTCTATTAAAATCTCCTCCAAAAATATATAAAATATCTGAATCCTGAATAGTGTCCATTATTACACATTTCAAAAAGACCCTATTATCTGCTGACTCATTGGGGATATACAGGTTAACCACTACACATTTAATACTAAAGATAAGTAACTGAAGATTTACATAGCGGCCCTGTGGATCCAGGATCTGGGAGACCACCTGGACCGGAAGATGCCGTTTAAACAGAACAGCCACCCCCCTCCAGTGAGAGTGGCCCATCTAGCTGGCTGCGTGGACCTCCCCCACCCAGGAGCGCCGCAACTTGGAGTGCTCAGTATCATTCAGGTGGGTCTGCTGCAACAGGGCAAAACTAGCATTGTACCTCAGTAATTCTTGTAAGAGTCAGTCCAACTTGATTAGTCCATTCAGCCCCTTTACATTATATGTCAAGTTGTTTAATTCCATATAAAATCAGTCCCAGTAAAAAAAGAGTCATACTGTTTCCAGACAACCCCCAACCCCCCCAGACAGATCCCGCCACATGTAAACATCACCAGGCTAAACATTTGAGTAACAAAACTACATAATGAACAAGAAACCTTTTCAAAAAGAATGGGCTGAACCCATAGCCCCTGAACTATGAACCTTTCCATGTTTTCCAATAGTGCCACCATCTCCCCCTTAGAGGTTCACAGAGTAAGGGGGGTGGTACAGCTACTCTAGGTTGTACCCAACTGAAGCTTTCTGGCGCCCCAGTATCAGGTGGTGTGCTCAGTGAACATTCTCAGACCACTACTTAAAAGGTATCAACATCTGTGTGTCTCCACCAAACCTCCCCCCGCCCCGTCCTTGTTGATAATGCAATAATGATAAAGTACTCTGTTAATTAGCTGGCTTCATAAAACATTTCCCCAGGTACTCAGGCTTAGTATACCTCTCATGGCCTCTTTTATTAGGAAAAAATAACAGCAACCCTCAATAGCAAATGTAGAAGTAGTAACCACTGTGGGGATTTCTAACATACCCCCAACTGGTAGATTGAATTTAATAAACATTACTAACCATGACAACTCCATTGTAACCAGTTTCTGGAATTCCAGTGAAGATGGAAGGTGCAGAATAAGAAGGATGGTGGAGGGAAATACCCTTCATCAGAGTCTAGAAAGAAAAGTACTTAGCTAAATCCAACGTGGATCGGCTTGAACCCGGAATCTCCAGATGAAGCAAGGTGAAGTAAATCAGACAGTTACACTACACCTCATACTGTTTCAAGTGTCCTGTTGCTCCCTTGCTGCCTATGGCTGGGTAGCCTTGGTCGCGCGGCTTTTTCCCTTTCCTCTGGTAGAACGTTGTGATCATGGGCCCTTAGGTCGAGAGGACCCCTGACTACGCTGCCATCTTTTCCAAAGATGAGTTTTCAGTAGTTTTTTCCTTCACTTGGCTCATTCTCCCAAGTGGGTTGCAGACCTCATACCAGCGATGGTATTCCAATTCTTTTACAGTGTCTGCATCCAAAATATCTGTCAGAGATATACAGTATCTCACTGTTGAAGGAACTTGGCTGCCTCCCATATGACCAGAAATGTGTGCACTCGAGTCCATTGTTATTCTAAGAACTGCAGAGTAATTCAAGTGGGCCCTCACCCCCTTTGCCCAGAGTTGTTTCAGGATAGGGAGCATTTAGCATCAACTGTCCATCATTATAGGAGCATAATCATGCTCAAAGAACAGTCTAGTGTCCCCAAAATGTATTTCCTTCTTGGCACAAGCTTTGCCCAAAATATCAGCTTTAACTCTGTAGTCTAAGAAAGCAATCATAATGGACCAAGGATGAGCTCTGGGATCGGTGGGCCTGGGGCCCAGGGAGCGGTGGGCTGTGATTACATTTAACTTATAGTCCGAAGGAAGGTTCAGTAGCTCCTTGATCAGACTTTCCATAAAAACTGTAATTTCCCCCGATTCAATCTGCTTAGGGAGACCGTGAATGTGAATGTTGGCCCTTCTCGAGTGATTCTCTAAATCTTACAACTTCTGTTGGATCCAGGCCTCCCTGTCTTGGAGTTGGAGAATTGCACCGTTATGAATGTCCAAGCTCCATATCGTCCGCTGGCCACCTCCTTCAAGATCCCTCATCCACTGCAGAAGGAATTAATTAGTTCCTCACTGACCTTGATAGGTACACAGCTCACCTGCCACCAGTCTCGGATTTCTCTATCTGTACTCAGCATCACACCGCTCTTGGCTCCTGACCCCCTTTTCACCCAGAAATAGCCACTAGAAGATAAGTCCTCAGGCTGCTATCAAATCTCAAGTCAGAGAGCTCACCTGACCATGACACATTAGAACCCAGGTTTCTCAAACTAGGGGCAGCAGCACTCGCCGCACCTGTCTAGGATTTTCTAAATAGATCCATCCTCTCTGGTGAAGTGCCAAGTCTTTGGAAATGGGTTGTGATGGTCCCCCTCCATAAGGGGGGACCCACGCTGCGGAAACTTATAGGCCTATTTCAATTCTCTGTCCACTGGCTAAGATCCTGGAGCGGATCCTGCTCATTCAGCTACAATCCTACCTAGACTTACATCATCTTCTCGCAGACTGCCAGCATGGCTTCAGAAAGAGCCATAGTACTACCACAGCCCTTGTCAAAGTCTCGACTGACATTCTTAATACAAGTGATGCTGGTCTTCTAACCGGTGGAGTATTCATTGACTTGACTAAGGCCTTCAATCTAGTCAACCACCACCTTCTCCTTGGTAAATTGCATCAATTAGGTCTAGATTGCTTATCACGCACGTGGTTCCATGACTACCTCAGTGGAAGATCACAAAGGGTACAATGGTCTGGTTCATTCTCCTCTTTAAGGCCTATCTCACACAGAGTATCCCAAGGTTCTATTCTTAGCCCAATACTATTCTCGCTTTTATCAATGAGCTCCCCAACTTCAGTGGTGGTGCATCCATGCAATTATATGCTGATGATGCAATCTTGTACCGCTCATCTAACAATATAGACTGGTTTAACCAAAGCCTTAACTCTGATTCAATTGTGCTGCTCGAGACCTGGTTCTCTGACAATCACCTAATTCTAAATCTGAAAAAAACAAAAGCTATGCTTTTCCGTAAACCGTCCCCCAAACCTACCAAACAGCTCCAGATCAGTACACAGTCAGGAGACCCCATAGAGGTGGTTAGTACTTTTAAATACCTTGGGGTTCACTTAGATGCCTCCTTCTCAATGGAGCATCATGCAACTCAGCTTACCAAATGGATAACCAGAAGCTTGGGTTATTACACCGCCTCCGCCCTCTTTTATCCAATGCCGCCGGTAAAAAGATTGTATCAACATCCCTTCTCCTTATTTTGTTCTATGGTGCCCCTCTACTATTCTCCACCCAATCCTCTTCCCTTTTATAGGTTCATCAACTCTATCATTGGATTGAATGTTTTGCCATTGCAGCGGACTCCAGAAAACAACACTGTGAGGCCCTGTATTCTCTTCAGTGGCCTACCTATGACTCAAGGTTACAGTTTCACACATTATGCCTTGTATTCAAACATACCAAGCTCTTTAATCCCCCTTGCCTAAGGGGAATCGGTTACAAAAAAGCACCCACATTCACACTTAGATCTATTTCCTTACCCTTATTAGCAATCCAGAAGATGCAATGCCTATCGGGTAAGAGCTTATTCACCTTCTCAGCTCCCTCTGCTTGGAATCCCCCCCCCCCACAATTTACTCTCCTGCCCCACCCTATCCTCCTTCAAAAAAGAGCTTACCTCTTTCCTACTAAACCCCCTCCTCTCCAATTGCTTTAAATAACCCTTATAGCATCATTGATGCCTAGTCTATGTTACTCTGATAGATATACTGTATATTGTAATCCACCTGCTGTCATGTTCCTGCTATGTATTTATTTATTTATTTATTTAGCTTTTGTTGACCGGGTAAGTGCACTAGACAAATCCTGCCTATTTTCAGGCACGACCCGGGGGAGGGGGATACAGATGAATGCCAACTGATCTTGAACCAGATTAAGCTGTTGGTGGTATTTTTAGTGAATGTGGGAAATTTGGCCAGGACACCAGGGAAATTCCCCTACTCTTTTCGATAAGTGCCATGGGATCTTTAACATCCACCTAAACTACCACCAATCCAGACAGATGGGACCTCGGTTTGACGTCTCATCCGAAAGATGGCACCTCAGAAATGCAGCACCCCTCCCATGCTGCATTACAGTGTCAGTACTGGGATATTAACCCAAGTGCTAGATGTGGGAACTGAACCCACAGCCCTCTGATCTCCCGGCCTCAGAAGCGAGTATGCTACCTACTGAGCCACTGACACTGTATATATTGTATAATATTAGTTATCCTGTTTATTTATATATGCTTAATGCCTAATCTGTTTTAAGCTATGTGCCTGGCTTTCCACTGTAATAATTTTTGTGACATTGTTAAATATCTGTATCCTGTATGTTATTATTGTATTTATCTATTGTACTGTGTTCACCATTGACACCCGGGTCGTCACTGAAAGGGACTGCATGGTCTCAGTGGACTTACCTGGTTACCAAAATTCTAATAAATAAAAATAAATAAGGTCTATGGCACTGGATGCCTCTGTGGTGTGTTGCTCAAGGTCCGCAATCTTCTGTCCCACCATCTGCTGTTTGGAGCGGACCTCTTTCAGCTCCATTTGAATTTTTCCATCGTGTCGCCGAAGTGCTTAAGTTCCTTGAAAAGCCTCTTAGAAGTGATGGTAAAAGTTGGCTCCTCATCCAAGCTACACTCATCAGCCAAACCGGAGCTGGGAGAAACTGTGCACTGGGGGGAGTAGCAGCCTGTGTCCTATGTGGATTCGGATTTGTTTTTTTCATCTATCCAAGGGGCGTTCACTTCAAATTCTTTAAGCTTCTGGTGAGTTTGCAACATCATGTCATCCAAGCACCTTTTTCTGCCTCTGATAGCCAGCGATTTAGGGGGATTAAGGTGGATTTAGGTGAAGATCTGAATGAGCTACAGTATCTGTGAGCTAGTCCGCCATGCACCGGAAGTCTCAGGACCTACTTTTCAAAGTGGGCAATTCCTGAACCGAGGGATGTTGTTGAAAGGGAAGTTTCACATGCCCTGCCACATTCTTACAGTTCATACATCAATCTTACAACAGATATGTGGAGCACTGGTTCAACAGCTGCTAGTTCATGTATGTGCATAACAGCATATTGGGTGGAACTGAAGGTGTTGGTCATTACCTTGGCAGCAAATGCAAGTGACTTCATTGTAATGGAAGCTACATGCCTAGTATTCACAAGCATGCAACACTGGCTATGAAGAGCATGCTTGATTCTCACACTGGACACACATTTTGGCTTCAATATTGGATAAGACTGACACTTGGTTAAAACCACTGTCCTTAAAGGCAGGCTTCATAGCAAGTGACAATGGTACAAATGTTGTCAGGGTTGTTGGCGGTGGGGGTTTTGTTATGGTGCCCTGCTTTGTAGACTGTCTAAACCTGGCTGTGCAAGAGGTTTTGCCAAAATGTGGTATTAAAGTGCTCACCTTCTGAATTTGTGGCCATTTTGCATGGTCTAGAGGGGGCCAATAAAAAAACCCAGCCTGCCTCAGCACCAACTAAAGCAGGCGGTTGTCACAAAGTGGAATTTGACCCTCTATATGCTGGAGCAGATGTATGACCAGTAAAAGGCCTTATCAGCTTATTCATTTACTGAATTTTGTTGACCGGGTAGGCCCACTGAGATTAGAAATCCCTTCTTCAGGGGTGATCTGGGTGAGTGGGGGGTGGGGATACAGATGGTAACCAACTGAAATTGAACCAGATTAAGCTGTTGGTAGTACTTTTAGTGAATGGGGGAAATTTGGCCAGAACACTGGGGAAATTCCCTTACTCTTCAGTAGGGGGAACCCTTGTTCCACAGATCAAGATGGCTGCTGAGCAGGAGCCAGGAAAGAGAATGGATATTACTGAGGCAGGGGAGCAGACCTCATCCCCTGTCTTTCTCAATCCAGAGGCCAATAAACGGGATGTTTTTTCATCAGAACTAAGTAAGGAAAAGACAGCAGAAGGGGATGTGGCTTTACCGTTAAGGATACATAACGATTCTCCTATAGGAAAAGTTTTGATTTATAAGCAGAAGGAATCTGGTTTTAGACAGGAGACTGGACAATTACAGCAGATGATTCTTCAAGAAGAACAACTACTAAAGGAGAAAAAGGCAATTCTACAAAAGAAGCTCTTAGCAGCTAAACGGAGTGTAATGACTAACCTGACAACTAGCTCAGCTGTTCCTGACGATCAGCTGAGGAATGATGGCAGAACTGCAGGTGCAATCTCTGTGATATGCCCATCTGTTGTTTTGGACCCTGAGACGTTGCAAACTCAAAATGCGGCTGGCAGAGATAACAGAGTGGATTCTGTGTGCCTAGAGCCGCTCAAGTCTCAATGTACACAAGCTGGAAATTCGAATCACTGTCCTATGACTACACAGTCACAAATGGAAAACAGACAAGTGGAACATTAGACTCTTAACTTTGAAACTAGGTCTACTGAGTTTAATGAGCTTGCTACTTGTCGTATAACAGCTTCAAGTAACTTACTTGATAAATTGAATGTTCCTTCTTGGGAGGAGACATGATGATAAGGTGCATTACTACATGACCGGAATACTGACTGGTCGGTTGCCACAGCCCTTCAGGAGGCAGGATGAGAGAAGTCTCCAGACGGCTCACAGTGGATCTCAGGCACCACACCCATTAGAATGCCTTCACTCCCAGGTACCTCTACAACACTTTCCCCAACACATTTAATGCAAGACTTACTTTTCACTGAGAATCCAGTATTAGACACTTTACAAAAAGACACTCCTGACATTTCACAACAACCAGAGGCCCCATTGAATTTAAGGCCTACAAATCCTCGGAAACCATATGCTTCTTTGTTTCACTTGCCCATAGCTCCTGCAAAATGACACAATGCAGTAAGGCTATTTTATAAAGGAGGACTGGAGACTGTCCCAGGTCAAACTTACGTGGGAAAAACCCTGCTGAAAGATTCTTTAAAATTTATTGCAACAGGGGTCTGTGCTCTTGTACATGTATCAGGAGAGCATACCTACGATGTCAGTTTTAAAATGTCAGGAGGTTTGGAAAGGTTCTGGAAAAAAATATAATGATGTAAAAAACACACCACTGTGGCTCCATTCGAAGCTATCCCCCCTCACCAAACCAGCTACAGTATTAAGAATATTACTGTGCTATTTTGCAATGAGGGCATTAGCGTCTCTGAATTGACACATTGGTTGAAACAGCACTGTGATGTTTTGGAGGACCCTACTGCAATTTTTAATAGTGTAAATTACTGGACAGGAGGTTGGAAATACAAAATACTGCTGAAATCAATGGATGAAGGACTACAGCATTGGCCAAATTATTATTTTTTTTGGCAGAGACAAAGGCGTTCTCTTTTACAATGACCAACCTAAGGCCTGCTGTAAGTGTGGATCAGTGAGACATGTTAGTAGTATCTGTGACAAGATTAGATGTTCTTTATGTACAGAACTTGGGCATGCTAGTAGTCAATGTTTGAATGAAATGGTATGTAGCCTGTGTGAGGAAAGAGGTCACTCTTATCAGAGCTGTCCCTGGGCAGCACACGATAAAAATCAACAGGCAGACAGTGAAGAACAACGTTTATTGATTGCAATGGCTCAGAAACAGCAATGTAGCAAACAAACCCAACCTCCTCCCCTTCCCCCAGATAGTGCTTCAGTTACAAACCCAACTATTACTCATGTACCAAGAACAGACCCTCCCCTTCTCCAGATCCACCCCCTTCTCCAGTCCCAGGTTCTATTGAAGAGCAACCTAACATAACTGAAGTTGTGATGACTCCAGTTCCAAGTACTTCAGAAGAAATGCTTCCCCTCCCTTTGACAGATAGAAAAGGTATGCTGGCATGTAAATATCCAGATAAAAACATTCCAGCTTCAAAACTGGCAAAAACACAAACAATTCCCATATCAAATAGGTATAATCCCTTGTCACATAACGCTGACTCTGCCGCTGATACAGACTCATCCTCAATTATTTCTTCTATTTGTGAAGGAGCTCCTGAATTAGAAGGAGACGCCCCTGCTATTGCACTAGGAAAAAGGGAGCTCAGGTAAAAACTGAAAGTTAAGCTGAAGCCTAAATCTGGTACTAGGAAAACTATAAAGAAACAAGCATTTGTCAATGTTGAGAGTTCGCTGTTGGTATTGCTCTTGTACATGCCTCCCATATTTTTCTCCATATATTCCTCTGTCTTGCATTTTAAGGGTAGGTGTTTCAGATAGAAACCATAATGTTCCGGGCGTTTGTTGGTATTTTTGCTCCAAATTTTCAACATGGACTTTTTGGGACACCACCTCATGAACAGTGCCAGTATCATTTTGTTACTCAATCCAAAAAGGTGATTTTGCACAGTGAGTGTGCCATTTGGTGCCACAGGTGTGAAAACACATTTCAGGGAGGATATGAAAAATGACAGATATACTGTTCATGAGGAGGTGTGAAGAAATGGCAATTTTGAAAATTTGGAGTGAAAATATCAAAAACTGGCAAAGTTACAAGTGTGTGTAGAAACTGCGTAACGCGCATTCATAACGCAGTCATTTTTATGTTTGCTTGCACGCATGTGCAAGAAACATAGTGCCATCATCCGAGATTTCGGAGGTGTGTCACCCTCCCTCCACCAGTCAGTGTTGGCAGGCGCTCCCTGTAAGCCATCGCATGCTGGAGCTGTTCATGACAAGCTCCAAAATGCAGTGGCATACAGTTGAAAGGGGAGCTACGCTTGAGTGAGCAGCGATAAGATATCACCTGCCCGCGCAGCTCCCCTATACACACACACACACACACACACAGCCCAAACACATGCCGTGCTGCCCCCCACGCACACACTCTGTAGCCGACGGGAGTGCCCAATCCCCGCCCTGTGCTGCGCCACCCCCAAAAGCTCTCCCAAATGCCACGCTGGGTGCCCACCCAGCATGGCAACTCGATGGAATAACCGACGGGGTGCCCAATCCCCATCAGCTTCATTGTCTCCTCCCCATGCTATGCTGATGGGGTGCCCAATCCGTCATTGCCCCAGTGCAAGGCCACACTGGGGCCACCCCAAGCGTGGCAAGTGATTCCTTGGCGACAGGGTTGCCCAGTCCCCATCAGCTGAACACCCCACCAACCATACTTTGTGCCACGCTGGGAGCCCACCCCAGTGTGGCAAATGTCCCGCGTCATTAGAAAAAAACTGTAAAGAAAAACGGTCCCATGTAGTCTCCCTGGCCCCTCCCACAACTCGCACTCCACCCACTGCGCACTTCGCCTCCCCCACACTCCTACCCCATACTTACCTCCGGAGCTCGCGCGACGTATCTTTGGTGGACTGGGAACACGCTCTGCACTTTCAAAGCCGACCAACTGAGGAAATGCCGTAAGCTGTATAATGGGCAAGATAGGGGTTTTCAACTTTATGCATATCTCAGGCATTTTTGGATTTTTGACAATTTTTCAACATGGGGTTTTGGGACCCTTCTCATGAGTGATGAATACTGTCATGGCGTTATTCAGGGCTGAAGGATGATTTCGCCGCAGTGACTGCACAGTGACTCTCGAAATCACCCTTTGGGCCTGAATAATGCCATGACAGTGACATCATTCATGAGAAGGGTCATAAAACCCCATGTTGAAAATTTTGCAAAAATTCAAAAATGACTGTTTTATTTAGCGTGTTGCGTGCAGTTCCTACGTTAGGCTCGAAAGTTCGCTAATTTCTCAATATTTTCTACCCAGATTTTCAACATTGCCATTTTACCATACCTTCTTATGAGCAGTACAGCTGTCATTTTTCACATCTCACCCAAAATGTGTTTCCGCTCCAGGTAGTTGCTACAATGGCGAGTCGTGCGTAAATCAATGTACAGGACAAATTAAGAAAATCACAGTGACACTGTTCATGAGCAGAGGTCTTAAAATGGCTATGTTGAAAATTTGGTGAAAAATTCCAAAAATGACTGTTTTACGAGGGTGCATTGCGCAGTTCCTACGACGCCGTAAGTTTGCAATTTTCAATATTTCAACATTGCCATTTTACCGCACCTCCTTATGAGCAGTACAGCTATCATTTTTCACATCTTTCCCAAAATGTGTTTCCGCCCATGTAACGCACAATGGCACAGTCGATGTGCAAAATCAATGTATGGGACACAATAAGAAAATCACAGTGACACTGTTCATAAGCAGAGGTCTTAAAATGGCTATGTTGAAAATTTGGTGAAAAAATTCCTACAAATGACTGTTTTACGAGCGTTCATTGCGCAGTTCCTATGCATGCTCGTAAGTTTGCGAATTTAATATTTTCACTCCAGATTTTCAACATTACCATTTTATTACACTTCCTTGTGAACAGTACAGCTGCAATTTTTCATATGTCGCCCAAAATGTGTTTTCACACATGTAGCGCACAATGGTGCTCTTGGTGTGTGAAAGCAATGTTTAGGACAGATTAAGAAAATCACAGTTATACTGTTCATGAGCAGAGGTCTTAAAATGGCTATGTTGAAAATTTGGTGACAAAAGTCCATAAAATGACTGTGTTACGACTGAGCATTGCGCAGTTTCCATGCACCCTCGTAAGTTCATGACTTTGTAATATTTTCAGTCCAGATTTTCACCAGTGGCATTTTTCCACACTTCCTTATGAACAGTACAGCTGTCATTTTTCACAACATGGCTGAAGTGTTTTCACACTTTCAGCGTAGAGATGCGTGGTCGCTGTGGGAAATCATTGTTTGGCACAGATAAAGAAAATCACAGTGACACTGTTCATGATCAGAGGCACCAAAATGCCTGAGTTGATAATCTGCTGTAAAAAATCACCAACCTAATTATATTACGGGTGTGCATTGCACAGTTTCTATGTGTGCTCGTGACTTCACCATTTTTTTAAATATTTTACTGCAGATTTGCAACATTGCCATTTTTTACACCTCCCCATGAACAGTACAGCTGTCATTTTTTACATCCTGTTCGGAATGTTTTTGCACCTGTGGTGCTAAATGCCGTAGTCACTGTACATAAGCAGCTTTCGGCTAACAAACTGATATTCCCCCTGTTCATGAGGTGGGGTCACAAAAAAAACATGTTGAAAATTTGGAGTGAAAATACCAACGAATGCCTGCAGTATTATGGTTTCCAACCATAACGCCCAACCCTGTAGAGAATGACAGGCATCAGGGGTGTGACTTGTAATTCTTGCCTGTGATGCTCATACTATTACACACCCTGCAGCCAGTGAGAGGCATCAAGGTATGCCTTGGACTCTTTGGCCCCAAAGTTCACCCCATTCTCCTATATCGCACCCATCTCACCATATTTCCTAATGAAATGGGCTGTGCATAAGGGCCAAAGACCCCAAGGAACACCATGACACTTGTCAGTGTCTGCAGGGTGGGGTGTGGTGAAATGGTGTGGCCGTTATGCTTGATGACCCAAACGCACACCCCAATGCCTGTCACTCTCTGCAGGGTGGTGGTGGGGTGGGCTTCAGTTCAGTACTTCACTGCCATTCTTATTACGCAGCTCTGTAACTTCTACACTACCACTGCCAATGCCAGCATGCAAACATTCGACATTGACAAATGCTTGTTTAGAATGTTTTCACAAAATTTGTAACATGGCCTTTTTGGGACCTCCCCTCATGAACAGTGGCAGTGAATTTTGTTACTCTGTCCTGAAAGTTGATCTCGCATAGCAACCGTGGCAATCTGTGCCAATGGTGCAAAAACACATTTTGGGAAGGACACAATAAATGACAGCTGTACTCTTCATAAGGGGGTGTGAAGAAATGACAATGTGGGAAATTTGGAGTAAAAATCTTAAAAATTGATGACGTTACAAGAGTGCATAGAAACTGTGCAATGGGTGCTCGTAACACAGTCATTTTGGGAATTTTTTTCACCAAATTTGCAACAAGGGTGTTTTGGGACCCCACTTCATGAACAGTGGCACTGTTATTTCATTAATTGGTCCCAAAAGGTGATTCCATAGCAGTGACTGCGAAATCACCTTTTGGGACTGAGAAAAGAAATGACAGTGACTGTGTTCATTAAGTGGGGTCCCAAGAACCCCATGTTGAAAATTTGGGACCAAAACTCCAAAAAATGACCTAGATATCAACCTAAATTGAAGCCCCCCATTCGCTGCCATTATAGGATTTATCGTTATTTCTTCAATTTGCATTCGGCTTTTGAAGAGTGCAGAAGTGTTCCCAGTCCACTGAAGGTCACTGTTTGCAACCTGCAGAGGTAAGTATGGGTGAGGAAGGTGCAGGGAAGTGGGGTGCACAGAGGGAGGGTGCAGGTTGGGGAAGGGGGGCCAGCGACAACCACGTGGGACCATTTTTTTCTTTTCAGGTTTAAAATTAAAAAAAAAAGTCTTTGTGGGTCTGTTTCCTTTTTTTACAGTAAAATGATGGATGTTGGCACACTGGGGTGGGCTCCCAGTGTGCCAGATCAATGCAGACCCGGGGATTGGGCAACCCGAGGTTGGAGAATATTGGAGGGGGGGTGCATCAGACACTGGGAGTAGGTATCTTGGTGTCAGAACCATGAGGGACCATTTTCTTTATTTTCAGGTTTAAAAATTAAAAAAAAAAAGACTTTGTGGGTCTGTTTTCTTTTTTACAATAAAACGATGGATGTTGGCACACTGAGCTGGGCTCCCAGTGTGCCAGATCAATGCCAACTCAGGGATTGGGCACCCCAAGGTTGAGAATATGTGTGTGTGGGGGTGCATCCGAAACCAGGAGTAGGCATCTCAGTGTCGGAACCAGTTCACCAAAAGGCGGGGACAGGTCACATAGAGATTGAGCACCCTGGTGTTGACAGGTGGGGTGGGTTCAACAGAGTGATGGCAGAGAGCGGGACATGGAGGAGGCAGGCAAGGAAAGCACCTCCTCCCAGCCAGCACTATTGATTGCGCTTACAGTAGAACCTTTGGGCATGCAATACCCTCAGCCCTTAGGCTGCAGCCTGCTCCACAAGACTGGTAGAAACCAAGCGGGACATTAAGATGCAAACAGCTGTTTCCTCTGCGGTGACTTGCAGATGAAAGGAAAAGCTGGCTCCTGATTGGCACAGCTTTTTCTTTTCATGTGTAGACTACTGCAGACAAAACAGTGTCAGAACCCGCTTGGCTGAGGATTGGAGTGATACTGTCGAGCCCCATGAAGAGCACTCTGCATTGGACAGACAGTGTCACACCCCTCAAAACCTAATCTCCCAATGAGTTCGACGTGCATGTGCAAACTCAAAAATGAGGTTCAATTTTGTACTTCTCATCTCAATGCTTATTGAGTTAGATTGTTTTTCTGTTAATGTGAATAGCATTAAGAGTTCTAGGAAGTATGCTGTAGTTTTTTCTTCTTTACTTACAGGTCCTCCTGGGATTTATTTTATACAGGATATTCAACTTCACACTATGAGAGAAATCCAAAAATGCAACGTCTCCACAGTTTGCAGGGCCATCATGTTGGTCCATTGGCATAGACCAGTGCTCAGGGGTTGGGATTCTTTTCACTCTATAGAGATACACATTATTAAATTATTGGATCTGTTTGCAGGGTGAGCATTATTATTGGATATTATTTATCAAGGTCATTTAGTTTGTTTGATTAACATTTATGCTATGAAACTAAAGCAGAGCGTGTGCAATTATTTAAGGAAATTCAGCCATATTTACATATTGTACACCCTATAATATTTGGGGGTGATTTTAACTGCGGCTTGACTAAATAAGACAGAGGGCCACAAACCACTACAAATAAAATATTTAGTGACATGAAATGTCTTTCTAACACAGTTCACACAGCTGATCTAATACATGCCTCACTTACATATATGGGCAAAGTGGTACCTACATTTCATAAAGCTGTTCAATCTACCAGAATAGATTTTTTCTTTATTTCTCAGTCTTTAAAAATTGCTAATATGACCTCTACTGCAGTAGAGTATACAGACCATTCCCTACTGACTCTACATATTGGGATTTCCCATATATCTGGCCAAAACATCTGGAAATTGAATTCCACACTTTTGACACAGGAACATTGGAAGGCTCAAATAATATATTTTTTACAAGCTAGAAAATCAATCATCTGTATGCATGACTCGCTAGTTTTATGGTGGGAAGACACAAAGTATGAGTTGATTACTTTATTAAAAAACATTAGTAAAAGTAGACATGACGCATATTTTTTATATTTACAGAATAGAAAACAATTACAAAATTAATTTAATTATCTTATAGTTCTACACGTGATTACTCAGTTCAGATCAAACAGCTTAAAACAGAAATGTCTCAATATAACAAAAAGAAAGTGGAAGCCCTTAAATTCCAACAAATGTTTAGGTTACAAGGAAATTCTTTTATGTTATGTCATTATGACGTGTAAAATAAGGGCTCAGCATAAACAAACAGTCAGTCTTCAATATACTGATGGGATTATATATACTGACCAATATAATATAAATAGGCTGGAGATGCAATTCACTTTAAAATCATTTTCAGAGATCCCTGTTGATTTAGATTGTATAAAGGACTTCCTGAATACAGTCCCAATTTCACAATGACATTCTCAAATTTTACAAGATATTATACAAGATATGAGACCTGATGAAGTAAAAACTGGTATTAAGGCCCTCTCTAACAATTAATCCCATGGGAGAGATGGTCTAACTAGTGAACTATATAAGTTACTCTAAGATATTTTAGTAGAAGAATTGGCTACTGTTTTTTTCCAATATACTTAATACATCATTTCCTTTAAAAATGACAGAAGGGGTATTAATTTATTTATATAAATCAGGAGAAAAATATAAAATAATGAATTGGAGACCTATTTATCTCCTTAATACAGATTTTAAAATCTCAACCAAAATCCTTATAGCAAGATTGTTAAGAATAGCTCCATGGCCCAGATATTCAAACTGAGCCAGGCTGTGGTGTAAGCTTGGGCGCATCGCAACTTGGCTGCGCAGGGGCATTGACTGGGTGATATTCAAAGGAGCTGTGCCATGGCACAGCATCATTGAATATTGCACCCTGGCCACCCGCAGTGGGCATGGTGCAGTGGCACTGCACCAGCACAAGTGGCCAGAGTGGAGCAGGGATGCGCTAGCAAGTTCCATTGCGCTATGTGCAGCAACCGCGATATTCAAAAGTGCCATGCAAATGGGGCCATAATGTATGCAAAGGCACAAATAGGGGCAATTTGCATGTCATTATAAGCCTATTTGCATGCAGGTGTGCGATCCCAGGTGACGCACCTGGCGCCATATAACGAGCAACCGTTGAAATGGCGCCCCTGCACTGGCCGTGACAAGTGCCCTACTGCCCATTGTGGGCTTCAGTATAAATAAAAAATAAATCCAATATCCCTTGTGGTCCAGTGGACCGCTGACAGCCCAATCGTGGGCTTAAGTATAAATAAATAGATTCCAATATCCCTGGTGGTCCAGTGGACCGCTGTCAGCCTGATTGTGGGCATTTGTAATAAAAAAAAATAATTATGTCCAATATCCCTGGTGGTCTAACAGTACCCCCCTCCCCACCTGCCCACTGAGCCCCCACCCCGCTCCCCTGGTCAGCGGTGGGCGGCAGCACCCGATCTGCGCCCCACCGCCCGCTGACAACACCATAGGTGGGGCTGATGCTTGGTCTACAGCATGAGCCAATGGGCGTAGTCACAGCCAGATGAGACATTCCAGATAGGAATGGATCCATTCACATATCTGGAATGTGTAGTGCATTGGCTGCATGCCCATTGGCTCACGCTGTGGACCAATGGCGACAGCCTACCAGTGTCAGTTGGCGGGGCGCGGGCGGCAGGTGGTGGGGTGCTGCCACCCGCCAGCTGACCAGGGGGAGCGGTGGTGGGGCCTCAGGGGTGGTGGAGGGGGTAGCACTAGACCACCAGGGTTATTGGACATAATTCTTTTTTTTTATTACAAATGCCCGTGATCAGGCAGACAGTGGTCCACTGGACCACCAGGGATATTGGAATCTACTTATTTATACTTAAGCCACGATCGGGCAGACAGCAGTCCACTGGACCACCAGGGATATTGGAATCTACTTATTTATACTTAAGCCCATGGTCTGGCTGACAGCCATCCACTGGACCACCAGGGATATAGGGGTTCTTTTTTTTTTTACAAATGCCTGTGATCAGGCTTGAGGGGGCACCGTCAAGAGCAGCTGGAGCTCGGGTGACCACCCACAGGTGGCAGCTGCCGTGTTGCGCCCTGCAATGCGGCAGCTCACCTGTGGGTAGCCATCTGTTGTTCCTTTTTTTTTGGATCAACTTTGTGCCAGCGCAGGTAGGGGTTGCGCATTCATGGCTCTGCACATCCTGAGCTGAATATCGGGCTGTGCAGAACATGCGTGACACGCCCCTACCTCGCCTGCATAAATACTGATGCTGTCGGCACGCTCGGATTTGTGCTGTGCACTTTTCCTTTGAATATCACACTGGGGCACATCAGTGGGAGCGCATGGTGCAACCCTTTTGAATATCTGGGCCCATACGTAATTTGCCCTGCTCAAGCATGTGCTGTACAAGGGAGAAACATTACAGACCATTTATTATTGTTAAGAAAAATAATACATAGGGATGATAGGAATGAACTTCATGGATTTGTTGGCTCCCTAGATCAAATGAAAGCTTTTGATTCTATTAGCCATACATATCTATGGGAAGTATTGGATAAATATGGGTTACCTCCAAAATTCATTAGGTGGTTACAAAACCTGCATCGAACAGCTACAGTAACACCTTATATTAATGGAACTTGTGGGCCGCTGTTTATGATTAAAAGAGGAGTAAGGCAGGGGTGTCTGCTTAGCCCCCTTCTCTATGTTTTTTGCACTGATCCCTTGCTACAGCTGAAAAATGTTAATTCTATTATGTGACCCTGTAGGACAGTGCAAGATATTGTACCATATAAATGCATAGCATTTGCAAATGATTTGTGTCTTTTATTGGAGGATGAACTCTCAGTAATAGTGGCGCTTCACGTTTGTACACAATATTCTAAAGCATCAGAAGCTACTTTAAATATGAATAAATGTAGAAGTATACAACTAGGTCCTACAGGCCCTTTTCTTCATAAAGTTGCAAATATTCCTATTTCACAAACTCCAGTAAAGATTCTGGGAGTAATTTTTGGGCTAGGGGACTTGGAGATATTGAACTGGGCTCCTAAAATAGAAACTGGAAAAGCTATGGTTCCCAGATGGAATAAATGGCAATTAAGTAAGAAGAAATGCATAGTACTATTTCAAACTTTCTTATTAGCTCAATGTTCATTTATAAGTATGGGTTTTCCTGTACCTAAACAGTTAGAAGTTTCTCTTCTTAGTATTTTCTTTCGGGCAATCTGGGGGACTAGACTTAATCCCTTAAAATGGAACATTACCAATTTACCATATCAAAAAGGAGGTCTTAATATGGTTAATCTGATTATTTTTCTTTTTAATATATTCATTTATGTTAATATTAGACCTTTAATAGTGAATCAAGAGAAAGCATGGACCCCTTTTTTTTATCAGATCATACAAACTTGGTTATCAGAATGGGATGCAGCTACTCTTTTAGTTATAAAACAAGTACCACATCTCCCTACATATTATAGAGATATTTTGTACAATTTAAAATGTGGGGAATTAGTAGTCTTATGATAATTTCAAACAACAAGAAATAAACATATGCATATATAATGGATTCATTTTTTACAGAGCCTATTATATTTACTTATTGTCCAGCAGCATTCCAGTCTTCATTATTACAACTTTTAATAGAGACTAGAATTCCTGCAAAAATGTGAGATTTGCATTGGTTGAGTTGCCATGAGAGAATTAATGTTAAAAGCAATAAAAAAAAAACAGTTAATAGAGATATATTGTTCAAGACCTATATGTATACAGCAAGAGGAATCCATCACACCCTTATTTTTTTTCCTGTTCATATAAAACAGCATTTTAGGAGGCATTATCTAGACACTGGTCTATGCCACTTATCTCTATAGTAACCTATGAAATCCTTATGTATGGGTCATACTCCACTATATGGTAGAATTACCACACAAGCACTCTTAATGTTATTTTTACGGTGATAAAATGGTATATCTGGAATGTTAGATGTGGATTTTGCTTACAGCAAATAGACACTCCACTTTTGCAGTTAATTTATCAAATTATGGAAGAATGAAGGACTTTATATCAGGATGAAGCTGGCAGAATGTCTGAACAAGTCTTGGAAGCTTACTGGCAGAATTTATCACGGATTACGGACAATAATGCCCCTATAACATGATTATTATGATTTCATCCTTTTTTTTTCTCCTTTGAATATGTTTTGATGTAGTATATATTTTAGTTATGTTCTCCTTTTTGTATTTGCTTTGATGTATATTGTTTGAATTCTTTTCTTCAATAAATACCCCTACTCTTCGACAGGGGGTGCTGTCTCTCTGCGAGGGGTCATGAAGTATCCCAGTCCAAAGGAGATGGAGCAAGAAGGAGGTTGCGATTCAGTGCAAGAGCAAGCACAGGGGACTGAGGCTATGGAGGTACAAGAACAAGATATAGATGTATCTGAAAATATGCAGGACATCGTAGAGGATGAATTACGTTTACAAAAGAAATTGGAGAAAAAAAGAAATATGTGTTAACAATGCTAATGGAGGCAGAAAAGGAATTTGAACTTAACAAAGGCAAACTAGAAGAAGAAAAGAAAAGGAAATGATCTACAAAAAGCCCTATTCTGTCATCAGTCAGAAAGGGAAACTGTTCCTGAGGCATCGGGTCAGACTCTGCCCCCGAAGTCGAGACAATCGGAGACTCCACAAGACTCTCAAAATTTTTCATTTACGGCAAAACAGACTGAATGGACTCTTTCAACTGCTTTACAAAAAGCAGGTTGAATTTTTGCTAATGGTGAACGGATATCAGATCCTAAAATTCCCTTACCTGGAACAACTGAACAGATTTGTGTGACCACATTTCTGACATCAGAGACGCAAAGTACAAAACCCGATTCGGAAGGTCAGCAACCAGCTGCAGCAGCAGCTGCGGCAACATCAGCAGAGGGAACAGCAGCCTCTTCTAAGGCTGCTGCATCAGATGCAGTGAAGGGACATACTTCTACAGTGGTCAATGAGCCAGTCAGGGCCACAACCAACACATCCATTCAGCCAGATACTGCAGATGTGGCTGATACTACTCCTTCTTGAAGTGAAGAATCAACTACTCTGCCAATGAACAGCTCAACAGGTACTGCTTTTACTTTAAATTCCATAAATGTAGATGAAGTTCTAGACTTCTTATCTGGCCAATCACAGACTGATTTTGCTTCCACACTCCAACATTACTTTGAGAAAGTTCAGCTCTGGTTAAGCTCCCATCAGCTCTTTCTCAATGCCAAGAAAACAGACTCCTTGACCTTCGGCACTAGGCAGAGACTCTCAAGGCTATCTCATTTGTCCTCTTTCCACACCCTCAATGGCTTTATTCTTGAGGACACCTCCTCCTTTAGGTATCTTAGGGTCTGGCTAGACCAGCACCTCACCTTCTCTGGACACATAGACTCCATCCTGAAAAAACTGCACCCCAAACTAGGAGCCCTTTACAGGAACTGAAGCTGCTTACCTCTACAGGCTAGGTGGGAGCTCATCCAGAAAACAATACTACCCATCTTGACTTCTGTGACGTAGTCTACAGTGCTGCAGCAAAGTCATCCTTAACCAGATTGGATACCATTTTCCATGCATTCTGTCACATTGCTCTGGCATCCCTTCTTTTACCCACCATTGCAATCTGTATCGCTATCTAGCCTTACTTTCCTTGGATAACTGCCGCCTAGCCCAATGCATAAAATTTGTCTCTAAATCCTGGTTAAGTACTCTGCCCCCCTACCTCAGTACCACACTGTTCTCCCACCCCCCTGCCCCTCTCTCCCTTGGAGCCAGTGACTCCTCACCCTAGCTATCCCATGGCGTACCACCACCATAGGCCAATTGTCATTCTCTTATAGGTTCCCAAAGCTCTGGAACTCCATGTCTCATCAAATCAGGCACTCCTCCTCCTCCTCCTCCCCGTGGTCCCTCTCTTCATCCCTCCTCAACTTCCTTTCATCAACCTGCAACTGCCCCTAATTTTTCCCCTTTGGCTAATCCTCCCATCCCATTGCCAGTCTAGCACTTAACGAGAGCTGAAACCACAATGATGATTTACTGCACTTCCTCAGCTCCAATTGTATTTATTAGGTCTACTTTGCATATTGTTGCCTCCTGTGTATTAAAACCTATGTTAACCTAAAGCTGCTAAATGACGTATCATACACCTTGATCCGTTGCTTTTCCTGTTCTTTATTACCAGATATAAATGTGTTTCCAAGCAGTGTTGTGTATTGTACTCCCTTTGTTCCCCTTCCCCCAGGACGCTCCATGAGACAAGTAATTTTATATTGTTCAGTGTGCCTTTCCTAGTAAAACTTTTCAATAAATAAATAAACTTAACACCAGATACTCTAGAGCCCTCTGAGACACAACAGAGACCTACTAGTTATACCAACCTCTTCCAGAAACCAGCAGAGGCAGCTAAATAAATATTTGTAGTTTATCTTAGATACATTGGAGGCTTAGAGTTACCTCCAGACAGAAATTATGTTGGGAAAGACCTGATAATTGATTCTTTACATTTTCCCCAGCAGAGGTGTATGCGTTTATCCATGCCTCCAGCGATCTAAACTTTGACATAAGTTTCAGGTCTGCAAATCTACTTGACAAATTGTGGGCAGCTTACCAATCAGTTAAAGCCACTCCTTTATGGAAACTGTTTGTACAGTAGCAATACATATTACAAAACCCACATTTAAGACAATAACAGTGTTATTCTGCAATGAGGGGTTCAATGTGAATGACATTCTCTACTGGTTAGAGAAATGGTGTACTGTACATGGTATAGTGGAAGCAATCATTGACAATAATGGATTCTGGATGGGGTGGACATTCAGAATCCAGCTAAGACATACAGAACAAGGGATATAGCACCTACCAAATTGTTTTTTTCTTGGCAGGGATCATGGAATATTACTTTACCCAGAACAGTCACACTCCTGTTAAAGGTGTGGTTCGCCAGTGCATTTAAACACTGATTGTAACCAACTAAAATGTTTATCATGTGGAGCACTGGGCCATACTGCAAACTGGAGTACTGTCCCTCCCCATATGTAATCTTTGTGGGGCAGATGATCATTCCTTCCCATCTTGTCCATGGGCTGCTCACAACACTTCAGATTATTCAGAGCATGATTATTATGTCAACAAAGCTACAAGATTGCACATGGGAGGCTGTCAGAAGAAACTGCCACCCCCACACTCTTTTTCTAGACCTTTTTTCAAATACTCAGACTGCTTAAAGAATGCCATCATTTGTCTTTAGTACAGGTGCCTGCAACAGAGCAAAGGGTAGTAAATCTGATTAACTTTATTGGGAACACTATCCACTAGACAGTGAAGGTCACAGACTAACAGTCAATAAGAGAGATGCCCCCCCCCAGGCCCTCTAACCCAAACTCCAATTACTTAACCTGTAGTTTCCACTGAAGATTAAATTACTTTCCATACAGCTCTGAAACAAAAGAGGGTATCCTCAAAAAAAAAAGACAAAGCAGGTGGCAGTTGATTCACTACCTACAGAAAGCTGATATGAGGTTCTGCAAAGCTGGGGAAAAGCAATGGACGATGATGATTCTGGAGCCCTTGACCGAGCAGACAGGACCTAGCTTTCTGGTTTCCATGGCTGGGCAAGCCAGCCAGCTGTACTCCTTACCTACCCCGCCAAAAATGCTCCTTAATTGGGAGCCCTTGACAGGGCAGACAGGACCTCGCTTTCAGGTGACAGTGGCTGGGTGAGTCTGCAGGCTGTGCTCCTTCCCTACCCAGCCGAAAATGTTTCTTAACTGGGAGCCTGTCACTGTGTGGACAGGACCTTGCTTTCTGGTGACTGCGGTTGGGCAAGCCAACCAGCCGTGCTCCTTCCCTACCCTACCGAAAATGCTCCTTAACCAGGTAAGCCTGCCTGGTGAACCGGGAGCACATCTTGGGGCTGTGATTGGTCAGTGCATTTTTCACCTCACGCCCAATTGGTTGCTACCTTGTGGCTCCTTTGGTGATTGGCTCCTTTGGTGATTGGACCCAGTCTGAAATGTATGGCTTTCAGCGCCCCTACACCTTTTAGTGCCTTTCACGGCTTTTTATATTTGGACATTTTCTGGGGTTTGGACATATTCTGGGGTCGTATATTCTGGGGTTGTATTTTACTGTATTAAATGTTCTTTTTACCTGCCTAGAGGGGAAAAGCCATTGACTCATAGCCCTCTTGAGGATAATCTACCTACTGCTACTAATGTCAGGCAACATCCACACCAACCCAGGTCCTGTTGCTCACAACCAGTTGCAGTCTCTCTCAAGTCTACACATAGCCTCAATGAATATTTGCAGTCTACCCCCCACAAAAATGCCCCCCCTGACAATGCTGACTCATGCAGCATCAACCTGATGTCCTAGCTTTAATAGAAACTTGGCTCTCAAACAAAACGCCTGACTCCTTTGTCTCCCTCCCTGGCTTCTCCTCATCAGGGAAGATAGAATGGGAAAACAAGGTGGTGGGTGTGCCTTTTATGTGCACAACTCACTGCTCTGCCAAACTCTACCTATTCCTATGCTGGACTATGGGGCCCAAGCACTCTCAATAAAACTCACCCCTGATCCTAACAGAGCTCATCAATTTCTCATGGTCACTTATATCCCTCTTAGAAAACAATCAGCTGCTGCTCAATTGCTCTCAGAACACCTCTCTAGCCTCCCCCCACAAGGTAGAACATATACTAGTTGGTGACCTTAATATAAACTGGCTAACCAGCTCAGCTGCCCATGCCGAGGATACCTTTGCTGCCCTAGATCTGACCCAATTAGTCTCCCAACCCACAAGAACTAACCCTCTAATGGTACACACACCCTGTTAGACATCCTGCTTACTAATCATCCTTATTGAATTGCTGATCTAGTGGTCCTCCCAAACTCCCTGAGTGACCACTCCCCAATGCTTTTCTCCTGGTCCTGTCACCTACCCAAACCCCTGCTCATTGTCACCTTCCAGCTCCGTTAATGACCTGGTGGTCTCACTAAACTCAAGCAGCACCTGGCTAACTGTGATTGGTCCCCAATTTTTTGGGTCTAGAATATAGATGACTTCCTGGACTACTTCAGCTGCACCTTCAACAAAGACTGGGATGTTTTTGCCACTGTCTCCAAAACGACCTTCAAGAAGCATAATGCCCCTTGGATTACCTCTGCTCTACTGCAACAGCTCAAGCTAAGAGATGACCTCTGTCACTGAGCCATTGCCTCTAGCTCGCAGGTGGACAGACAAGTTTATAACACCGCCCACAACAAATGCACCTGGGCAATATGCAAGGCCAAGGTGGAATACTACAGAACCACCCTTGCCGCCTCCTGGGGGAGCTCAAGAAAGTTCTGGGACAACATTAAAGACCTTAATGGGAAATCTCGCACCCCTCCCCATCCCAACGTAATATTAATGCCACCATCTCCACTGACTCACTGTGCACTGCCAACTGCCTCAAGTCCACCTTTTCCAATCTTAGCTCAATACTCCCAAGTAACTTCTTTGACCCCATACAGTCCATCTGAGCGCCAAACCTCCAATGCACCCCCTTCAATCTCAGAGTCATTACCCCTCCTGAAGCTAAAGCTTACCTAACCAAATCCCTCAGCAGCTCTAATTACAGCAAAGACTCATTCGACATGTGAATCCTTTATATGGTACTTGACACTGCCATCTCCCCACTCACTGACCTTGTAAACCACTCCCTGTGCCTGGGACAGTTCCCAGCCACCTGGAAAACTGCAGTAATTACCCCGATACTAAAGAGTGGTGACTGCTGCTCTCCAAACAACTACTGACCCATCTCAATCCTCCCCCCACTGTCAAAAGCCCTTGAAAAAATCCTGGCTGACCAACTCACTGAATACCTCCATACCCACAACTTGTTATGAAGGGAATAACATGGTTTCAGAGTAGGTCATAGCACCACTACCGCCCTTACTGAATTCTGAAACACACTTCGCTCTGTGCTGGACAAAGGACACATTGCTGGTGCTGTGTTCATTGACCTCTCTAAGGCATTTGACATGGTCTCTCACCCCCTCCTACTGAGCACACTCCAACACATTGGGGTTTTCCAAGGGCCTCTCACCTGATTTTCTGGCCATCTCGCCTACAGATCCCAGTGTGTTGAAATTAACAACACCCTTGTCACTACACTACCAGTGCACTCTTGAGTACCCCAGGGGTCCATCCTGGGTCCCCTGCTCTTTAGCATCTATCTTAATGCTCTGCCTAACTGCTGCTCTGGGAACATTCTCCTTTATGTGGACGACACAGTTCTATATGCCTCCCATCTTAACCATTCTACTCTCTGACTCTCCCTACAAGACTACTTCAAGAAGATAGAAAACTGGTTTGCTGACCACAGGCTAGTTGTCAACATCAAAAAAACTAAAACCATGCTCTTTGCACACTGCCAAAACAGGGCAAAGGATTATCACCTGAACATCCTCTCCAGTTTGCTTACCCCTCTGGACCAGGTCCAAACATAGAAATACCTGGGTGTCACCTTCAAAACCACTCTTTTGTTCCATGAACATATCAAAGTACTCTCCTCAGCCACCAATAACCGTATTGGTCTCTTATACTGGCATAAGGACTGCCTACCACAAGAAGCTCTCCACCTGGCAGTAACATCCTCAGTCCTGTCACTCCGTGGACTATGGGCTCACAATATATGTCACCTCCAACCCCACTGTACTCCACCAAATCCAGCTGGCAGTCAACAAAGCATGCTGGCTCCTCTCCGGTGCAGACAAATGATTGCATACCTGCACCCTCTATGCTGTTGCTAATACTCTTGTCAGGAGGTCTAAACCTCATTTTCAAGTTCTTGACGATATTGGGAATGCAAGTAATCACAGACACATTACATAAGAGTAATAAACAAGTTTATTCCTACCAAAAGAATAAATCACAGTTACCCTAAGCAGTTCTTACCAATATGAACTGGGAGCCAGTGCCTAAGCATTCCCTATACCTCGAGGTTTCTCTGTGTCTCTTGGGGTCTCTCCTGAGGTCTCCGAGGTATAAGACTAGTGTATTACATTATATACCTATGATAATTACTATGGTTACTGTAAGATAGAAACATTTCTAGTTACAGAGATGAGCCCTATTGGCTAAATTAGAGGTGGCTCCATGGTCCAAGATAACATTATACAATTCTGTAAAGTCATCAGTTTCTAAACAAAAAGAGTTCTTATACAGAGTCTTACATAACTCAGTGTAATAGTACAAATCACCAAAAGATGGCAATGCCATTTTACATATTATAATTATTCCAAGGACACAGGTGCCTTGGCATCTTACAAGTAAGAAATACACAGAAAACATATAGTAGAATATATGTATTAGCAAGCAAAGTGTAGTACAACAATATGTATTCATATCCTGACATCTACTCTTGTACGGTAGATGCCCTTAGCCCTATATGTTAGTATAACATATACTTAAGTGCTAGCTGTCTATGGTGTACCTCTGAGGGTACCAATTAGGGTGCAGAGACCTTGCGTAACATTCCCTCCCCCTTGTTGCCTCCAAAGGCAACACAGGCAAATGTCTAGGGAAAGGACAGGAGCAGTAGTCGTTTACAAACCCGATGTGTGAGCTTTGTAAAGGAACTCGAGCTGATCATGGTGTTGGCGCAATGTGTGCTGTAGGCAGCAGAGCATAATAATCAAAATAAAGATTAAAAATGCTTGTATAATAACAAAACCTTTAAAAGTAATTTCTAATCAGGTGTTAGTTAATGCGTCATTCATGTCACCATCATTAATCAAGGAAAGGATAGCTTTGTTGGCCTTGGTCATATTGTTGTTGATATGGATGAGGTGTGTGTCTTTCCTGTCTAAAAGTGATTTTAATGTGAGTGCAAGTGGGTCTATGTGTACATTAAAATATGGCAAGTATTCAGACAGTGTGAGCAGATAATTGGGGTTACCATCAATGATGTCTGCATCCAGAAGGGGTACGGGGGTTATAACGGTATGTCCAATGACAGTCTTCTGGTGGGGAACAAAACAGAAACTGGGGTGATCAATAGCACATGTAACAGACCCATAAGTATATGATTTGTAGTTAGTTACCACGCAGTATTCTCCATCAGAATTATACTGTGAGCGCACAGTAGGGAGTCTCCATTTTTGCAACTGGACAGGCCAGATGTAGGTTGTCATTGAAATCCATGTTGACAGGTGATGTACCTCCTCACGATATGATTGGTAGAGCTTATCCAGAGCCAGAGTTGAGTCGAAGGAGTCAGTGCCATTTGCCGTGATGTCATTATCCATGGTGACAGTCCAATCAATGCTGTCTGGAGAATAACCATAAACAGGTTGAATAACATCAAATACATCACATTGGCACAAGTAAATGTACTGCTTTTTTGCACAGCAGTCCATGTGCGGAGCCACCCAGGCGTACAGGAAAGGATGGTAAACCAGTAGAGGCGGTAAATCCAGGCATTCTCTGTAGATGTCTTCATCCAAATGCCCAATTGAGTGAACCAGTGCAAGCTTGTTGAACAAAGCTGTAGTGGGATCAAAGCATGGTAAAGAGACAGTAAAAGAAACAAACATGGTATCTGTTATGGAACATTTCTTGGCAGCAAAGCAAGGACCAATATTAGGGTGTCTGGTCACAAACCCCAAATTCCTAGCTGTAGAAAGAGGAATGGTTAAAGTTTGTTGCATACACATAGAAACACAGCTAGGTGTTTTACATCGTGGACAATACCATTTGGAGATGTGTCTGTCATGTACGATATCAGGGATCCTTCCAGATTCTAGATCGCGGAAGAGGTTGTTGATGGTAGTGATAATGTATGAGCCATAAGCAGAGCAAAGTATTTCTCAAGCAATATATTGTTTATCTGCTTCTTTATTGTTCTGTTGTATGAGTGCATTAATCTTATCTCTTGAATCAGTGAACTCCTTAGCAATGCCGTGCATGTTGTATACAGTGTAACTTTCTTCCTGACTAAGGCCATCCACACCATGCAATAATGAGGGCAGTATATTGTTGACCAAACCAGTGGAGAACTTGGCAGAATGAGCTTTGATAGCAGCAATGTCTGCTTTATTTCAAATAGACATAGCCATACCAAATAGGCCTGTGACAGTACCTGTTGCACCTGTGACATCAGAACTGTCAACTTCACATGTCTTATGTTTACGAGTTAGATCGTCAGGAGAGGGCTCTCTCCTGAAGTTGCATCTATGTTCAGTAGAATGGACCCCGGCAATAGGGTCTTGAGTACGAATCTGATATGCATCTAAACTATCAAGCAATAATGTACTATAATATGCTGAAGTGTTAGTATTGTGACACATACCAAATTCTTTCATATTCCAGTAAGTAAGATTAAACAAAACAGGTACATGCATAAACTGTAAGTTATTAATCAAAGAACCTGGCAGGGCAGTGGCTGTTAGACCACTACGGGGACCAGAGGTATGCTTTGGACATTCCAAAAGCTGTTTATCAGTAGGTGGTAGCACAGAGAGGTACATGGCTGCAGAAGCCATGTGGTGTATAGCACAAAATTTTCGAGCAGAATCTCTGGACAAAGAATTACAGTATGAAGGATCAATTAAGGCAGTCATGTTGTACAAACCAGAATGTCTTAGTGCAGTTTGTAACAAGGACAGTGAACCATTTGGGCATAATTTAGCATTGGGCCAACCTTGGAAAGTTCCTTTGGAGAGTTTGGCCACAGGGAGAATTTGTCCTTGTGATGTGGTTTGCCACTCAATTTGAAGGGTAGATTTATCAGGAGCAACAACTGAGGCAGTGAGGTAAGCATCGGAACCTTCCTGGACAGTGATCGTATGATATATGATATGATAGTATTATCTGGTATATTGATGGATACTCCCTCTGGAGGAGGTGCTGGAGGATCGAGGTGTCGTAGGAGGTCCGTCACCATGCCTTGAATGCAGGGGATAACTCCTGAGATGAGAAGATAATGGAACAAGATAGCTATCTTGTCAGTGTATCTGAAAATGAAGATCAAAGATTAGTATGTTTGTACTACTCTGCCCAATGGGGTGAGGAAACGTAGTTTAAGCTCCTTTATACAGTTTTAGCTGGTTTTCAAGTAACCATTTGTTAGTCAACTTGTTGTTATGCAGGAATCTAACCTGATAGACTGCTGGACTGAGCTTGTTGACAACTGGGTATGGGCCTTCCCACTTGTTGGAGAAGGAGTGTGTGGGATGTGCAAATCAAAGTACCATTAACTGGTCTCCAACTTGCCAATCCACTTCTTGTGCGTGTTTGTCAAATTGTATTTTGGATTGTTGCTTGGCCTTGCCCATGCAGTTGGCAGCACACAAGTGTGTGTGTAATGAGGTCTTTTCTGAGTTTTTCCACATATTGGTCCACAGACACATGGTCTGCAGTGGGGATGTGCAGGTCAAACAACAGGTGTTCAGGTAATCTCATCTCAACCAGTCATCACCTCAAAGGGTGTGAGCTGGGTGGTGGCTGAGGGTGTGCCCCTAATTGCCATAAGGAGTAACAGCTGTAGGGAATCCCAAATTATGGGATTATCCTTAATGAATTTGGATAGCATTTTCTTAATCCGTCTGTTGGCTGTCTCTACTTGACCTGAGGATTGGGGGTGGTAGGGTATGTGGAACTTCTGCTGAACTCCAAGGAGTTCAAGGGATTCTTTCATCAACTCACCTGTAAAACTGGTTCCTTTGTCAGAGTCTACTTTTAGGGGTAGACCCCACCTGGAGAAAACCTGTTCCACCAGGATTTTGGCAGTAGTTTTTGCAGTGCATGTCTTAGTGGGGAAAGCTTCGACCCACTTAGAGAAGAGATCAGTTACCACAAGAGCATACTTGTTATTTCTGCTGGTGTTGGTTAGAGGACCAATGAAATCAATCTGTATGGCATGCCAAGGACCAGAGTGTCATTGTGGTAAAAGTTTGGCATTTCATTTGGTAGGGATGGGGTTGTTTTGCACACAAATGAGACAGTTGTCTATGTATTGTTTAGCATCTTTGGTGACACCAGGCCACCAGGCAGTGGTCTTGAGCCTTTGGAGGGTATTTTCCACTCCCTGGTGTCCACCAGTGGGTGTATCATGCACTTGGTGCAGGAATTCAGATCTTAAGTGTCTGGGGATCACCCACAACTTGGTGGTGGAGTCATCTGGTTGGAACCAGATGAGCTTGTCATCTGGTGACAAGCATAACTTACCTTCATGCCTCTGGTAGGGGTTGTGTGTGGGAAGTTTCTCTTCAGTACCCTTGTCAAGGAATCTGAACACTTCTTTGAGTTCAGTGTCAAAATGCTGGGCTACTGAGAGGTCCAAGGGGGGGAAAGTTCAGGTTTCTTCCTGAGTGCTGCAATCTGCACAGCTGTGTTGGCCTCTGGATGGTCCATCATCCAGATGTCCACCCTTTGGGCCCCTTCCTTAGCAAGGGTGTCTGCTGTGTCGTTGAAGGCATGGTAGGGGTCATGGAGAGAATGAGCTTTGACTTTGTGTACATAGAGTTTGTGTGCAAATTTTTGTGCCAGTGAATGTATATATATTACCAATTCTTTGTACTTCACTGGGCTGCCATCAGAGGAGAGGAAGGAATTCTTCTGCCAGAAAGGAAGAAATTCTGTAAGAGAACAACAAACCCAATTAGAGTCTATAAAAATGATAGTATCCTCAGTTCCGTGCTGGATGAACTCGAGGGCACAGGCCACCGCTGCCAGCTCTGCATATCGTGATGATGCTACACTACAGCGCTTAGATATTTTGACAGTGTTCCCATAAGGGTAAATCACTAGAATGCCCATCCCTGCGATTTGTTCTCCCTGATAGTAAGATGCTGAACCATCAGTAAAGACATGATACAAAGAGGTGTTGTCAAGTATTTCTGGCGTGACAGGGAGGAAAGGACCTGGATCTGGAAGATCAGGTGACTGTAGTGTACAGTCATGGGGTTCTCCCTGAAAAGGAGTCCATGAGCCAACATAGATGGAATTTTTGTCGGTTGTACCTGTATGTCTCTATCCTGGAGAAGAAGTGACCAGTGTGTCAGTCTGGTGTTAGAGACTGACCCATCCTTCACTCTGTCTGAGTGCAGAAAGGTAGTTGGGGTGTGGTTGGTGTTAATGATCAGTGGTGAGTACCCAATGATATACAGGAAGTGCTTGACAGCCCAGTAGGTGGCCAGAAGGTTCCTTTCACAAAGGCCATACTTCTGTTCCACTGGGGTCAAGAGCTGTGAGGCATATGCAATGGGTCTCAAGGTGCCATGCACCTTCTGGGTCAGCACTGGTGACATGGCAATGTCAGAGGTAGCACATTCCAAATGGAATGGTAGTGCTGGATTGGGGTTGACCACAGCTGGGGCGAAGGCCAAGGCCTGCTTCAGTGACATCACAGCCTGGGTGTGGATAGGGCCCCAAGTCCATGGGATGTCCTTTTTGAGTAACTCATACAGAGGAGCAGCTTTCTGAGCAAAATCACACATAAAATCTCTCGAATAGTTCACCATACCTAGAAATCTTCGAAGAGTTACCACACTGGTGGTCAATGGCAAGTCTTGCAATCCCTGTACCTTTTTCCAGGTAGGGCTTCAACCTTGGTCAGTTATTTTCAGACCCAGAAAGAGTACTTCTTTCTGACACAATTGTGCTTTTGATGGATTGCATTTCAAACCTGCTTTCTGGATGAGAATCAGTAGTTCATCCAAGAGATCCAAATGTTGTTCCTGTGTAGCTGTTGCCAGCAACAGGTTGTCCACATATTGCAAGAGACATTGGTGAGTAGAGAAACTCTTGAGGGCGTCCATCATGTGTAGATGGAACAGGGAGGGACTGTTATGGAATTCTTGTGGCAAGCAAGTCCATGTGTACTGTCTTTCTTCAAAGGTGAAGGCAAACTTATATTGACTCTTAAGGGCCAATGGTAATGACCAAAAACCATTGGAGATGTCCAGGGCACTGAACCATTTCAAGTCAGGGGTCAGAAGTCGTAGCACATCGGGTGCTGATGCCACAGTTGGGGAACAACTGGGGGTGACCTGGTTCAGTTTCCTGTAGTCACTAGTAAGTCTCCAGGCACCTGTGGGTTTCTTCACGGGCCACACTGGGGAGTTGGCAGTGGAAACACAAGTTCTGGTTACTCCTTGCTTGAGGAGTGACTTGATCATCTCTCTAAGGGAAGGCAAGGCGTCGGTTGGGAAAGGATATTGCCTTTCCCTTTAATATGCTGGGCCTGGCACTTCGATGACAGTGTGCATTCTACCACAGTCATGTTTGATGATTACAGATGCTTCCAAATGTCGTTGCAAAATAGGGAGGAGCTTTGGGAAAAGTTCATGAGTCTTGAACAAATCTATGACGTCATACTCCTTGTCATTGGCAGATTTCGTTGCCACGATGTGTGAATCAGGAATCAAGATGGTATGATATTGATCCTGAATCTGTATCAGTAACATGTTAGCTAGGTCCACCACACAGCCGTATGGTGCAAGAAAGTCAATCCCTATGATACTAGGATGATCATGCAATACCATCAGTTGGAAAGTGTGTGAGGCCTTTAGATGGCATAGCTCTACCGGTAGGGATAGAGAACGGTATGCAGGAAACCTAGTACCATCAACTCCTGACATGTTGGTCCTCTGTCTGGTGGATCAAGGAGATGTGTCTGGTTGTTCATCATGTAACACAGATACAGCTGCACCTGTATCTAACAAGACTACTAGTAGGCAGCCCCCAACCTTGGCCTCAGTGCAGGGCCTTCCATTTGTATCCAAGACTAGCATGTTTACAATCCAGACTGGGGCCTGTAATTGTCAATTGTACTGCTGGAAGCATGGAGAGGTTGGGCCTGACTCTTGTGAATCACTTCACCATGCTGCACTGATGCTATATAGGGAGGAGCTTCTGGGTTCAGGCCTGTATGGGCCTGAGGGCCTGTACCACCAGTGTCACCATGACTAGTTAGGGTCTGGGATGCTGGTTGTACTGCCGCAAGGCCCTGTGCAGGAACAGCATCCACTACAGAGTGCACTTATCCCAGGAGCTCTCAGAATTTCCGTTTCTCTTCAGCTATCTCCCTATATGAAGGGCCTGCTCTTTGCTGTTGTGGTTTACCTTTACCCTTATGCTTTTTTTTTTTCCGCCTCCCCATGCTTCGCTGGTCCCCACTCCTTCAGGCTCCACAGGTTCCCCCCGGTCCCACTGTCCTTACCCAGCCCTCCTCTGGTCCTCAGATCACAGCCGATCCCCGGGATATCCTGGCATATCCCTTCGCCGGGAGGGTCCCTCTCCTCTGAGGGGGAAGGCACCGGGGGAGAGGGGATGGTCCCAGCACACACTACTAGGGCCCAGGGATGCTGCTGAGGAACAGGAGGCCCTGGGAAGGTACTGGAGGCACTCAGGGAATGGAGAGCCGTCATCCGGCAGCCAGCGAACCATTTTCCATTTTTCTGTTGGGGGCAGCGTAGTGACATCACAGCATATGCTGACGTCCTTTCCTCCCCCAGTTAACTTTGGGCCATGTGTCCTGTGATACTCCCAGCCTCCACTAGGAGCCAGCAGGTGCTGGACCTGTCCCCTACCCTCCCCCCGGAGAAGGAGAGCTGTCCATAGGACTCTCGATCCTTCTCCCCCAGCCGGCCCTCCAGTGACCCAGGCTTGTTCCTGAACCCTTATGCTTTTTTATACTTATGCCAATTCCGGTTCCCACCCCATTGTTGTTGCTGTTGCGGCTGTTGTTGATGGGCCTGTTGGGGGTGTTGGTTATCAGCTGGAGGGGTTTGCTGATGTTGGGTCTGCTCTTCCACTGTGTAGTGCATCGTGGCCTCCAGAGTAGACTCCACAGTGGCTACCTTCTTAGAACTGGAGCCCAGATCACGGATATATAGTTGGTACACTCTCTCAGTTTTCTGAAGAATGTTGGCAAACCTATCCGTATTGGGGTAGGTGGTTGGCTCTACCTTTTCTCGTACTGCTGGAATCATGTTCCTAAGGAAAAGGGTGTTATATTCAATAAGATCTACATCTGCAGCTTCTTGTGCCAAATGCTTTCCTGCTCGGTAGGCCATCCAAAGTCTCTGGTGGTAAGTCGCTGGACTCCTTTGCATTCTGTTTCACAGGGTATGCAAGCATCACTCCTACTACACCTGGGCTGTGAGAAGAAATGAGCTCAGCTGCAACCTCGTCAAAGGTGGCATTCCCATCCTGGCGGATGGCATCGGGGAGTTTGGCCCACAAACCAGGATCGATGGTCTGGTGTAGTATTTGGACCTGATATTCTGCAGCGAGGCTGAGCATCTGACATTTAGAACATGCCTTTTCCAAGTGACAGCTGAGGTTGTCGGATGGGTTAATCCGACCGATGCTGTCAGCTATTTGCTGAACAGAGTATGCCATTTGTAGGGGATTACTGGGTCGATCAGGCAGAGGTAGATTGTCTCGAGTGCCATCCAGGGGCGGCCCGAGCTGCAGCCTCGGCCGCAGTGCAGACAATGCCTTCCTGAGTGCCAGCCTCTTGTAGAAGCTGCCTAATCTGGATTTTAATGGCCCGTTTACTCCTCTCAGGAAGGGGTACATTGCCTATTGCAGTTCCAATCATGGTTTCTATCTCATGCCTATCTTCCACATTAATAATGACTATCGGTGGTGCCAGGCCTGTTTCCCCCCCCCCATGGTGGGCGTCACGACATCGATGACGTATGGCATGGTGACGGTGGAGCAGGGACCCGCCATGTTGTGGATGGCTGGGTGAGGTCTCTGGGCCATAGTAGGGGTGTGACTTGGCATTGTATTGTGAAACGTCATCGTCAATTACTCCACTTCAGATGACGTATGTAAGGCAGGGGCTACGCCTCCCATTGCCTTAACATGGCCAGCCAGAACCTCTTGCCGATGGCGCAGTTTTGCCATTTTAGTTCTACATTCCGTATGACTCACACTTGCAACATCCATATCAACCTCATCTTGCTTTTGCTTTTGCAACACTCTATACGTAGCACTCAATTAGCGATTGTCCCTAATAGACACTTCTAAATCATTAAGTACCTGGTTTATCTTGTCCTGCAGCTCACCCATGTCCTCAGTCAACTGAGCATTTGCAACACTTAACAAATCATTCATTTGTAACGCCTGTCCCTTATCCTGTCTCAAATTTTCACACTCCTGCTTCAACATACATATCTCCTGTTCTCCAGCTAGAGCTGAATGATGCACTAGTGAATCCTTTTCATTCCGCAGAGTTTGGAGTTCAGACTCCAAGTTCTGCTGCAGTCTGATACATTCTGTTTCCTGCAAACCCATCTGTTGCTTAAGAGATGAAATCTGCAGATCAAGGGTTCGAAACCTCACTTCGGAGGCTTCCAGAGCAGCATAGAGAGCCATGACCACCAACCCTTTAGCCTGTCGCTTATTGGCTGATTGTCTCATCTCTGTGTACTGGGCTGAAATCCCCAGTATAGGGTTTTCGGATTGACTTTCATCCCGCGCAAAGTCAGCCCATCCTCCATGGGAGGCAAGGAAGTTTGAGACATCGAGTATCAGTGCTGCGCAGATATTTGATATGGTGGCCATTCTGTGGAAGGGAATGAAAAATCAAACTGTGAAAAAGGCACCGTGCTGCGTATCGATCCACAGCAGGAGCACTTTATACACAGCTGGGCTACTGTATAAGTTGTAGGCTTGCAATTCAAAGCTGCTATGGAGTGAGTTGAGGTGGCATCGACCACACCCGAAAAGACAGCCAGACTTTGCAGTTACTACAAACTGGTTTGAAAATGGGAGAGGTGATACGGGAATGTACACCTACTGTTCCCATGGGAAAGGGAAAAAGTTTTAGCAACAAGTGAAAACTTACAAACATCAAATATCACCTGCACACGGTCGCCAATTTGTCAAGAGATCTAAACCTCACTTTCAGGTTCTTGACGATATTGGGAATGCAAGTAATCACAGACACGTTGCATAAGAGTAATAAACAAGTTTATTCCTACCAAAAGGATAAATCACAGTTGCCCTAAGCAGTTCTTACCAATACGAACCGGGTGCCAGTGCTAAGCGTTCCCTATACCTCGAGGTTTCTCGGTGTCTCTTGGGGTCTCTCCTGAGGTCTCCGAGGTATAAGACTAGTGTATTACATTATATACCTATGATAATTACTATGGTTACTGTAAGACAGAAACATTTCTAGTTACAGAGATGAGCCCTATTGGCTAAATTAGAGGTGGCTCCATGGTCCAAGCTAACATTATACAATTCTGTAAAGTTATCAGTTTCTAAACAAAAGAGTTCTTATACAGAGTCTTACATAACTCAGTGTAATAGTACAAATCACCAAAAGGTGGCAATGCCATCTTACATATTATAATTATTCCAAGGACACAGGTGCCTTGGCATTTTACAAGTAAGAAATACACAGAAAATACATAGAAGAATATATGTATTAGCAAGCAAAGTGTATTACAACAACATGTGTTCATATCCTAACATCTGCTCTTGTACGGTAGATGTCCTTAACTCTGTATGTTAGTATAACATATACTTAAGTGCTAGCTGTCTATGATGTACCTCTGAGGGTACCAATTAGGGTGCAGGGACCTCGTGTAACACTCTCACTGCTATATCAGACATGTCTCCTCATCAAAACAATCCACCTGGGCTTGACCTCTGCAGGGGTTACTGCTCCCTTCAGTCAGTTACCCTCTCCATGGCCACTCGCATGGCCACCAAAGCTACCTGAAAAGCACCCAGGGTCAGGACTGCTTTAGCCCAAAGGCCTTTCCTTTTCAGAGCTCCCACCTGATATAATACCTTCCCCCCTTCTATCACTTCAATAGCCAAGCTAGGTCCCTTTAAAGCTGCCCTGAAAACCCATTTTCTGTCTTCCTGCAACTACCAGTGCACCCGCTAACAAAATCCTTGCCCTACTGTCTCAATGGAGGTTGTACCATACCTGCTGACATCGTCTCCACTGAGGCACCACACTAATTTCCACCTCTGAAGTCCATGGGTGCTGGGCCAAACGTAATAGCCACATAGCTTATCTTCTGTGACAAGACTCATGACAATGCCTCCCTGGAGGCAGCACTCCGTTATCTGACTGTAACCTTGTTACTCAGTTCTGCTTAGCTACCTATTGTATAACGATTTAGCTTAGCTTCCACATGTATAGGCTAGTTCCTCATCTGTATATATATATATATATATATATGTGTGTGTGTGTGTGTGTGTGTGTATATATATATATATTTCATGCCTGTATAACACCTAGCTGTGCTCCACTGTCATAATCTGTTGCTATTGTATTGTATTCATTCTGTCGTTATTGTACTGTATTCATTTTGTACCTGACATGGAGCCTTTGGAAACGAGTCTATGACTTAAAGGGTTGTAGTTCTGATGTACTAAATAAATAAATAAATTTAAGGAGTTTGTCGAAATTACTTGTCTAAACTGTATGTAGTGGGGGCAGTGGTTGTATCTGAAATTGAGTAGCCCTGCATCTCTGCCTAAAGAGGATAAGTAGCTGCATTTAGTGAGGGGATTGTTTGTAATTACTTGCTTAAAACTGTAAGTAATGAGGGATGTGTCTGAATTTGAAATTGTATAGCCCTGCATCTCTGCCCACTCTGCTGCTAACTTCTCTCGACTCCTACAGCCCAGCACCTCCTCCCCTACCCTTGGTTTCTGATCTCCTTCCTTTCTCTCCCTCATCACTCTTAGGTGGCACTTGACCCTCCCAGCCATTTACTTTGTGTCTGGCTGCCCACCCTCCTCCCTCTTAGCTAACTCTTGCCTTTTGTTTAACTCCCCAGCCCCCGATTTAGACCCTGAGCTTGAATCCTTAAGCGTAACTAACCCCCCTCCTTTTGTCTGTCCCCTAGGAGCCCTTGACCGGGTGGACAGGCCATCGCTTTTTGGCAACCGCGGCTGGGCAAGCCAGCTGGCCGCATTCCTTCCTTATCTCACTGAAAGCACTCCATAACTGGATAAGCCTGCTTGGTGAACCGGGACCACATCTTGGGGCTCTGATTGGTTGGTGCATTTTTCACCTTGCACCTGATTGGTTGCTGCCTTGTGGCACCTTCAGGAATTGGACCCAGCGCAGCAAGCCTGATATCTATGGCTTTCAGCACCCCTACGCCTTTTAGCACCTTTTATGACTTGTTATATTTGGACATTTTCTGGGGTTTGAACTTATTCTGGGGTGGTATATTTGTCATGCCCACCCTCCCCGACCCCAGCCTCTATTAAATACTCTTCTTGCCCTGCCCAATCTCGCCCCATTGGCTGTTGCAACATTGCTTTGCAAAGATTTGAAAGCTTACTGTTTACTGAGCTTCACAGTCAATAATTTTACCTAAATCCTACACTGTGACTTCTTGTAACACTGCTTCTCATTCTCCTAGTGCACCTCACCCTGTCTAGTTCCTTTTGCTAACCTTCACTGCATAGTCCTTTTGCTTACCTGCCCTGCCTTGCCCAGTGCATCATAACTCCTGATTATGCCTATCCTGCTGCCCTTGCACTACCTCACCTTCCTAGCCATCCCACCATGTCTTACACCATCTTTCTAGCCAACACACCCTACCTTCCCTCTTTGTCCTGCCATTGTCTATTATCCCCTGCTGACAAATCTCTCCCTGTGCCTAAATCAGTCGCTCACTAATTTTCTCTGCCTTTAAGCCAATGAACCCCCTACTCTCCTCTCTCCCCCTTGCCCTGCTCATTTTCCTCTCCTTACCATCACCACTAACACACTACCCATATATCTCTAATACCTCTCACACCACCATAAATTACTATCTCCAATACCCTACCCATATCCATGTTATCACTCCCTCCCCTCCACTTGAAATATGGTTCCACTCTACCACTATCCCTCATGCGGCTTTGTTAATAGTGTCAACCATCACTACTACACTACACCTTCTTCTTCCTCACTCATGCACTCTCTCATCATCAAACCTCCCAACCACCACACCAGCCCATTAAAAATCTCCTAAGCTTCACTTTCTTATAATTGCTGTCCTCTTGCTCTCCACTGGGGATATCCACCCCAACCCTGGCCCTATAGCCCCAGCTCCTCTGGTGTTTCCTCCTCTACCTCATCCCCCCCCTTTCTTCTCTCTCAGCCCTCCCAAAGATCTTAAAGATCCTACATCTAAACACCCGAAGCTTGTTGCAAAAAATAGACCACATTCACACAATGGTGTCCACTCTAAAACCGGACATTCTAATCATCTCAGAAACCTGGCTAAAGTGCTCTATCCCTGACCATTCAGTCTTTATTCCTGGCTACTCACTGCTAAGGCAAGACCATATTGGCAGGGGTGGTGGTGGGGCAATTTATGTCCTACACTCCATCCAATATTCCATCATCTACTCTTCCTCAAATCCAGATACCCATGATGCCCTAGCTGTCCATGTGATCCCCTTTCACTCTCCCTATCTTCGCAGCTGAAATATATTGCCACCTTAATGTCCACACTTCAGCAGCACTCAACCTCCTCTCCTAACCTCCATCACCTCCCTTGCTCGCTCTGGGGAATTATTTATCCTAGGCGACTTCAATATAAATTGGTTGTCGCCTAAAACTAATAAAGCTAAAAATGAAATAGGTGCCCTAAATCTCTCCCAATTGATCTTGGAACCCACCCACCCAAATCATAAGACTCAACAACACTCCCTACTCCTTTGAGCCCTTACCTCTCACTCCCACTGCATAATTTGCTCTGGCATACTCCCCAATGCTCTCAGTGACCATAACCCTATATTCATAGTTAGGAAAGTCCATAGGACTAAATCACACCCACAAAACCATACTGTTATGCTCTTTCAAGTCTCTTGACCTTGAACCTCTACTGAGTATTCTTGCCACTGCTGACTGGTCCCCTCTAACCTCCCTCCCTCCCCTCGGCTGACATGGACCTTGCCTACTTCCAAGAAATCTTTCTTGCAAACTGGAATGCATTTGCCCCACTTAGGCAAACCAGAGTCACAGGTAGCTACCTACCATGGATTACGCCTGAATTCCTGGCCTGCCTCAGGGATAAAGATCGAGCCTGGAAGCATCATAAAGCTACCCAGCATCCTAATGACTCCGTGAACTACCGAATGCTCTGAAACACTTGCACCAGGGTTACAAGGCTAGCCAAGTCCAAATATTTCAAATCTACCTTCAACACCAACATAAATTCCCCTTCAAAGTTCTGGAAGGTGGTCCATGCCTTATTAACCCCCTCATCTCACCCATTCCCCCTCGTACTTAAAATAAATAGCTCATTAGTGTCTGACCCAGCGACTCTATCTGCGGAATTTAACTCATACTATACCTCTTGTGCCACAGAGCTTCTGAAATCCCTCCCCCTTCCCCTCCCCTATCAGTGTGCCCCCTCCACCACCACCCTCCCACCTTCCCTTCTTTTTCACCACTGTTACCCCAAATGATGCCCTAAGTACTCTCCTCACTATCAGCCCCTCTAAAGGTACCTCCCCTAATGGGCTCGACCCCAGACTCCTTTCCCTTTCCACCTTGGCCATTGCCAACTCCCTCTCCATAATCCTCAATCTCTCATTCTCTGCTGCCTCAGTTCCTTCCTCATGGAAACATGCAGTGGTCCTTCCTCTACCTAAAGGGGGTGACCACTCATCCCCAGGCAACTATCACCCAATTTCTCTCCTCCCTACCCTTTCCAAGCTTCAAGAGCACATTGTCCTCTCCCAGCTCTCCTCTCTTCTCTTTGACACCTCCTTTTTCATTCCTTTCCAGTCTGGCTTCAGGAAAAAACACTCAACCACCACCTATCTCCTACAGCTCACTGACTCTATCCTCACCGGGATGTACCATGGCATAATCACCGCTACCATTTTTGTCGACCTGGCAAAGACCTTCAACACTGTTTCTCACTCCCTTCTCCTAGACTCACTCCTGGCAGCTGGCCTATCTCCCTCCACCACAAACTAGTTCAAGGCCTACCTTACTGGCAGAACCCAATCAGGGAGGATCATGGATGCCACCTCACCTCCCCTCCCAATTAGCACTGGTGTCCCCCAGGGCTCTGTATTAGAGCCCCTCCTATTCTCAATCTTCTTAAATAACCTTCTCTCTGTTTGCTCCCCTTCCTCTGCAATTCATGTGTATGCCAATGATACAGTCCTGTAAGCATCTGACTCCTGTCATGCTGAGGTTACAATCAACTTACAGCAAGACTTCAACAAGATTCAGCTTTGGTTTGCTAACCACCAACCTTTCCTCAATGCCAAGAAGGCAGTCTCTATGACCTTTGGCACAAGGCACAGACTCACTTGGTTGCCCTCTCTTCTCTACCCAATATCTACACCCTTGATGGGACTTTACTTGAGGACACATCCTCCTTCAGATACTTAGGTGTTTGGCTTGACTAACTCCTAAACTTCTCTGGACATATTGACACCATCCAGAATAAATTACACCCCAAGTTTGGTGCCCTCTTTAGGAACCATAGTTGCATACCTCCTACAAGCTAGGTGTGAACTTGTTCAGAAGATGATACTACCTATTTTTTGACTACTGTGAAATAGTCTATAGTGCTGCCCCTAAGTTCTCCCTGGCCAGAATGGACACCCTTTTCAATTCCTTCTGCTGCTTTGCCCTTGACGCCCCCTTGCACCCATCTTTGTGATCTTTATCATACCCTTTCCTTCCCCTCTCTCACAAATAGGTGACTTTCCCATTGTGCCAAATTCACCTCCAAGCACTGGTTGGCTGAGCCCCTCCCTACCTCACCTCCTCTCTTGAATTCCCTCTTCCTCCCATTCCCTTAGATCGATGGACTCCCGCACCCTGGTAGTCCCCCGCAGATACACCCTAATCGGCCAAAGCAGATTCTCTCATCGTCTCCCAAAAATGTGGAATTCCCTTCCCCCCTTCAAATCCAGCACTCATTCTCCACCTACTCTATCAGCTCTGCCCTTAAAAATGACCTTGACCTAGCTAGTGTTGTGCGAAATTGAAATATTTCACCTGGCAAAAATTTTTAGCGTAATTACGCAATTACGCAAAATTTTTCGCCTATGTGAAATGTAATTTTACCTGTTTTCTTGATTTCATGTAATGGTGAAATTTTGCTTACCATGGTAATTTCGCCCATTGATGATCCAAATGTTGCCTTGTGGTGGAATTTTGCTGTCTAATCTTTTTCACAGGGGAAATTTTGGTACAAAGGTGAAATTTGCAATGCATTGTCAGTGGCTCAGTAGGTAGCACACTCACCTCTAAGGCTGGGAGATCAGAGGGCTGTGGGTTCAGTTCCCACATCTGGCACTTGGGTTAATATCCAACTACTGATACTGTAGTGCAGCATGAGAGGGGTGCTGCACTTCTGAGGTGCCGTCTTTAAGATAAAACATTAAACTGAGGTCCTATCTGCCTGGATTGGTGGTAATTCAGGTGGATGTTAAAGATCCCATGGTACTTATCGAAAAGAGTAGGGGAATTTTTTAATAGAACAAGAACTACATTACATCACAGGCAATAATGGTGACCACAGATAATAACAGAAAAAAAGAAGAGAAAGTACAAAACAGAGGAGATAAAAAAGGAAAACAAAAAAATCTGTAATTGTTCCCTATACAATGCCATGAAACCAATACAAGAGAACCTAAAAACTAATACATAAGAGTACTAAACTCAAAAACTTGCATCCCCCAAATACCTTCCCCCGGAAACAAACCATCCTCCATGAAAATGAAAAATTACAAAAGAAATACATCAGGTGACAAAACCCACGTTCTCCAATAAACCTGGATCATGTCCCTGGTGAACTTTTTCTCATCATTTTCCTTAACCAAAGATATAGCAGATTCAGTACGGGAGATCACAACTGCCGGAGGCAACTTAATCTGTTGTATCACCAGTTGGCATCTACTCTGCCATAGATAATATTTAATAACAGCAAATATCATTTGCAAAGTACTGTCATGAAACATCTTCCATATTCCAGAAAAATCTCCCAACACTAAGGTTTGATAACTTAATCTATTTGCAAAAGGCCAGTAACTCCTGCCAGAAAAGCTGCATCTCAGGTCACTCCAAAAGGAAGTGCTGCATAGTTTCTTCCACTGCAGGGCAGGAAATCTGTGGACAGTACCTCTCCTGTACTGCTTTATGTTTCGAGTTACCCCAAACCCCCAACCTACCATGGCAACAAAGACAGGTAACATCCCACATAAAATTAGGTATGCGTTTGTCTGTTAGAATTTTGAGAACCTGAGGTGACTGTCTAGGGGCAGAGTGCAGAAATAGCAATGATTCCAAACAGTTGTACCCTGTTACTCTATGGTACAACTGTTTATGCTGCAGACTAAGAAAATCATGTTTTGCCAATTTCCATTGCCTTAATTTTTTAATGTAATTGACAGCATAGTCCGGCAATGCCCACTGTTGTAAAACCTTCTGGGGTAACAGGAATCATTTATCCATAAATGGTTGTAAGGCTGCCTTAACCCATTGTTGGCCAACAGAAGGCCTATACGACTTGTAAATCTGCAAAATCCCATCTAAAAACATACTGTGAAAAAAACAGACAGGGTTAATCATGTTTAAACCACCCTTGTTCAATGGCCTATAAGTAATGTCCCTTTTAACTGGGTTCAGCCTACTGCCCCATAACATCTGAAAAAAATTACTAAAAATCCAAGCCTCAGTTTGGGCTGGGGAACTAAATACCGAACTTAAGAAAATAAAAAGGGGTAACAGAAATTTCTTTATTAACAGGACCCTCTTTTGTTTTCCCATTTTCCAATTTTTCCAAATCTGGACCTTAGCCTCACAAAGACCCAATTGTTTGTCCCAATTAAAGGAAGCTGCATCTGGCATATCAAACCAAATACCCAATATTCTCTGAGGATCCCTGCTAAACTTAATACCTGTGAAAATTTGGTTTGGATCTCCTCCTAGTTGTAATGGGATAACTACACTTTTTTCCTTTGTTTATAGCAGCTCCTAAGGGCTCTGTGAAGTGCGAGAATATTTGTAAAGCCTGAATACCCGAGCCCTTTCTTGGACAAGCAGCACGAGATCATCAGCATGGGCCGCAACTGTTACAACCTGACCATCACCCTTAGGGGATAAACCTAAAATTTGCGAATCCCATTGTAACTCCCAGATAATGGGGTCCAGAGCGAAAAGAAATAAAAGTGGGCTCAATGGGCACCCCTGTCTCGTTCCTTTCTTAAAGGGAGTTGCAGCCCCCAACAAACTGTTAACAGATGGAATGCATTTTGCTTCCTTATACAAAATCTATAACCATGATAGAACAATAGAGGGAATCCCGAACCTCTCCAAGACCTGCCATAAAAAAGAATGCCATACTCTATTGAAGGCCTTGTCCTGATCGAAGGCCATAACAAAACCCATGTTATTCTGTTTCCATTTTACATCAAAAAGTTCTCTCAAATAAAAATATTATGTTGGATACTTCTATGGGGGTATAGAGAAGTCTAAGCCTCATCAGTCAAACTATGTGCCACTCTTTGTAGTCTAGCATTTAGGATTTTGGCCAGGATCTTGTAGTCACAATTCAGGAGACTAATCGGTCTCCAATTTTTAAAGACAATTTATCCCCTTTTTTGTAGATGTAACTCATAATTGCAGTGCCAGAATCCTATAGGGAACCCCTGTCATGGTGTAAAATGTAATCATATACCTGATGTAGAATCACACTGAGTGCCGATGAAAATAACTTATAAAAATCATAAGTTAAACCATCAAGACCTGGTGAAGTCCCGGTTTTCAGGGTTTTACAGGTGGCTAAAATTTCCTCCTTAGTAATAGGAGAAAGTAAAAGGTCAGCATCCATGACTGAAAGACTAGGCGTGGGAGCAGAATTCAATGTGTCAAGACCATCCCCTGCTGACCTCTCATCAGAAAATTACCTCAGCGAATGACTATGTATCAATTGCAACATGTTCCCGTCCCTTCTTTCAATGGCACCTGTTGCATCATAATGGCCAGCATTCAGAGTCCTATCCAACCTCTGTTTGCAGGCAATAAAAGTATCCGATGCAGAGGAAATATTAGTACCATATCCCATCTCCACATCCAGAGATTTTGCCCGATCATACCGGTACTGTACCATACATTTAAATTTAATTTCCAAAATTTGTTTTGAGTAACGAACATGCTCCCCATCTGGAAAAGACATCAGTTTGTAAAACTGATTCCTATAGCCAAGATATTTAATATAATCCAAGATCAATCTTTCTCTCCCATAGGAGATAAAGAGCTGTCTCACAGTGCTTTTAGTATTGACCCACCATTGCCAGGTGTCATCATACAGACACAGCACAGAAGCTCTGGCGGCTAACAAAGTTTCCATTTTGCACAACAGGTCTGCTTGTGCCAAGATCACAGTATTCAATTTCTACCTACAGTGTGAAAACAGTTTGGGGGGGAACCCATGTTAAATTCCCCAATTAGTAAACAATGGTCTGAAAATTCAGTGGGCTGTAACTGAACATGCGCTGGAAGACAATATTTTGAAACAAACAAATAATCAATTCTGGTGGAATATATATTCCTACGATAAGTGGACCCAGGACCCTTTTTGAGCATCTGGTAAGCATCCGAGAGGAAAACATCTTTGACAATAGAATGGAGGGTGTGGGAATCACAATAAACTTTCTTTTGATCAGAAAGGGGGGGTGTCCAAGCTGCAATTAAAGTCTCCACCCCATATGATGTGTTTCTTCGTAAATAAGTATGGCTTCACTAAATTAAACAAATCAAGTCTCAGAGCTTTCGTCTGAGGGGCATAAATGTTAAGAAACTAAAAATCAAAATCCCGATACCTACAGTCCAATATCATAGCCTGGGAAAATGTCCATAATTTTAGTGATGGAGAAATTGGGGTTCTGAAAAAGAATTCTCAAAGCATCCAAACTGTCCTCCCTGAACTACCAATAGGAAGGCCCCCAAACCCAACTCCTTTTCAATTGAGTTATGTCAGATAAAAAAGAAGTGCGGGTTTCCTGCAGGAAAAAAACATCAACCTGTAAAGTGTGGAAAAAGGACAAGAACATTAATTTCCTTTTGTAGCATTTAAGACTACAGACATTTGAGGTGGCAATGGTAATGGAGGCCGTCCAACGAGAGAAACAAATCAGGTCAAAAAAAAAAAAAGAAAAGCCCATGCACAAACTATCCTTCCCCGTCTGGATTCTCCCTTTCTTTTCTTACCTTTATTCTTTTTCTTGACCTTGCTCAGGGGACATTTATCCTCCTCCTCAAGCTCTGAGGCCACCCCTGATTGCAGAGAAGTATCGGATTCACGCTAGGAATAACTCCCTTCATCCTGTAGGGACAAAAAAGGATTATGAGTCAATAACATTGGGGACCTTGTCACCCTCCTGGAGTGTACAGCTGGGGGGTACATTATGTCCTTCTGACCAACCAGACCAGGCCCGGTTTCATCCAAACCCAGGGCAGCAACAGGGTTGGAATCCAAAATGTCGTTTAACGTGCCATCAAGCCCTGCCTCAGTCATAGGGTCTGGTTCTGGCCTAGTAGAGCAGCTCAGATCTTGAACCCATACTTCAGGCTCTATTTGTTTTTGCTGTGTATCGGGAGTCATATGCTTCAGAGCAATAGCATCATGGGAAGTGCTGGGCCCCACCTTACCCCTCCTATCTTGAGCAGTTTGCACCAGAGTCTCCTGATTCCACCCTTGTGCCCTATTCCTATCTGCCCAGGGACATTGATGATACACATGTCCCTTTTCATCACACAAATTACATTTAAAAATATTGTCGCAGTTCACACTGGGATGACCATACCCACCACACAGGGAGCATTTCAACATATCACATGTGTTACTCAGATATGTCTGGGCCCCACATTTATAACATGCCCTTGGTTGACCTCCATAAAACAAAACTCCCCTGTCTTTGCCCAAAAAAAAACCATTACAGAGATGAGTGACCTCAGAATTAACCTGAAAGAGTTTGACCTTGAACTTCCAACCCCCCATTCAAAGGCCCTCATCATCCACAATAGCCTCAGGACATCACGCCGATTTTGTAACCAGTGGTAACTGTCACTAACATTAACCCCCTCATTGCGAAACATAACTGTGATGGTTCTAATGGCATGTTTTGTCAGGGGGATCACAATAAAAGGAATCCATAAAGGAGTTTTCTTAACGTGTTCATATTTACCCCAAAATCTCTCCAGACCAACGTTAGTTCTAAAACTTATGGATCAAGGCATAAATATCTATGGGTAAAAATTGCATGGAGCTTTTCAGAAGACATCTCGCCACATAATACCTGTAAGGGTGTTCCAATAAACAACCTCTGTAGTGAAGGTGAACTGCATTTCATCTGGGATCCCTTCTCCCCATCTGTTAGAAGACTCCGAGGCTCCCCCAGCATTATTAGGAGGATCAGGGTGTTTATTGTCAGACAGGCACCAATTTCCCTGGATACTCCCTGCTCCCTCCCTGCAGAATTTTGTCTCCCACAGGCAGATCCCCTCCCAGAGCCCTGGGTAAGACAGGACTATCAGTGTACACAATGGTGCACAATGGTAGGATCAGAAACCAAAGTCTCCATAACTACAGACTACAAGGCAGAAGTGTCCAGTAAGTCCTGACCAAGTGAAGCTGCAGACTTATGAGAGGGAAGAGGTGGAACAAAGTCATAATGTACAGTGGGCAAAGGCCAAGCTCCACTTCTTGATACCAGTAGTGCCTTGTGAGAAAAAGTAGAAGAACTAGTACCTTCTCCGGGGTCCCGAAAGTCATATCTAGCCAAAACACCATTCTGCTTATCATCCCAGTCATCATTAGGAACCCAGTGACCATCCAAAAGTTGTAACCATCTGGCGTTGTTCAGGGAGTCCTCCATAGACGAATCCCAAACTTCAGCCACCGGTTTGCACGTAAAGCCAAAGTGAGCACAAACCGTTCATGACACTGTCGCAGTGTCATGATGCTGAGCAACATTATCTGAATCTCCCAGGCACTGAGAATCCCCAGCAGGTCCCTTGTCACAAATCTCCAGAGCAAAACATTTGGAATCACCTTCTAAAGGTTCTGAAGAACAAAGTTCCACAGGTAATGAGCTCCTCGTCTCCATTTCTGCTGTGACAAAATCGGGCCGGCTAATATGAGGAACAAAATGAACTGCCTGGTCAACTGCTGAAATCTCCATACAAATCACAGCAGCGGTCTCCATAGCCTCTCCCACATCCATCCAAACTGCGAATGGCTCCGCTATCGTGGTCGTAATGGGTCCCCCTACCATCAGAGTAGGGACATTTTTATTATTATAACATTAAAAACAAATAATTACAAACTGTGTTTAGTCACACAAAATGAATATATAAATCTTAAGGTAAATAAAATAAAATAAGTATTACAGTCATTCGTTACCAAATTATTGAGAAAATAACTATGTATAAACCTCCCTCCCTACTAAAAGAGTAGGGGAATTTTTTATTATAACAATATCAAAGGAAACATATATATATATATATATATATATATATATATATATATATATATATATATATATATTCACAGTAATATAGATTACATTAGGAAAAGAAAAATCCATACAAATCAAAAGAAAACAATGCCAAATGACACAGCAGTACCAATAGGTAGGTGGCATTAATATTGTTTTACCAACTTAAATGCAGTTTGAAGGCCATCAATATTATCTATTTATACTTAATAAACATTGAAAACCCTTTCCACTGATTAAAAACCTGTTTGGATGAATAAACCCCAAGGTCTGAGATATACACTTTTTCCATAGCTGAGTGTATAAGAATCTATACTGTCTCATAAGGCCATAGTTTTTGATAAAGAGCCCACTGGCATCTAGCTTGCCAGAGATAAAGTTTTAAATAACAACAAAATACAACCAATGTGTCTCTATGATAGTAATTTTCTAAATTACCAAAGTGCCCTAATACCAAATTCTCATAGTGTAAGGACTTTAACCACCCCATTTTCCATTTAATGGCAAGGTATTACAAAAGAGATTTTGCATAAGAACATTGGAACAATGTTCCATAGTTTCTTCAAGATTAATGCACTCTTCAAAGGGACAATTCCTTTCTATTTTTGCTTTATATTTTGCATTTCCTCTTATGTTAATCCTGCCATAAACAGCCAACCATAAACATTCCCACATTTGAGTGGGGATTCTCTTATTAGTCAATTGAGATAAGACTCCTGAATTTTGGGAGGAAGGGCAATTTTTAAAACTTGGTGTAGTTGGGTAAATGGAAGCCATTACTGTTTTATATAATGTGATCCTGAGCTTTTATTTATTTATATTTTTATTTAGTTTTTGTTGACTGGGTAAGTGCACTAGACAAATCCTGCCTATTTTCAGGCACAACCCGGGGGAGGGGGATACAGATGAATGCCAACTGACCTTGAACCAGACCAAGCTGCTGGTGGCATTTTCAGTGAATGAGGGAAAGTTGGCCAGGACACCGGGGAATTCCCCTACTATTTTCGATAAGTGCCATGGGATCTTTAACATCCACCTGAACTACAACCAATCCAGGCAGATGGGACCTCAGTTTAACATCTCATCTGAAAGACGGCACCTCAGAAGTGCAGCACCCCTCTCATGCTGCACTACAGTGTCAGTACTGGGATATTAACCCAAGTGCCAGATGTGGGAACTGAACCTACAGCCCTCTGATCTCCTGGCCTCAGAGGTGAGTGTGCTACCTACTGAGCCACTGACACTGACTATTTTAATAACTTGTTGTACCATTAGATTCCATCTATACAGTGTTTGAGCTGCAGGCATAAACCAAAGAGGCATTTGAAGAGTACTGGATAACTTGGGAGGAATAGTCTGCCATTCAGAAAAATAGCTAGAAAAATGTATTTTAAACCAATAAGAAAATAGTGTATTACCAGGGGTTAAACCAATTTTAAGTGATCGAGTGAAATATAAAGACCAGACCAATATACCAGACCTGGGTTTGAATCCTACAGCTTCCACTTGACTACTGTGTAACCCTGAGCAAGTCACTTAACCTCCTTGTGCTCTCAGGTCGCTCCTGTAAAAAAGCTTTCAGCTTAGTGTGCTTTACCTGGTTAAACAACGAAATAAAAAAAAATAAATAAATAAAGTGTGGAAAAAAAACACTGGGTCAATCATGCCTAATCCTCCTCTCTGTTTAGGTAAATAGGTATATTGCTGTTTAATGGGGTTCAGTCCGTTTCCCCATAGCATCTGAAAAAAAGGTTATATATTTTGGTTTCCATTTGTGCGGGAAGTGGAAAAATCATAGCCGTATAAAGAATCATGGAAATTGTAAACTGTTTGATAATATGAATTCATTTATTTTTAGTTAGTCTCCAGTGCTTCCATCTTTGGACCTTTAGTTCTACCTGAGCCAAAGCAGACTCCCAATTAAAAGAGGAGATATTCTGTGCTCCAAAGTAAGTACCCAGAATTTTTAAGGGATCTGAAGAAATAAATATTCCATCAATGATTATGGTAGTGGGACAGCTGGAGCCAAGGAATAGGCCTTTACATTTTGTTCTGTTCAATCGTGCATTAGAAAAATATGAGTATTGACTCATTGCATCTAAAAAGATGGATACTTGTGTAAAGTCAGAAAAAAATAAACAAATATCATCTGCATAGGCATGTATATGAAATTTCTGCAAATTATCCGGTCCAGGTATCCCCAGCTATCTAGGAACATCTGTTAAAAGGCGAATGAGGGGATCAAGAGAAAAAATATAAAGAAGAGGACTAAGGGGACATCCTTGCCGTACTCCTGTATTGATGGAGAACCCTTCTGTGACCTGGTTTCTGATTACAGGGTAAACAATTGCATCCTTATATAATGATTTCAGCCATTACGTTATTGGTGTTGGAACTTCATATTTTTCAAGGGTTAGAAAACGAAATGGGTGGTAGACCCTATCAAAGGCCTTGTACTGATCTACAGAAATTATATACCCTGTATTCCCATTTAGTGAAACATAATTGTTCGGGTCCCTTATTAATATTAAAGCCTGCTCAATCTTTCTATCGGGTAGGCCACAAAACTGCAAAGAGGATAAAACCAGATTAGCAAATTGTTTTAGTCTATCATTAATAACAATTGCTAATATTTTATAATCAGTATTTAAAAGCGTAATTGGTCTCCAATTATTAATAGAGGTTTTGTCCCCAGATTTAAAAAGAAGAATTAAAAGGCCTTCTGTAAACCACCTGGGAGTGCTATAAGTAGAAAAAAAAAACAAAATCTATCTCCAAACATTGTGACAAAGGTTTTGAAAAGAATTTCTAAAATTTATTTGTTAAATCATCTGGGCCAGGTGATGTGCTATTTTTCAGAGATTTAATTGCAAATTCAATTTCCCAAGCTTCAATAGGTTTTGTTAAATTGGTTTTATCATCTGGGGGAGTTGAGACAGATATCTTATTTAAGAATTGCCATATAACATCCTCGGGGGGGGGTCCAGAGGAGCATGGGAAGAAGTAAATTATTTTATGACTCCGTTTCAGTGCCTCTATAGAAGTTACCAAAGTACCTTCCTTATTAGACAGGGATTCTAGAAGGGTGGCATCCTTAAAACTTTTAAAAGCTTCATACGGCTCCCCTTGAGCAGACTTCTTAGTTCCATTTTGTAACAAAGCATTCCTAGTCTGTGCTCTGTCATATTGAAGTTTGGTCATTTCTGCCTTTAATAGATTAATTTGGTCTGCATAGTCAAATTTGGAGGTGTTAGCTGCAGAGTACAAGTTCTGAAGTTGTTGTCTCAGTGTTAAGTACCATAAAAATTTCTCATTTCCTTTTTTCTTTCCATACTTCATAAGAAATGTCTTTAAATCTGTTTAGGAGTCAGCCCACCAAGTTCCTACATCTTCATACAAAAAATTCACAGATAAACGAGCATGCAATATATTTGTAATTTGACGTAGTATCCAGGGATCAGACAGGATGGAAGAATTTAGCTTCCACCTAGGCCTCACACCTGGGTGATCTGGAGTATTGAGAAAGGAACAGATTAATAATAAATGGTCTGAAAAATCAGTAGCTATGGTTTTGAATTGAAATGATGGTAGAAATTTAGAAATAAACATATGATTTATAGTAGAAATTAATCTGCTTCTGCAGAATGTGAATTTAGGTCCTGAAATCTGATAGGTAATTACAATGTAAAAGATCTGCCGCATCAATCAACTTCGATAGTGCATTCGAGTCGCAGTATACTTTTTTCCCTTGGGGTGTCTTACCACCAAGAGAAGATTGTATACTCATAAAAAAACTTTGGATGAGGTGAGCAAAAAAGGTTGTGTACTATCAAACAATGCAACTCTTTCAGATTTAATTGTGAACCATATACATTTATTAATCTACAATGCATATTATCCCATAACCCATAATCTAGAAAATAATACTTTCCCTGGAACCAAGTCCATCAATTTAATAAGAGTAAATTTAAATGAATTAGATAGAAACCCTATACTATCAGCTGTTGCCAACCCAAAGGACCAATAAGAGGGTCCCCAAACCCACTATCTTTGAAAAAACCTTGCCTGATCACTACTGTACATCCAGGTTTCTTGCCAAAAGTTGATGTCAATAGCTGTGTTGTGGATTTGATTGAAAACCACAGATCTCCTTCTGGGATTAATGAGGCTATGCACATTCAATGATACTACTCTAAAAGAAGACATGTTAGTTTGTTAGTAAGGCCAAGCTCAAGGATCTTTTTTCCTTCTTTTCTTTTTCTTCCCTTTATAGTCTGAATGGCGCTGTATTACCCTGCTTACCTCTGTTTTTATAGATTGGGAGCCTGAATCTTCCACATCCATCTCTGTGTCCCCAGACTGGCTCGATAAGACTGTAAAGGGGTTCTTGGAGTCTGTGTCTATGGGGGTCGGGACTGGGTCTGCTTTCAGATTCCTGGATGATCTCCTTACTGGTACAGATGTAAAGGGTACCTGACTGGAGGAGATGAAAATGTCTTCTGTAGGGTCAGTATAACAAACTGGAAGTAAAGTGTCTGGCAGTGATTGTACTGGGGAGGTAGTAACGGGGGGTATGGGTTCAAGTTCCTCTTGCTTCTTAACAGTGATTGGGAAGAAGAAGGTGAGGGTATTGGCTTTTCTAAGGGGTCTAATGTTGTTTGGTCAGGGATTAAGGAAACCTTGTGCTGTGATGATACTGTATCCTGTGCTTCTTGAATAAGGAGATCTGGACTCAAACATGTTGCTTTGTTTTTAGCTGCCCCGGGGCATTCAGTAAATACAAGTTCAGTATCTTCTCAAAGGTCACACTTTGTAAAGTTTGCACATTGCAAAGTGTCGGGAGGTCTAAACCTCACTTTCAGATTCTTGACGATATTGGGAATGCAAGTAATCACAGACACATTGCATTAGAGTAATAAACAAGTTTATTACTACCAAAGGGATATATCACAGTTGCCCTAAGCAGTTCTTACCAATATGAACCGGGAGCCAGTGCTAAGCATTCCCTACACCCCGAGGTTTCTCTGTGTCTCTTGGGGTCTCTCAGGTCTCCGAGGTATAAGGTTTGTGCATTACATTATATACCTATGATAATTACTATGGTTACCAATAGATAGAAACATTTCTAGTTACAGAGATGAGCCCTATTGGCTAAATTAGAGGTGGCTCCACGGTCCAAGATAACATTATACAATTCTGTAAAGTCATCAGTTTGAGAACAAAAGAGTTCTTATACAGAGTCTTACATAACTCAGTGTAGTGGTACAAATAACCAAAAGGTGGCAATGCCATTTTACATATTATAGCTACTCCTAGGACACAGATGTCCTGGCATATATGTATTAGCACACAAAGTGTATTACAACAATATGTGTTCATATCCTGACATCTACTCTTGTACGGTAGATGCCCTTTGCCCTATATGTTAGTATAACATATACCTAAGTGCTAGCTGTCTATGGTGTACCTCTGAGGGTACCAATTAGGGTGCAGGGACCTCGTGTAACATTCCCCCGTTGCCTCCAAGGGCAACACAGGCAGATGTCTCGAGAAAGGAAAGGAGCAGTGGTTGTTTACAAACCCGACGCTCAAGCTTTGTAAAGGAACTCAAGCTGCTCACAGTGTTGGCGCAGTGTGTGACGTAGGCAGCAGAGCATAATAATCAAAATGAAAATCAAAAATGCTTGTATAATAACAAAACCTTTAAAAGTAATCTCTAACCAGGTGTTAGTTAATGCGTTATTCATATCACCATCGTTGATCAAGGCGAGAACAGCTTCACTGGCTTTGGTCATATTATTGCTGATGTGGATGAGGTGTGTGTCTTTCCTGTCTAAAAGTGATTTTAATGTAAGTGTGAGTGGGTCTATGTGTACATTAAAGTATGGCAAATATTCTGACAATGTGAGCAGATAATCAGGGTTACCATCAATAATCTCCGCATCTAGGAGTGGAACGGGGGTTATAACAGTATGTCCAATGACAGTCTTCTGGTGGGGGACAAAACAGAAATTGGGGTAATCAATAGCACATGTAACAGATCCATAGGTGTAAGATTTGTAATTCATGACCACGCAGTATTCGCCATTGGAATTATACTGTGAGCGCACAGTAGGCAGTCTCCACTTTTGCAACTGGACAGGGCAGGTGTAGGTCATCTTTGAAATCCATGTTGACAGGCAATGAACCTCCTCACAATAGGATTGGTAGAGCTTATCTGGTGCCAGAGTTGAGTCAAAGGAGTCAGTGCCATTCGCAGTGATGTCATCATCCATACTGAAAGTGCAATCAATGCTGTCCGGAGAGTAACCACAAACAGGTTGAATAACATCAAATACATCAAATACATCACATCGGCACAAGTAAATATATTGCTTTTTTCACACAGCAGTCCATGTGCGGAGCCACCCAGGCATCCAGGAAAGGGTGGTAAACCAGTAGAGGCGTTAAATCTAGCCATTCTCTGTAGATGTCTTCATCTGAATGCCCAATGGAGTGGACCAGTGCAAGCTTGTCGAACAAAGTTGTGGTGGGATCAAAGCATGGTAAGGAGACAGTAAAGGAAACAAACATGGTATCTCTTATGGAACACATCTTAGCAGTGAAACAAATACCAGTATTAGGGTGTCTAGTCACAAACCCCAAATTCCTAGCTGTAGAAAGAGGAATAGTTAAAGTCTGTTGCATACACATAGAAACACAGCTAGTGGTTTTACATCATGGACAATACCATTTGGAGATGCATCTATCATGTACAATGTCAGGTATTCTTCCAGATTCTAGATCAAGGAAGAGGTTATTGATGGTGGTGATGATGTAGAAGCCATAAGCAGAGCAAAGCATCTCTCTAGCAATGTATTGTTTATCTGCTTCTTTGTTGTTCTGTTGTATGAGTGCATTAATCTTATCTTTAGAATCAGTGAATTCCTTAACAATGTCGTGCATGTTGTATACAGTGTATCTTTCTTCCTGACTAAGGCCACCCACACCATGCAATAATGGGGGTAGCACGTTGTTGACCAAACCAGTGGAGAATTTGGCAGAATGACTTTTGATAGCAGCAATGTCTGCTTTGCTCCAGATAGACATAGCCGTACCAAAAAGGCCTGTGACATTACCTGTTGCACCTGTGACATTAGAACTGTCAACTTCACGTGTTTTACATTTATGAGTTAGATTATCAGGTGAGGGCTTCCTCCTGAAGTTGCCTCTATGTTCAGTAGAGTGGACCCTGGCAATAGGGTCATGCGTACGAATCTGAAATGCAGCTAAACTATCAAGCAATAATGTACTATAAAATGCTGATGTGTTAGTATTGTGACACATACCAAACTCTTTCATGTTCCAGTAGGTTAGATTAAACAAAACAGGTATATGCATAAACTGCAAGTTATTAATTCAAGAACCTGGGAGGGCAGTGGCTGTTAGACCACTAAGGGGACCAGCGGTATGCTTTGGACATTCCAAAAGCTGTTTGTCAGTGGGTGGTAACACAGAGAGGTACATGGCTGCAGAAGCCATGTGGTGTATAGCACAACATTTTCAAGCAGAATCTCTGGACAAAGAATTACAGTATGAAGGATCAGTTAAGGCAGTAATGTTGTACAAACCAGAATGTCTTAATGCAGTTTGTAAGAAGGACAGTGAACCATTTGGGGATAATTTAGCATTGGGCCAACCTTGGAAAGTTCCTTTGGAGAGTTTGGCCACAGGGAGAATTTGTCCTTGTGATGTGGTTTTCCACTCAATTTGAAGGGTAGATTTATCAGGAGCAACAACCGAGGCAGTGAGGTAAGCATCAGAACCTTCCTGGACAGTGATCATACTATCTTGAATATTGATGGATACTCCCTCTGGAGGAGGTGCTGGAGGATCGAGGTGTCATAGGAGGTCCAGTACCGTGCCTTGGATGCAGGGGATAACTCCTGAGAGGAGAAGATAATGGAACAAGATAGCCATCTTGTCAGTGTATCTGAAAAAGAAGATCAAAGATTAGTATGTTAGTACTATTCCACCCAATGGGGTGAGGAAAAGTAATTTAAGCTCCTTTATACAGTTTCAACTGGTTTGCGTGTAACCATTTGCCAGTCAACTTATTGTTGTGGAGGATTCTAACTTGATAGACTGCCGGACTGAGCTTGTTGACAATGGGGTATGGGCCTTCCCACTTGTTGGAGAAGGAGTGGGTGAGATGTACAAATCAAAGTACCATTACCTGATCTCCAACCTGCCAATCCACTTCTTGTGTGTGTTTGTCAAACTGTATTTTGGATTGTTGCTGGGTCTTGCCCATGCAGTTGGTAGTATACAAGTGTGTGTATATGAGGTCTTTTCTGAGTTTTTCCACATATTGGTCCACAGACACATGGTCTGCAGTGGGGGTGTGCAGGTCAAACAACAGGTGTTCAGGTAATCTCATCTGTCTACCAATCATCATCTCAAAGGGTGTAAGCTGGGTGGTGGCTGAGGGTGTACCCCTAATTGCCATAAGGAGTAACAGCAATAGGGAATCCCAAGTTTTGGGATTGTCCTCAATGAATCTGGAAAGCATTTGCTTAATCTATCTGTTGGCTCTCTCTACTTGACCTAAAGATTTAGGGTGGTAGGGTATGAGGAACTTCTGCTGAACTCCAAGGAGTTCAAGGGATTCTTTCATCAACTCACCTGTAAAACTAGTTCCTTTGTCAGAGTCCACCTTGAGAGGTAGACCCCACCTGGAAAAAATCTGTTCCACCAGGATTTTGGCAGTAGTTTTCGCTGTACATGTCTTAGTGGGGAAAGCTTCTACCCACTTAGAGAAGAGATCAGTTACCAGAAGAGCATACTTATTATTTCTGCTGGTGTTGGTCAGAGGCCAATTAAATCAATTTGTATGGCATGCCAAGGGCCAGAATGTCATTGTGGTAAGAGTTTGGCATTTCTTTTGGCAGGGATGGGGTTGTTTTGCACACAAACGAGACAGTTGTCTATGTATTGTTTAACATCTTTGGTGATACCAGGCCACCAGGCAGTGGTTTTGAGTCGTTGGAGGGTATTTTCTGCTCCCTGGTGTTCACCAATGGGGGTGTCATGCACTTGGTGCAGGAATTCAGACCTTAAATGTCTGAGGACCACCCACAACTTGGTGGTGGAGTCATCTGGTTGGAACCAGATGAGCTTGTCATCTGGTGACAAGCGTAACTTACCTTCATGCCTCTGATAGGGGTTACGTGTGGGAAGTTTCTCTTCAGTACCTTTGTCAAGGAATCTGAACACCTCTTTAAGTTCAGTGTCAAGATGCTGGGCTGCAGATAGATCCAAGGGGGAAAAAGGTTCAGGTTTCTTCCTGAATGCTGCAATGTGTACAGCTGCATTAGCCTCTGGATGGTCCATCATCTAGACGTCCCCCCCCTTGGGCCCCTTCCTTAGCAAGGGTGTCTGCTGTGTCATTGAAGGCATGATAGGGGTCATGGAGAGAATGAGCTTTGACTTTGTCTACATAGAGTTTGTGTGCAAATTTTTGTGCCAGTGAATGTATGTATATTACCAGGTCCTTGAATTTCACTGGGCTGCCATCAGAGGAGAGGAAGGAGTTCTTCTGCCAGAAGGGAAGAAATTCTGTAAGAGAACAACAAACCCAGTTACAGTCTGTAAAGATGATGGTATCCTTGGTTCCATGCTGGATGAACTTGAGGGCACAGGCCACTGCTGCCATCTATGCATATTGTGATGATGCTACACTACAGTGCTTAGATATTTTGACAGTGTTCCCATAAGGGTAGATCACTAGAATGCCCATCCCTGCAATTTGTTCTCCCTGATAGTAAGATGCTGAAGCATCAGCAAAGACACGGCACAAAGAAGTGTTGTCAAGTATTTGTGGCGTGGCAGGGAGGAAAGAACCTGGATCTGGAAGATCAGGTGACTGTAGTGTACAGTCATGGGGTTCTCCCTGGAAAAGGAGGCCATGAGCTAACATAGATGGAACTTTAGTCGGTTGTACCTGTATGTCTCTATCTTGGAGAAGAAGTGACCAGTGTGTCAGTCTAGTGTTAGAGACTGACCCATCCTTCATTCTGTCTGAGTGCAGAAAGGTGGTTGGGGTGTGGTTGGTGTTGATGATCAGTGGTGAGTACCCAATGATATACAGGAAGTGCTTGACAGCCCAGTAGGTGGCCAGAAGGTTCCTTTCACAAAGCCGTACTTCTGTTCCACTGGGGTCAAGAGCTGTGAGGCATATGCAATGGGTCTCAAGGTGCCATGCACCTTCTGAGCCAGCACTGCTGACATGGCAATGTCAGAGGTGGTGCATTCCAGATGGAATGGTAGTGCTGGTTTGGGGTTGACCAGAGCTGGGGCGGAGGCCAAGGTCTGCTTCAGTGATGTCACAGCCTGGGTGTGTATAGGGCCCCAAGTCCAGGGTACATCCTTTTTGAGTATCTCATACAGAGGAGCAGCTTTCTGAGCAAAATCACAAATAAAATCTCTCGAATAATTCACCATACCTAAGAACCTTCAGAGAGTTGCCACACTGGTGGGTAATGGCAAGTCTTGCAATCCCTGTACCTTTTTCCAGGTAGGGATTCGACCTTGGTCAGTTATTTTTAGACCCAGAAAGAGTACCTCTTTCAGACATAATTGTGCATTTGCTGGGTTACATTTCAAGCCTGCTCTCTGAATCAGAGTCAGTAGTTCATCCAAGAGATCCAAATGTTGTTCCTGTGTGGCTGTTGCCAGCAACAGGTCATCCACACATTGTAAGAGGCATTTGGGAGTAGAGAAACTCTTGAGGGCGTTCATCATGTGGAGATGGAACAGGGATGGACTGTTATGGAATCCTTGTGGCAAGTAAGTCCATGTGTACTGTCTTCCTTCAAAGGTGAAGGCAAACTTATATTGACTCTTAAGGGCCAATGGCAATGACCAGAAACCATTGGAGATGTCCGGGGCACTGAACCATTTCAAATCAGAAGTCAGAAGTCGTATCACATCTGGTGCTGATGCCACAGTTGGGGAACAACTGGGGGTGACCTGATTCAGTTTCCTGTAGTCAATAGTAATTCTCCAGGTGCCTGTGGGTTTCTTCATGGGCCACACTGGGGAGTTGGCAGTGGAAACACAAGTTCTGATTACTCCTTGCTTGAGGAGTGACTTGATTGTTTCTCTAAGGGAAGGCAAGGCCTCAGCTGGGAAGGATATTACCTTTGCCTCTCATGTGCTGGGCCTGGCACTTCGATGACAGTGTGCATTCTACCACAGTCATGCTTGTTGACTGCAAACGTATCCAAATGTCATTGCAAAATAGGGAGGAGCTTTGGAAAAAGTTTGTGACTCCTGAACAAATCTATGACGTCATACTCTTTGCCACTGGCAGATATCGCTGCCACAACGTGTGAATCAGAAATCAAAATGGTATGATATTGACCCTGAATCTGTATCAGTAGCATGTTAGCTAGGTCCACCATACAGCCGTGTGGTGCAAGGAAGTCAATCCCTCTGATACTAGGATGATCATGCAGTACCGTTTGTTGGAAGGTATGTGAGGCCTTTAGATGGCCTAGCTCCACCGGCAAGGGTAGAGAACGGTATGCAGGTAGCCTAGTACCATCAACTCCTGACATGTTGGTCCTCCATCCGGTGGACCAAGGGGATCTCTCTGGGTGGTCATCATGTAGCACAGATACAGCTGCACCTGTATCTAACAAAACTATGAGTAGGTGGCCCCCAACCTCAGCCTCGGTGCAGGGCCTTCCATTTGTATCCAAGACTAGCTTGTTTACAATCCGGACTGGGGCCTGTAATTGTCAATCCGTGCTGCCGAAGCATATAGAGGTTGGGCCTGGCTCATGTGAATCACTTCACCATGCTGCACTGATGTTATATAGGAAGGAGCTTCTGGGTTCAGGCCTGTATGGGCCTGAGGGCCTGTACCGCCGGTGTCCGCATGGCCGGTTGGGGCCTGGGTCACCGGTTGTACTGCCGCAAGGGCCTGTTTTGGAACAGCATCCACCACAGAGCATACTTGTCCCAGGAGCTCTCAGAATTTCTGATTTTCTTTAGCTATCTCCCTATATGTAGGGCCTGTTCTCTGTTGTTGTGGTTTACCTCTACCCTTATGCTTCCTGTTCTGATGCCAATTCCAGTTCCCACCTCATTGTTGTTGTTGTTGTGGTTGTTGTTGATAGGCCTATTGGGGGTGTTGATTATCAGCTGGAGGGGTTTGCTGATGTTGGGCCTGTTGGCGTTGGGCCTGCCCTTCCACTGTGTAGTGTGTCGTGGTCTCCGGAGTGGACTGCACCGCAGCTACCTTTTTTGAACCGGAGCCCAGATCACAGATATAGAGTTGATACACTCTCTTGGTTTTCAGAAGGATGTCGGCAAACCTATCCATATTGGGGTAGGTGGTTGGCTCTATCTTTTCTCTTACTGTTGGAATCATGTTCCTAAGGAAAAGGGTCTTATATTCAATAAGATCTACATCTGCAGCTTCTTGTGCCAAATGCTTTCCTGCTAGGTAGGCCATCCAGAGTCTCTGGTGGTAAGTCACTGGACTTTTCTTTGCATTCTGTTTCACAGGGTATGCAAGCATCACTCCTACTACACCTGGGCTGTGAGCAGAAATGAGCTCAGCTGCAACCTCGTCAAAGGTAGCGTTCACATCCTGGTGAACAGTATCGGGGAGTTTGGCCCATAAACCAGGATCGATGGTCTGGCATAGTATTTGAACCTGATATTCTGCAGCGAGGCTAAGTATCTCACATTTAGAATGCACCTTTTCCAAGTGACAGCTGAGGTTGTCGGACGGATTCATCCGACCGATGCTGTCAGCAATTTGCTGAACAGAGTAGGCCATTTGTAGGGGATTAGTGGGTCGATCAGGCAAAGGTAGATTGTCTCGAGCACCATCCAGGGCAGCCTGAGCTGCAGCTTCAGCCGCAGTGTGGACAATACCCTCCTGAGTGCCAGCCTCTTGCAGAAGCTGCCTAATCTGGGTTTTAATAGCCCGTTTACTCCTCTCAGGAAGAGGTACATTGCCTATCACAGTTTCAGTCATGGTTTCTATCTCCTGCCTGTCTTCCACACTAATAACGGCTACCAGAGGTGCCATCGGGACCAGGCTTGGGCCTGCTCCCCCCTATCATGGGTGCCACCATGTTGGCGTCTCCCATGATGAGCCTCACTATGTCGCCGACATGTGACATGGGGAGTTGGGGCGGGGACCCGCCATGTTGTGGATGGCTGGGTGGGGTCTCTGGGCCATAGTAGGGGCATGACTGGGCATTGTACTGTAAAATGTCATCATCAGATAACTCCCCTTCTGATGACGAATGAAAGGCAGGGGCTACGCCTCCCATTGCCTTAACATGTCCAGCTAGAACCTCTCTCTGATGGCGCAGTTTTGACATCTTAGTTCTACATTCATCGTGACTCACACTTGCAACATCCATATCAACCTCATCTTGCTTTTGCTTTTGCAACACTCTATACGTGGCGCTCAATTCGCAATTGTCCCTGTAAGACACTTCTAAATCATTACGTACCTGGTTTATCTTGTCCTGCAGGGCACCCATTTCGTCACTCAACTGAGCATTCGCAGCACTCAGCAAATCATTCATTTGCACTGCCTGACTCTTATCCAGTCTCAAACTTTCACACTCCTCCTTCAACATACACAGTTCCTGTTCTCCTGCTTGAGCTGAATGATGCAATAGTGAATCCTTTTCATTTCACAGAGTTTGGAGTTCAGACTCCAAGTTCTGCTGCTGCCTTATACACTCTGTTTCCTGCAAACCCATCTGTTGCTTAAGAGATGAAATCTGCAGATCAAGGGTTCGAAACCTCGCTTCGGAGGCTTCCAAAGCAGTGTAGAGAGCCGCGACCATCAACCCTTTAGCATGACGATTATTGGCTGATTATTTCATCTCTGTATACTGGGTTGAAATCCCCAGTATAGGGTTTTCGGATTGACTTGCATCCCACGTGAAGTCAGCCCATCCTCCATGGGAGGCAAGAAAGTTTGAGACATCGAGTCTCAGTTCTTCACAGATATTTGGTACGGTGGCCATTGTGTGGGAGGGAACAAAAATTCAAACTGTGAAAAAGGCACCGTGCTGCGTATCGATCCACAGCACGAGCACTTTATACACAGCTGGGCTACTGTATTAGTTGTAGGCTTGCAATTTAAAGCTGCTATGGAGTGGGTTGAGACGGCATCGACCACACCAGAAAAGACAGCCAGACTTTGCAAGTGACTACAAACTGGTCTTAAAATGGGAGAGGTGATACAGGAATGTACACCTACTGTCCCTGTGGGAAAGAGAAAGGTTTAAGCAACAAGTGAGAACTTACAAACATCAAATATCGCCTGCGCACGGTCGTCAATTTGTTGGGAGGTCTAAACCTCACTTTCAGATTCTTGACGATATTGGGAATGCAAGTAATCACAGACACATTGCATTAGAGTAATACACAAGTTTATTACTACCAAAGGGATATATCACAGTTGCCCTAAGCAGTTCTTATGAATATGAACCGGGAGCCAGTGCTAAGCGTTCCCTACACCCCGAGGTTTCTCTGTGTCTCTTGGGGTCATTCAGGTCCCCGAGGTATAAGGCTTGTGCATTACATTATATACCTATGATAATTACTATAGTTACCAATAGATAGAAACATTTCTAGTTACAGAGATGAGCTCTATTGGCTAAATTAGAGGTGGCTCCATGGTCCAAGATAACATTATACAATTCTGTAAAGTCATCAGTTTGAGAACAAAAGAGTTCTTATACAGAGTCTTACATAACTCAGTGTAGTAGTACAAATCACCAAAAGGTGGCAATGCAGTCTTACATATTATAGTTACTCCAAGGACACAGATGTCATGGCATCTTACAAGTAAGAAATACACAGAAAATACATGGCAGAATATATGTATTAGCACACAAAGTGTATTACAACAATATGTGTTCATATCCTGACATCTACTCTTGTACGGTAGATGCCCTTTTGCCCTATATGTTAGTATAACATATACCTACTGTAAGTGCTAGCTGTCTATGGTGTACCTTTGAGGGTACCAATTAGGGTGCAGGGGACCTTGTGTAACAAAATCAATATGTCCAATCTTTCCACAATTATCACATCTAGGCCTGTCACATGAGCTGGAAAGATGCGTTCTTGATCCACATTTGTAGCAGGCCCGTGGCTGACCAGCATAAAAGCAGACACCTCTATCTCTACCTAATAAAAAAGTGTTAGGGACATGTTCAATACCAGATTCTGTTTGTTGAAGCTTTACTTTATAATGCCATCCCCCAGTCCAAAACATTTCTGTGTCTAATATGGTCTCTGGAGGGCTCATTACATCACATTTTTGACTTAGCTAATAAGTTATGTCCTCCACATGGACACCCTCATTCCTGAACATCATGGTGACATACTTAATAAGAGGTTTTGTCAAAATAATAACCAGAAAGGGGGTCCATGTGGGGGAAAATTTAACTTGATTATACCTCTCCCAGAATAAATCAAGAGCATAGGCAGATCTAAAACTAACATCAAAGTTGTCTTCCCCTGAAATGTTGATAAAGGTAAAAACTTCTCTCAGGGAGAAGTGCAATGAGTCTTTTAATAATAATTTGCCCACATGATGTCTGTCTAGCCTAACCTCCAGCCCTCCCTTGTATCTAATGCGAGCTGCATTTCACCATGGAGCTGCTTCTTTTTTGATTTTGGTAAATAGTTCTGACAGTAGTGGTTTTTGGGTATCAGCAGGAGCTTGTAGGTTTCTGTTTTCGAGAAGGGGGGGTTCTGAGTCTGAAATGATAGCTGAAGGTATTTTATCCAGCTGCTGAGTTTCTGAATTAGGTACAGGGTTAGATAGTAAGGGCTCCTTTCCCTGTGAAGGATCGATGGATATTGTTCCTGGGGTCATAGCAAGCTGTGGAACTGAAGGGTGCCATTCAGCTGTATTCTGGGTAAAGTTCAATGTAGGATCCCAGTCAGGAGTGGGAATCCATATGCCCTTTGTATTTTGAGTCTATCTTGCTTCACTTAATGCTTTCTTTTCACTTAATGAGACCAGGGTTCACTTGAGGGAATGTTTGATGATAGAGTCTCTTCATTTGCCTTTTCAGCAGTAGCAGCTGGAATAACATTAAGACTCATTTGGTTTCCTTGTTGTATTAAGGGAGGCATTTGACTGCATGAGATTCGTCTGTTTGCAGTCATAACAGCTGTACATTTCCCCTTAATTTCCTTTTGCAACCCAGATCTGGACAAAATTTTCTGAGTTAAGGTAAATTCAGTTGCCTTATTTTGATGTGAGGCATTAGTTTGGTATATTACCTCTTTGTCCTCAGGAGCTAGATTTGTTTTGGGATTAAGGTCATGGAAGACAAAGCCCACTGTTTTTGAGAGTTTTGAACACTGTGGGGCTACATTGCCTTCAGAACACTCCTGTGCCGACAGCTCCTTGGGTTTTGCAATATTATGAGGTATTGTAACTTTTTCAGACTCTGTCAAAGTTATGTTAGGCAACAGAACAGCATTAGGGCTTACTGTTGTTGGCTTTTGGCACGAGAGATCATGCACTCCATTATTGGCAGTCATGAATGTTATGGTATTGTCAATAGCAGGAGAAGCCTGCAAAAAAGAGATAAGGCCTGACTCACCCAACCCTGCTGCACTCTGTGGGAATGCCACGTCACTCTGAGGTGTAGGCCCGATGACAAGCGGGCCAGGAATTTTGACAGCCGGTGTTTCGTTCTGCAATCAGGTGAGTTGTTCCAACAGACGTTCTGTTTCGAGTAAATGCCTCTCTTTTTCTTTGGTAAGCAAGTCTGTTAGCAATTTTTTTCAACACATCATCCATGGCCATATCTGAAGCTGAATCTATTTCTGGCATTCCTTGCCTGTGATCCTCATTTGAAATCAGTTTCTCCATAGCTTTAAATTCATTAGGATCTGAAGTAACATCCATAAAAATTTCCGATTCCACTAATAGAGCCTCTGCAAGAAGGGTTGTCTGCCCCTCCAACCAGGTATCCTGCTCCTCCGGAGCTCCACCTGAAGTGGCCATGGCTCACAGTCAGCAAGTCCCCCTACGGCAGAGCAGGGAAATTTCCCCAGTGTCCTGGCCAAATTTCCCTCATTCACTAATGTAACCCCTCCCTCGTTACCCGGGGTTATAAGAATCCCACTTAGATCTAGTGGCAGGCAGGGAAAGGCAGTTTGTGAGGCACCAGTTAAATGGGTTTCACACTGTCTCACTCTGTCCTCAGTCTCAGCTGATCTGGAGGGATGACATCATATAGAATTCTTACAGCAGCATAAGCCACATTGGAATGCTGCAGCAGTGGGTTAGCTTAGAATGTTGGGTATTTTTAGTCAGTCTGTAGTAGTCTTCAGCCAGGCTCAGAGAGTGAAGGAGGTATGCTGCAGGTGGCAGCCCCTCAGAACTTAGCTCTGCTATAGAGCTATCCAGAGGTAGAGGGTGTGTGTTGTCACCGTAGATAGAGACACAGAAGAAACCTGACATAGTGGTAGAGCCTGCTTCCTGGCTTGTTTCAGTGCCCCATCCCTGGAAGGATGGGGGAAGAGACCAGCAATTTCAGAGGCAATCCCCTGGCCCTGATGAAGGAAGGAAGCTGCCTGATGAATTTGTAGAGCAAGTACTGAGGTACCAAGATGTGTTTTTTCTTTGCCAGAAGCCCTGGGGCACCTGCAAACCAGTTGGTGAGTCTGCTCTGCTATAGAGCCCATGTGTTCACCAAGAAAGTGTGTAAAGTATCTGCTGCTGTGAGGTCAGGGAAGGACAGCTAAGTACAGTACTTGAAGTTTGTGTGTGACTTAAAATGCATCTAACTGGGGGGGGTCTACAGGGATGGACACAGCCACTTAAAGAACATTACAAATCAGGACACCAGTTCATAAAGAGTAGAGTGCTAAATGTGATATACATTTCTAGATAGCATTCTACAACCAGAGAGGTTCACAAGGAAAGGAGTTGATTCCAAATGAATGGCCGTGTATGGATTTGGAAGCAAGAGGTGGGAGACCCCCCATCTGGAGTAACCAGATTTACCTCCACGGGTTCACTTTGGGCACCTATAGCTTTCTTCTGGGCTCTTGGCCAGTGTTCACAGAAAGTACCCAGATGTGGGATTGAGGATGATGTTTTCCCTTATGGAGATAGGAAGTGCTCCTGGGTGGTACAGGGAACCACCAATAAATATCCATGCCATATGGAAAAATGTCCCAGTGCTGGCTGAGGTGCCATGCCAGGGAATCCAAGAGAAGAGTACCAGTTTGGGCTGAGGGCCCAGTGTGTTCAGAACCTGAGGGTTACAGTGTTGTGAAGAAGATGTATTCTAGTCTCTGTTAATCTGCATTACCAGGGAGTCTAGCCCCGTCGGGGTCCATCTATGCTTTATTATTCTGTTGTTGTGAATAAAAGCCACACTCTAGAATCCCACTCCTGGTCTGGACATTTCAGTTATTGCTTCCTGTGTCCGGATTACTTGGGTGCCCCTGAACAGGTTTCAAACCTAGCCAAAATGCCAAGCAACAGTTTTCTCCCCGAACCCAGGAAGCCAGGTAGTGGGTTACAAAATGGAGGCATTGCACCTCGCTAATAAAATAAAAAATAGCATCAGCCCGACCCCTGGCTGGTCACACTAAAAATACCACCAACAGCTTAATCTGGTTCAAGGTCAGTTGGCATTCATCTGTATCCCCTTCCCCCAGATTGTGCCTGAAAATAGGCAGGATTTGTCTTGTGCACTTACCCGGTCAACAAAAACGAAATAAAAAATAAATAAATAAATAGGTCAAAAGTCACATGTAGCTTGTTTCCAGCTCATTCTGCTGTGTGTTGAGTTAGACAGCAGTGTGTTGTGGTGCATCAGAGCCAATAAAGCCTTTGAAAACATAGCTAAAACTTGTTTTTGAGAGCTAATTGCTGCAAAATATAAAGTTTTTTCCTAGTGCTGCTGTGCTGGTAGTGCATGGTACTAGGGAATATTTTCTAATTGTGTGAATTTTTGTAGAATACATAGTTTGAATTAGGTTTACTTTTCTCAGCTGTTTTTGAAAGAGTTGTGTGGGGTAGGGTAGGAGTGTAAAGCAATGCAGGCTAGTTCTAGCCAAGCAGACTGGTATATTTACTCACAATTGTGAGTTATCTATTTACTGTTATTTCTTATCAATTTTGTTATATCTTGCAATTTATTTTCTCTAAAAAGTTTCTCTGTCCTGTTTGAGAGAGTTCCTGCTGCTGTTAGCTGTGTTATATGCCATTCTTCTGCTTTTAGTTGTGAATTTATTTTGAATTCTAAAGTTTTAAACACACAAAGCTGATTCTTTCTTTTATTTTTTTGTTGTTAGTTCTGCTAGCTGGAGTGTTAACTTGTGTGTTACTAAAATTGTGAAAATCAACAGTTGTAAAGTACTTCTACTCGATCACTTGAACTTGTCTATTATAGCCACACTGCATTGTTGAATTGTTCCCCTGTATGTTATTGCTGGAGCTTGACTCTGTACACTGCGTGGTGTTCCTGTTTTAGTTAACTTACATACATTACCCTTTCTCTGTTATAGCATTGTTTGTGTCTCACTTGAAGCACGCATTATAAAACAGTATATATTAAAATAGTCATTTTCAAGAAATTTCTTGTTGATCCCTCTCATCCAGACCACTAACACACTGTGTGGTACTAGTTTCCTTTGTTTCTGTTTTATAATTGTCTCTGCCCGCATATAAAAAACAAATTGTGGTACTGAGTAACATAACACACTACAGTACTTTATTTGCCCAGAGACTGAGAGTCACAGGTGATCTGTATTTAAAGTGTGCCACTTGTGCCCTTTTCCCCTGTGTGTGTTTCTTTCATTCCTTCCTGTTTGGGGGGGGGGGGAGTTACCTTTTTTTATACTACACTCGGCTGTCTACTATATACGGTATTAGTTCTATTGTAAGTGCTGGTACCTGTCCTGATTGTTTTTGGACTTTTAAGGAAGCCAGTACTGTAGGTGTGTGGCAGTGTGACATCATAATTCATGTGTGAGGTATTAGTCACACATTTAATAGCAGTAATACATCCTTTCTTCAAATGCTCCCAGAGAAAGGCAAAGCTTTTAAACAGCAGTTAGCAAAAATGCCTGGTAAAAGGCGACCAAGTACAGGGGGAAACGTGGCGGGGGGGTGATGAGGGAACTAAGAAGTCTGCTGAAAAAAGTGCAATTTCAGTTCCAGTTCCCCAGAGCAGTGAAAGCACAGGTATGTCTGCATCACTGTCTTCAAGTTCTGATGTGGGTCCTGGTGGTACGTCAGGAACCAGCAAAGGAGTTGGTGGCCGAACTGGGTCCGGCATACCTGTGTCTTACTTTTTTTAAAGCTCAAACTATTGCAACCATGCTAGTGGGGCATGCTGACAGTGAGAAGAAGGGAGGCCCTGACACCATCACAGGAACAGTGGTCCAGGAGGACTCAGAGGAGGGTGATAATAAATCTGTCAGTGTAACTGTCCATGTTCCTGCAGGAGTTGGTGGTGACAGTGTTCAACAAGAGTCTGATAGTCCTGAAGATAAGGAAAGTCAGCCCCATGAGATAGTTGTAGAGAAAGAAAAAGGTGCCATCCTCCATGAAGACAGTGACGGGGGGAGGAGGAGGAGGAGGACAAGGAAGAAGACAAGGACATCATCGCTATTGGTGGTGATGATAATGATGTCTGGGATGATCCCACATGGGAGCCTGAGTTAAAAAAGGTCAAGGGTGATGTAGGCCATTTACGTGTACAGCCCGTGGTGGGTCAGTCTGACACCAAGCCTATAAACACACCTCCAAGCAGTCAAGTAACCACCCCTCCCAAAAGTAGTGTTATGGAAGTCATGTTAGCAGCTCAAGAGAAACACACTTCCACACCTGTTTCTGAATCATCCCAGTCCCAGAAACATCTGAAGTCCAGAAGTCAAAAGTCCCCAGTTTGGGACTTTTATGTGCTGGATCCTGTTGATGAGACCACAGCAATATGCCAGCTTTGTCAAACCCATGTTAGTCGAAGGAAAAAGGGAAGCCACATAGGCACTGGTGGCCAACACGCCCACCTGAAAAACAAGCACCCGCTGAGATGGCATCAGCACCAGAAGGATGCCAGAGCTGTTGGTAGCAAAGCACATGTAGTAGAGCAAGAACATGAGGAGGAAGGGCAGAGTGGGTCAGTGGTGGAGGTGAGTGAGCAATCCTTTGCTCTCCTTAGTAGCTGGCATAGCAGTGGTGGTGCGAGTCCCAGTTCTAGTCCCACGAGTCTTAAAAGTACACCACCCCCACACCCACAAGCAACCATAATAACTGGTTTCATGCAGTCTCCACCGCCCGGCCAAGAGTCAGTTGTTACACCTAAAAGAAAATCATTGCTGACACAAGTACAGCATTCTGGTCGGACAGCCCCAAAGATGCAGCTCACTCTGAAGACCATCCTTGAGCGGCAAACAAAGTACCCCCCAATCATGCTGCTGCACGAGGGTTAAATGCTGCCACTGCTGAAATGCTGGTCATCGATCTGTTGCCATTCTCATTCGTAGAGAATGCTGGTTTCCGCAGATTGATGGCCCGTGTCTGTCCCAAATTACAAGTTCCATCACAAACCTATTTTAGTAAGTGTGCCATGCCGGAGCTGAACAGAAGAGTTGCTGATGACATTAGACATGCATTGAAGCATAATGCATCACACTATATCCATCTTAGCATGGCTATGTGGACAGTGGACAAACAGCAGTAAGCTTGTATCTGTGCATAACAGCACACTGGGTGCAGTTGCGCGGTACTTGATTTTGGGACTGGCAAACACGCGTTAAGCAAAACTGTGGTGGTAGCAACACACCTGGTATTCGGCAGCATGCAACCCTGACTATGACAAGTGTCACAGGTTCGTACATGGCTGCAAAAATGCTTAATGTTCTGCTGGACGAGATTGATGGGTGGTTACACACACAGTAACTCATAGCAGGATTCATCGCAAGTGATAATGGCTCCAATGTAAGTGCATTAGGGATGGTGATTTTTTCAGAGTGCTCTGTCTGGCACACTGCCTTAATCTTGTTGTTCAGCAGTTTCTCAACCATGCAGACATTAAGGAAATGGTTACTGTTGCCCATCATATCTGTGTCCACTTTGCCCGTTCTGCAAAGGCCCATGACCATCTACGTGCGCTACAGTGCAATAACAATGTGCCTCTGCACCAGCTGAAGCTTGATGTGACACCAGGTGGAACTCCACACTGTACATGCTTGACCAGCTGTATGAACAGTATAAGGCTGTGTCAGAACACTTGTTGCTGCACACCACCCGTGACAGTGCTGGAGTGTCCATTGCTCTAACAACAGAGCAGTAGCACCAAATTGATGGGCTAATATGCATTCTCCATCCATTCGAGCATGCTACACAGGCAGTGAGTGGCGACACTGCTTGCATAAGTCAGTCCATACCTCTCATACGTGTACTGAGGCAGATACTAGTGAATGTGTGACACCAGACAGAGGCAAGTGGGGATCATGGCACTTGTGATCTAATGGATCACATGCTTCATGTGATGGACACAAATACCCATGTATCTGGCATTTTACAGTCAGCTGAGTTCGCAATCACCATCATGCTGGATCCACGGTACAAATGTGGCCTGCCCTCTATAATTGAAGGAGGTTGTCAGTGAGTACAGCAGTTGACAGAGAACCTTATTAGACTGGTACATGCTGCACAAATGAAAAATGCATGCACTGCATCAAAAACGGATGTTGCTACTGCCACCAGCGGCTCACAGGGAACACAATCAGAGAAAATGGGCAAGGCACAGCAGAAAACAGCAAGCAATCCCATTTGGGATGTTCTCTTTCAGGTGAGAGTGGAAGATATGGAGGAAAATAAGGAGGAGACAGATGAGGATGCTGGATTCCGGGCAGCAGAATGAATGGTGGAGGCCTACATGGGGAACCCAAAGCACCTTGCCATCAATGACGAGCCACGGCTGTACAGGAGCAGTAAAATTACTGACTGGTCAGCAGTAACACTGGTTGCTGTGAAATACCTGAGCTGCCCCCCATTCAGTGTCACTGTGGAATGAGTATTTAGTATGGCTGGGGCAATTGTGAGTGACTGTAGGAACAATTTGTCACCCAAGAATGTGTCCATGCTAACATTCATCAAAATGAATGAACATCACATTCCACACAACACAATGATGTCAGTGGCATTGCCACAGTAACTGTGTCTCAGTGATGAGGATCATGACAATCCCTTGAGTAAGGCAGCCACTAGTAGCGAGGTGGATGAGGCAGCAATGTTGAGAGAATTCCCACCTGATGAGAACTCCAGTCTTGAAGACTGTGAGGAGTGCTTCTTGGATGATGTGGAATTGGAAGTTGAAAAATAATAATAATAATAACAAAATTTATTTAATTAAGCACCTTTCAAAATCTCAAGGCGCTGTACAGCAAATACTAATACAAACACATATTCAAATACATTCAATATAAAATCAGAATAAAACAGGAAATGCCTTTTCCCATAAAAAAGTCTTTAGTGCCTGCTTAAAACTCCACACCGTCCTGCACTCCCGGAGCTGATGGGGCAGTGAATTCCAGAGGGTAGGTGCAGCAAATCCAAAGGCACCGAGCACCAGATGACTTCAAATTTACCCTCAGAATCTCCAGCAACCCCTCGTCAGCCGAGTGGAGCTGTCGCAGAGGGGTGTAAGGCGCCAGGAGCTCTTTCAAGTAATCGGGACCCAAACTGTGTAGGGCTTTGTAGGTCAAAAGACCTACTTTAAAGGTGATCCGCCACTGTACTGGCAGCCAGTGCAGAGCGTGCAGCACAGGGGTAATGTGTGATCTTCTGGAAGCTCCAGTGAACAAACGTGCTGCCACATTCTGCACTAGCTGCAAGTGGTGGATATCAACCCCAGGAAGCCCTAGGTAAAGGGAGTTACAGTAATCAAGGCGCGATGTCACAAAGGCATGGCCCAAGACCAGCAGGTCACTGGGTGGGACAAGGTGCCTAATCCTGGCAATGTTCCTAAGATGGAAAAAGGCCAGCTTGATGACTGCAGACACCTGATGTTGAAGGGTCAGACCAACGTCAAGCTCCACTCCCAGGTTATGCACCCATTCAGAGGTGAGGATCTGGTTCTCCCCCAGGACTAAACCGGAGGGAAGCCCAGTCCTCAATCCCTCTACCCTATGACCTGGGTCCACAACCAAAACCTCAGTCTTTCCTGGGTTCAACCTTAAACCACTGGAATTCATCCAATCTTGGATTTCTGTGAGGCAGTTGTTCAGTACCGAGATAGCACTAACCTGGTCAAGTGCGAAAGACAGGTAGAGCTGGGTATCATCAGCATAGTAGTGAAACCTCAGCTCATACCATTTTACAAAGTCTCTGAGGGGTAGCATATATACTGCGAATAACATGGGGGACAGCACCGAGCCCTGAGGCACCCCATATGGCAGAGAGAAGGCCCCGGATGAAAACAAACCCAAGACTACTCTCTGCGTTCTCCCTGCGAGGAAAGATGAAAACCATCTGAGGACTGTACCCGACAGCCCATAAATGGACCTCAGGTGTTCGAGCAGAACCCCATGATCCACAGTATCAAAAGCTGATGATAGATCAAAGAGAACCAAGATAGAACGGTGTCTCTGATCTCTCGCGATCAGGAGATCATTGAGCACCCAAACCAGAGCAGGCTCAGTACTTTGCCTCTTACGAAAACCAGATTGGAGAGGTTCGTATAAACTATGGATGGTTAAATGGTTATCCAATTGAGCAGCCACAACTTTCTCAATAACCTTCCCCACAAAAGGGAGGTTAGAGTTAGGCCTGTAGTTTGCTAGGTTCTACGGGTCTAAAGAAGCTTTTTTCAGAAGGGGGATCACCACCCCCTCCTTCAGGGAGCTAGGGAACACCCCCATATCTAAAGAGCACCGGATAATCCAAGCTAATACCGGGCCGATGATTTCGCTACAACCCAAGATCAGGGAAGTAGGGCCGGGGTCTAAACCACAGCACGTGGGACGCATCTCCTGGACAATCCTCATAGTATCTATGAAGTCCAGCAGGTCAAATGCACTCCAGGAAACTCCGGGCTCTGCAACAGGGCACCGATCAACGAAAACACCCTTAGAGTAAAGTTGTAGGCACTCCATCCTGATGTCTTCAACCTTATTCACAAAGAATCGAGCGATCTCCTCACAATCAGTTTGAGTAAAAACTCGACGGATCTGCTGACAGGCTGGGTTGCACAGTCTGTCAACGGTTCTGAAGAGCTGGACCAGTACATTCTGTATGACAGAAATTTCCCTGGACAGGAATTCTGCCTTCTTATGGGAAATTTCTGTTTGGTAGAGTTTATAATGCTTTCGCAAATAAGGTGGTTGGCATCAGCAGCGTTTTCCTCCAACGACGCCTAACCTCGCCCGTCCTCACAACCCTCTCAGAGCTCCATCAAACCATGGGCGCGGGCTGACGGAAGGGGGTGAACGGACAGGCACAATCTGATTGAGGCTGCCGAAATGACCCTATTATAGGCCACTACCAACTACTCAGGATCAGTGCAGAACTCGTCCAACAACGAGAGGTCAATAACAGCCATCAGGTCTTCAGGGACCACGTCCCGCAATGGGCAGTACCTGATCAACTCCACAGGGGCCGACCTACCCATGGGGGCCTCAAAATTGAACCCAACTGAGTAGTGATCAGACCAACCGACTGGTTCTACCACCAAATCGGAGGCCTCGATCCCCAGGAGGAAGACCAGGTCAAGAGAGTGACCTCCTTTGTGTGTAGCTGAGGAAACAACCTGTGTAAAGCCCAGAGATGTCATCTCCTGGAGGAAATGCTGACCAAAAAGCGAAGATTTGTCTTCGACCCAGGCATTGAAGTCACCCAGAACCATCAGTCTGGACGACTCCAAGGCCATGTCGGCAGCGAAATCTGCTATTTCCTGCATAAAAAGCTTCTCATCACCTGGTGGATGGTAAATGAGGGCAATCCGGCACCCTACACCAGCTACCACAGAACAGAAGCAAGCTCCCTCCTGGAGCAGACCTAATGGGTGCCGACAGAGGCAGCCTGCACATTCCCTACCCAGCCCAGGAACAGAAGCAAGCTCCCTCCTGGAGCGGACCTCGCAGGTGCCGACAGAGGTAATTAAACTTACCTCAAGCAACAGCACCCTTACGAGGGGGGTTGTTTTTCATGGACTGAATTTCTCACTACTTACTACACAGCAGACTTTCAGCTGTGAGGAGCTGCTACAGTTCACCGGATCGCTACTTGGGGTTGTGGGGGTGTTTAAACCATCTATTGTACGAGGGTATTGTTGGGGGGGCCTCACTAGCTGCTGCAGTAGGTCTCTGGGTCTCTGGGGTGCACTGAAATATTTAACTGTTGAACTAGTTTACAGCCATTTTAGTCTGCATTTGTTGTTTACCTGAACCCAGCGTAGTCAGAATCTTTCAGGGTATAACCAGTGAGTCGGGGACATAGTCTGTGCATGCGCTGTGTGGATTAACGTTTCCTGGTCTCCCGCTGCATCCTAATGAAATCCTTTGTCTCCTTTGTCTCCCCCTCAATATAGGCAGCCTGCACATTCCCTACCCAGCCCAGGAACAGAAGTAAGCTCCCTCCCTCCTGGAGCGGACCTCGCAGGTGCCGACAGAGGTAATTAAACTTACCTCAAGCAACAGCCCCTTGTGAGGGGGGGTTAGCCCATCAACGCGCAGGTTATACCTGCCAGCCACCAGAGGGACCCACACACTCCCACCTCAAGCTCCACTACCTGTCTTCCTCCCCCCCAACTTCCTGGAACCTCTCTTACCCGTGTGCCACTCCTCCCCCCTGCAACCCACACCGACCTTTCTGCCCACACCTCTTCTAGCACCCAGCCCCACAGTTCACCCTACACCCTGACTCCTAACTGCACCCCTGTACCTTCACCCAGTGACCACTAGGAGTCACTATTTCGCACTCTGTTTTTGGCCCAACCCAGCCTGCTTTCAGACCCCTAGAATGTGGATCTTTGCTCTCACCCAGGCACTCCACTAGCTGCCCTGGCCGAGACTAGAACCTTGCACCCAGTCCACCAGAGTTGGTGTCACTACCACTAATCCAAAGTGGTATCTACGCTTACTGGATGGCAACCAAAATGTTCTTCCTTTCTGCCCTGCTACCACTTCAAGCACCATGTTAGTCCACCTCCTCCTAAAATGCCTCCCCCACGTATTCACTCTGGTACCTGTGACCCAGCAACCAGGCAGCCCACCTGGTACACTGGCCCTAGCAACAATTCTCTCGGACTTAATAAGAACCCACCCCACAATGACCATGTGCCCCAACCCTCAGCACCCATCCCCAGGTTACCTCCCCACTGCCTACCCTGGCTCCCTCAGATGGCTAATTGCCCTCTCCCTCCTGGCCTTGCAGACCCTGTCCATCCCCTGCTTCCAGACAGCCTCCTCCCAACCCCCGGATACCCACCGAAAGCTCACCCATCACCGCCCCCTAACCAGAGCCATGATCCTCCTATTACTACTTTCAGGCAATATACATCCCAACCCAGGTCCCATCCTGACTTACCCCCCAACTGGGACTGCCGGTGTCTGCATAGCCTCGATGAATATATGCAGCATACTCAAAAAATTTGATTCCCTCCAATGCTGGGTCATGCTGCATAAACCAGATGTCATAGCTCTGGTGGAAACCTGGCTATCAAAATCCACCCCCGACCACTTTGTCTCACTACCAGGATACACCCTATACCGGGAGGATTGTGCAGGCAAACATGGGAGAGACTGTGCTATCTATACCAGGGACTCACTTACTGGACTAGCACTCCCTGCCTCAGCTCTTGTAAATGGGGCACAGGTCCTCACCCTTAAACTTTCGCCTGACCCCACCAGGGGCCCCCTATATCTCACTACTGCATACATTCCCCCAAAAAAACAAAATCCGGCAATGTTATCATTAACCGATTATCTTGCCACCCTCCAACAAAAGGTTGATCAAATCCTTGTGGGAAACCTTAACGTGAACTGGCTCAGTTCCTCCTCCTCCACCACCTGGAACACCTTCGCGGCTATGGATCTGACGCAACTCATTTCCCAACCCACTAGAGTGAACACTAAGAGAGGTACCAGTACCCTTCTAGATGTAATCATCACAAACCGCCCTAAAAAAATCCAAGATATCCAGGTCCTCCCAGACTCACTTAGTGATCACTCCCCTATTCTATTCCACTGGCTGACCACCACACCCCAACTTAAAGCCCAATCCACACTCCACCGGCGCCTCAGACCTGGTGGGCTAAAAAGTCTCAAACGACTTCTTGCCCAGATAAACTGGTCACCCATACAGCATGCGCCTGCCATAGATACTGCCCTCACCTTCTTCTCCCAAACCTTCAACAAAGCCTGTGACATCTTCGCACCCCTTACTGGAACCTGAACCAAAAAGCTCAGTGCACCCTGAGTTACCCCTGCCCTACGTCAGCTTCTCAAGCACAGGGATAACCTATGGCACCTTGCCACTGAAACAGGCCAGATAGCTGACAGACAGGCATATAACGTGGCATGGAACAAGTGCACCTGGACTATCCGTAAGGCAAAGGCCGCCCATTACCAGGCCACGCTCACCTCCTCCTGGGGGTGTGTGCGAACTTTCTGAGACAACGTTAAACAATTGAATGGGAGTGCGCGCTCCCCCATCCCAGATCACCATTGATAGCACTACCTCGACTGACCCGGCTTTCATAGCCAACTTTCTAAACACAACCTTCATGGACCTAAGCTTGGTCCTCCCCAGTAATTTCTTTGACCCCCCCCCACCGGCCCCTGTTATCCAACGCCCTTGTTTCCATCTATACAGGGTAACTGACCAGGAAGCCAGACTGCACCTGCTCAAAGCATTAAAGAGCAATAATCCTGGCAGCGACTCCCTGGACCCCAGCATTCTCCATCAGGTGCTGGATCAGGTACTTGCTCCCCTCACCACCCTTCTCAACAAATCCCTCTGCCTGGGGCAATTCCCATCTGCATGGAAATGGCCGTAGTTAAGCCCATACACAAAGGTGGTAACAGGTCAACTGCCAGGAACTACCGACCTAGCTCCATCCTACCACCCCTCTCCAAAGTCCTTGAAAAGCTGATGGCCACGCAAATCACTGAGTACCTAACCAAATACAACATCCTCTGCCCAGAACAGCACAGCTTCTGTGCAGGGCACAGTACTGGTATGGCAATAATTGAGTTTTCAAACTTCATACACTCCTCCCTGGATGCCGTCTCTCTAGCAGGGGCAGTGTTTGTAGATCTCTCAAAGGCCTTCGACACTGTCTCCCACCCCCTCCTGCTGGATGCGCTCTCCTGCACTGGCCTCTCTACTGGGCCGATCTCTTGGTGCACTAGCTACCTATCTGACCACTCGCAAAGTGTCAAAATCAACGGGACACTTTCCACAACCTGTCCCACACACTCAGGTGTCCCCCAGGGCTTCATTGCTACTCTTCTCAATCTACCTTAACACCCTACCCAGTGCATGCACTGGTAGAATTCTGCTGTATGTAGATGATGGCGTCCTCTTTGCCGCCCACCGCAACCCCAACGCCCTTCAGGACACCTTACAACTCTCCTTTAATGATGCTGAAACCTGGTTTAAAGAGCACAGACTTGTCATCAATCTCAAAAAAACTAAAGCAATGCTCTTTGCCCACCCTCAAAACAAAGCCAGTAACTTCCCTCTCCATATCCTCCCCAGCTCCAAACAACCCCTTGAACTAGTCCGCTCCTATAAGTACCTTGGGGTTTCTTTCGACGCAGCCCTCTCCTTCTACATCCACATTGATGCACTTGTCTCTGCTACGAATGTGCGACTAGGTATCCTCTACCGCTATAAAAACTGTCTCCCCCCATTGCTCTCCGACTAGCGGTTACTTCCTTGATACTGTCCCTGGTGGACTATGGCCTACCTGTATACGGTGCTGCTGACTCGACCGCCCTCAATAAAATCTGCCTTATCCTGACTAAAGCATGTAGGCTTATTACAGCGGCCCCCAGGCTCACTCACACATGCCAGCTATATGACATGGCAAGGCTGCTTAATCTAGATGAACTACTTCAATACCAAACCAGCCTCATAATGAAAAAAACCCTTCTCGGGCTATCCCCTCCTGGGCTGACAGCCTCCATCCGCCAAGCCCAACCACTGGTTTACACCCAAACCTCTTGCAAGGCCACCCTTCTGATTCCAAGAACCAGGACAAGCCATGGACAGAGGTCCTTCTGTTACAGAGCCCCATCCTGGTTTAACGTGCTCCCTCCCACCATCTCAGACACTCCCACAATCTCCACTTTCGAAACTGCACTGCAGAACCAGCTATTTAATACACGTAACTGCACCTGTCGCTAGTTGTGACTTAGTCTATGACATACAGACAAAGCTCATATGAGCAGCACCTCTGTAACAAGACTGGTTCTCTCACTCTACAAATGTTTGTAAATACATGTGATTGTCTTTTACTACAACTTGAAACTGTGTGAGGTATCGATGAATCTATAATGTAATGTAATGTATTTGTCCTCAATGTGACGAGGTACTTTTGGAAATGAGCCTCTGGCTCAAAGGTTGTAAACTGATGTACAAATAAATAAATAAAATAAATTCAAATGACCTGGTCTCCTCAACTGGTACACCAGTTAGGCCCAATTCGGTCTTGAAACAGACCGCCACCCCCCCTGCGATCCAATCTCGGGCGATGTATAACCGAGTACCCGATGGGAACAGCAGATTCTAAAAAAGGGTCCGCATTCCTGTCCAACCAGGTCTCGGTAATGCAAGCCGGATCTGCCCTCGCAACAAAGTCTGAAATAAGACCAGTCTTGTTGCAGACAGGTCTGGTATTGTATAACAACGCCCTAGTTGGACGAGGTTGGCGAGTTGTCCCTACCACTTGCCCTCCCAAACTGGAGGTGCCCTTGGATATGGGAACCAGAACAGAATCACCATGTACTAGATACCATTTCACCCCAGGGCATCTTCTGGGCCTAACAACCCCTATGGGAGAGCCCTGCTCACTCCGCTGTCGGCAGCCCCCACCCACCCCCGACCTCCCCCTTTGAGCAATCCCCAGTGCCCAGCAACAATGGTAAACATGAACAGGCAGGGGGGGTGAAGAGAAGGGATAGAGGGCACGGAGAGCAGAGGCCAAATAGCACAGGACAGGAGGGGCAAACAGGCACATCTAGCTGCTCAATTTATAACGCAATAAATGTAATAAAATCCCAAAAAACACCACCAATCCTAAGCTTCTCTCAAACTTCGTACAACTAAAATTATACTACTTCAAATTATAACAAACAACTAAAATTAAAATTAAACTAAACCAACTCCCTAACACATAATCTTATTTACTGATTAAACCCACAGGTCCTCTCACAACCTGGGGGTCAACCAAAAACTAACCAAAAACAATTTTAAATTGCTCCCAGTTCCTCTCACTACCTGGTGCCTACAAAGAACTAAACACTCTCACTACTAATTTAAACAAAAAATAAATAAGCAATGAAATAATAATAATAACTAAATAATAATAATAATAAACAAAGAAAATAATTTAGAAGCCACCCTCTGGGAATCTCTCACAATACTGGAAAACAGGTGGATTCAAAGATGTTATAGAGCACTCTCATTGCTCACATTATTTCCACTAAATAAACAAAACAGAAAAAAAAATATTTGCAGTCAGCAGAGGTCCTGTCTAGCTGTGAGTATTTCCAAACACAGCTACTACATAAGCACAGGATACAAAAGTCAGAATACCCGCCCTAATGTCAGCAAAAGCAACACATAATATAAATCCAGTCTTCAGATCTCAGACTTCAAATTCCACTTTCGATTCAAATCAGAGAAAGGCCACCAGTGGGCTGCACGTTCCTATTAACTTTCCAGGGGTAAAATTATTCCAGAGAGTCCTTGGCCCACTACTTCAACTCCAGGAGGAGTCAGCCCCCCAGCTGGCTACCCCGAGAGTCTAGGGGAAGGAGAATAATGGACAGGCCCTCCAGCCTACCCTACTCCCCACCTGTGTGTGTGACACTGACCCTGAGGTCCCTCGGGAACCCTGCAGGCCCAGCTATTAAAGCCCAAAATCACCCAGTCTCAGGAAGAGAAGCATTCAACATGCCAAAAAAAGTCAATAAAAACTTTGTGTCCCATTTATCTTAGAAGCTCTTCCAGATGACTTCACTAGACCACTGCTCCCAATAATCCAATGGCAACATACAGATGTAGTCCAGGGGCACTCCGAAAAACATAGCCGACAGTTCGAATCCACACACAGGATACCAGTTTCCAAACCGTAGGCTTGCTTAGTTTCGGCTAGTTTCCGTAAACCCCAACCAGTCCACTCACTGCACAGATATTAAAGGGCAGAAAACAGTGGAGGTTCCAGAAACTCGATTCAAACACAGTCCGAGTGCAACACAGAGATCAATAAAAGGAAGTCTCCAGAAGTCAACAAATGAGGCTTCACTGACATATCTCCACATCAAATCACCGCAGCTCTTCATGGCTCTCCCCAGTACTCCTTTCGGCACACTGGGTCCCAGCCCTTATAACAGTTCAAACAAAGCCGAAAATGGAGAACAGAGACGAGTGCACACCAAATACGCTAGCAAAAAACAAAGGCAGGTAATCGGTGGCAATGATAACGGGAAGCATAAAAACACAAACAAAATTAATAAAACACAAAGCAGCGAGAAATAAATGAAAGATAAAACGACAAAAAGGCAAGACAGATACTACAAACAAATGGCTAGCCCAGCGTGGCCGCCATCTTGAGATCTATCTTCAGATATTAAAGGCTGAGTTTACTCCAAGGCCCCCCCCAACAACAACTTTCAACTCGGTATGGTTGCTGGGATGTGTATGTTACACCTTATTTCTAGCTATGTACCACTGAATTGGTTATGGAAATATGTTGTTATGTGCTGCCGCCTTCGGTGTGTATAAGTTTCATGTCATCACCCTTTGCCATAACCCGTGGATTGGTCACTTCACCACCTCCACCAGTCTCCCAAGGCCACAAGCCTATATAAAGTAGCAGCAATGTAATTACCATAACGGTAACTATTTTGCAATTCCATGATTAATGTTTTTCTTAAAAAAATCTATTACTTTTCATGTTGACTATATCAACACAACATCATCTTACAGCAAGATATGTTGTCTTGATGTCCTTAAAAGTGCCCAGGATGGCAAATTCTACACTGCCCACCGCCCCCTCTCATCACCTGATCTGACATGACACACCCATGCACTCCATGCGACTGAAAAAAAATGATTCTGCCACTTAGTATTGGTGACATGTACAAGAACCCTGGCTCCTAGACAAATGTACAAGTAGCATATGAATGTAACATGCTAATTCAACAGTTAACACCAAGTTGAACACATTTTGAAAAATAGTGAATGGTGGCCATCTTTAATATGCGAGTCATTAATTACAAAAGTAATCATGAAAAGGCTTAACAACTTACATCAAATGCCACCCCAAAAGGTTACTTCTACAGTACCAGGTTAAGGAACGCCAAAATCGCAATGGTTCCTTGGGGGGGGGTCAACTCATGGCAGGGTGAGTGTCCTGCTGTCCTCACTTTTGAATGGATTCAAAATGTTTCATGAGTACTGCAGCTAAGCAATCCCCATTGAGCAGATAAGACATTAACCCCCACCACCTAATTATTTGCTAAACACCATATCAGCCACCTGTGTTCACATTATCGCATATAGTTCCTCCCTGTATGTGGGTGGCAGTGGTGATTACTCATTAATGGTAATGGTATGGACACCAGTCCAGTGGCCAACATCGCAGTTCAAGAAACACCCCTGTCTTCCAACAACACAACACAGCTCCTGCTCCTGCATGGCCTGGATTGATCATGTGTCATCAAGATACAACATACTGAAACCTCAACAGAGGAAAATGACCTAAGCAAGAGCAAAGATAAGAAAAAATATTGGATACTAATCAATCTGCATACCTGCTTTTTCCTAACACGCTGGAAGAAGAAGCAGAGAAATAAATGTGTACTTATTATATCCCGTGATGTGATGTCATTCAACTGAGGACATTCCCCACAGGAACATATTGTGTGGTGCACATGATTCCAGTCCAGACAAGGTCTGACGAACCACAGTAGCACTAGCAGGCATTCCCCTTCCCCTATCATCACTGCATACCTTGACATAAGAAAAAAATGAAGAACACATTTTGGTGATTGTTGGAAATTCCCACCACCACCACCCGTGAGTCTGATCATCCACCCCTTCACCGCCCCAGAGAACCATTAAAAATGAAGACATGCTTACCTCAAGGACTGTGAAAGTGGAACCATCGCTCAAGGGCACAGTTAAATAAATCCCCCAGACCTGGTTTGGCAGCCAGCAGCAGCAGCAGGATGGAAAAATTATTAACTTCGCCTGAATTCCTGATGTTGGAAAAAGCAAAAAGCAACACAATTACTGTCAAGCTCAGACAACCATATGGCAGTAACAGACATATCACACTTGCATGAAAATTCCAATACTTACAGTCTGCATTGGGAAATTGGGAAGATTCATACATGATCTGATATCTCCCTCCCTCACGGCCCGGCATGATGATGTCATCCACAGCACACTGAAAAATAATATAAGAGCAGTGCAAGTGTATTAGAACTCAAGATGCCATAATACCAACCCACCAACACCTAACCTTGCACAGGAAAAACAATGAAGACAGATACTTACGTGTTCAGCAGCAGCAGTATGGACTGTGTGAGGATAATCTACCAGACATCAACCATCCAGAACAGTAGTTCTTCTTGTGGCATCTTGGAAAGTAGTAGTCAAAGACAGTAGCAGGCAGCAAGCTACTGTGCCCCAAACTTTCATTCACTACCCCACCGCCAGTCAAGGTACTACCACAGAGACAGTCAGTCAACACAACTAGACAGTCAGTACAGCAGCACAGGGATAGGAAAGTGATACTTCTGCATTTCTATGTCAGTCAATTGAAACACAGCAGCAGCAGCAGGAAAGAACTGAAAGTAGCAGCAGCTTAAGTGGGAGGGGGATACAGGACTAGACATAAACCCAAAAGCCTGGAACAGGTGCTTAAGGCTGGCTCATATGGCTTACTGGGATCTCAAAAGTCAGAGCATTCAACTGAGGATATTGCTTAGGTGGTATAGAACCCCTAAAGTGTTATTCTCTATGGGCCATATCCCCCAAGCATCTTGTTGGAGGTGTGCACATGCCCCAGCTAACCTGTTGCCTATTCTGTGGACCTGTCCCACCTTAGCTCTCTTCTGGAGGTCAGTGTTTGCTGACTGTTCCAAAGTAGTTAACCTAGATATTGGGAACCACGATGTAATGTTACTACTGGATGACTCAGAATCTCTACATGCACTACCTTCGCCTCTGCAGAGGTGGACTCTTGTAGCGCTGCTTGAAGCTAAAAGACGAATTCTGACATACTGGAGGAAACCTCTCCCTCCTTCCCTGCATTCTTGGAGATCGGCACTAGCCCAGGCTGCCATGCTTGAAAGACTCTCCTACTCGCAACTGGGATAAATGGACTACTACTACAAACAAGCATTTGTCAATGCCGAATGTTTGCTTGCTGGCATTGGGATTGGTAGTGTAGGAATTAGACAGCTGCATAATAGGAATGGCAGTGAAGTACTGAACTGAAGCCAACCCCGCCACCACCCTGCAGATACGGACAGGCATTGGGATGTGCCTTTGGGTCATCAGGCATAATGGCCACACCATTTCACCACACCCCACCCTGCAGACACTGACAAGTGTCAAGGTGTGCCTTGGGATCTTTGGCTCTTATGCACACCCCATTCCATTAGGAAGTACGGTGAGATGGGTGTGGTATAGGAGAATGGGGTGAACTTTGGGGCTGAAGAGTCCAAGGCATACCTCGATGCCTCTCAGTGACTGCAGGGTGTGGAATGGTATGAGCATCACAGGCAAGAATCCCAAGTCACGCCCCTGATGCCTGTCATTCTCTATAGGGTGGGGCGTTATAGTTGAAAAGCCTAATACCTCAGGCATTTGTTGGTATTTTCACTCCAAATTTTCAACATGTTTGTTTTGTGACCCCACCTCATGAACAGGGGGAATATCAGTTTGTTAGCCGAAAGCTGCTTATGCACAGTGACTACGGCATTTAGCACCACAGGTGCAAAAATATTCCGAACAGGATGTAAAAAATGACAGCTGTACTCTTTCATGGGAGATGTAAAAATGGCTATGTTGCAAATGTGTAGTAAAAATATTAAAAAATGGTGAAGTCATGAGCGTATAGAAACTGCACAACGATACCCATTATATAATTAGGTTGGGATTTCTTACAGCAGATTGTCAACTCAGGCATTTTGGTGCCTCCGATCATGAACAGTGTCACTGTGATTTTCTTTATCTGTGCTGAACAATGATTTCCCACAGCGACCACGCATCTCTGCACTGAAAGTGTGAAAACACACTTTGGCCATGTTGTGAAAAATGGCAGCTGTACTGCTCATAAGGAAGTGTGGAAAAATGCCACTGGTGAAAATCTAACCTGAAAATATTACAAAGTCATGAACTAATGAGGCTGCGTGGAAACTGTGCAATGCTCACTCGTAACACAGTCATTTTATGGACTTTTGTCACCAAATTTTCAACATTGCCATTTTAAGACCTCTGCTCATGAACAGTGTAACTGTGATTTTCTTAATCTGTCCTAAACATTGCTTTCGCACACCAACAGCACCATTGTGCGCTACATGTGTGAAAACACATTTTGGGTGACATATGAAAAATTGCAGCTGTACTGTTCATATGAAGTTTAATAAAATGGACATGTTGAAAATCTGGAGTGAAAATATTAAATTTGCAAACTTACGAGCATGCATAGGAACTGTGCAACGCACTCGTAAAAGTCATTTTAAGGAATTTTTCACCAAATTCTCAACATAGCCATTTTAAGACCTCTGCTCATGAACAGTGTCACTGTGATTTTCTTAATTTGTCCCGTACATTGACCTCGCACACCAACTGCGCCATTGTGCGCTACATGGGCGGAAACACATTTTGGGTGAGATGTGAAAAATGTCAGCTATACTACTCATAAGAAGGTGTGGTAAAATGGCAATGTTGAAAATCTGGAGTGAAAATATTGAAAATTCACGCCCTTACGAGTGTGCGTCTGAAACCTCTTTAATGTTACCGCTCGTAAAACAGATCATTTTGGACTTTTTCACCAAATTTTCAACATAGCCATTTTAAGATGTCTACTCATGAACAGTGTCACTGTGATTTTCTTAATTTGTCCCGTACATTGATTTCACACACTGACTGCGCCATTGTGCACTACATGGGCAGAAACACATTTTGGGTGAGATGTGAAAAATGACAGCTGTACTACTCATAAGAAGGTGTGGTAAAATGGCAATGATGAAAATCTGGAGTGAAAATATTGAAAATTCGCGAACTTACGAGCCTGCGTAGGAACTGCGCAATGCACGCTCATAAAACAGTCATTTTTGGGAATTTTGGTACCAAATTTTCAACATGGGGTTTTTGAGACCCCTTCTCATGATTGATGTCACTGTCATGGTGTTATTCAAGTCCAAAGGGTGATTTCACAGTCACTGCGCAGTCACTGCGTGAAATCACCCTTCGGACCCGAATAACGCCATGACAGTGACATCAATCATGAGAAGGGGTCCCAAAAACCCCATGTTGAAAATTTGGTGCAAAAATTCAAAAAAATGCCTGAGATATGCAATAAAGTTGAACCCCTATCTAGCCCATTATACAGCTTACCGGCATTTCCTCAGTTCGCGGTCGGCTTTGAAGAGTGCAGACGGTTCCCGGGTCCACTCAAGATCGCCGCGCCGAGGTCCGGAGGTAAGTATGGGGTGAGGGGGAGAGTGGGAGGCTGGGTGTGCAGTGGTGGGTGCGGGTTGTGGGAGGGAGGCGGGACTCACCGTGGGACCGCTTTTTCTTTACAGGTGAAAAAAAACGGACGACGTGGACGCTTGCCACGCTGGGGTGGGCTCCCAGCGGCACAAGGACGCTAGAGGGCGCGCCCAGCCGACGGGGATTGGGCACCCCGGCCAGCTCACGAATTGTTTGCCACGCTAGTGGGCCTCAGCGCAGCACTCACTACTGGGAGGATAGTGCAGCCGATGGGGATTGGGCACCCTCGCGGCTATATGATTAGTCGCCACGCTGGGTGGGCACCCAGCATGGCATTTTGTAAGCATTTGGGGAGGCGGAGGCAGCACAACCCCGTGGGGATTAGCGCCCGTCGGCTATACCTGCGTCTTGGTAGCACCCTCTTGGCTGGGGGAGCTGCTTGTGAGCAGCTTCTTATCACTGCTCACTCAAGCGTAGCTCCCCTTTCAATCAGAGTGTCACTGCATTTTGAGCGGTCATAGACAGCTCCAAAATGCATTTTCAGGCCGCCGCCTGCCAGCATACTGACTGAATTGGAGAAGGAGGTGACACACCTCCGAAATCTCCGATGATGGCACTATGTTTCTTGCACATGCGTGCAAGCAAACATAAAAATGGGGCACATATTTGAGTTCACAGCTATGCCTAATATCTCCCCCACCACCCGCCAACCCCCCCCCAGGCTAAGATGTGCCCTACTCCCAGGCCTACTCTCCTTGGCTCTCTCCAACAATCTTTACTATATGGCGTGCTGGAGGTTCTTGCAGTAATCTTCTCCATAAGGTTTAATATGATGGGTAACATATGGCTCCCTTTTTACCAAGTTATTACACTGTATTTTGTCTCCTTTTGTTTTTCCTGGAATTATTCATCCATCTTTTTTCTGTGTAATTGTCTGTACTTATTGTTTCGGCATGGGGACTGTGTTCTTCCCCTTAGTAGATACTGATTAGAGATATTTTCTCTTCTCTGAATGATGTGGCTCCTTTTGCTGCAGACCTGTACATGACTGTCTTAATTCTAAGATTTTGTGCTCGATTGCTGCGAAGCAATGTATGTACTCTGGAATAACAATAAAAATGTTATATGTTAAAAAGAAAGTAGCAGCAGCATTTTGCAGGAGGAATTCATGTTCTCTACATGTTGGCACCCCTTTTCAGATCCCTGAGGTGGTGGGGCACCATAAAATATCAGGACTGACAGCACATTTCGGTCTCAATTTGATGTCACATTTTTGGGTAATCATTTCTGGACTTGTCAGCCCTGTTTGGCACCAGCAGCAGTGAGTTTCAGGCAGAAATATTGTGTAAATAAGCCCTAAAACAGCTACTTTATGTCTGGGTGGTGGTGGGGGGGCACCCTAAAACATAATGGCTGAGACCAGATTCCACTTCCAATTTAATGTACCATTTTTTCTGCAACATTTCTGGACATTTACTGCCTTTGCTGTAGTGGCAGAAACAACATCGGGCCTAAAGACACTTGTAAAAGTGGACCAAAGACCATCGTTTGGGCCAGGTGGTGGTGGGGCACCATAAAACATTATGGCTGAGACCTGATTTCACTCTCTATATACTGTGCAATTTTTTTGGCAACATTTCTGGACATGTGGGACATAATTTGAATGTGCAGCCCCACACTTAGTCCCCAAAAGCATTTAAAATGTGCAGAAAACAGCACATTTGGGTCCACAGGATGGGTGTGAGGCTGTAACTGCATGTCTCACACCTGATTTCACTCTCTATGTACAGTACTGTGCAATTTTTTTGTAAACATTCTGGACATGTTTTGAGCTGGCAGCAGTGAGCTTCAGGCAGAAATATTGTATAAACAAATCCTAAAACAGCTACTTGATGTCTGGGTGGGGGTGGAGCACCAAAAACACAATGGCTGAGACCAGATTCCACTTCCAATTTAATGTACCATTTTTTCTGCAACATTTCTTGACATTTACTGCCTGTGCTGCAGTGGCAGAAACAAGATAGTGCCTAAAGACAATCGTAAATAGTGGCCAAAACAGCATTTTAATGTCTGGTTGCTGGTGGGGCACCATAAAACATCAGAACTGACAGTGCAGTCTAGTCTCAATTTGATGTCACATTTTTGAGAAGCATTTCAATACCTGAGGGAACTGTTTTACATGAGCAGAGCCAAGAGGATATAGATCAGAAGGTAAAGAGTGCGGAAACAAATTAAAAGAAGAAGAGGAAAGAAAAAAATATATATATATATATATATATATATATACTTTTTGATTTTGTTATTTTTAGAGGGTGCAGATGTGAGAAGAGTGACTGTAACAAAGCAAGGACAAGAGAAAGAAGAGAAGAAAAAAAAAGGTTATTGCCAGTGCAGGGCTGACTGGTCTGGAGGCTGACCATTACACTTTCTGACATGCCGCCACCACTCAGCTCCTTCAGAAGCTCAAACATTTTGTCTTGCTCCTGAAGGAGTTTCCTGAGGTCTCCCCTACCTCCTCTCAGAAATCATTGAACTCACTGCACAGAGCTCCCACCTCTCTGCACAGTGATCTCAGGTCATCATTCACTGCTGCTGGTGCTGGCGCTGGGGTGGTTGCAGGCTGTGCTGGGTCCCCAGCATGAACCAAGCGATGCCTTTGTCTCTAGGGTGAGGGTGATGGGGGCTCTGCATCTGCCTCCTGCTGCTGCTACTGCCCTCTGCTGCCACACCTATGGCCACCACTAGCCCCTGCCTCCTGCGGGCCCCCTTCATCTTCTACTACCAGCTCAGCAGCACCCCAGGCCCCTCTACATGCTGCAACCTCTTTTTGTTTTTCAAGCCAATCTGCAGCGTGGTGGTGCTGCAGATGGCCCCTTTGCCCATCAGTCCCAAAATGACCCTCAGTCTTGCCCCTTCTCACTGATCTGCCACACAAGGTGCAGATCATGATGGAGCTGTCATTTGTGTTTTCCTAAAAAACAAACACACAGCAGATGACCCTGTCTGTGGGTGGGGGGGGCAACCCAGGGCTGGTGGACACATCATACTCCTGCTCAGAGGAGGCGGGTGGGCACATGCTCCAGCTGGGGGGATGGCATCTGGTGGTGCCTGCTGCTGCCTGGTGGTGGAGGCCACAGGAGGATCCTGCTGCTGCTGCTGGGATGAGCAAGGGGTTCATGCTGATCCTGGGGAGTGGAGGCTACATTCTCCTTCTGGGGGGCAAATGCTCTTGCTGCTGTTCAGGGGGGGCACAGACATAAAGGCCCACCTATTAAGACGGATACTGGGTCGGGGTGATCCAGCTGCCTTCTTCCCATTCCCACTACTCTCCATAATTTTTATGTCTATCTCCTTCTCTTCTCCTCCCCAAAATAAAAGAAAAAAGAAAGTGGAATTTTACACACAAACACACACATACACACACCACAAAAGATAGATAACTATAAAAATGATCACCACTAACTGAAAATATTAACTTTTTAAACTATTAGGGAACAGAGATCAGAAATCAAAAAAGCTGCAAATGCACGCACACACACACACACACACACACACAATCCACTAATTTTTTGCTGATTAGCTCTCCTAGTCTCTCTCCTCTCCTTCCTCATTCCTCAAAACTGCTAACAACATACAAATGTTCATATCCTTAAAGGCATAGCACACTGAATAGGGGAAAGAGACACTCGCAAGCTTGCATACACTAAAACAAGACCAATAAACAAAAGAAATATGTAACTGGAAGAGACACAGACATGTGGGGAGTGGTGCAATGCACTGGCTATGGAGCAGCAGTCTTCTGGGAGACATTCTGGGAACTGCATTGCTGCCCTATTTGCAGGCACCTCTCTGGTCTGAGGGAGGAGGTTGTTAATCTCCATGCTGACCTGGCAAGGATTCAGGAAACCTGCTCCCCCACCCAGGGACCACCCAGGCCACCACCACTACCTCAGAGGTTGCCAAGAAGGAGAGTGGTTGGACCATGGTGGGCTCAGGGAGGGTAAGGGTCGTGGAACAGAGGTGCATCCCTCCAGTTGTGCCTCTCCACACTTCATTCACCACTCTGCTGAAGCATGGTTCCTCTATGGAGGCACCTGTAGTGGAGACTAAGGAGGATGCTGGGAACCTCCACAATGGAGACCCACAGGAGGGTGGCCCAGGACCCCACAGGGGAAGGAAACAACTCCTGGTGGGGGATTCAATTGTTAGGGGGGTAGAACTGGAGGAGGATGGGGAAAGGGAGGTAAGGTGCCTGCCCGGTGCCAAGGTTTGGAGGGACAGGAAACGAATCTTCAGGATCGTGGGAGCAGCAGCAAGGGGGAGGGAGTTGGATGTCATTATCCACCTAGGGATGAATGACCTGGCAGAGAATGGGATCAGAGCAGTGCAACAGGAGTTTGTGGAGTTGGGGAGGGGCCTTAGACAAGTAGCACATACGGTAACTTTCTTGGAAGTGCTACCTGTCTATGGCATGGATGAGGCTAGGGCAATTTGCTCTATAGGATTCAATGACTGGTTGAAAAGCTGGTGCAGATCTCAGAGATTTGGCTTCATTGGGGACTAGGGCTCCACCTGGAGGGATGCAGGGCTATACAGGCACGATGCTCTGCATCTATCCTGGAGGAGAACCAGGATCCTAGGTGATAGGTTTAAGTGCTTCAGTGGCAAGCATTTAAACTAGCCAAGGGGGGAGGCACTGAAGAGGAGAAGGGAAATCCTAGCCCCCCCCAAAACAAATCAGGGTAATCAATGAGATAAACACCAAAACAGAGCAGTCGCTAGGGAGAAGGGCAGGGGTAAATGGAGAAAAAGACAAAGGCTGTAGGGACAGGGATGGGGCAAAAAGAAATAAAGCCATAAAAAATTGGAGGGTAATGAGTACCAATGCCCATAGTCTAGGTAAAAAGCTCCCTGAAATGGTGGTCTTGATGGAAGAGGGATGCCTGGATAATGTGACAGTCACAGAAACATGGTACACAGAGAACCATGACTGGGATGTCAACATACCAGGGTACACAATTTACAGGAGGGACAGGGAGGGAAGAAGAGGAGGAGGAGGAGGAGGAGTAGCTCTTTATGTAAGGGAAGGGATAAAAGCAACAGAACTAAAGGGTAAACAGGGAGGAGAAGAGGCACTGTGGGTTACCCTGGAGACTGAAAATGGCTCCACAATCTGCACAGGGGTTGTATACAGACCCCCATCTTAGGGGGAGGAAATGGACAAGGAAATGATAGAAGGCATCCTTGGGATGGCAGAGAAAGGGGAGATATTGCTGATAGGGGACTTGAATATGCCAGATGTTGACTGGAGCACCTTTGCTGCAGCCACATCCAAGAGCAGGGCCATTCTCAATGCCCTACAGGGGGCATGCCTCAGACAGATAGTTTTGGAACCCACTCGGGAGAGGGCAATCTTAGACCTGGTACTCTCAAATGGGGATGGAGAGAGGATCTCTGATCTTGAAGTGGGTAGCCATCTGGGAACAAGCGACCACCAAACAGTGTGGTTCATTATAAACTTAGCTGTAGAGTCAAGCCACACAAAAGTGAAGGTACTGGACTTCAGGAGGGCTGATTTTGTCAAAATGGGAGAGTGCCTCAGAAAAGCACTAGCAAACAGGCAAGAAGGTGGGGCGGAGCAACAATGGGGAAACATCAAAACCACCATCACAGATGCAACAAGTCTTTGTGTGAAGCAAAAAAAAAATCAAAACGAAAGAAAAAACACTATGGTTCTCAAAAGAAGTGGCGGGGAAGGTAAGGGAAAAAAAAGACAGCATTCAAGAAGTATAAGAAAACACAAATGGAGCAGGACAGAGAACTGTACCAGTTAAAGCAGAACGAAGCAGGTAAGGCAGTCAGAATAGCAAAGGCCTAAACCGAGGAAAAGATAGCCAACTCGATTAAAATGGGGGATAAAACATTTTATAGGTACATTAAGGAGCAAAAAAAGACTAAGGCAGGGATACTGAGGCTGAACAAAGAGGAAGGTGGTTGGGCAAAGAGCGACAGTGAAAAAACAGGGATACTGAACGAATACTTCTGCTCAGTATTCACAATGGAAAAGCAGGGGGAAATACCTAATCCAGTCAAGAGAAGCACTCTGGATAGGGGGGTTGATATTAGTCCTTTCACAGAAGAAAGGGTTCTGAAAGAACTCTTAAAACTGAAGGTGGATAAAGCAATGGGGCCTGATGGGATTCACCCCAGAATTTTAAAAGAACTAAGGGCAGAACTAGTAACACCACTGACTACCCTTTTTAATAAATCATGGGAGGATGGGGTGGTACCTGAGGACTGGAGGAGGGCGGATGTGATTCCCCTTCACAAAAGTGGGAGCAAGACAGAGGCAGGAAACTACAGACCTGTCAGTTTGACCTCAGTGGTAGGGAAAATGATAGAATCTCTTCTGAAGGAAAGAATTGTTGAGTACCTAGAGGCCAGTGGGGCACAGGACCCAAGGCAGCATGGATTCACAGTGGGAAGGTCATGTCAGACAAATCTAATTGATTTCTTTGACTGGGTGACCAAAGCAGTAGACCGGGGGGGTTGTGGACATGGCCTACCTAGACTTTAGCAGAGCATTTGACACAGTCCCACACAAAAAAATTAATAAACAAATTAGCCAGTCTGGGAGTGGGTCTTAAGGTGGTAGCCTGGATAAAACCCTGGTTGGACAACAGGACACAGCAGGTAATTGTAAATGGAGTCCACAGTGAAGAAAGGAGGGTTACTAGTGGGGTACCGCAGGGTTCAGTACTGGGGCCGGTCCTTTTTAATGTCTTTATAAGTGACATTGCAGAGGGACTGGAAGGGAAAGTATGTCTCTTTGTAGATGACACAAAGATCTGCAAAAGGGTTGATACACAAGGTGGGGTGGAAAGGACGAAAAGGGACTTTTTATTTTTTTTTTATTTTTATTTATTTAGTTTTTGTTGACCTAGTAAGTGCACTAGACAAATCCTGCCTATTTTCAGGCACGACCCGGGGGAGGGGGATACAGATGAATGCCAACTGGCGTTGAACCAGACTAAGCTGTTGGTGGTATTTTTTTTAGTGAATGAGAGAAATTTGGCCAGGACACTGGGGAAATTCCCCTACTCTCCTGTAGGTGGATGGGCCATCTTGCTGAGAGATGGCCACTGTGGGAGAGACACTGGAGGAAAAGGACGCAGGTTTAGTGGGGGGGGAGGCCTCACTGCTAACTAAGCAACAATCTATGGATAATCTAAGTAATTTTCAGGAACTTGATGGAGAGGAGATATTTCATGAAGCCAGTTCTATGTCTGATGTGTTTTTATCTACTGAAAACATTTTTGCTTCCATGCTTAACAAAGCTACTGACGGAATGAGTACCTTTACAGCTGATGTTCAAGTGGAGGTTCATTCGGCTACAGAGGAAGTGTAATGCTTAAACCAGAGCACTGAGTTAATTGAAGCTGCAGCTGATCTGCCTGACAGGCCGAACGAGCGAACTGACAGCAAGAATGAGGAAGTAGTGAAATCAAAAATGTCTTCAGCCGAAGGGTGAGTGTGCTCTAACAAACATTGCTCCTGTTCCTAATTTTGACTGTTTTAAGGCTGAGAGTTCATTCACTAAACCTAGTGAGTGCCGAAAGCCTTTAGAATCAAAAGAAACTGATTAAAGCAGTGAAAAGAAAAGCGCTCCTCCACTAGTTAAAAAAAATGTCAATCTGGTTCCCAAACAAAATCTGCAGGATTTACCCTTTACGGAACAAGCTCACCTGTCTAAAGAAGCAGGGTTTGTGTTTTACCCGCCAGTGAAACAGAGTTCTGAACCAGAAGAGTCCACCCAAATTAAATATCAAACCGAAGCAAATGCGCAAGAAGGTGTGACTGAATTCAGCTTCCAGTGGCCTTTGGCTCCTCAAACGCTACCCTCAAGCACAATCTTTGTTAAAACTTCAGTACGAGAGTGCAATAAGATAAAGAAAAATGTTGCAACTACTCCAGATGTAGCCATAACTAATAAACAGGCCTTAGAGAATGCAAATGTACACAATGATAATTGGTCGCCTCAAAAGGAGGTTCAAGAAGCAGGATGGGAGAAATCTGTTTCAGGAATTTGGACTCCTGACTCTGCATGGGATTCAGTTTTTAATTTTAAAATGGCCTCCCCTGAATGGCAACCTAGACTTTCACAACATCAGTCAAGGGGGGAAAATAAAGCTGAATTGACCCCTAGGGAAAAGAATGCAATTCAGGTTGAAAGTACACCTTTACAACAAATTAAAGAACACTCAGTTTTAGAAACAAAACTTGTTCCTATTCCACAGGTCATTAAAAACAAAGAGGATCTGCATTCTTCAGTTAATCCAAACAAGCCGTTGCTATCTGAACTATTTTCCCAAGCAAGATGTGAAGCAGCTCCTCGGCGAAAATACTGTGCAAATTCGCTACAAGGGAGGTTTAGAAGAGACACCTGATAGACATTACGTGGGGAAATACGTTATAAAAGACTCTTTGCGGTTTTCTCCTAGAGATGTGTTCGCTTTCATCAATATCTCTTGGGAGGACAACTTTGATATAAGTTTTCGGTCAGCCTATAGTTTAGACCTCTTTTGGGAGAGATATGGGCAAGTAAAATTTTCTCCCACATACACCCCCATTTTGGTAATTCCACTCACTAAACCTTTAATTAAAATTGTTACTGTTTTGTTTAGAAATGAGGGGGTCCATGTGGAAGACATAACATATTGGTTGTCCCAGAAATGTGAAATTCAAAGTGAGCCTGAACCCATTTTGGATTCAGAACAATTCTGGATGGGGGGATGGAAGTACAGAGTAAAGCTAAGACAATCTGACACAGGGATTGAACATATCCCTATTGCTTTCCTGTTGGACAGAGATCGAGGGGTATGTTTCTACAGTGGTCAGCCTAGAGCTTGCTACAAGTGTGGGTCAAAAACACATCTCTCTAGTGTTTGTGATCAACCCAGGTGTGACAACTGTGGGGAGGTAGGCCATGTGACCATGCAATGTGCCAACCACACTTAATGTGACCTGTGTGAGGATTTTGGGCATGCCTTTAGAGTGCTCTTCAGCGGAAAGAAATAAAGTCTCTTGTGGGTGCACTGACTTGATAATTCAGCAAGCCCAGGATGCTGTGTCTAAACAAGAAAGCACTAGAATAGATAAACCCAAGTCTTCCCCTCTGCAGAATTTGGATATAGAAATCCCCTCTACAGACCTGACCCTTCCCCCTTCTGTAACAGTGGCACCAGAAGGCTCAGTCAAAACAGAAAAAGAGGTCATAGAACAATTTGAGCCAGTGTGTTATAAAGACCCTGATGATAATGACAGTGTTAGAATGGCGAGTTCCGCAGCATCCCCCCTACCCCCAAGAAGATCCAGTAGGCATTTTAAAACACCGGCTGCACCTCACAGTGAGTCAATAGAATCTCCAAATTCTTATGCTGCACTATTCACCTCTTGGGGTGACTTAGAAATGGAAATTGGAGATTCAGATTCCCAAAAATCTGTTCAGGAAAACACAGGTGCTCCGATAGAGGAATGCAAAGAAAAGGAAAAAAAAGGAGGAAAAAACAACATGAACCCATAACTTGCAGCAAATTGAATGGCAGGTTACATATGGGGTACACTGAACACTCATAGTTTATTAAATTCTGTTAAAAGACAAGCTGGTTCCCAATTTTTTCAGGACAAGAACATTGCAGTTAGTTTTTGCAGGAAGCATGGATGTTTTCCCAAGAACAAATAGCCTCGTTTCAAAGAGAATGGCCATGGGGGCCATCATATTGGTCAATTGGTAGAGATTGTGCAGATGGGATTGGAATTTTATTCAATTCCTTTCATTTTGTTTTAAACAAATTAATAGAATTAATACCTGGTAGAATTCTAATAATTGACAAATTATGGCATTCTAGAAACTGTAGATTTATCAACATTTATAACCCACAGACTAAAGCTCTTAGAACTGAATATATGAAAACAATTCAACCTTATTTGATATCTTCACTTAATATTTTTTGAGGTGGAGACTTTAATTGCAGTCTGAACATAAAGGGTAGATTGAATAAAAAAACCTACTGTGATTCAAATTGTTTGGAATCTGTCATAAAACTTGGTGACCTATCAAATTGTAACCGCTTAGCAAATTCTGGTTCAAATTATACATTCTTTAAAGGAAAAGTAGGTTCCACTATTGATTATTTATTTACATCTAAAGCTGTTACAGTAGGTAAGTTTAAAATAGCTCCAGTTGAATTTTCAGACCACCTACTGGTACAAATTGAAACTGGAGTTTCACCCTCCTCACTTGGAAAAAAAAAACAGATGGAAAGTAAACACTTCCATTCTTAAAGAAGCATTGGTAAAAAATTCAATTCTGCTTATCTTGAACGCTAGACTGTCAGTGGCTTTTTTATATTCAGAATTAGGAACCTGGTGGATGGAAACAAAAAATGACTGCTGTAAGCGGTTTAAAAAAATATGGCATTCAACGGAGGATTTCAGACTTTCTTTCTTATTTAAAACTGAGCAATCAACTACAGCACCTCATTTCTTTAGCTAATACTTCTAGATTTGATTATTCAACTTAAATTGAAAATATCAAAAATCAGATGAAAGTTTTTCAATATAACAGAACCAGGACTCTTCAGGCAATCTTAACTAATCATTCAAAGAAAACAGTGGTAGGAGACCCGTTTGAACTATGTAAAAAAATTAAAGCGTCCACAGCCTTGGAATACCTAGATTGTAATAAAACTAGAGTGGAGGATGAAACTGTCATTAATTCTATGATTGAACCCCATTTTTGTAGTTTACAACCAGACAATTATCCATCTATTACAGAAATATATAGATATTTAGGGTTCCCCTCTGAGCTTTTGGACTCCCGGGATATTAAAAGCATAGTGGCACCTTTTTCTTGTAAAGAAATCGGAACAGTCATTCATAATTTAAAAGATAATATTACTCCAGGTATGGATGGCCTTTCCAATTTATTTTATACAACCTTTCAATCAGAAATCTCTTCTTGTTTGAATTTAATATTTCAGTTTTTCATGTCAGGGGAATTGATTCCGGAAGCTTTTACAGAAGGTCTAATGATATATATTTTCAAATCAGGAGAAAGAGGTGACATCAGGAATTAGAGGCCCATTACAATCTTAAATTCAGGCTATAAAATCTTTACTACTTTATTAAATAACAGGTTAAAAATAATGGCAAATAAGGTGATTTCATCTCTTCAATTTTGTGGCTTGCCTGATAGGCAAATACAGTCAGCTTTAACAATTATTAGGGACTTAATAGAGTCCTTATCATTAGAAGGTAAGTCTGGTTATTTGCTTTCAATAGAATTAGAGAAAGCATTTGATAGGGTAACTCACTTGTATTTGTTTCAGGTTTTGGAATTTTTTGGGATTCCTGGTTCAATAATAAAGATTATAACAGCACTATACAAGTCTGCCAAAGTTTACCCAGTAATAAAGGGAACTATAAAAAGAGGAATTGAAATTAAAACAGGGGGTACGCTAAGGTTGTCCTCTTAGCCCCTTGTTATATATTTTCTCACTTGAACCTTTATTAAGAGCTTTAGTCTTTCCATCCAGACGGGAAGAGTTAAAAATGCCTCTGTCCAATTGATAGTGCAGTTGATAGTTCAGGCCTTTGCAGATGATGTTTGTCTCTTTTTTAAGAAACAAGAACAGATAGCAGAATTTTTTAAAGAATTTGAACTTTTTTCATTAATTTCTAATGCTAAATTAAATAATTTAAAATCTAGAGGATTACAGATGGGGTGTAAAAATCAAACAGCTATTAATTATAATAATATCAGAATTTCAGAAGAACCCCTCTCTATACTAGGTATACAGTTTGGACCTCAAAATCTGCCAGAAGAGAATTGGGACAGGGTGTTAAAAAATGTTGAATCAAAAACGATTAGATGGAAACAGTTTAAAATTACAAAACAAAAAAGAATTCAAGTCCTTAAACAATTTATAATACCTTGTATATAATATGTAGCTCTGATCTATCCTTTAGCTTCTCAATATGAGGCTAGGTTATATAGTTGTTTTTTTCAACTATTATGGGGGAATAGATTAAACCCATTTAAGAGATGCTATACTTACTTAGCAAAAGCGAAGGGGGGATTAGGAATGATTGATCCTATTATTTTTTGCCATGTCCTTTTTTTTCTCATACAATTAAAAGATGCCTTCTGTATCTAGAGAGTCGAGATGGACTATGGACTTCGAATACTCTAGGGCGATATATGAAAGCATGGCTTATCAGTGCGCCAAAAATTAGCCCCCACATACACATACCATCCTATTTCAGAGCAGCAGCACAGAAGCTATATAAATGGCAGGTTACAAAACTTCAAATTAGAACCAACTCCACAAAAACTATCTGTAAATCCATAATGTCCCATGTCTATTCCACTGATCCCAGTTTTAAAAATTGCCCCATAACCATGAATAATAAGATTTTAGATCAATTTAATAATCCCAGACTCTCAGAGTATGTGTGGGAAACACAGTGGCTTATTATGTATGGCCGGTTAAACATTAGAGGTACAGCTAAGTATAAAGCCAAAGATGAAAGAAACTGTCCATATCCAGAATGTATTAATCAGGAAGAAACAATGGATCATTTTTTTCTTTATTGTTCTTTTCTAAATCTTTGAGGGGGTATGCTGCAAGAAAATGGAATTTGGAATGGTTATCAAAAATCAATTGTGATATTTTAGTAATCGGTATGATACCACCTAGTTTACAGGTTATGACAATAGTACATTAATGATTTTTTTTGCATGCTTACGGTTTTGTTTATGGCAAATGAGATGCCAATGGGTAATCTACCAAAAGAAAGGCATGTATGAGGGGTTTTGTCTGTATGTAATGAATGAATTACAGAAAGTGTATTTAAAAGACAAACAAATCTATAATACAGATAAAGTAAAAATATGGTGGAAGGGTTTTTCTCATATGATTAAATATAAATAGACAATGTAGTAAGGATGTTGTAAAAACCTCTAAGGGTGTAGAAAATCATTGTTTGAAATCCTTTTAGTTTTTTTTTTTTTGTTCTTATTTTGTTTTACAAGAGGGTATGTGCTTTACTTATGTTTTGTTAATTGTATTCCGTTTATTCACTATTGTAAATAAAAACACCCCTACTCTTTTTGATAAGTGCCCCGGGATCTTTAACGTCCACCTGAACTACCACCAATCCAGGCAGATGGGACCTCGGTTTAACGTATCATCTGAAAGATGGCACCTCAGAAGTGCAGCACCCCTCTCATGCTGCACTACAGTGTCAGTACTGGGATATTAACCCTAGTGCCAGATGTGGGAACTGAACCCACAGCACTCTGATCTCCCGGCCTCAGAGGTGAGTGTGCTACCTACTGAGCCACTGACACTGACTTGGCAAGGTTGGAGGAATGGTCAAATGTATGGCAGCTTAGATTCAATGCAAAGAAGTGCAAAGTAATGCACCTGGGAAACAAAAACCAAGGGGAAGAGTACACAATGGGGGGTGAGATACTGACAACAACAAAAATGGAAAGGGACCTGGGGGTAGTCATATCAGATGACCTAAAGGTGGGCCAGCAATGTGACAAGGCAGTAAGGAGGGCTGGGGGATACTGGGATGCACAGGGAGAGGCATCACCAGTAGAAAACAGGAAGTTGTTGGCCCTCTGTACAGGCAGTTGGTAAGACCACATCTGGAGTACTGTGTACAGTTCTGGAGACCCTATCTCCACAAAGACAGACAGGGTGGAGGCTGTCCAGAAGAGGGCAACTAGAATGATGCAGGGTCTGCATCAGAAGACATATGAAGAAAGACTAAAGGAACTAAAGATGTATAGCCTCAAGGAAAGGAGGGAGAGGGGGAACATGTTTGAAACTTTCAAATACCTCAAGGAATCAACAAAGTCCAAGAGGGTAGCATCTTTCAGAAAAAGAGATGGGCAAAAACAAGGGGGCACAATTTGAAGATAGAGGGGGGATGGCTCAGAGGTAATGTGAGGAAGTATTTCTTCACAGAGATGGTTGTGGATACATGGAGCAGCCTTACTGAAGAGGTTGTAGAGTCAAAAACAGTGAGGGAATTCAAGAATGCATGAGACAGACATAAGGCAATTCTAGTGGGGGGTAGGAGGAAGTAAGCTGTTGGTTAACTAGGATCTGCAGCTTATCCGTTAGGTAGGGAAATGGGCAGACTAGGTGGACCAAGCGGTCCTTATCTGCTGTCAAATTATATTTTTCTATGTTTCTATGTTTCTCCTGTCCTACTTCCTAGCTGAAACAGCTTTAAAGGAAGTAGATTTAGTCTGGCTTCCTGCCTAAGTGCAGTCACCCATGGGACTAGCAGTCTGCTAGAGAAAGAAAGTCATGTGAGAAGCTTTTCCCCCCAAGTTCGCCTGACACTTACATGCGGCAAAATGTGCAGTTGAAAGGCAAAACTGACAGTGAAATTTTGCAAAATTTACAGGTAAAATTTAGCTGAAATTTACAGGTGAAATTTCACTGAAATTTACAGGCAAAACGTCACCATAAGGGCACAATTATATTAAATATTTTGCATGGTGAAATTGGTGATTTTGCCGGTATTTTGCTGGTGAAATTAAATTTCACTGCATCTCTACACCTTGCTGCTCCTGCCATGTCCCTCCCTAATACCCTCCTCCGTTCTCTGCAAAATCCCCACCCCTCCACCATACCTTCTCCTTGCCCTGTGTACCCCTTCCCCCAAAATTATTTTTCCCCTCTCCAAAGTGCTTACTGGCCTCCATTGCTCTCTCACGGAATGTGAAGGTCCCCATATGCTCTCCATGGCTTCTTCTCCTACCCCACCTAGGGGCTCATATCTCTCCTCAACTCCCTTCCCCCTACTATCCCTACTTCTTCCTAGACTTCTGTCCTCTTGCATGATTCTAGCATCCTGAAGGGGTCCTTCCTACATCTAGGCTCTTCACTTTCCCCTTCTCAACCAGTGCCCCTAACCCTTGCAGTCCCCTTGCAGGGTTCTCAGCATCCTGAAGTGGACCTACTGCACCTAGGTAAGTCACCTCTCCTTCCCCGCTACTCCAGGCAATGTCTCGTCTCTCTCCACTCCCTATCCCCCTTTCTCCCTTGTCCTTGCAGTACCCCTGCAGGGTTATCTGCATCCTAAGGGGGCACAATCTGCATCCAGCCTGTCTCCTCTTTTCCATCTCCCACCTTCCTTTCCACCCCTGCTATTGCATTCTCCTTGCAGGATTCTCAACATCCTGAAGGGATCTGTTGATGCCCTAAGCACTTCACTCCTCCTCTATTTAGTGCTATACTAGTCTTTCACACCTACTAGTAGGGTTCACACTATCTTGCTGGACTATTAATCAAGCCCCATCGCCTCCATAGGTGCTAATTTATTTTTCCCTCAAGGGGTCTATTCTTCTCACCTTTTAATCCTTCCCACCCCCACCTCTCTACTATTTCGTATTTCTGTCATGGTAGCATTTGTTTACTTATTCTCATGCACCTATTAATCCCCCAACCCCCCACCTCTCCTATTTATCTCATGTTAGCACTTATTTACTTATTAACACAGCACTTATTATAGTTCCTCACCTTCTACCCATTATGTGATACACTGTTGTAATACTGTTTGTAGTCACCTGCCTTTTGTAATACTGTTTTGATCCACCTGACTACAACTGTATGTTAAGGTTGTTCTTGTAATCTGAATGTTCAATGGCTATCCCTTTTGTACCCCTTCTACCCAGGTCGCACCGAGAGACGAGTGACTTGTTGCTCAGTGTGCCTCCCTGGTGAAACATTTCAATAAACAACTAAAATATTTCCTATCAGTCCACACAAAGTGAACCAACGGCTGGCTTAGGAACTCAAGATGCAGTTGGGCCACCGCATATTCAAAAAGAAAGGGTTTACAAGATCAAGTAGAAAGAATCTACAACTTTGATCAAATCTGGCACTTCCGATATTTAGGCTAGCTAGCCTGAATGTGAATAGCATTAAACTGGACTTTAAAAGAAAATCTACCTTTGCAGTTTTACAGTCTCTGCAGTATGATGTTTTTGTTTTATAGGACACTCGATTGCACACTTTGCAAGAAGTGAAAAAAGCTACGGAGGAATGGTTCAAAGGCACATCTTACTGGTCCATAGGATCAGATCAATGTTCTGGACTTGGCATTTGTTTTACACCACCAGAGATTACTGTGCAAAAATTGATTAAGGTTGAGCCAGGTTAGGCATTAATACTGGATATACTGTTTCAGAGGAAGCTTGTAGACTTATAAATCTTTATGGGCCCCAAACTAAAGCTCTCAGAATAGCACTCCTGCAAAATATTCAGCCTTATCTCTTTACAGACAAGTCTTGTGGGGTGGAATGGGGACTTTAATATTGGTTGGTCTCCTGGAAAATGAGTTTCTTCCAAGAAAAAAATATATTGTGATAGCTCCTGCTTAGCAACTATAATAAAACAAGCAAACCTTAAGGATGCCCAAGCCTCTGTATCACAGCCCTTAAAAAACACTCTCCTGGTGGAGGACTCCATTGTTAGGAAGATAGAACTGAGGAGGAAGGGGAGAGGGAGGTAAGATGCCTGCCTGGTACCATGGCTTGGAGGGACAGGGAGTGAATCCTCAGGATCGCCGGAGCAGCTGCAAAGGGGAGGGAGCTGGATGTCATTGTCCACCTAGGGACAAATGACCTGCGTAAGAAAGGGATCAGAGTAGTGCAGGAAGAGTTTGCGGAGTTGGGAAGGGGTCTTAGACAAGTAGCACACAAGGTAACCTTCTCGGAGGTGCTGCCTGTCTATGGCGTAGGTGAGGCTAGGGTGCTCCCACACCATGGGATTCAATCAGTGTTCGAAAACCTGGTGCAGAGCTCAGGGATTGGCTTCATTGGGGACTGGGGGTCCACATGGAGTGATGCAGGCCTATACTGGCATGATGGGCTGCATCTGTCCAGGAGGGGAACCAGGATCCTAGGTGATAGGTTTAAATGCTTCATTGGTAAGCATTTAAACTAGCCTAGGGGGGAGGCACTGGAAAGGAACAGGGAAATCCTAGCACCCCCCCAAAAGTCAGGGTAGTAAGTGAGGCAAACGCCAAGACAGAGATGTCGATAGGGAGAAGGACAAGGGTAAATGGAGAAAGTGACAAAGGCAATGAGGACAGGGATGGGGAAAAAAAAAGAGTAAGGCCATCAGAAAATGGAGGGTAATGAGTACCAATGCCTGTAGTCTGGGCAACAAGCTCCCTGAACTGGTGGCCTTGATGGAAGAGGGATACCTGGATATTGTAGCAGTCACAGAAACATGGTACACAGAGAACCATGATTGGGATGTTAACATACTAGGGTACATAACCTATAGGAGAGACAGGGAGGGGAGAAGAGGGGGAGGAGTAGCTCTCAATGTAAAGGAAGGGATAAAAGCAACTGAACAAAAGAGTAAACAGGGAGGAGAGGAGGCACTGTGGGTCACCTTAGAGACTGGAAATGGCACCACAATCCACACAGGGGTTGTATACAGACCCCCATGTCAGGGGGAGGGAATGGACAAGGATATGATGAAAGGCATTCTTAGGATGGCAGAGAAAGGGGGAGATACTGTTGATGGGAGACCTGAATATGCAGATGTTAATTGAAGCACATTTGCTGCAGCCACATCCAAGAGTAGGGCCATTCTCAATGCCCTACAGGTGGCATGCCTCAGACAGCTAGTTTGGGAACCCACTCGTGAGGGAGCAATCTTAGACCTTGTACTCTCAAATGGGGACAGTGAGAGGATCTCAGATCTAGAAGTGGGTTGCCATCTGGGAACAAGTGACCATCAAACAGTGTGGTTCACGATAAACTCAGCCACAGACTCAAGCCATACAAAAGTGAGGGTACTGGACTTCAGGAGGGCTGACTTTGGCAAGATGGGAGAGTGCCTTAGAAAAGCACTAGCAAACAGGCTAGAAGGAGGGGTGTAGCAACAATGGGGAAACATCAAAACTGCCATCCCTGAGGCAACAAGCCTTTATATCAAGCAAATAAATGAATCAAAACAAAAGAAAAAGCCACTATGGTTCTCAAAAGAGGTGGCGGGGAAAGTCAGGGAGAAAAAGATAGCATTCAGGAAGGATAAGGAAACACAGAAGGAGCAGGACAGAGAGCTGTACCAGTTAAGGCAGAAGGAAGCAGGGAGGGAAGTCAGAATAGCAGAGGCCCAAACTGAGGAAAAGATAGCCAACTTGGTTAAGAAGGGGGATAAAACCTTTTATAGATACATCAGGGAGCATAGAAAGACAAAGGGAGGGATAGTGAGGCTAAATAGAATGGACAGTGGGTGAGCAGATAGGGACAGTGAAAAAGCAGGGATACTGAATGAATATTTCTGCTCAGTGTTCACAAAAGAAGAGGAGGGGGAGGTGCCTAATCCAGTTAACAGAAGCACTATTGATAGAGGGGTCGGTTCCAGTCCTTTCACAGAAGAAAGAGTTCTGAAAGAACTCCTAAAACTGAAGGTGGACAAAGCAATGGGGCCTGACAGAATCCACCCCAGAATTCTAAAATAATTAAGGGGAGAACTAGTAACACCACTGACTACCCTTTTTAACAAATCATGGGAGGATGGGGTGGTACCTGAGGACTGGAGGAAGGCAGACATGATTCCCCTTCACAAAAGTGGGACCAAGACAGAGGCAGGAAACTACAGACCTGTCAGTTTGACCTCTGTGGTAGGAAACATGATGGAATCACTTCTGAAGGAAAGAATTGTTGAGTACCTAGAGACCAGTGGGGCACAGGACCCAAGGCAGCATGGGTTCACAGCAAGACGGTCAGGTCAGATGAATCTAATTGATTTCTTTGACTGGGTGACCAAAGTAGTAGACCAGGGAGAGGCTGTGGACATGGCCTACCTAGACTTTAGCAAGGCATTTGACACAGTCCCACACAAAAGATTAATAGTCAAATTAACCAGCCTGGGAGTGGGTCCCAGTGTGGTAGCCTGGGGTAAAACATTGGCTGGACAACAGGACACAGCAGGTAATTGTAAATGGAGTCCACTCTAAAGAAAGAGAGGTTACTAGTGGGGTACTGCAGGGTTCAGTACTGGATCCAGTCCTTTTTAATGTCGTTACAAGTGACATTGCAGAGGGACTGGAAGGAAAAGTATGCCTGTTTGCAGATGACACAAAGATCTGCAACAGGGTTGATATACAAGGAGGTGTGGAAAGGATGAGAAGGGACTTGGCAAGGTTGGAGGAATGGTCAGAAGTATGGCAGCTTGGATTCAATGCAAAGAAGTGCAACATAATGCACCTGGGAAACATAAACCCAAGTGAAGATTACACAATGGGGGGTTAGTAACAGCAGCAAAAAATGGAAAGGGACCTGGGGGTAATCATATCAAATGACCTTAAGGTTAGTAAGAAATGTGAGAAGGCAGTAGGGAGTGCTGGGGATATACTGGGATGTATAGGGAGAGGCAACAGCAGCAGAAAACAGGAAGTTGTTATCTTTCTGTACAGACAGTTGGTGAGACCCCATCTGGAGTACTGCATCCAGTTCTGGAGTCCCCATCTCCGCAAGGACATAGACAAAATAGAGGCAGTCCAGAGGAGGGCAACTAAAATGGTGCAGGGTCTGCAAGAGAAGCCATACAAGGAGAGACCAAAGAAGCTTAATATGTATACCCTTGAGGAAAGGAGGGAGGGGGGGACATGATAAAAAATATTAAGTACCTCAGTGGAATCAACAAAGTCCAAGAGGGTAGCATCTTTCAGAAAAAGAGATGCGCAAGAGCGAGGGGACACAATTTAAAGATGGGGGAGCGGTTCGGAGGCAATGTGAGGAAGTATTTTGTCACAGAGAGGGTGGTGGACGCACGGAACAGCCTTCCTGAGGAGGTTGTGGGGTCTAAAACTGTGGGAGAATTCAAGAATACATGGGACAGACATAAGGCAATTCTTGTCGGGGGTAAGAAGAAATAGGCTATTGGTTAACTAGGATCTGCAGCGTATCCTGTAGGTAGGGAAATGAGCAGACTAGGTGGGCCAAGCAGTCCTTATCTGCGGTCAAAGTAAATGTTTCTATGTTTCTATGTAAAGGAAAGCTAGCCACGAGAGTAGATTATTGGTTTGTTACATCTGCTTTCTCCATTTTTATGTTGCTTGCACGCATGTGCAAGAAACATAGTGCCATCATCAGAGATTTCAGAGGTGTGTCACCTCCTCCTCCAATTCAGTCAGTGTGCTGGCAGGCGCAGCCCCTGTAAGTCAATGCATTTTGGAGCTGTCTATGACATGCTCCAAAATGCAGTGGCATACAGTTGAAAGGGAGCTACGCTCAGTGAGCACCGATAAGAGGCTGCGTCATGCGCAGCCCCCAGGCGTGTTTCGCCCACTCAGATTGTATAGCCGACGGGTGCTCAACCGCCGGCTGAGCTGCGTCCCTCCCCTCCCAGTAGTTGCCACGCTGGGAACCCACCCCAGCATGGCAAGCGGTCCTTTACAACGGGGTGCCTAACTCCGTCGTGGCTGAATGCCCCCCATCCTTTGCCATGCTGGGAGCCCACCCAGCAGCAACAAATTCTATGGTCGACGGGTACCCAATCTCCCGCCGGCTGAACACCCCATCCGTCTGTACACGCTGGGAGTCACCCCAGCGTGGCAAAGGGTCCCACGTCCGTTTTTTTTTTAAATATCTGAAAACCGAAACGGTCCCGTGCACGCCTCCCAACCTCCCACAACCCGCACTCCACCCACTGCTCACCCAGCCTCCCACACCCCTACCCATACTTACCTCCGACTCTGGCGCAACGATCTTCGGTGGACCAGGAACACTTCTGCACTCTTCAAAGCCGACTCGTAACTGAGGAAATGCCGTAAGCTGTATAATGGGCTACAGAGGGGGTTTCAACTTTGTTGCATATCTCAGGTATGATTTTTGAATTTTGCACCATTTACATGAGTTTTTGGGATTTTCATGAATGATGTCACTGTCATGGCGAGTGTTCGCCCGGCGGGTGATTTTGCACAGTGACTGTGCAGTGACTGCAATCACCCTTCGGCCTGAATACTGCCATGACAGTGACATCATTCATGGAAGGGGTCCCAAAACCCCATGTTGAAAATTTGGTGCCAAAATTCCAAAAAATGACTGTTTTACGAGCGTATGTTGCGCAGTTCCTATGCAGGCTCGTAAGTTCGCGAAATTTCAATATTTTCACTCCAGATTTTCAACATTGCCATTTTACCACACCTTCTTATGAGCAGTACAGCTGTCATTTTTCACATCTCACCCAAAATGTGTTTCCGCCATGTAGCGCACAATGGCGCAGTTGGTGTGCTGAACTCAATGTATGGGACACATTAAGAAAATCACAGTGACACTGATCATGAGCAGAGGTCTTAAATGCCTGTGTTTTAAAATTTGGTGAAAAATTCCTAAAATGACTGTTTTACGAAGTGTGCGCACCGTTCCCACGCACGCCAAGTTTGCGAATTTTCAATATTTTCACCCAGATTTTCAACACTGGCATTTTATCACACCTCCTCATGAGCAGTACAGCTGTCATTTTCACATCCTGCCCAAAACATGTTTCCGCCCATGTAGCGCATAATGGCGCAGAGTCGGTATGAAAATCAGCAGTGACACTGATCATGAGCAGAGGTCTTAAATGCCTGTGTTAGAAAATTTGGTGAAAAAATTCCTAAAAATGACTTTTACGAGTGTGCTTTGCACTGTTCCTATGCACACTCATAAGTTTGCGAATTTTCAATATTTTCACTCCAGATTTTCAGCATTGCCATTTTACCACACCTCCTCATGAGCAGTACAGCTGTCATTTTTCACATCCTGCCCAAAACATGTTTCCGCCCATGTAGCGCACAATGGCGCAGTCGGTGTGCGAACTCAATGTATGGGACACATTAACAAAATCACAGTGACACTGTTGATGAGCAGAGGTCTTAAAATGGCTATGTTGAAAATTTGGTGAAAAATTTAAATGACTGTTTAACGAAGGTATGCAGTTCCTACGTGACGTCGTAAGTTCGCAAATTTTCAATATTTGCACTCCAATGACTTCCAAATACCTAAACAGCACATAGAAGCAAGCAACATTTGGCATTGACAAATGCTTGTTTGGTCTGAGACAAAACCTTTAGAGACCTCTGATCATGCTTTAATAGGGATTCAAGTTTCTTCACATTCCCCTAGAATGGCAGGTAGTGGTTAATGGAGACTGAAGGCTAGTTTACTTTTACAACCACAGATGTTAGAGGATATAAAAATAATACTACAGGATTGGAAATCAGTTTTATTTTTATATGATTCAGTTATAACCTGTTGGGAGGATACTAAATTATGCTTAATCAATTTTTTTAAACAAACGTCTAAAAAACTGTCTATACAAAAACTCAGTCTTATATAAACCTACTTCACCAACTGTATGAATTAATGGGCCAGATATTCAAAAGTTTGCCCCTGGGCTAAATTAGCACTGCCCGGTGAGCAACTTAGCCTGGAGCACAAAGCAAGCTATATTCAAAAGGAATAGCCCGGGGCAAACAGCTTCTGAATATAGCATGGGAATGAGGCCAGGCAAACTGGGCTGGGGGTGCAGGGAAACGTAGCCCTGGAATAAGACAGCTCTGAATATAGCAACCAGGAAGTGCAGACCACAACAGCAACACAGAGCACAGCGATGTGAAGGTAGCTAGAGATGACCTATGTGGCCAATGTGTGTTTCAGCAAATGCATGGACCCAGTACAGCTACAGTGAGCAGCCTATGGGAAAGAACAGTGTGCAAAACAGTATAATATGCCCCGAACCATTAGTGCAGAGCTAATGCATTTGTGTGGGATTAGCATGGAGCTAAGTTGTCTTCCCAGTGATAAACTTCGCCATATTCAAAAGGGACATGCAAATAAGCCTACTTAGGTAGTCTCTGGGCAAACATCCAGATTAGTACCTCATTATGCCCTGATTTGCATGCAGTTTGCCCAGCGTTACTGCAGGGTCCCACAGAGCCACCTGTAGGTCAGTCTGGAAGTACAGGGGCTGGCCAGGTCCGACTGCAACTCCACCTGTAGGTCAGTCTGACAGTGCATGATGCAGGCTACATATAATCAGTACAGCATAGCATAGCATATTGCACCCCAGGGGACAAGACAGCGTAGGCACAGGTGGTGGTGGTGCTGTATGCAACTTTCACACTGTAGGGCATGCTACAGTGCACAGCAGACACTACAGTAGCAATGGGGCCAATAGTGTGAGGGACACAGCACTGCCTATGGTGTGTAGGGCAGTGATGCTGACTGCACTGTACACAGTGACAGGCCCAACGTGCAGGTGTTTACTGACTGTGGGCATTACTGTTATGCTGTTGTGTGATCCACAGATGCTGCACCTGTGGCATGGGATGCACACAGTGACATATACATGGCCGGCTGTGTGTGCTGTGGTATCTGTACAGTTGTGCTGTATGTGGCAGTGGGGCACGTAGGATCCGACAGACACACAGGCAGTGGGGTATTCCCACTACTGGCCCATGTGCACTGCATGCTGTGTCCCAGTCTTGTGGCCACACGTGGGCTGTGGTGAGGTCTGGCTGCCCGTACACCCTTCCCTCAATGGCCACCATGCCCACAGTGCTGGCTGTGTGTGCTGGCATCTGATGGGCACTACAGACGTATGGTCTGCAGGTGTGTGCTGTATTGCCACACTACCATGATGACCTCTGTGGGCCCAATCACCCCTTTCTGCCTGTGCATGGTTGGGACCTGTAGCAGCTGGTGGCATCATGGTAGTGCCATCAGTGAGTGGTATGTGTCTTTCATGTCTGGCAGTTTCTAATGTCGTACACATATGTTAGAGCCGCGCAAGCCACGCTAATGCTGTGCTTTCAGAGCGCAAAGGAACAATGTCGAGCAAAGCTGTTTGCCCAGGGTTAAGACCAGCTTTTCCTGGGTGGTAATTTGGACCACACTATGGGTCACACTAAGTCACGCTAAACACCTTAGCACAGTGCTAGTTGCTGAATATCTCATTGCACCTGTATTCATGTTCACTTTGCCCCTTGCATATAATTATGGTTTGCCTGGCGCTAATGCGGTTTGCGCATGCTATTTGGCCTTTTTAATATAGCAGACCCGCACTAATCCCGTGCTAAACCCACGCAAATGTTTTTTGCCCGGCGCAAAACTTTGACTATCTGGTCCTATATCTCTACAGGCAGAATCTAGACATGATTATTCTGAAGATATTTCAAACATAAAAAAAGATGTGATGGTACTTCAATGTAACAGACAAATAACACTAGAAAAGGAACAACAATTTGGAACTCGGGGTAGAAAGGAACAAACAAACCTCTTTGAGGACTGCAAATATAGACTAAGTACAAGGCAGTTTATGACACTACAATCCAAAACTAGGGAAATGCAAATGGATAATGAAGGCATAATGACTATATTAAAAAATTATATCCATGAGCAATTTGGTTCCCCAGTTCTAGAAACTGAACACGTCTACTATTTTACAAGCAGCTTTACCACCTAAGCTAACAAAAAAACAAGCTTTGAGCCTAATTATGGAGTTCACTGAAACAGAAGTGGCACCAGTTATTAAAACACTAAAAAAAAATACATCCCCTGGACCTGTTGGACTCCCAGGAGAATTATGTAAAATTTTGTGGGAACAGATACCAACAGAATTATTAATATTATTTAATGCTTTCTTACAAGAAGATAAAATAATGAACAGGATGTATGAAGGGTTCATGTTTTTTTTTGTTTAAAAAGGGTGACTGTACTCAGATAAATAACTGCTGGTCAATTACCTTACTGAATATCAATTTAAAATTTTTTTCTAAACTATTAGGGAACAGGTTGTCAACAGTATTAGATGAATTAATACATCCCTCTCAATTTTGTTCGGTACCAGGACATAAAATTTCAGATGCTCTCATTCTTTTCAGAGAGATTATGAATAGAGGATCTTCTAAACAAATTACAAGCTACAGTATGTTATGAGTTTTGATCAAACCAAGGCGTTCAATCGAGTTTCTCATGATTATTTATGGGTAACTTTACAGGCTTATAGTGTTCTTCTTTTATTTATAAATTGGTTGCAAATCTGCTATGCCTTAGCTTATGTTCACCCGTACAAAAATGGCAGGGTGGGAAATAGGTGTTCTATAATGGTAAGAGTATAACAGGGTTGTCCCCTTAGTCCTACATAGATACATAGATACATAGACAGTGTCAGCAGATAAGGGCCTATGGCCCACCTAGTCTGCCCATTTGAGTTTGTAAGTTCACTTTGTTTTCCTAGAAGTCTATTTCCCCTTACCCCTGACCTCTAGAATTCCTTTATGTCTATCCCATGCATTCTTAAATCCCGTGATTGTTTCAGCTCCCACCACTTCCTCTGGTAGGGTGTTCCACTTGTCCACCACCCGTTCTGTGAAGAAATTCTTTCTCATGTTTCCTCTGAATCGTCCTCCCTCCAACTTCATCCCATGCCCTCTAGTCCTGAAACATCTTTTTGGCTTAAAAATAGTGTTTTCCTGCACCCTGTTCCTCCCTGTAAGATACTTGTATGTCTCTATCATATCCCCTCTCTCCCTCCTCTCCTCCAGGGAGTACATGTTCAGTTCCTTCAACCTGTCTTCATAGGACTTGTGATGCAACCCATGCACCATCTTTGTTGCCCTCCTCTGAACCTTCTCTACCCTGTCTATGTCCTTACGTAGGTATGGTCTCCAGAACTGTACACTGTACTCCAGGTGGGGCCTCACTAGTGTCTTTGTAGCGGAATTATGACCTCCCTTTTCCTGCTGGTGATGCCCCTGCCTATACATCCCAGCATCCTATTTGCTTTACCTGATGCCTTGTCACACTGTTGCCCTACCTTGAGGTCATCAGAGATGACAACCCCAAGATCCCTTTCCTGCTTGGTGCATGCTATATCCTCACCCCAACTGATATATTGTGCCAGGTTTTTGTGCCCCATATGCATTATCTTGCACTTCTTTATTGAATTTCAACTGCCAAACCCTTGACCATTCTTCAAGTTTCTGCAGGTCCCTTCTCATTCTGTCTACACCCTCTGGTGTGTCTACTCTGTTACAGAGCTTTGTGTCATCAGCGAACAGTGAAATTCTGCCTTCTATATCCTGTGCAATGTCACTGATGAAGATGTTGAATAGGACCGGTCCCAGCACTGATCCCTGTGGTACCCCACTGGTCACTCTTCCCTCTGTGGAGTGACAGCCATTTACCACCACCCTCTGTGTCCTGCCACCCAGCCAGTTACCTACCCACCACACTACTGTCTGCCCACACCCATATTCCCCAGTCCTCACTTATATTTATTTATGTTAGATCCCATTATCAGAATAATAAATCACTGAATATATGGGGAATAAGAATGTCTCGCATTCCTGAGGAGAAATCGATCACCTACGCTGACAACCTGTATCTTTTAGTACAGGATTCTCCTACAGGTACACTTGCCTATGATATTTTACAACATTTGGTGCAGGTTACAGGGTTAGCTATTAATCCAGCTAAGAGTTTGTGTCTAAATGTACAGGACTTTTGGAGAGTTATATTGGTAATATCAAGGTAATTACTACTCCAAGTAAAATTCTTTGGATTTATTTTGGCCCTGGAGATATGGCTCTATATAATTGGGAACAATGTTTGACAAAGGGTAGGTCCAAAATAAGTAGATGGAATTCATGGAGTATGGGGAAATTAAAAATATTTTTTTTAAATAAAACTTTTTTAATACCCATCTTTTTTTTGTAAGTCAAATTTTCTCAGTACCCAAACATCTACAGACAGCCTTATTAATTTATTCTTTACTTGTTTTTGGGGCAGTAGGCTAATCCCTGTAAAACATAACACTTTGTATATAGCTATAAGGAATGGAGGGGTGGGGATGCCTAACCCAGTTGTTTTGTTTTTTTACTATTTTTCTTTTTATGAATGTGCTTCTGATAATAAAGAAAAAAACATATTTGGATTCCATGGGTAACCCTCATGCTAGAAGATAATCTGCACAAATGGGAAGAGGGTGCTTTTGTACACAAAAATAAGAGGAGCTACTGTTTATCTTCATTTTGGCCATATATTTTTGATTATGTAAAAAAAAAATGGAAAATTGGCTACCAAGAGGTCTTATTACTTTTCAGGAAACACTTGTACATGAATAGTTTATCAAACTATTTTTTAGAACAGCCGTTCTCAAATTTTTCAAATAGAAATCGAGAATACATACAGAAATTGTTATTAGATCATAGAATCCCCTGTAAAATGTGAGACACTATTTGGCAAGGGGCCCATGGTAAGATCAATACAAAGAGTAACCATAAACACAAAGGGCTGGTGGATCGATATTGTTCAAAACAGTCCTGCATTACTCAGACTGAAACTTTGGACCATCTCTATTTAACATCTCCCTTTATATCAGAATTTTGGGACATCCTGAAAGAAAAATGGAAACAGTCTCCATTCCAAAACCTAACACCAGAGCAATTGTATTATGGGATTTGCCCACAATCTTGGCAGAAATACATCACTAGTACAACACATCTTATTATGTCATGATTTCTTCATTGGATTTGGCAAATTCGCTGTCAATTAATTTTCCAACAGCAGAATATTACAGCTTTAGAGCTTTTTCACATTATCTTATAGGAAATACAAACTGTTCGAAACAAAGAGTATGAGATTAAATGTGGAACAATGGGAATGTATTGGAAATACTGCTTTTGGATTCATTACACAATTTGAATCTAAACTATAAATTTCACTTCCTATAAAGGAAACAGGAGAGGAAGATTGAAAGGTTTAGGAAATAACATAATATTGTGAACTGTTTCTTTTCAGATCTAGCACATCACATGGAGTTAATATGATTGATTTTTTTTCCTTTTCTCTTTGCCTTTTGATTTCATTCCAGATTGGTACCCTTTGTTTTGCTCCTATATAAGGAATGTACTTTCAAAGATTTGTAAAACTGTTTTTTTAGTATATTGGTTTAAGGATTAAATATGAACAAGAAATTCCCCTACTTTTAAAGTAATGGGAGGGGAGTAGGATATATGATACAATACTTATTTTTCCTTTTCCTGATTATGATTTGTATGTTTATTTTATATGCCTTTTAACTTGTAGTGTGATATTATTTTTGAATTTTGAAGCTATAATAAACAAATTCCCCTACTCCATTAAGGACGGGGGTGGGGTATAGGTTCATAGGTCAGTACGAGCTTGGGGGACTATCCCATGATGAACCCTTTAACCTGAGTGGAAATCATATTTAATATCACCTAAATAAAAATCAAGATGTATTTTAAATAACTGAAAGGTGCTACTGTATACCACTTCTAGAGGCAGTGAATTCCAGATTGGCACTATTCTCTGTGTAAAAAAATGATTTCTTCTTGTTGTCTTATTAATAATAGATTTTAACTTTAATTTATGAGACCTGGTATTATTCATAATATGCTGCCATTCCAAACATACCAAACATACAGATTCAGACAAAGCTGTGCAAGTATAGAATGTATGATTTGGATACATAAAGTTCAGTATTAATTTTAGATTTTTCCTTTTGTTTCATGATACTAGGTTATAATGGAATTACTGGAGGGAACAAGTATGAATAAATACTGCATTTTGCTTTAGTTTCTATTTGTCTTTTTTTCTTCTCTTCTTCTTTTGGTTATATAGCAAACAGTTTTTCCTTTCATATTATGACTTTGTTTAACACAGTATAACTGACTGAAATACCTTTTTGAATTCTTTTAATTTCTGTATTATTTTAATGTGAATCAACACTGTTATTATTTGATATGAAGTCATAATACAAAATTCCCCTACTCTTTTCGAGAGGTGCCATGGGATCTTTAATGTCCACCTGAACAACCACCAGAACAGGACCTCAGTTTAATGTCTAATCTAAAAGACAGCACCTCAGGAGTGCAGCAACCCCCTCATGCTGCACTACAGTGTCAGTACTGGGATTTAACCCAAGTGCCTGGTATGGGGCTAGAACCCACAGCCTTCTGATCTTCCAGTCTCACCGGCAAATGTGCAACCTGCTGAGTCACTGACACTGCTAAGATTATATGTTGCTTCATACAAGCTGTGACAGTTCTGGAGCTTCTATGCTGCTGACAATACAACAGTGGAGATTTATGGATGGGTTGATTTTGACCTTGAGGCCTTGTTATCATGCCACCCAGGCAATTAGTGGGTACACTGCTTCTATTAGCCAGGTCATCCCACTGTTTCAGGTGCTGAGGAAGAGCACCTGTAATGTGCAGCAGCAATTTGAGGCAACAGGTGAATCTGTAAGATGTGCATTATTGGACTATATGCTAGACGTACTGAATCGTACTGGACATCTGAATGTTATCCTGACATCTGTGTATTTCGGTACTGCAACAATGCTGTATCTATGGTATAAACAGGGGCTTTCAATTATATGTGATAGTGGTAATCAGAAAGTTGAGCATCTGCAAAGTCTGCTGATCAGTTGTGTACATGGTTTACAAATTCTGAAAAAAAACAATATAATGAGATAAGATGCACTGTGTCACCCTCACCAGCAGTTAGTAAGGGACATGAGAGATGTGAAGATGCAGCTTCAACATCTACAAGTAAAAGAACCAGAAATCCACCTCCAAAATCAAATCCTCTATGGGCAGTTCTTTTTTTTTATAATTCAATACTCTTTATTAAATTTGACAACAGCAAATCAATAACAGTAATGTCCTTATTCCAGAACTTTTAAGCTTCCAATAAAAAGACCCCAAAGGACTTACACTAAACCAATAAGTATCCATTAACCAAATATTAAAACTAAAAGCATAAACAAACTGATTCTTCCCTCCCTCCCCTCCCCTCCCCAATCATGCGGTGCATATCAAACTATTCACTAAATGCTCCAGGTACCAGGGACTAAGTAGCCGCCTATAAGGCATCCTGTATATAATCCGTTAACTTCACTGGTGGCACATAAAGCAGAGAAACATACTTGGTGCAGAGGGGCCCGCAGCTGTTATTTTAACTAGTGCCTCCTAAATAACAAGGCATCTAATTTCCCCCCATTTTTTCCTAAGGAGGGTAGCGTCTGTTCACCTGTGCTATGAGTTCTCCACTACTTGGGGCAAAAGTCATCTCATGTAACCATTCATTATAAGTTAATACGGGCGGTCTTTCAATGTCTAAGTACTAATTTTTTGACTGCCTTGGATATTAATGCCATGTGATATCTCTTCTCCTTCACCTGTATCTCCGAATAATCTCCCAAAATACAGATTTTAGGGAAAAGAGACCTCGTAATCCCAATGGGGGTCTAATAGGGTTTCTATCTGAGCCCAGAGGGGGGATACCGACTGACAAGACCAAAAAATATGCAAGGGAGAGCCCTCTTCCTTATCACATCTAAGACACCTTGTTGAAGTGACGCGTTTCATCTTTGCCAGCCTAATCGGGGTGTAATAGAGATTATTCAAAATGCACTCTATGGGCAGTTCTTGCACAGACTGGTGCTGCAGATTGTGAGGATGGGAAGGAGGTGGAACCACTGGAGGATGCCAGACTAAAGGCAGCAGCAAGATCTGTTGAGGCATATATGGCAGACTCCAAACATCTTGGAGCTGGTGATGAACCTGTGTTGTGTTGTAACAACACAGTTAAAGCATGGCCTGCACTGACAGATGTGGATTTTTTAATATTTAAGCCACCCACCATTTAGTGCTGATTCTGAACATGTGTTAAGTGCAGGAGGGGCAATTATCATAGAATGATGTACAAATGTATCCCCCAGAAATGTTGCTATGTTGATAATCATTAAAATGAATAGTGCACCTATGCTTCCAAATAGAAGTGCATCATTGTGGACACCAATGATTCACCAGGATGAAGCAGAGGAAGGGCAATCACCCACCAAAGAGGCAGATGTTTAGTTAATGGATGCAGAATTCCCATGTGGTGAAAATTCAGATATTGCAGATACAGATGGAGTATTCCTTGTGGAGGATGAGGAGCAGTAGACTGATTAATTTGGAGGACACAGAAAGAAGGAGGAGAATGTAACTCCTCACCCTGTCCTCCACTCCTCCTCCAGTCCATTTAACCCGGGAACAACATAGGCCTCCCCTTTCATTTCATACATGCTTTCAGCAAAACCTGAACTTTTAACCTAACATAAATGCCAAATGTCAGACACCAGCCTAATGTGAACCTGCTTCCATGTCTCCACCCACTGATGATATCCAACACTCTGTCCTCCTCCTCCCATCCACCTCTCCTGAGAACAACATGGATCTTCTCCTCCATCTCATACATGCCTCCAGAAAAGCCTGGACTCTTAACCCAGTGAAAATGCCATACACATTAAGTACTGTGTGTACTTGCTTCTGTTATCTTGCTGCCTCCTCCAGTCACCAAGATATCTACTCCTCCTCCAAATCTGGGGCACCATGGTGCTTTTGCACATCATGGCCCTCACTAATGTTATGGTAAATGTCATTCCATTTTTTTTAACCATAAAAGTTTTTAGTTAATGATTTTTAGGCTATTTTTAGGCTACACAAAGTCACATGTCATATACAAGTGAAACAGTACAGAGTTTTGTTGTACACGTCGTTATACATTTGGTTAACTATGGTGGAGTACTGACTAATAAAAAGATATGGTAAATGCTTTCATATGTGTCAGTTTGTCCCTATCTGACAATAGCATATAAGACAATTTTTTGCAAAAAACTTTGTTAATATATCAGTTAGGGTGAATACCACAGTGACAAAAGCAGGGAAATGAGGTGTTAGGGTTTCCAACCCTAACGCACCACCCCAAGGGTGCTCATCCATACCACCCTCCCCAATCCCCCCACCCTCCACACACCAACAGGCATCAGGGTGTGCCATTGGGTCATCAGGCCCAACTGTCAACCTATTCCACATGTAAACAAACTTACAAGCTACAGTATAGGACAATGGAGTGAGCGTTAGGCTTGATGACCCAATAGCACACCCTGACACCTGTTGGTGTGTGGAGGGTGAGGCGATGGGGGAGGATAGTATGGGTGGGAACCCTGGGGGTTGGGCTTTAGGGTTGGAAACCCTAATGCCTAATTTCCCTGCTTTTGTCACTGTGGTATTCACCCTAACAGATGCATTAACAAAGTTTTTTTTTTGCAAAGAATTTCTCTTCTTTTTCAGATAGTATAATTGTATCCTCATTTTATCGTGGGAGCGCAGAGTCTGAAATCCATCCATTCAGATAGTACAACAGTGTCCATATGTCACAGAGGGAGCACAGGGTCCTTTGCACCCTGCACTCCCATCCCTCCATTCAGACAAAACAATAGTATCTATATGTCACAGTGGGAGTGTAGGGTCCTTTGGACCCTGTGATCCCATCCCTCCACAGATGCGCATATGTGTCTAGCTGTGGAAACAGAGGGGTCTCGGGCTATTTCACTTCCACATATTAAGTTATGAGCAGGCATAGTGAAATTGCAACAAACAGTCATGACTGTGCCATCTCAAATAATTTTCACCCCAAATGTTCAATATAACCTTCTTAGCACCTCACCACATGTACCCAGTACAGCAAACTTTCAAATCCCTGTCGAAATGTAATTCTGCGCAACTGTAACACCATTTTTGAGCCACAGTTGCGGAAAAACATTTTTAGTAGAATCTAAAAAATGACAGCTGTACTGTTCATGAGGTGGTGTGGAAAAATGGCAATGTTTAAAAATGTGAAGTGAAAATATGAAAAATTGGCAAAGTTACAAGAGTGCGTAGAAACTGCGCAACACACGCTCGCATCATGTTTTATGTTTTAAATTTTTTTTACAACATTTTCAACATCAGCATTTTGGGACCTCCCCTCATGATCAGTTCGACTATGATTTTGTTAATGCATCTCAAAAGTTGCATTCGCACCGTGACTGCACCATTCTGCACCACAGGTGCGAAAACACATTCTGGGCAGGATGTGCAACATGACAGCTGTACTGTTCATAAGGAGGTATAAAAAATGACAATGTTGAAAATCTGAACTGAAAATATTTAAAATTGGCAAAGTTACAACTGTGCATAGAAACCGTACAAGCACGCTCGTAATGCAGTCATTTTGGGGAATTTTTTCACGAAAATTTGCAACATGGGATTTTTGGGACCCCACCTCATGAACAGTGGCACTATCATTTTGTGACTCCATTCCAAAAGGTGATTCAGCGCAGCAACCACGAAATCACCTTTCAGGACCAAGAAATGAAATGGCAGTGCCAGTGTGCATGAGGTGGGGTTTCAAGAACTCTATATTGAAAATGTGGTGCAAAAATTCCTAAAATTGGCCAAGATATCAACATAAGTTAAAACCCCTCATTGACTCCCATTATATGGCTTACCTTTGATTCTTCAGTTTGCTTTTGGGCTTTGAAGAGTGTAGATGTGTCCAGGTCCGAAGAAGATGACAGCACCGATCTCCGGAGGTAAGTATGGGGTAAGGGGGGATGCGGGGAGGTGGTTGCGCAGAAGGAGGGTCGGGATGGGGGAGTGGGGAGATGATGAAGGATCATTTTCTATTTTGCAGGGTTTAAAAAAATATTTCAGGGGATGGTTTTCTTCATTTACAGGTACAAATATAATTTGGGAACACTGGGGTGGGCTCCCAGTGTGCCGCATGAGTTGGGGGGGGCATACATGAAGTCAACAGGGATTGGACACCCCAGTTGGCAATGAAAGATGGTGGGGGGGCATTCGACACTGGGAGTGGGTATCCCAGTGTCGGAAAGTAAAAAAAAAAATCCATTTATCTGGGCACACTCTGGTGGACTCCCATTGTGCTACAATAGTGTGTGTGGGGGGGAGTACACACCAACACGGGGATTGGGCACCCCGATGTCAGTGTGAAAAATAGGAATTGGTGGGGCAGAGAACTTTGATACAGGATCCTGCATCGAAATTATCGCAAATTTCTATGCAGGATTCTGCATCGAAGAAAAGATGCCGGGGACCATTTTCTTTATTTTAACAGGGTTTAAACTAATATGACATTAGGGAACACACGGGTGGGCTTCCAGTGTGCCAAATAAGCGTGTGTGTGTGTGTGTGTGTGTGTGTGTGTGGGGGTATACATACCGACTTGGGGATTGAGCACCCCGTGTTGGTGCAAACAAAACGGGTCTTCTTTGACCCTGCAGCAGGCAGCATGAGTTCCAGCTGTGGCTGCAGAAGTGAAGAAAATACTGTTCTTCTCATACAGAGAATGGGCTACAAGCCATTCTCTGGCTGAGCTGGCACCCTAGATTTCGGGATTTATTTGGGATCAATTAAAAAAAAATCAGAATACTGCTGAATGACTCCTCTTTAGCTATGTTCTGATGTTTTTTTTTTTCTTTTCAATTGTATTTAACTGTTTCTGCAAGTGAAGGTCCTCGCTAAGCGGCAAACAAGATGGTGAGCACAAGGCAGCTCCGCCTTTCACACTAGGATGAACTTTGCGAAAAAAAATTACCTTTATTTTGCAAAGAAGATAGTTCTTTGTGCAAATTACTCCTATCGTGCAAAAGTTCTAACTTTCGTGCTAGCTCCACCTTTTGCACTAAGGTGAACTTTGTGAAAGAAACCGACCTTCTTTTAGCAAATAAGGTGGTTCTTTGAGCAAAGCACTCCTATCATGTGAACGTTTTAACTTTCATGCCTGACATATAAATTTTCCCATAGGAAATAATGGGAAAATTTTAAATTGTTTAACTTTTGAATGGATTAATATTTTTCACCAAACCTTCAATAGGCACATCTGTGAACAAAAGACTTTCTACTCTGAAAATTTCAGACCCAAATCTAAAACGTTTTTGAGATACAGGTGGACAAAGAAATGTGAAAAAAAGTGGCACATTAATGTTTGTTTGACAGTTTGTATCTCAAAAACCACACATCCAATTTGTACAAAATGTGGTAGGTCAGGGGACCTACCCATTGAGAGTATGCATGCCAAATTTCAGGCAAATCCATTAAATGGATCCAAAGTTATTAAAGTGCAAAACTTTGACTTTAACATAGAAATATGCACTCAGCCCTAACTATAGTGGTGCTACTTCGCCACTATAATACAATCAGGCCTTCCTTAGCGGGTCTAACGAAGGCCTGATTGTAGGGGCTGAGGTGCTAAGGAGCAGAGCAATTTAAGGAATAAACCTGTTTTCACAAAATCCTCTGACTGCTGCATCTTTCTTCATTTGATCTGGAGTGCTGCAAACCTTTGTTTTCATAGTCTGTGACCCACATATCTTTCCAGTGTTTGTCAGGGATTACAAAGCCTAGCTCCTGCTCCCACCCTTGTTTGCTGGTAGTCATTGGGGAAGGAGGGGACAGCAGATTAGTCATTTTTTTGAGTTATATGGTGAAATTCTGAAGGGAATCTAAATGGTCAATCCAGGCTTTTATAGGGGATTGGGTGGTCAAAGCGTGGTTCCTGGAGAGACTTGTATGAAGTACTATAGATCCCATAGCTGCAAGTATTTCCAAAATTGGATATGGGGATTGGTATTTCACTTTTAGCTCTTGAAAGATGTACAAGACACCTGTCTGGGGGTGGTATAGGTCCCCTAGGGTGAAGATTCCCTTTGTGCACCAGTCTTCCCAATCTATTACCCTGCGATCAATTGTGAGGCATGGGTTCCACCAAAGGTGTCTACTGTGGTCAGTATTTGCACACCATCTTAATTTAGGTGCATGCTTCAACCATATATGCTTGGTCATTCTGGTACATGAAGTCGCAGACCCAGGAAGTCCCCAGTCCACGGAGATCATTGCCTGGATATGAGGAACTTTGCTCAGCACCTGCTCTAATGAGATCCATCTTGGGGCCTGAGGGTTGAGTTCAGGTTTATAACAGGCCACTGCTTGTCGCAGTAATCAGCGCTCATGTAGTATCTTCAGGTCAGGTAAGCTGAAGCCCCATTGCTGCTAATGAGTCTATAGTGTTTGCAGCTTCATTTTGTGGCTTTTAGCCCCCTAGATAAAGGAAGAAATCTTTGTGTTCAGAGTTTTGAAAAAAGCTGCTGGAATTCGTATCGGTAAGTAAATGAGTATGTGTTAGATCTTCAGGAGAACTACTATTTTGAGTACATTTATCTTACCCCAAAGGGAAATCATTATGTCCCCCCAGTTAGGTTCTTGGATAGAGAGTTCAGCATCTTCTGAACATTTGCTTTTACCATTGCTGGTATGGAGATACATAGTTGTACATCAAGACAGGTGATGCCTGCTGGTGACCACTGGAAAAAGAAGTCTTGAAAAAGGCGATGCATACATCTAGTAGTAAGGAGCAATATCTGAAACTTGGTGCTATTGAGCTTACAGCCTGACAGCATAAAATACTGCATTATCAGGTCCATCAAAGCTGCCAGGGAATGTGGGATGTTGGTCATGAGTAAAGTAATATTGTCTGCAAACAGCAACATCTTATGGGTGGAGTCTCCAATAGTAATGCCTGCGAATGCTGGAGTTTCTCTTAGCTTATGGGCAAGTGGCTTAATCACCAATAGAAACAGGTAAGATGATATGGGGCACCCTTGACATGTGCCATGATGTAGGGAAAATGGAGGTGAGATCATCGAGTTGGTGAGAATGGACACTGAAGGGCTATTGTAGAGAAGTTTAATGAGCTGGGTAAAGCGCGAGGGAAAGCCAAACCTATTCAGAATGTCAAAAAGGAACACCAACTCCATCCTGTCAAACACTTTTTCTGCATCAAGGGATAGGATGGCCATGGGCGTCCTCCTTTTCTTACAGTCCATAGACTATTAAGTATCTGTCTAATGTTGTCAGTGCCCTGGTGACCCAGCAGCAAGCCCATACGTCTCACAATAAACTTGGCATATATTTTTTTGTCCACATTTATGAGTGAAATAGGATGAAAAAGAGAGCACTTAATCTTTCTCTCCCTTTTTTGGGGATAAGGGTAATCATGGTCTGACATGTTTAAAAGATGAAGGGAGGTTTCCTCCTCTCATGCCTCATTAAAGGCAGCCACCAGGAAGGGGTGCAAGTATGTCTCCATAGGTTCTGTAAAAGTCACTAGGACTGCCATCTAAACCCAGCGATTTACCTGGTGAAATATTGGTGATGGCTTCCCTTACTTCTTGAGCAGTGATGGACAGCTGTAGAGTTCCAACTACTGCCTGGGAAAGTCTGAGAAGGGTGATGTCCCTATAAAAGTCATTGAAGGCCTCTTGTGAAGGAGACCTCTGATGCATAGAGGTTCTGATAGAATATTTGGATCTCCCAGTTAGTCATCTGGGGCAGTGACCACTGTATTGTTGTCAGTTGTGCATGGGGGATATATTGTTCCATTTCTTGGGCTCTGAGGCATTGGGCTAGAAGTCTTCCTGGTTATTTTCCAGCCTCCCAATATTTTTTGGTGCAGCCTATAGACAGCATACTCTGTGGCTTGGTGATATGAGGCCTCCAAATCTTTCTGCAACATTGTCATTGGAGGGGCCAAAGTATCTCTTCAATCAGGGTGGGAAAGGAGCTCTAGCTCAAGGGACTTAAGTTGCCCCTCTTTGTGTCAGATCTCTTACCATTTTTGTTTTTTAAGTTTAGATGCATACCCTATTAATTTTCATCTGATCACCACTTAAGGGCATCCCAAAGGGCATGGCAGGAGGTTGCAGATATATAATTGAGCTGAAGATATTCCTGTATCTTTCCTCACAACCACTCCCTCGAGGCAGGCTCCTGTAAGAGGGTGGTATTCATCCACCACTTGTTACTGAGACCCAATGCCCCTCCCCCCAAGCTAATGATAGAGAAACTGGGGCATGGTGTGATATAAGCATGCTATCAAGTTCTATACCCCTCACTGATGAAAGTAAGTGCTTCAATATGAATATTACATCAATCCTGCTATATGATTTACTAACAGGAGAGAAGAACGTGAAATTTTGCTCATGGTGTGAAGGATCCTCCAACTGTCAGTGAGCCCCACTTGCACAAATGAAGTAGTACATGTTTAGCCACATTGATCTCTGAGAGAGTTCCTGGGCTGGTCCTGTCAAGGTCTGGGTTTAAGGCCAGACTAAGGCCTTTCCCAGTATGGTGGCTGTGGGCATGTCAGGAAGTTCCACCCATATGCTGTCAAAGAAGGAAGTATCTGGAATATTGGGTGCATATATATATTTCCACTGAATATGTGTATTGTCTTATTGTCCACCCTGATGTGGAACCTTTGTAAAAGAGCTCACGCTCAAAGGTCTTTTCCGAAATACTAATTAAACAATTAAACAATTAATATATACTACTCAGTATCAGTGGGGTACCTTGGAAAATGCCTTCTAATATAAGCCAGTGACCCTCAGTGTCTGTTCATATCCTCTGGACCCCCCACTTCAGGGCTTTTTTACATAAGATGGCTACCCCCCTGCTCTTTGACGTATGGGCTATAGTGTATACAGAGCCCATCCATTAGTAACTGAGACATCAAGCATCTTTTTCTAGTAAGTGAGTCTCTTGGAGAAGCGCCACATCACAAGCCACGTGCTTGAACTTTAATAGCACTTTACAGCACTTAACAGGGCAGTTTAGCCTTCAGACATTCTAAGAAATTATTTTTAATGTGTCTGGTGGTGCCATGTTTAGGGTATACAGTCTCGCCACACACCACCCCTCCCTGTTCCCTTCCTCACCCCCCTGCCCACCCCACCAACAACCCACAACAATAAAAACAAAACAATGCAAATATACAGTGAACAATAAACATAGTATATCAATATGGTCAGGATTACCTGACAGGATGTAGCTAGTAACGTAGAAGAGGAGAAAAAAAAGAATGTAGATTAAGGCAAACCCCTGAGTGTTTAGACCTGGTGGAGGCACTCCAGTTGTTTTAGCTACTCTGGATAATTATAGCTCTAATGCCAATGCTCTCACGGAACCTGTCTTAACAAGTGGGCAGCAGCCAAGCCGCTATGTGATCACTACCCTCCACCACATATTAGACAAGTTGCAGTTAGCATTTCATGCTATGAAAGAGCAGGGATGCATTTCATGAGAAGCCAGGATGAAGGGGATATAGACGGCATTTAAGAGTAGCAAAAATCACATTCCACAGAGATGTGAAGTGGGGGGAGCCCTTTCGCATTAAGCCTCTATCTGGGTATCCACAGACCCAGGTTACATTTATAGCAATAAATGCACTGAGAAACCACTATTAGAAAACTAATGCCACTGCAACCCTCAAGACTATTCCTACAGGAACCAGATATCTCTGTGCATCAGCAACATTTAAACATTGACTGGCTGTACTGAAATACAATCTTAATATGAGAATCATTGAAAGTTATTGCTCCCCCCCATATGGAAGACCCCTTACAAGCATGGGGCTAAGCCGCATTTTTGTGTTCCTCACAGCATTTTGGTCCCTGCCACATTTGTGAGGACCAGAAAAAAAAAGTACTGTGTTGCTCCATGGCTCTGCCATTATCGGTGAGAGTTCTAGGTGGTGGACAATGTCTATCAGATGGAGCGCAAGAACATTTTGCCTCTATGCCTACAGCACCCAACACACTTAATTCAGTACCGGACTTCTGTGGTATACAGAAAGCAGATATCAATTAAGTCTTCATGGTGTCAGTGCAATGGCTGTCAGACTCTGAGCAGGCAATAGCTGATATGACTTTCTGATTGCTCAAAGCAGCTGGTGTAGGGCTAGCCATTCCCAGTGGGCCCAGGGTCTGTTGCAAAAATGTCAGCTGGCTCCGGAAAATGAAACTGGAGCATCTTGCCTTGCAGAGTTATTGACAAAATAGCAGGACAAAGTAGGGCATATTGAGTTTCTCTGTTTTTAAGTCCCATCTTTATTTTGTCATATGCTTGACGCTTGTCCAGAACAGTCTTAGGGTAGTCCGGGTAGAAGAAGATTCATGAATCCGCCTCCATAATATCCATGCAATTCTTGGACTTGTTTCATGATTACTTCCTTGTCTTGAGACATTTAAAGTTTAAAGATCAGGGGCCAGGAATCTGATGAAGCTGCTTTCCCCCTCCTGATTCAGTGCACCCTGTTCAACTCAAAATCATAGGTCACTGGATCAAGTTGGAGCCACAACAGGAGCTTGGCACGAAGGTAGTCCACATTGTTTCTGTCCTCTAGCCCCTTTGGGAGACCCATAATTCATAGATTCTTCCTCCGCTCTCATCCTTCTCAGTCCTCAAGTTTTGTTGTATGCCAGGAAATTTATTGCAAGATCACCTGTAAGTACAGTACTCATCTTGTTGTTCCTGTTCCTCAGTCAGGGCTGTCAAATGTGTCTTGTTTACAGTAACCCTCCCAGGTAGCGCGTTGATGCTGGCCTGTGTCTCCATGACAATTTACTGTATCATTTCTACAGAAAGAACAATCTGTTCAAGGAGCAAACTCTGATGCTCCTCTGTTGGATTCTGAGTTTTGTGCACCACGTGGAGGGAGGCCATCTCTGAGTGTGGTTGACTGGCCTCTGGTAGTGAGACCTTGAGGTTCTTTTTTCTTTTTTGTGAGGTGCTTGGTGTCTCAAATGTCTCAGGATTTTTGGGCTCTCTCTCCAAAAGATGTTATGCTGATTTAGAGCTGCACAGAAGAATGATGAAGTGTGGATCGAGGTGGAATGTTGCTGAGGTGGTTCAGTGCTGAAGGCATAGGCAGTCATCTTGGACCAGGCCACACGTGACCTCACATTTCTTTTTTTTTTTTACTTTTCTATTTTCCTTTTACAGGTAAAAAACAGCATGGGTGGGCTAGAATCTAAAAAATTTTAATCTTGTGTTCACATGTCTCCTCTCCTGCTACTCATCCTCAGCAGCCACCAAACCACCTTCTCCATGTCCCCCTCTGGGCCATCGTTGTGCCATTGCATGGCATGGCCATCACCAGTGTGAAAGTAAGTACCTTTTCCAGATGTTTGTTTTCTCTTGTACTTCTCTATTTTAATTTTGCTTTCACAAGTGCAACATGACACAACACAGAGTGGACTAGAGGTGAAATAATTTCACTCTTCATAGGTCTCTTCTCATCCTGTCACAAACTTTTGTCCACTAAAGTGCTTAAAGAGAAGTGCTGTGGTAAGAAACTGACAGTACAGCAGCATGTAGCATATACAATTTATAGGACATGAAAAAATACATAGAAACATAGAACACAGACTTTGACATCAGATAAGAACTGCTTGGCCCACCCAGTCTGCCCATTTCCCTACCTATTGGATAAACTGCAGATCCTAGTTAACCAACAGCCTACTTCCTCCTACCCCACACTAGAATTTCCTTATGTCTGTCCTATGCATTCTTGAATTCCTCCACTGTTTTTGACCCCACAATCTCCTCAGGAAGACTGTTCCATGCGTTCTCCCTCTCTCAGTTAAAATCGACTACTCGCTGGTGCACCTGAGCCATCCCCCCCATCTTCAGGTTGTGCCCCCTTGTTTTTGCACATTTCTTTTTCTGAAAGATGCTATCTTCTTGGACTTTGTTGATTCCGTTGAGGTACTTGAAAGTTTCTATCATGTTCCCCCTCTCCCTCCTTTCCTTGAGGGTATACATATTAAGCTCCTTTAGCCTCTCTTCGTATGGCTTCTGGTGCAGATCCTGCACCATTTTAGTTGCCATCCTCTGGACTATCTCCATCCTATCTATGTCCTTAAGGAGATGAGGTCTTCAGAACTGCATGCAGTACTCCAGATGGGGTCTCATCAACTGTCTGTACAGAGAGATAACAACTTTCTGTTTTCTACTGGTGATGCCTCTCCCTATACATCCCAGTATCCCCTTTGCCCTCCTTACCTTCTCAGATTGCTTGCCTACCTTTAGGTCATCTGATATGACTATCCCATGGTCCCTTTCCATTTTTATGTTGATTGCATGCATGCTCAAGAAACATATTGCGGCAGCTTTCTCCAGAAGCAGGTTGTGGAGGCACGTCACTGTTGTGGCCAATGCCCCCACAGACTTTAAAGGCATGGCCCACTTCCCCCAATGCTGTGGCATGCTGCTGCTGACATTAGTTCAGTCAGCATGCCACAACAATATAAAATGTAGTCTCTGGAATCAGGCGCCGTCATTGCAGCATCAGCTATTCGCTGCAATGAAGGAGCCAATTCCGCCATTGCAGGGTGGAACCTGGAACACTGATAGCTATGAACATGGCAGCATCTTGCTGCCATGTTCCAAACAATCATACCCTGCCGAGGGGGTGCCCAATCCCCTCGGCAGCATGTGCCCCGTGTTTGTTTTGCGACAGGAGCCCCAATCCCTGTCAGCTTCAGTGGCCCAAGGTTTATGTTGCTGACGGGGGAGTCCACTCCCCGTCGGCATTGTGTAACCCCCCCAGCTTTTGTTGTCTGCTGACGGGGTGCCCAGTCCCAGTCGGCATAATGTCACCCTCCCCTTTTGTTGTGTGCTGATAGGGGTGACTAATTCCCCATCGGCTACAGCTCCCCCCCCCAAAAAAAAGACTCTGTTGGCTCGATGGGAGCCCACCCCAGCTTGCCACATGCCCCTGTAAAATCAAAAATGGCCCTGCAATGTCTTTTTTTTTTAACCTGTAAAAAAGAAAATGGGCCCTTGGCGGTCTCCCTGCCCCCCTCCCACAACCTGTGCCCACCCACTGCACACCCCTGCCTCCTCACACCCCACTCACCCCATACTTACCTCCGGAGTCCAGTGCAATGACCTTCGGTGGACTGGGAACACGTCTGCACTCTTCAAAGCTGACTGCAAACTGAGGAAATGCTGGTAAGCTGTATAATGGAATAAATAGGGTTTTTTCAACTTTGATGCATATCTCAGGCATTTTTTGGAAATTTGGCACCAAATTTTCAACATAGGGTTTTTGGGACCCCTCCTCATGAATTCAGGCACTGTCATGAAGTTATTTGGCCCCGAAAGGGGCTTTTGCGGTCACTGTGCGGAATCCCCTTTTGGGACTGATTAATGAAATGACAGTGTCAGTATTCATGAGGTGGGCTCTCAAAAAGCCTATTCTGCAAATTTGGTGGGAAAATTCCCAAAATGACTGTTTTACGAGTGTGCATTGCGCAGTTGCTATGCACGCTCGTAACTTTGTGAATTTGCAATATTTTCATGCCAGATTTTTAACAATGCCATTTTTTCAGACCTCCTTGTGAACAGTACAGCTGTCATTTTCCACATCTTGGCGGAAATGTGTTTTCGCACTTCCGATACAGAATAGCATGGTCGGTGTGGGAAATCAGTGTTCAGGACAGATTAAGGAAATGACAGTGGCACTGTTCATGAGCAGAGGTCCTAAAATGCCTATGTTGAAAATGTTGTGATGAAACTCCATAAAATGACTGCGTTACAAGCGTGTGCTGTGCAGGTTCCACGCACCCTTGTAAGTTTGCAAATTAGTAAAATTTTCACGCCAGATTTTCAATACCGGCATTTGTTCACAGCTCCTTATGAACAGTACAGCTGTCATTTTTCACATCCTGGCCAAAATGTGTTTCAGCACTTCCGGCGAGGAATACCACAGTCGCTGTTGGAAATCAGTGTTTGGGACAGATTAGAATCGAGCGATTGGGGGGGGGACTGCTGCAGATTGATTTGTGGGCAGGAAAAGGCGACAATGCAGGCAGGACCACAGTACAAAAGGGCAGCCTGCAACGCTGGGAGACACAGGACGAGTGAGTGAGGTTGGGGGAGTAAGTGAGCTCAAAGGAGCTCTGTTGGGATTGCTGCGGATTTCTTTTTGGGCAGGAAAAGTCAACTGTGCATGCAGGGGCTGAGTACAAAAGGGCAGCCTGCAGCGGTGGGAGAAACAGAAAAAGTGAGAGAGGGGGAGTGAGCAAGCTCAACAGAACTGTATCGTGACTGCTGTGGATTTCTTTGTGGGCAGAAAATAGTGGCAATGTAGGCAGGAGCCCAGTACAGAAGGGCAGCCTGCAGCACCGGCAGAAACAGAACGAGCGAGTGAGACAGGGGGAGTGAGTGTGGCCAACAGAGCTCTGTCAGGACTGCTGCAGATTTCTTTGTGGGCAGAAAAAGATGTCGACAGAGCCAGGAGCCCAGTACAAAAGGGCAGCCTACAGCACTGGGAGAAACAGAACGAGAGAGTGAGAGAGGGGGAGTGAGTGAGCTCAATGTAGGTGTATTATGACTGCTGCGGATTTCTTCTTGGGCAGGAAAAAGTGGCAATGCATGCAGGAGCCCAGTACAAAAGGCCAGCCTGCAGTGCTGGCAGAGACGGAACGAGCGAGTGAGAGAGGGGGAGTGAGCGAGCTCAACGGAGCTCTGTCGGAACTGCTGCAGATTTCTTTGTGGGCAGAAAAAAATGCCAACAGAGGCAGAAGCCCAGTACAAAAGGGCAGCCTACAGCACCAGGAGAAACAGAATGAGCGCATAAGACAGGGGGAGTAAGTGACCTAAACGGAGCTCTGTTGGGGCAGCTGCAGATTTCTTTGTGGCAGAAAAAGGCAGCAATGCACGCAGGGGCCCAGTACAAAAGGGCAGCCTGTAGTGGTGGGAGAAACAAAACGAATGAGTGAGAGAGGGCAAGTGAGTGAGCGAGCTCAACAGAGCTGTATCATGACTGCTGCAGATTTATTTGTGGCCAGAAGAAGGTGGTAACACAGGCAGGAGCCCAGTACAAAAGGTCAGCCTGCAGTGCTGACAGAAACGGAATGAGTGAGTGAGAGAGGGGGAGTGAGCGAGCTCAACAGAGCTCTGTCGGGACTGTTGCAGATTTCTTTGTGAGCAGAAAAAGGTGCCAATGCAGGCAGAAGCCCAGTATAAAAGGGCAGCCTGCAGCGCCAGGAGAAACACAATGGGCGAGTGAGAGAGGGGGAGTGAACGAGCTCAACAGACCTCTATCATGACTGCTGTGGATTGCTTTGTGGGCAGAAAAAGGTGACAAAACAGGCAGGAGCCCAGTACAAAAGGCCAGCCTGCAGTGCCGGCAGAAATGGAACAAGCAAGAGAGGAGGAGTGAGCTAGCTCAACGGACCTGTGTCAGGACTGCTGCAGATTTCTTTGTGGGCAGAAAAAGCTGCCAACAGAGGTGGCAGCCAAGTAGAAAAGGGCAGTCTGCAGCAACAGCAGAAACAGAATGAGCAAGTGAGAGAGGGGGAGTAACCCACCTCAATAGAGCTCTGTCGGGACAGCTGCAGATTTCTTTGTGGGCAGAAAAACATGCCAAAGCAGGCAGGAACCCAGTACAAAAAGTGCAGCCTGCATCACCAGCAGAAACAGAATGAGCGAGTGACCCAGGGACAGTGAGTGAGCTCAATGGACCAACGCAATCAACATTCGGCATTGACAAATGCTTGCTGTTGTTGTTAGTACTCTCCCCGCATTGTATACTCTTCCCCTGGGTTTTTGTTTCCCAGGTGCTTTACTTTGCACTTCTTTGAATTGAATCTAAGCTGCAATTCTTTTGACCATTCCTCCAACCTTGCCAAGACCCTTCGTTGCAGATCTTTGTGTCATCTTCAAAGAGGCAAACTTTTCCTTCCTGTCCCTCCACAATGTCACCTATAAAGACATTAAAGAGGACCGGTGCCAGTACTGAACACTGCCGTACCCCAATAGTAACCCCCTTTTCTTCAGAGTAGACTTCAATTACTATTACCCTCTGCGTCCTGTTGTCCAGCCAAATTTAACCCAGGCTATCACCCTGGGACCCACTCCCAGGCTGGCTAACTTGTTTATTAATGTATCAAATGCCTTGCTAAAGTCTAGGTAGGTCATGTCCACATCCCCTCCCTGGCCTACTACTTTGGTCACTCATTCAAAGAAATCTATTAGATTCATCTAATATGACTTTTCCACTATGAATCCATGCTGCCTTGGGTCCTGTGCCCAGCTGGCCTCTAAGTACTCAACAATTCTTTCTTTCAGAAGTGATTACATCATTTCCCCTACCACTGAGGTCAAACTAACAGGTCTATAGTTTCCTCCCTCTGCTTTGCTACCACCTTTATGAAGAGGAATCACATCCACCCTCCTCCAGTCCTCAGGTACCACACCATCCTCCCATGATTTGTTAAAAAGGGTAGTCAGTGGTGCCACTAGTTCTTTTAGTTCTTTTAGAATTCTGGGGTGAATCCCATCAAGCCTCATTGTTTTGACCTCCTTTAGTTTTAGGATTTCTTTCAGGGCCCTTTCTTCTGTGAATGGACTGGTATCGACCACCCTGTCCAGAGTGCTCCTATTGTTTGGTTTAGTACCTCCCTTTCTCTTCTTTTGTGAATGCTGAACTGAAGTATTTGTTCAGTATCCCTGCTTTTTCACTGTCTCCCTCTGCCCACCCTCTCCCCTTAATTAAGCCTCACTATTCCTCCATCAGTCTTTCTTTGCTCCCTAATGTAGCTGTAAAAGGTTTTATCCCCCTTCTTAACTGAGTTGGCTATCCTTTCCTCGGTTTGGGCCTTTGCTATTCTGACTACCTTCCCTGCTTCCTTCTGCTTTAACTGGTACAGTTCTCTTTAGTGCTCCTTCTGTGTTTCCTTATGCTATCTTTTTCTCCCTAACCTGCCCCACCACCTCTTTTGAGAACCATAGTAGTTTTTTCTTCGTTTTGTTTTGTTTATTTGCTTTACACAAAGGCTTGTTGCCTCTGTGGTGGCATTTCTGATTTTTCCCCATTGTTCTTCCACCCCTCCTTCTTGCCCATTCAGCCTTCCTAAATTCCAATACCCTCGCTTTTGTATGGCTTGACTCTATGGCTGTGTTTATCGTGACTCACACTGTTTGGTGGTCTCTTGTTCCCAGATGGCTACCCACTTCTTTATCTGAGATTCTCTCTCCATCCTCGTTTGAGAGTACAAGGTCTAAGATTGCTCAATCCCTAGTGGGTTCTAACACTAGATTTCTAAGACATGCCCCCTGTAGGGCATCGACAGTGACCCTGATCTTGGATGTGGCTGCAGCAAAGATGCTCCAGTTAACATCTGGCATATTCAGGTGCCCCATCAACAATTTCTCCCCTTTCCTGCCATTCTAAAGATGCCATCTATCATTTCCTTGTCCATTGCCTCCCCCTGAGAGGAGGGTCTGTATACAACCCCTGTGTAGATTGTGGTGCCATTTCCTGTCTCCAGAGTGACCCACAGCGCCTCCTCTCCTCCCTGTTTACCCTTTAGTTCTGTTGCTTTGATCCCTTCCATTTTGTAGAGAGCTACTACTCCTCCTCTTTACCCACCCTGTCCCTCCTGTAGATTGTGTACCCTGGTATGTTGACATCCCAGTCATGGTTCCCTTGGTACCATGTTTCTGTGACTGCCATGATATCCAGGCGTCCCTCTTCCATCAAGGCTACTAGTACAGGGAGCTTGTTACCCAGACTATGGGAATGGGTACTAATTGCCATTCATTTTATGATGCCCTTAACCCTTTTAGCCCCTTCCCTGTCCTTATTGGTTTTGCATGTTTCTCCATTTACCCCTGTCCTGCTCCCTATCGACTTCTCTACCTTGGTGTTTACCTCACTAACTACCCTGTTTTGTGGGGGGGCTGGGATTTCCCTGCTCCTTTTCCATGCCTCCCCCCTTGGCTAGTTTAAATGCTTGCCAATGAAGCATTTAAACTTATCACCTAGGATCCTGGTTCCCCTCCTAGACAGATGCAGATGATCATGCCAGTATAGGCCTGTATTCCTCCAGATGGATCTCCAGTCCCCAGTGAAGCCAAAACCCTGAGCTCCACACCAGTTTTCTCCTATTCATTGAATCCTATGGTGCTGAGTACCCTAACCTCACCCATGCCATAGACAGGCAGCACCATCGTGAAGGTTACCATGCATGCTACTTGTCTAAGTCCCCTCTCCAACTCCATAAACTCCTCCTGCATTGCTCTAATCCAATTCCCAGCCAGGTCATTTGTCCCTAGGTGCACAATGATGTCCAGCTCCCTCTCCCGTGAAGCTGCTCCTGCAATCCTGGAGCTTAGCTTCCTGTCCCTCGGGGTCATGGCTCCAGGCAGGCACCTTACCTCCCTCTCCCTTCCCTCCCCAATTTTTACCCCTCTAATGACTGAGTCCCCCACCAGGAGTTGTTTCGTTCCCCTGTGGGGTATTGTGTCATCCTCCTTTGGGTCTTTTTTGTTGAGGTTCCCAGCATCCTCCTTGGTCTCCACTGTGGGTGCCTCCATAGAGGAACCATGCTCCATGAGAATGGCATGTGAATTGTAGAGAGGTACAACTGTAGGGATGCACCTCTGTTCCACCACCCTCATCCTCCTTGAGCTCACCATGGTCCAACCGCTCCTCTTTCTTGGCAATCTCTGAAGAAGCTGTGGTGGCCCTGGTGGTCCCTGGAGTGGGGGAGAAGGTTTTCCAAATCCTCACCAGGTCAGTCTGGAGATGGGCAACCTCCTCCCTCAGACCAGATAGGTGCCTGCAAATAGGGCAGCATCACAGCCTCCAGAGCATCTCCTGGAAGATGGCCGCCCCACAGCCAGTGCATTGCATCACTCCTCACATGTCTCTCGCCCTTCCTGTTTAAACTGTTTTTTTATGTTGCTTGCGTGCATGCACAAGAAACATGTTGCAGCAGTTTCCTGCAGAAGCAGGTTGTGGAAGTGTGGCACTGTTGTGGCCAATGCTGCCACTGCATTTTGGGGCTTATGTGTTGTGCACCAATAAAGGAGAACACTGCCCGTGACACTAGTTTTAAAGCATGCCACCACCTTGAAAGAAAATAGCCGAACCAGTCTGGAAGCACCTCATCATAGCAGCAGCCTGTCATTTCAGCCTGAACAGTTTTACTGACAGGAGCTAAGGCTGCGATGGCGGAGTGGCCCTGCCTGATGCGTCACAGTGTTGCTATTCTGGCAATATGCTTTTATGCCCAGTTCAATAGATGGGGGAGCCCACTCCCCGTCAGGATAATGCCCCCCATTTATGTGCCAAGGGGATGAGCAATCCCCCTCGGCATCATGCGCCCCCCAACAGTTTTTCTTTACCAAGAGGGGCCCAATCCCCATTGGCTTCGGTCCCCCCTTCCCAGTTCAATTTGCCTGGGAACCCCACTCCCCATCAGCATAATGTCCCTCCCAGTTTGTTGTTTGCTGAGGTGGTGCCCAATCCCCCCCAGTTCTTGCCCCCACACTCTGTATAAAAGGACAGGGTGCCCAACTTCTGTCGGCTACAGCCTCTAAAACATTAGGTGGCACGCTGGGAGCCCACCCCAGCATGCCAATGTCCCTGTAAAAAACTTTCCACAATGGTTTCATTTTTCCCCTTTTAAACCTATAAAACAGAAAACAGTCCCTCGTTGAGTCCGTGGTGCCTCCCCAACCCATGTCCAACCTCTGTGCACACCACCTCCCAACACCCCCCCTCACCCCTTACTTACCTCCGGAGCCCAGCACGATCATGTTCAGTGGACCAGGAACACGTCTACACTCTTCAAAGCTGAACGCGAACTGAAGAAATGCCGGTAAGCTGTATAATGGCATAAATAGGGTTTCTTCAACTTTGGTGCATATCTCAGGCTTTTTGGGGAATTTTGGTATGAAATTATCAATATGGGGTTATTGGGACCCCTCCTCATGAATTCAGTCACTGTCATGGCTTTATTCAGTCTGTTGTGGAGACCAAGGAACACTTGACCAGGCTGGGAGACAAACTATCATCCATTTCATCCTGCATCTCCTTCTCTGAGATGTTCCAGTCTGGGAGAGGGAAGGCAGGTGGACGGAGGGTCAGAGAGGGGAGATAGGGGAGCTAAACATGTGGCTCAAGGGCTGGTGCCAGGAAAAAAGACACAAATTTGTAGGGAACTGGCAACAGTTTTGGGAGCGAAAGTTCTTTAAATTTGATGGACTGCATCTGACTAAGGAGGGAGTCAGTGCATTGGGGCAGAAGTTTGACATCTTTGCAGAATATTTAAACTAGCAATTGGGAAGAGGGTTGCAGCACCCGATATATCCAATGGGATGAACACCTATCCCACCTCAGCAAATGATCAAACAGGAGTTCAGCATGTTTGTAGTTCATTTGCATCACCAGGTAAGGAAAAAGGTCTGGCTCACCATACGATGCACAGGGGAAACGCCAGACCTCGCACAACAACTAACACATCAAAATCCGACCAATGGAAAATCATGTACACAAATGCTCACAGTCTGGGAAACAAGATCCCAGACCTGCAGGCAATAATGACAGAGGCTAAACTGGACATAGTAGCCATTAGCAAGACATGGTTTACCAGTAACCACACTTGGGAGACTTCAGTACCTGGCTATATACTGTTCAGAAGAGACCGAGGTGCAAAAAGGAGGGGTGGAGTGGCCCTTTATGTCAATGAAAATATCAAAGCTACAGAAATTCAGAATACACATAAGGAGCCAGAAGAACTGTGGGTCACCCTGAAAACAGGAAATGGGACAGCCATACAAACTGGGGTTGTCTACAGGTCTCCAGACTGGGGGGGGGGCATAGACACATTACTGTTAGAAGATATACAAAACATGACAGCTAGAGGGAGGTTCTGATAATGGTAGACTTCAACATGCCAGATATAGATTGGTCAATACCAGCAGGAACATCTGCCAGAACTAGACACATAGTGGATTCCCTGCAGGGGGATGGCCTCAAACAACTGGTACAACAACCCACAAGAGACAGGACTATCCTAGATCTAGTACTGACTAACAGGGGAAGGATCACAGATCTCCAGGTAGAAGGTCAACTGGGGGCCAGTGACCATCACATGGCATGGTTCAATTTGGCCACTAGAACTAAATCATCACATTCCAAGGCAAAAATATGGGACTTCAGAGGAACTGACTTTGATAAGATGATCAACAGAGTTAAGCTAGCCCTGGCAAAGAGAAATACAGGTGATGGGGTACAGGCAAAGTGGGCAAGCATTAAGGTTGCAGTACTTGAAGCAACATCCCATTGTGTTAGAAAGAAAAGGAAGTGCAAAAGAAGAAGGAAACCACTTTGGTTCTCAAAAACAGTAGCAGAAAAGGTCAGAGCCCAAAGGCTGGCTTTCAGGAAATATAAGGGAATGCAGCGGGATGAAGATAGGGAGGCATACCAAACTTCCCTAAGGGAAGCAGGGAAGGCAGTAAGGCAGGCAAAGGCCCAAACCAAGTAAACACTAGCACAAACAGTAAAAGAAGGTGACAAGACTTTCTATAGATACATTAGTGAAAGGAGAAATTCCAGAGGGGGTATTGCTAAGATCAAAAGGGATAAGGTGGTGTGTGAGGAGGAGGACCATGTAAAAGTATCTATCCTAAATAGATACTTCTGCTCAGTATTTACGAAAGTGAAGGTAGGGCAGGGCCCACATCTCAGCACCATGGACACAGAGGGGAGGAAGGGAGGTGTGCACTAGTCCCTTCACAAAAGAAATGGTCCTACAAGAGCTCGGTAAGCTCAGGATGGACAAGGTAATGGGACCTGATGGCATACATCCCAGGGCACTACAGGAGCAGAGGGCGGAACTAGAAGAGCCATTATCAGAACTGTTTAGTGAGTCTCTGAGTACAGGAGAGGTCCCAGAAGACTGGAGAAGGGCTCATGTGATCCCGCTTCACAAGAGTGGTAGCAGGGAGGAGGCAGGGAACTACAGACCAGTCAGTCTTTCCTCAGTAGTGGGCAAGATTATAGTGGCACTCCTTAAGGAAAGGATAGTGCAACACCTGGAATCCATAGGAGCACAGGATCCAAGACAGCATGGGTTTACAACAGGAAGGTCCTATCAAACTAATCTCATAGATTTCTTTGACTGGGTAACCAGAGTGGTGGACCAAGGGAGAGCAGTTGATGTCGCCTACCTTGACTTCAGCAAAGATTTCGATACGGTTTCTCATAAAAGATTGATTAATAAGCTGGGTAGGCTCTGGGTGGGTCAGAAGTTCATCAACTGGGTGGCAAACTGGTTGATGGGCAGAAAACAGAGAGTGGTGGTATACTGTACACAGTCAGAAGAGATGCGAGTCACAAGTGGGATACCTCAGGGATCAGTCCTGGGGCCAGTCCTCTTCAATATCTTCATCAGTGACATTGCAGATGGACTGAAGGGTAAGGTTTGTTTGTTTGCAGATGACAACAAGATCTGCAACAGAGTAGATGATCCAGATGGGGTAGGTAGAATGAGAAGAGATCTGGATAAACTAGCAAAATGGTCAGAAAAGTGGCAACCGGGGTTTAACACAAAGAAGTCCAAGATCATGCACATAGGGAAGAGAAACCCTGAAGCCACCTATAGGCTGGGAGGGGAGTTGCTGGCAGTCACAAGGGAGGGAAGAAAGAGACTTGGTTAGTCATCATCACAGATGACCTGAAATCATCCAAGCAGACCACTAAAGCAGTAGGTAAGGCTAGGGGGATGTTGAGGTGTATTAGTAGGGGTATCACAAGTCATAAGAGGGAGGTAATAATCCCTCTTTACAAGACATTGGTTACACAAGACACATCTGGAGTACTGTGTGCAGTACTGGAGGCCACACCTTCACAAAGACATTAACCAGATTGAGGCATTTCAGAGAAGGGCAACCAAAACAGTGCAGAGATCGCATCAGAAAACATATGAGGACAAATTAACAGAGCTCAGTATGTATACCCTAGAGCAAAGGAGGGGGAGAGAGAGAGGTGATATGATCAAAACATTCAGACACCTTAAGGGCATTAAGAAGGTGAAAGAGTCTAACATGTTTCAACATAAGAAAAACAGCAGGACAAGAGGACATAGCATGAGATTAGAGGGAGGCCAATTAAGGGAGAATCCGAGGAAGTTCTTTTTCACAGAAAGTGTGGTTGATGCATGGAACAGCCTACCTCAGGAAGTGGTGGATATGAATACAGTACAGGGCTTCAAACAGGCATGGGATAGGCATAAGGGAGCAATAAAGATGAGTATGAATAGATAGGCCATTGACAAAGCAAAGGCCAATGGCACATTCATAAGGTAGAAAAATAAATAGGCAGACTGGATGGGCCTTGCGGTCCTTATCTGCCATCAACTCCTATGTTTTTATATTTCTATGAAAGGTGATTTTGCGGTCCCTGCACAGAATCACCTTTTGGGACCAATTAACAAAATGACAGTGACATAGTTCATGAGGTGATCTCTCAAAAGCCTATGTTGCAAATTTAGTGAAAAAATCAAAATGTAAGCACATTTCTGTGGCGTCGTTCGCGCCAGTTTCACACACACTCGTAACTTCCACCGAATTTATAATATTTTCACTCAGATTTTCAACACTGACATTTTCCCATCTCCATATGAACAGTCCAGTTGTCATTTTACATCCTTGCAAAATGTGTTTTCGCGCTTCCGGTGCAGAATAGCGCGGCCGCTGTGGGAAATCAGTTTTTGGGACAGATTGAGAAAATGACAGTGACGCTGTTCATGACCAGAGGTCCTAAAATGCCTATATTGAACATTTGGTGATGAAAGTCCCTAAAATGACTGTGTTACAAGTGTACATTGCGCAGTTTCCATGCATCCTTGTAACTTCTCAAATTTGTAAGATTTTCACACCAGATTTTCAACACTGGCATTTTTTCACACCTCCTTATGAACCGTACAGCTATGATTTTTCACATCCTGGCCAAAATATGTTTTCGCAGTTCTGGCACAGAATAGCGCGGTCGCTGTGGGAAATCAGTGTGTGAGACAGATTAAGATTGAGCGAGTGAGAAAGGGGGAGTGAGTAAGCTCAATGGAGCTCTGTCAGGACTGCTGCAGATTGATTTGTGGGCAGAAAAAGGCAGCAATGCAGGCAGGAGCCCAGTACAAAAGGGCAGCCTGCAGTGCTGGGAGAAACAGAACAAGCGAGTGGGGTGGGGGAGTGAGCGAGCTCAACGGAGCTCTGTCGGGACTGCTGTGGATTTCTTTGTGGGCAGAAAAAGGCGGCAATGCAGGCAGGGGCCCAGTACAAAAGGTCAGCCTGCAGCACCGGGAGAAACAGAACAAGCAAGTAAGAGAGGGAGAGTGAGCGAGCTCAGCAGAGCTCTGTCGGGACCGCTGTGGATTTCTTTGTGGGCAGAAAAAGGTGCCAACGCAGGCAGGAGCCCAGTAGAAAAGGGCAGCCTGCAGCACTGGGAGAAACAGAATGAGAGTGTGAGAGAGGGGGAGTGAGCGAACTCATCGGAGCTCTGTTGGGACAGCTGTGAACTTCTTTGTGGGCAGAAAAAGGCACCAATGCAGGCAGGAGCCCAGTACAAAAGGGCAGCCTACAGTGCCAGGAGAAACAGAATGAGTGAGTGAGAGAGGGGGAGTGGGCGAGCTCAAAGGATCTCTGTCGGGACTGCTGCTGATTTCTTTGTGGGCAGAAAAAGGTGCCAATGCAGGCAGGAGCCCAGTACAAAAGGGCAGTCTGCAGCGTCGGGAGAAATAGAATGAGCGAGTGAGAGAGGGGGAGTGAGCGAGCTCAACAGAGCTCTGCTGGGACTTTAAAGTTGCCCACTTTCCATCCTTCCCAGGGTCCTCTGTGGTCCTATGTTATAGCAGGGTCTCTGGGGTGGAGACAAAACATTGATTGGATACTTTAGTATTGCTCTAATAATACAGATTTAGTTGTTCTGTTTATTTCTCTAACTGAGCTAAGCAGTGAGCAATACTGTTATGATTGCTGTAATAATGCATATTTATTTGTTCTGTTTATTTCTCTAACTGAGCTGAGTAATACTTGGAGTGCAATAGGATTTCTAACTGGGCTAAGTGAAACTATGTGAGCGCTGAGAACAAAAAGTATGGTAGCTGAGGGGTGAAAAATGGACAAGGAGGCTTTAGGATTGCTACAGTAATACAGTATCTAATGGATGAGATTTGAGACTGAATTAACCCGGTTGGCAAGGGGCCAGTAGGTGGACTAGAGTGTGTGGGGGGCACAGGAATTTGAGTAAAGAGGGCCCTAACAGTTGTAGTAGGGTACAGAACCTGGGAGTAAGAGCCCATAACATAAGATGGGGGCCAAAATGGGGCAGGTGCCACATGTCAATATGGCGGGCGTCTTTGGAAGGGTGGTGGGGTGTACAGGGAGTGGGTCCGCCATGATCCTGGACTGGGCTTGGCGGATGGGGGGGGTGTATGGTCTGTAGATGACTAGATAGTTTGAGGGAGGAACTGTGGAGGTTAGGGAGGAGTCTAAGTGGCAGGGTAGATGAGTATGGTAGGCATCCTTGCTGGGGGAATAGGAGATGGCAGGGGACCGGGGAAGAACAACTACTGGACTGAAACAGACCCCAGTATCAGAGGCACTAGCAGAAAAGAGAGGAGAAGGGAGGGGGTGCCCAAGGTGAGGGGGAGGCCTCCTGATGGGGGAAGAAGAGATCACGAGGAGTACCAGGGGAGAGAGCAGATAGCTGCGGGTAGGGAGGGACCAGGGTTGGCACGGAGGGGAACAAGTAGGAGGGGAAAACTGATAGAGGGAAGAGATGTGCCAGAGGGAAGTGAAGTGTTCAAATAGTCACTATATGGTGTTATTTCAGTGTTACAGTAGCAGTGTACAGTTCCTGCACACATCATTTCATAATGCAGTCCATCAGTGTTTAATCAGTGCATCTTCAGGTCTCTGTTGGTGTACATGCAGTGCTGACACAGTGTGTGTGAATTATGTTAATTAGCACTGCAATCACACTGCAAAAGTACTGCAATTAGCAGTGTTTTTGTCATCAACACTGCCTGAAGCAGTGCTGGTGCAGCAATACTGGCTGAAGCAGTGTTATGTCAGCAACACTGCTTAAGCAGTTTGCACTTTCTTTTTTCAGTGTGTGTGAATTTTGTTAATTAGCACTGCAATCTCACTGTAAAGTACTGCAAGTAGCAGTGTTTTGTCATCAACACTGCCTGGAAGCAGTGTTGGTGTGTAATACTGGCTGGAAGCAGTGTTATGTCAGCAACACTGCCTGAAGCAGTGTTGCATTGCTTTTTCAGTGTGTGCGAATTATGTTAATTAGCACTGCATCAACTCCTGTAGTGCACTTCAGTGTGCAGTGTGATTTTAGCAGCACTCCTGTCAGCAGTGCTGCAGCTCTGTTTCAGTGTATTAGGCTGCATTAAAGATGGCGTCACATAAAATTCAACAAAAACACAAATATTCATCTGCAAGTATCTACAACCTCAGCAGAGGAAGCTTTGCTTAAGGGTTCCTGAGTGAGAAAGTCGACTGTGAATTCCAAAGAAGATGGAGATCTTGGGGGCAATGTCTATAGGAGGTACTAAAGTCTGTTACCCCATGTTTGACTCAAAATCACAAGGAAGGGGGGTGAACATTTAGTTAAAGGAATGACCACCAATGGTTCTGGTTTGCAGAAAATGGATCTGTGAAAATGGATGGTTCTGGTCTACAGAAAATGGTATAGGAGCCTCCCTGATATGCAGAGGCCTCACAGTATTTCAGGTTTATTTTCAAAAGGAGAAGAGATCCTCTTCAGATTGGGAGCACATGCACAGTGAGGAAAATGATTTTCGGTATCAAGGGGCTGTTCCAAGTGAAGTGTGTGTGTGTGTGTGTGTGTGTGTGTGTGTGTGTGTGTGTGTGTATGTATTATATCTATAATAGGATTATCAATAGCATTGGACAAACACCATTAGGTGACCTGTGCATATATCAGAGTGCGACCACACACCTGCACTTTTACTCCCCTCAAAACAATTTTGCCATTTATAAGACAGATAACCCACTGTGGGGTCTTGATTGGCACAATGATATCACGATTACAGCTTGGGTGGTTGATGCACTTGGCCTGTGGTCTCATGTGTAACTTAGCGCACACCAAGGCGTGCGTATATCAGAATCTGACCGCCACACCCCACAGTGGGATTATCCATATACACACACACACACATATACATATATATATATATATATATATGAGACAGTACTTGTTGCAAAACAAAAACAGTACATTAATGCAGGCATTAAAATGCAAAGCACACAAAGCAAGAAAATGAAAAACAGGGTTTGAGCCTCACAAGTCTTGGCAAATTGGTTGTGCAGTGTTCCCTGGAGTTCCCAACCTTAATGCCCATCCCATACCCCCAGCCCATGGCCTCCTTTCTAAAGCACAAGGTACAGCTCCAACCCAGTGTATCCCAGAGCAGCCATTCGTACCTGTAAAACAAGAACAGCAATGGGCTCACAAAGGATCTGCAGCTTGTTATGAACTACTATATGACAAACAATGTAGGGTAAACAAAAAAATAATACTTATCTGATACATATGGTCAGTGTCCTCCTACTCCTGGTCAATGTCCTGCCAGACCTGTAGATATAAAAGGTAAAATGGGTCAGTATGAAAAATAAAAATACTGATCAGCTAGGTCAGTTGGGAAGGCTCTGTAGAGTTAAAATAAAAAAAAGTGGGTTGGGGAGGGATACCAGACCTGTACCACACCATCAACCTAGCTTTAGAATGAACTCGGTCACTCAGGGAATGTCATGGTTGGGGGAGGGAAGAGTCCTTGCCCCTGTGCCCTAGAACTAATCTTTTTTGGGAGTAGGAGGTCATGTTGCTCCACACCTCAACCAACACAGGGCAGGATAAAGACACCAAGGGACAGCTATTCAAGGCACAATGAATGCTTTCCTGGTGGTGTAGTGGATCCCCCCTCCCTTTTCCCAATCTGCCTATAGAATACATAGGAACATAGGTATGTGACGACAAAAAGGGACAGCAAGCCCGCCTAGTCTGCCCAGTTTGCCTAGATATCCACTCGGCCTTTTCTGTAGTCCTCCCCCCCATGCCAGTTGCCCTCTGTGCTTATCCCATGCCCTTGTGAACCCTCCCACCATTTCCCTCAGCAGCCCATTCAGTTGTCCACCACCCTCTCAGTGAAAAGTACTTCCTAATCCTTCCTCCTAAATTCCCCCAAGCGATTTGGAATTTCCAGCGACCACTCCATTGCAGTGCATAGCACACTGCAGCAGGCCAACTATGACCATCTCTGGGCAGGATATCTGCAGCCACAACCAGTCTCAAGAACTCACTGAGCTGGCACCAGAGCAACAGGCAATAAAAGTTTCAATAGCCTGCAGTGCACATTTGAGCTTCCACAATCTCTGATCAGATGTTTTTCATTTCTGCTCTTCTCCAGCGGATAAGTCAGTCTGTGACAGAACTTAGCCCAGGGAGTACAGTGGGGCCAGTAAACAAAAGATGAGAGCTTATATAAACTCTTAACATGCACTGTAGGACAATCTCCCACGGCAAAGGATCCCAGGGTCTGCTGCAATGGAGCGGTCAGTACAGAATCAAGCAAAACCAGTTCATCATAATCCACTACACTACAGCACACATCAGGCAAACCAAAATGGCTTCACATGCAAAGTGCACATTGGCACCAGACCCACACTTGTGTGGACCCATATTCTAAAGCCAGCCAGTGGGTATTGTGGTAAGGAAGGGACAAAACTCTTTACATGCAGGTACATCAGGGAGAAAAGGAAGGCAAGGGAGATATTGAGTGTCTGAAAGGGTGGATGGAGGAGGAAGTAAAAGATGACCGTAAAAGCAGAAATACTGAACAAACACTTCTGTTCGAGTTTTTTTACAAAGGAGGGGAGCAGGAAATAGCCAGCGATGGAAGTAATAAGGATGGAGAGATCTGAGAAAAGGACACAGGTTCCTTTCAAAGCAAGGATCCTCGTGGAACTGGCAGCAATAAGGCTATGGACCAGATAGATGTACCCTGGACTCCAGAGAGCTAAAGGAGAGTGTTAGTAGGGCCTCGACTACCTTGTTCACACTGTCTTTTGTAAACTGGTGACATGCCCAGGGATTAGAGGAGGGCTGATGTGGCCCCACTATATAAAGTGGGAACAGGGAGGATGCAGGAACTACATACTGGTCAGCCTGACCACAACAGTGGGAAAAAAGTAATGGAAATACTGCTGAAGGAAAGAATAGTGGAACACCTGGTTGTCAATAGTCTACAGGGAAGTAGAGAGGAACATTGTTTAACCAGGTGCACACATAAGCTGAAGCTTGTTTTGAGATGCAACCTGGAGCACAAAGGAAGTTAAATAACTTACTCAGGATCCACACAGTATGCACGTGAAGCGGCTGTTGGATTCAAGCCAGGCCTCCAGATCTGTAGCTCAGAGCAGCACCCAATGTGCTCCAAGTTCCCAAGGCAGTTTGGTTTTATGGGAGAGAGAGGTCTGTGCCCGACAAACTTAACAGAGTTTTTGACTGGGTAACAAGGAAGGTGGATGGAGGAGGATGTGGCCTAGCAGATTTCAGCAAGAACGCTTGACACTTTGCCACATAGAAGGCTGGTAAATGAGCTGGAAGGCTTGGGGTGGGACAGAAAATAACAAGGTGGGTGGAGAACTGGTTGAAAGATTGAAACCAGAGAGGTGAAAGAAAGGCAAATGGGGTGCATTCCATGGTGGGGAGTGGTGTGTCCCAGAGGGGGTGGTGCTGGGACCATCCTTTTTTTAATATCTATGGCAACAAGTGCTTAGTTGCAATCAGGGAGGAGAGCTGTTCTTTCCGGACCAGGGCTTGTCACTGGAAGAGGTCGAGGCAGGCATTCAGGGGCTGCAGTTGGTGGTGAGGGATGGGATCACATCAGTGATGCGACAAGGAAGCTCTTGTTGAGTGGGGGACCAGGCCATGCATGCCCGGGACCCACATACAGCCACAACTTCACAAGCTGGCGACTCAGGAAAGGAGTGGCCAAATCCAGCCTGAATAGGGCCAGACAGACGACTGTGACTGGGCCATAAAGGCAAATAGTCAGTCGCAATCAGAGGAGGAGGAGGAGCTGTTCTTTGTTCACACCACCCACCTGGCCCACAGCCTCTATTAAATGGTTGAGGTGAGGTGGAAGACCTTGGAGGGAGGCAAATCGAGAGTGGGTGAAATGGAACACTAGGGAAGCTGGATTGTTATTGATTGGGGGAAGGGTCCTGTACACTGTGCTGCTTGGACAACAGTTGACTACTACTAGGAAGGGCATAATGAAGCAGACTGTATAAATGACTGTATGTATCAACTACATTTTGTGAGGAGTGGCTAAACTGTATGTGACACTTGATTACTAGGGCCTCTTAGCTGGCTAGTGTTGTGGTGGGCTAATTTTGCTTGTAGACTGTCTACTGCCAACTTGCAGTAGGTGGAGGGCAAACTGCTGGCTGTTAGTGTACCTTATTGACTGAATTATTTCTGTTAGAGAGGCCATTGCTCAACCTAAAATGAGGAGTAGACTTGGGGTGGCCAAAGCAAGGCACCTTCGGCAGAATGATTGGGTAGTACAGGGTCTGGAGTGGCAATAATATTAAATTAGGCATGGAGTTCAGAGGTGCCCAACATTTTCAGTTAGCAGGTCTTAGGAGGAAGTATAGAGGATGAAGGCAGCTGGAAGGTGGGAGGTGAGGAAAGGTGTGGAAAGGACTTCATGAGAGTGAGCCAGACCAATGGCATAACCCAGGGAACAGATGGACATGGATCCTGCAGAGTTTGCTCAGGAGGGTGGGCAGGAAACAAACAATGTCACGAAATCGCCCGACAGGGGGAGGTGGCTGACCAGAGGAGGAACGAAGAAGAGCAAAGTCGGGGCAACATCCACACTTACTAATTGAATCGCCTGCCATATCCAGGAGATGGGTGGAGACTGCTGGGAGGAGAGAGCAGAGCAGACAGAGAGAGGTTTGGTCAGTAATCTGGGAGATGGGGCAAGAGAGAGCCAGATCCACAGAAGGAGGAAGAGACATTAGCCTAGGTGGGAGGAGGTGGGAGGATGGGGTGTGCAGAAGTGAAGCCGGGTGGGAGGATGGTGGAGGGAGGACTGGGGTTAGGCAAGCATCAGTTTAAAATTAGCAAGGATAAGGAATACTCCTAGATGGAAGCCAGCTTAGTGGAGAATTAGATGAGAGGTGGAGAAGGAAGACAGAGGTAAGGAGGAAACACAGCAGATGGGGTAAGGATGCAGAACTTGAGGGGAGCAAGGAGGAAGCAGTAGAAGGAGCCTGGGTGGGGATCTGAGGATACCAGCACAGAAAGAGAGTCCGGGAGATCTGGGGGCAATCTATTGCCACAAGGAGGTTGAGGCGTGAGGGCAAGCTGGGAGCTACAAGTGGGAAGAATGGCGTGGTGGGGCAACCCACAAGTTTTGTGATCCCCAAGGCTGGGGGCAAGAGAAATGACTGAGGTTGATGACAGAAGAAAGAGCCTGGACAGAATCAACCCAATAAAGTGAGGGCGGGGTGAGAGTGATCCTGCTGAGTGACTCCATGACCTGGGGCATCCAGTGGGAGGGGCAGAGGAGGGAAAAACAAGACTGATCAAGGCTAGATGTATCCCAGGCCTGTCCATACCAAAGAAAATTCCAGCTATACTTGATAGAAGTGGAATGTGAGAATCCCAGGCTTCCTAAAACATCTGGGAACAACTGACTTAGGGAAAACAGTGAACTAAATCCAGGCAAGATTCCGGGAACTGACAGGGTTTACCACTCTATAGGAAGTGCAATCTCCTTCTTTGAGAGATTCTGCCAGTACAGTGATCAGGAAGCCAAACATAAACTTAGGAGGTGTGAACCAGTGGCTCAGGGACAGCAGAGGCAGGAGTGGCTGGTGGGGGACTGGGGGACACATACTGGGAGGACAAGGGTTATATGCCAGGGATAGGCTATACCTCAACTTGGAGGAGGAGATCTTGAAACTAAAACACTGGATTCATAGTCGAGAGAAGGAGTTTAAACTTGTAAAGTGGGGGTTAAATAAAACAGTGGCTCAGGAAGGCTGCTAAGAGGTCCAGGTCTAGGGCATGAAAAGAAGACAGGTGACTGCAATGTAAATCCATCAGAGCTGTGCAGAAAGGGCATGTAGAGACTGCTCCAGTGCCAGGGCGACTGGAAAGGGAGAGGTCCGGGAGAGAGAGGCCCTGAACAATGCTAGGAGCATGGGCAACACTGGCAAGCTCAGGTGATACTGAGGATCAGTGGATGTGGCAGCAATTATTGAGACATAGGCCCACTTAGAAAAATGGATTTGGGACCTAAATTTGGTGGGCTACAAAATATTCAGGAAGGATAGAGGAGAGGGAGGAGGGAGTGTGGCACTGATAGTCAAAAATGACGCAAGTGGTTAGTGGAGTGGAGAGTTGTGGGGGGTGGCGGAGATCTGGGCAACCCTACAAACAGGGGAGGTAAGATTGAAAATAGAGGGGTGGTGTACAGACCCACTCCCAATGATGGAAGAGGCCCTGGGAGACAAACTAGTTAAGAACATCAAGAGGCACTGTGACCGTGGAGCAGGCCTATGAGTAGCGATCATGGGTGACCTTAATATGCTGAGGACAGACTGGGACACTATGGCATCCTCTGTGGCCAGCGAACGAGACTGATGGATGTGTTCCAGGATGCCTTCCTAATCCAGCAGGTGGGAATTCTCTATGGAGATACGGATACTGGATGTTGTCCTAGCAGACAGTGACCCAGATAAAGAGCCTGGAGGTGTGCAGCCTCCTGGCAGCGGAGTGTGACTACTACAGTCTGGTTTCTGCTGTATCTGGAGGGGAGGATAGCCATTCTATCACAGTAGTAGTGGACTTCAGAGGCAGACCAGTGGGCATGGGCAGGATTCTGGGAGCTTGGACAGATTAGGCGGACACATGGATGCTGGCAACAGCAGGAGCCATTAAGAGGGTGCAGGGACTACTGCTCCTGCTTAGGAAAGAATGTAAGCATGGTGAGCCAAAAAGCCGTGCTGGTGGACCAGGGGAGGTACAGAGGCAGTGAAGGATAAAAGGCTGCCTATGCATGTTTCAGCTCTAGGGGGATAAGGAGGAGGGTAAGTTGATGGCTAAGAAGGGTCACCACAGTAGTGGAGGAGCAAAACCTGGCTAGGGATATCGGAGGGAGAAAAGGATTCTATAGATACACAAGGAGAGAAAGGCACAGATCAACATGATTAGGACTGAGGAGGGATGGACTCAGGAGGCGGGGAATCAGGCAGAGGTGCTAAATAGTGCTGGCAATGTTACAGGGGAGGAGGGATCCCTCCAGCCCAATAGGAGGAAGAGCCAGCAGAGTCAAAGGTCAGATGGAGTCTAGAGGACTGAAAGAGTTGGGGTTCAGGCTGGGCCAAGTCTAGAAGGGATGGGTGGTTAAATGAGGGTGAGCTGGGAGGAGAATTACAGTGGAAAAGGCGAGGCTCTTGGACATAAAAACTGATAAGGCACCAGGAGGCCGGATGGAAACATCTGAGTGTTGAAGGAATTAGGCGGATAGGCTGGCACTCTTTGCTATCTCTGCGGCAGGATGGAGTTGCTTAAGTTGGAAGGTGGTTCATGTGGTGCCTATCCACAAATAGGGAATCTAGAGAGAAATGTAGGGGAATTATAGGCCTGTCAGCCTACGCGTCTGTGGTGGGAAAAAATAGAGAGGTCATTATCAAGGATAGGCTCAGAGGCAGCTGGAAAGGTTGGGGTAACTGGATAACAAACAGTATGCGTTTCATCCGGGGAGCTAGTGTTAGACCAGTCCCATAGATTTTTTATGACTGGGACCCTGGACGGCATAGACCAGGGCGTCCTATACCTGGATTTCAGTAAGGCGTTTGATTGGGGTACCCAAAATGGGCTGCCTAATAAAGCTGGGGTTAGGGTGAGGAACAATTGCTCAGATTAGAGGGGATGGGGTGAGAGGACAGTTGCTCAGATGGGTGAAAATTGGCCTAACAGAGGCAGTACAGCAGAGGGTAAGTGGTGGTATCTCCTCCCAAGAAGGTCTGTGAGGTCCCCAAGGTTCGGTGCTGGGGCCACTCCTGTTCAATGCCTATGTCTTGGATATGGGAGGTGGTTAAAGTAGGATGAGTCTCTATGTGGATGACTTAAAACTGGGGGCATTGGCGGACAGGAACGACCACGAGAGAGACAGTCAGAGGGACTGGGATACCCTGGAGGGGTGGTCAAGGAGGTGGGGACTGAGGTTTAATGCAGAGTGATGAGAATGTAGGGGCTGCACAGAGGGTCAGGAAACTCCGGGCCATGTATACACATGGGGGGTCATGCACAAGCCACAGCAGTGTGAGAGGGATCTAGGGATGGTGGTAGGCGTCAAAATCGATAACACTGAAGGTGCAGAACTGTGGCCAAACAAACTGGATGCTGCATAGCCAGGAGGTTGTGTCAAGGGAGGAGGAGGTGCTCCTCCTCCATATGTCTGGGTCAGACCACATCTTGAGTACTGCAGTGCAGTTCTGGGATCTCACTTCAAGAAGAGCTAACACTGCTGGAGGAATGTCAGGAGGGCAACAGGATGCTTCACAGGCATGGGAGACCCATGAGAAAGGCTGGAAGATCTTGAGGTACGCACTCACTGGAGGGAGGCGAGACAGGAGGGACATGATGAGGGGTCTTCAAATATGTAAAGAGATGTTCCAGACTAAAGAAGGTGGGAACAACCAGGTGACATGAGTGGAAGCTGAGGAAATTACAGAGATACAGAAGCATTACTTCATTGAGAGGTGGCACAGACCTGGAATGCACTGTCAGGAGTCTGGTGGAGGGAAGCACAGTGGAGGCTTCAAGAGGGGTGGGACAGGTACAAGGTAAACTGAAGCAGAGGATGACCCTCTCTGGGGCTGGAGCAGGAAAAGCACCCATAGGAGGCTGGCTACCGAGCAGACACAGCAGACCATCCGGCCTATTCTGATGGCTTTTAGTATGTTAGATATAGTGGAGGGACTGCATGGGAAGGTGTGCTTATTTGTAGAGCAAGATACGAAGATCTGCAATAGGGTATACACCCTGGGCAGGGTGGAGGCAGTGAGGAAGGGTCTAAAGATTCTGGAGAGGTGGTTGGAAACTTGCGGCGAAATTCAATGCAAAAGTGTACAGTAATGCATGGGTGTAATAACCCAAACCATTTACACACGAAGAGGGAAGGTAAAACTCAGCAGCAAGAGAGATCTGGGGATTATAATTTCAGATATCCTTAAGGCGGAGAACCAGTGCAGCACAGTGGTGGGCAAAGGAGGGTTATAAAACAGAAGAGGAGGTACTGATCCGCTATAAATCCATGGTGAGCCTCACACCGGAGTATAGAGTTTAGTTCTGGAGGCCTCACCAACACAGGACATAAGACAGGATTGAAAGTGTTCAGACAAGAGACAGCAAGATGGTGCAACATGCATAGAAGCCCTGAAGAGAAAATGGAAGAAGGAATCAGATCTGTACCGCTGGAGATTAGTAAGGTGAGAATGGGGCTTATTTGCAAGGAAAATAAGTGCTAGAACTAAGGGATCACAAACCAAGATTAGAAGAAGAGGAAGGTTTGGGGCAATGTGAGGAGCATTACATCACTGAGAGAGATGGTGGAGTCCTGGAACAGACTACCGGAAGAGGGTGGTCATATGCGCCAAAAATGGTGAAAGGATTCAAGGGAAATGGGATAGAACACCAAGAGCTAACCAAGTGGGCAGAGTGGGGTGTCTCTTGACAAGATGATGACTGGTTGGGGTAAGAGCCAGACTCAATTGGGCCAAAATGGTCCTTTTCATCATTGGATTTCTATGATTCTAAAGCAATTCAAGTAGTGGAACACCTGCTCCATCAGAGTAGGGAGTCCAAGTTAGGATATCCTTGGTTGGGAGTATTCTGGTAGGACCTGAAAGGAAGAACAGAAGAAGGCTGAAAAAGGGACACAAAGGTCGAGAGCTAGAGGGAGAGATTAGAGTGTTAGAATTAAACAAAGATACTTATCTGAATTGGTATGTTTGGCCAGACCTGCAAAATAAAGGAAAAATAGATCAGTATGGGAAGTTATAGCAGCAAGAGTAGAGATACAAATATGGTATAAGCACAGGGGAGTAAAGGAAGGCGAGTTTTGAGGAAAAGACAAACTAGGTCAAAGGACAGCTCACAATTAAGCATGAGCAGTAAGAAAGAGCCTGATGGGTTATAAATATTAAATAATTTATACAATAGGTGGACATAAATGGAGTGTAATAAATCATTTTATCTGAGCATGCGTGTATACATGCAGAATCTTTCATTTATACATATAGTTATTCGTCATCCTCGATTAATGTGCGTGGTGGATACGTCACATACCCATCCCTCACCCGTTGTTTGCTTTTCTTACGATATCTTACTTTTAGTTTTGTTTCTTCCAGGTTGACCGTTCCTCAACACACACTGCCATTTAGTCATCTTCTGCCCATGCCACTATCATACAGCGATCATTTGTTTCTGTTTAACAGTTTTAGTTTTTGCTTTTTTGCCAAACCGCACCAAGTGGCTGTAAGCTACGCTCCAGCTGTCACATTCTCTGCATGCTGCTGCTGTGTCCTCGCCCACTCGTACACAGACGTTTTTTTTTACTGCTTCCTCAAAACAGTAGCCCTCACTCTTACTCTTCCACTCTGGTTTCCCAAACTCGCTACAACTTCACCAAGGCTCCCCCAGCACATAAAACTGTCAGATATTTTTCCTTAAACTGCTTGCTCTCCTACCGACCCCCTGCTAATGAGCCCACCTCTAGTCACTTCCTCTGGTTTCCAGACCTCGCTACAACTACAACCATAGGCTATGATCCTTCTCTCCAAACTCTAAATGGTCTCTTGTATAGCCACCCTCTTCCTGCTTATTTACTGAAGTTCCTGTCTATATACCACATGTTTTAGCCCCCCCTACCATTTCCTCTGACCTCCAACACTATAATACTGTCAGTCTGTTCAGGTGTCCACTACCTTTCAGTGAAGTAGTAATTCCTCACATCTTACCCCCCAAGTAAACTATCATGTTCCATGGTCCTTTTCCTATTTGGAAAGGGCCTCCCCACACCCTGTTCATCCTTAAAAAGTACTTGGTCTCCATCATGTCCCTCTTTCCAGTTTTATATGTTGAGATCCAGTCTCCTCACGGGGCTACCCACCCATGTACAGTTTAGTTGCCCTTCTGCCTCCACCTATGGCCTTTCTAGGTGCAGCCTCAAACCCTGGACAGTACTCTAAGTCAGATCTCACTAATAAGGGATTACTTACCTTCCATCCCTCCTCCTCCTGCTGAAATACCCCTCCTATGCAGCTCAGCATCCTCCTAGCCCTACCACGCCTTTGTCACACAGCCCAGCAACTTTAAGAGACTCACCAAGGTAACTGAGTTGGCCCCTGCACCATACCCTTAATTGCTTGCTTCAGAGGACCCCAAAGTTAATATATCACAATTTTAATATTAAAAGTTCCATCCTCATAAAAATATACAAACCAGGTCCCAGGACTTTGATTGCCTGCCCCCAAGCTCCTCCATGCTCACTCGCAGGATGGCGAGATGCCAGTGAGGAGTGTGGGGGCACTCTTCTTCTCATCTGTAATGGCGGCAGCTTTTTCTATTGATTGCAAATGACCTAGTAGCCACCTGGCAATGAAACCTGGGCATCGGTCCGTGCTCGGCCCTTGTTTTGTTGAGCAGTGCCCGCATTTTTGTGCGAGTAGCCACTATATTATTTAAAATCAATGACGCTGCCACCCATCCCCATATAATCCGTCTTCCCCATGCCCTTACTGGCATCTCGTCATCCTGCTGACATGAGAACAGCAATTGCAACTGAAAAAAAAACAGAGTATGGGACCCAGGGACTTATGTATTTTATGAGAACAAGGCACACAACTGACTTATAAGTTGGAACTAACATAGATCTTCTGGTAACGCAATGCCGATGGAGTATGTGCAGGGTATGTAACGAAGTCTCTTAAGATCACATAATAACTCTAAGATCCCCCCACTTAGTGATCATCAGCACCACCCCCAACCCTATAAAAGCAGATCCTGGTTTCCTATGCCCTAGGTGCACGATTCTGCACTTTGTCATTGAACCCAAACTGCCCCAATCTTGACCACATTTCGAGTTTCTCCAAGAGGCATGTGCATTCTCTCTGCTCCCTTCTTAGTGTCCACCCTACAAATTTTGGTATTGTCTGCAAAAAGGCATTCCCTTCTTTGCCAGTTTTTCTGCAATGTCACTTATGAAGACACTGAAGAGGATCTGCGCCAGTACTGAGCTAGATACTCCTTGTCCCATCACTGTAGTGAGTGCCATTAACAATCACCCTCTGACACATTAACCCCTCAGCTACTACTCTGTTTTCCAACCTGCATCTGGTGCCCTCCCTTCTGTTCACCCACCACAACACCATCACTCTGGCATCTGCCCGGACTTGCTCCACCGTAGAATGAATCCAATATGTGGAGCAGCTGCCTAGGTAGTCAGGATACATTTACATGTTCTTCCATCCCCTAGGACATAAGCAGCAAGGGTGCACCAACACGTGCACAGACATGTGTGGCACAGCACCAGTCAATGTTTTGGCCCAACCATGGGCTGCTCCTACCTGCACTGCCACTTGTGGTCACTCAGTTGGCAGTACTACAGCTGAGCTGGCTGTCCTCCTTCCCCAGAAGAGAGCCTCATGTATAACAGTTGATCCTCCTCCTCCTCTCCCAGAGAGCCCTGATACTGAGCTCATTCCTGAACTAAGGTCCGTCCGCGCAGGTCATAGTGCTACTGATTAAGCTGAAGGGCACATATTCACCAATTTCTAATTAATTTCACCACTTTGGATCCATCCTAGGCTGATCAATCTCTTTAGCCTTGCCCACCCCCCCAAAATAGTCAACCATCCTCCTCTCTGCTAGATCACCCTTCCAGACACCAGCCTATCCTCCATGTAGCTGGACAACCCTTCTAGCCCCAGCCTTTCACATAATGAGCACTGGAGCTAGAGCACCACACAGGCTACGGGCCAGCCGCTTACCCAACCAGCCACCCTCCCTACATCTGGACCAGCCTCCAGCTACATTCTATACAACCTCCATGTAGCTGGGCACCACCCCAAACCTCCACTCTAACAGACCCACATATCTGAAGCTTTCTCTCAAGCCCCTGGACCCAGCAGTCCCCAACCCAACCACTCAGCCTACAGCTAGATCCACCAGATGTCCCATAACAGCCTCACCATCCAACCCACCCACCCTGCAGCTGGACCTCACTTCTAACCCAGAATAGCCCCACCACCAGCCACCCCCCTGCTGCTGGCTCACTCTTTCATGCCCTGGACTAGCCTCCCCAGCAGACAATCCTCCCTGCAGCTGGACCTCTGTATTCATTCCACCCACAGACCAGCCCCTCCTCTCTGTGGGTTGAGTAACTACCAGGCGAACACCCTTTCCAAAAGCTGGACACCCTTCCATCCAAGCAAAACCTCCTACACCTAGCCCCCATCACCCTTCATTAACCACTTGGACTATACTTCTCAATGTAGTATTAACAAAATAAATATGTATTTATAACTAATTGTATTTGCAGTGTCCAGTGGCTTATGGGTAGCACACTTGCCTCCGAGGCTGGGAAATCAGAAGGCAGTGGGTTCTAGTCCCATACCAGGCACATATGTTAATATCCCAATACTGATGCTATAGTGCAGCATGAGGGGGATGGCTGCACTCCAGAGGCACTGTCTTTCAGATGAGATGTTAAACAGAGGTCCCATCTGCCTGTTCTGGTGGTAGTTCAGGTGGATGTTAAAGATCCCATGGCACTTTTCGAAAAAAGCAGTGGAATTGTCTCCGGTGCCCTGGCCAAATTTCTCCCCAATTCACTAAAAATGCCACCAACAGCTTAATCTGGTTCAAGGTCAGTTGACTTTCATCTGTATCCCCCTCTCTCCGGGTCGTGCCTGAAAATAGGCAAGAATCTGTCTAGTGCACTTAGCTGGTCAACAAAAACAAAATAAACATAAAATATAAATGAATGCAGTCTTCAACAAAGAGAAAAATGCACTGATCCCCAGATTACAAAATGGATTAACACATACAGCTGTTAAATACAAATATTAAATGCAAAAAAAAAAAATCCCCACAAACACACTCAAATATCTGCAGTAAATAATTCTTCCACTATCTGCAGAGTAACTCAGATTTTCTCAAATTAAAAAAGTTGTAATCTTTTCTCTGTAAATATAGTTAAATAGGTTACTAAATGGTACACAAGGAAAATGCATTCTGAATTTGCTCAGTTATACAATCTTCCTGCTGTTCATTCTCTTGCCCCCACCCCCACTACTTTAAAGTAACTAAATCAGCAAAAAATCCACAAATAACAAGTAATCTAGAGACACAATGCATCCTAGACACTTTAAAGGGGGTGGGGGGGCGATTGAAAATAAAACGTGTATTTCAAAGTTTAGCCACGAGTTCAGAGAAGAGAAAATGTCTTCAGGACAAAACATTGATAGTGAAACCTGCACATTTCATTTAGAAAAAAAAACACCTGGTGATAATTCCCTTACTGTATTTAACTTTTCAGGGAGTTAAAAGATGTACTTGCTAAACATAAGCTCTTACCTTAACATGTAAATCTTACGCGGTAGGAAACTCCAGTTATTCAAAATGGAGACCACAGAGATATAGAGTACCAGTTTCATCAGGCTGGACACGAGACAGGCACTGAGCTGGTAAATGTATGCCTCTGACTGAGTAGACTTATGGTAAATGTAGTTTAGAATAGACTTTTAAAGGGACACTGACAACTTTTTTTACACCATATTATTTCAAGGTAAAAAGCCACATTTTATGATTGCTTACCGTCTTTAAAATTCATTAGTGTTGCTGGCTGTTTTATCTGTCTCCTTGCTTAGTAGAACTGAAATGCACAGTAATGTACCCAGCCTTGATTGGCTAATTTAAATCCTAAAACTACTCCGCTGACTGTAATTTTCATTTATGATTCAGTTATATTAAAAAAAATGTACTTTTAAGAGCATTGCAGATCTATTTCTAATCTTCATTTAACAATAACTAACTTACTCTTGAACAACTAGTCTGCTGAAATACTTCTTAGAATTTAGTATTCTTAGCGATTGTATTTTTGAATGATGATTAAAGATTATTATAAATGACTAAAATTAGTCTTTGAAGGAAATTAATGAATGCTTTAATACTAAAGTTAGTATTTGACTTCAGTGAGGGTTCCCAAGTACAGCCCTTTGGACCTGCACCCCCATGACCACTGACATCTTGAACACACCCCTGCCCAGATGACCACCCAGCTGGACAGCCATATCAACATCCCAATGGAGCCTCTCCCAAGCTGTAGTACCTTGCCTGCAGCTAGTCCTCCCTACAAGCTGAAACCAGCCTCTCCCATCAACTATCACCCCTCCTGTAGCTGGCTGCTCAGGCCATCCTTCCCTACCTCAGACAAGATCCCCCTGGAGATGGAACCCCCCAGACCTGCCTCCCCACCTCAGTAGACCACCTTCCCTGTAGCTGGACCAACCTCCCACCCTCATCAAACCAAAGCACCCTCCTGAGATGGACCAGCACCCCTAGATAACAACTCTTTCTGCAGCTGGACACCCAGACTACCCATCTTGCCCAGATATCAGTTTCCCATCTCACACATCACCTCTCCTCACACAGAAAACCTGCTGCCTGCTAGGTACCCTTTTATAATCCCAACACTTACTAGTCCTGACATGCCATCCACAAAACAACCAAGCCACAGCAACCCAGCACACAGTGGCCTGACCCAGGACAATGCCTGACACACTGTCAGGCCAGAGGAGATGGGATGCTGTGCTGTTGAGTGAATTTTCACAAACACATGACACCAGATCTCAGCCTACACCACCCATCCAGGACCTGAGCCACTACTGAACAGCACAGACGATGTGAAAACACCCACCCCTATGTGAATGCACCCTCTGAGGACACACTGACCTGATCACAGACCCCCGGTAAGGATGACTGTCTCACCATCCGTGGGACAGGGATGAAACAAATAGCTGTGCATGCCCCAGTGTGTTGACCAGCCATCCCAGGCAGCATGGTGGACTGTCTGTGCATCCTTGCATGCATGATGATGTCAGCTGACAGCCAAGCAGCTGGGCATGCATGACGGAATTGGAGTACTATGCCTGTTGGTTGGTGCATGCATGACACTGCAGGCACACAGCAGAGTGGCACAGGCATGGATAGCTGCAGGAAATGGTCACAGCACCACATGTGGATGCAGGACACAAAGCAACATGCCATCGCACCAACCATGCCAATGTGTGCATGTGTGCATGCTAGCCACTATGGGCTTGCAGTAACTTACACACAGAAAAGTCTGGAGGTGTTGGGGGCCTGTGCCACAGGAGCCCATTGTGGCATGAGGGTGACAGGTGTGTTGTGGGAATCCCTCAGGGCCCATTGCGGGAATGCTGTTTGCCAGTTGCCCAGCTGGAAGGATTGGGGGCACTCAAGCATAAAGGCCTGTGCAGCATGTTTGCACACATGAACAGCTGAAAGGATTTTGGTGGTACTCACACAGAGTCGAGCCTGTGCAACATGCGACACACAGTGCAGGCGTGGCACTGTGCAGTCAGCTGGGCGATACCCAGCAGTGTTGTGATGAGACCTCGCCACCAGGTTGGGGTGCATGTGAAATGTGGGGGTGAAACTTTATTCAGTAAAAGGTGCACATTGGCAACCTGGTGGCTGTGCGTGATGTGTACTGTGAGTGTGTAACTGTCAGGTGCCATGTCACCAAGGAAGCCCTACAGGGTGGTGTTGTGTGCCATGCCACAGAGAAACTTCAGCAGCTTGCCTGGCCTTGGATGCCAGTACCATCCTTATCCACTCCTCATAGCTCTTCTTGAGTGGGTGTCCATGGCATCCACAACAAATGCCTTCCCTGGTGACATAGGCCCATTGCTGTTTCCCTATGGAGCTCTGCTAGCAGTGTCACGACCCCTACATCACCTTCCAGGCAGCAGGACATGGAGATAGCAGTACCCAGAGTCTCAACATTGCTTTGGGTCCACAGTATACCTCGCTCATTGAGATCCACAACCAACAAAAGCTGAGGTGGAAACATGGGAGTCGTATCTCGTGAACACCTTGGCCACCCCTACTGTACAGCTATATCCTGCCCAGCACATGTGTCTGCTCAAAACAATAGAAGTGTGGTGGCATTGGGTGGGAATAGTTGGCTTCAGGAGGCTGAATGCTGCTGGAATGTCCTGTGCTTCAGGAGATGGGCGAGCCACAAGTTCATGGGTCTTCAGGCTGAAGTCCGGGTCACTTCTGTATGTGGTGCAAGGCCAAGCTCTGGACCTTCCACCACACAATCTACCAAAGTGGAACAGGCAGCCCTTGTTTGCAAACATGGAAATTCCATCTTACAGGCATTGATTGCAGCCTGCTCAAAGTCAGTGATGATCGTGGGTGATTTGAGGTGCAGGACTATATACTGGCATATTTATTCAGCTCCTGGAACAAGGGTGCGGTAACATTACAAGCTCTTTGTCATCATCAGTGTATACACTAATGAAATGATGAGGTTGTTGGGGCCGATCCCCATGGGTGCATGGATGGTGGTACAATGAGTGAACAGGTGTGGCACAGTCTTGAACCACCACCATCATCACCCAGAAAGGATACCCTGAGCCAGGTCCCTGATGTCCTCATGGTGAGTAGAAGGACTTGGTGGGTGGTGCTGCTGGTGATCCTGCTGTACCATGGCTATCTAGTCACCTTCTGTAGCTGCTTGTGGATAATGAGGTCAGCTAGTGTCACTGGTTCTGGTAAGAGGTCCTTGCGGAGGGTCCTGTTCACAATCTGCAGCAGGGCCCTCTTGGTTGGCAACTGTTGCCACAGCTCAGTGGTTATCGCAGTTGCCTCACTCTGCAGTAGCTATCTTGGGGCTAACCATGGTGCTGTGTGCCTTCTACTTGATGCCAGCCAGCACTTGTGCTGGTAGAGCATCTGTCACCTCAGAGCATGATGTGTCCTCATTCTTTTTCTTTAGGTGGTGCTTGGCCATCCAGGAGCAGTGTGATGGCCTGACCGAGGCAGGACTTGGACTTATGGTGCTGGCAGCACCATTACACTGTCTCAGGCTGGCCCGGTGGTGCTGAGGGTTGAGGCATTGGATGCCACACCTTGTGCCACACCAGTGATCCAGGTTCAGGATTTAGCCCGGGTCATCGGGGGTCAGCAGGGGAGGACTGGAATTGAACATCCATAGACTGCTCTCCCAGTCCTGGGGTGATCTGAGGAATTTCAACGTGCTGTAGCAGCCCCCTAGGGATGCCCAAGGGCACTACTAGTGTTAGTGACACTAGATGGGGGAGCACAGCAGATGTCAGCACGTTCTGCCTGGACGTCATTGCACGTCTGTGCTACGGGGGCCAATTGAAGGAAAATGGCTGGGCATGACCTTGCAGCTTGATGGCTGTTCTCTGAGCCATCCAGCGGACTTTGGTGGAGTCCTGTTGAGGAGGGTCCGGAGCTGTTCTGGTTGGTAGAGGCAGAGGGGGAGCCCTCCAGCAGGATGGCATCATGGCCGTTCCTGATTCTCCTGGGTGCAGTTTGAGCTACCCAGCTCTCCAGGTGGGTGGAGCTGGCAGCTGGATGCCCCAAGCTGGAGTGTGTGCCACAGCAGGTGAAAAATATGATATGATAAAAAGCAGTATACTGTCTCATTGCATGTCCATTCATGGACCAGGAGGTAGCCATTCACATTCAGGTTGGACTTTCCCTTCCTGGATGGTACCACCTCACAGATTGTCCCTGTTGTTGGGGTTGCAGTTGAGCACTCTGGCCCCTCCATGGCTTCCACGCTGTCCTCTATTGTGCCAGAGGACTGTGCTACACTGTCCAGCTTTGGTTCCAGCTCAGGCATGCGGGTGTGATTGCACTTCATTTGCACATCACACTCCATGGGCCACACCTGTGGCAGCTGCTACTTGTCTGTGGGTGGTTTGTACCAGTACTGTAGTGTCACTGTCTGCCCACAGGCCCAGTGCTTCATGGCTGTGCTGTGCACCATGGTCACATTCAAGTTCTGTGTCCACAGTGTCCTGGGCCCCCCATCAGCTACTGTGCTGCAGCAGGGCTATGCTCCATGGTACACTTCCCCACTGTACAGCATGCAGGGGTCCCTGTGTGTTGTGCACTCTACCTATAGGTCAGTGTCCACCTACCTAAGCTGGTCTTTGCACTCCCCAGCATTGGCATCCCTGCATCTGTAGTTCTCATGCATGACGTCATGAGTGCACGTCCATCCGCTGCCCCCATGCATAATTTTCCAATGCCTGCCTGTTCTCCATGTTCTCTTCAGCTGTGGTTCTCTGACCTGTGACTTCTCTGGCAAATTACCTATTGTTGCCCTCACTGTGCTCTTTCCTATGGGGCTTGCATTTTCTGCCCCTGTGCTGGTTTGTTTGTCAGAGTTCCAGTTTACTAACACTCTCCTGCATCTGAAATGGGTACCTTGCCAACCCTCTCCTGCAGCTGAACCACCTTTTGGCCTGGGAAACCTTCCCAAGGAAAGCACTATTACATAGACCATTCCACAGTTACAAGGAGGGAGGAAGAGGCCCCCAGCTGAGTAGGAAGCAACTGCTGGTGGGGAACTTAATTAGGGGGATAGACTTGGGAGCAGGGTGGCGTAAAGGATTGAGAGAGGTGAAATACCTGAGAGGTACTTTGGCTTGGAGGGATGAGAGCAGATACAGTGGATCATTAGACAGCAGGAGTTGAGAGGGAGCTAGATGTCATTGTCCACCTGGGGACAAAATGACCTAGCAAGGGATGGGGTAGGGGTAGTGCAGGGAAAATTCAAGGTTAGGGGGAGGGTCCTCAAGCATGCATGGTGTCTTTTGCCAAAAGGTTGCCTATATACATCTGGGGAGAAGACAGTACTCTCCACACCGGCTTTCAGCAGTTGGTTAAAGGCATGGTGCGGGATGGGTCTCAGTACTAGGAGTGGGCCACTTCAAAGTGTTCATAAGTGAAATTGCAGAAAGAACTGAATGGGAAGGTATGTCTTTTGCAGATGCCACCAACCCGTTATGGGGTGGACACTCACAGGTGTGGAGAAGAGGTTACGCCCATGCTGGTGTGACAGTCCATGTTGCTGAAGTCGATTACAGCACAGGCCACATTACTGCACCAGGCATAACGTATCCCGGGAGTTACACCACCAAAGCACCCTCCTGGGAAACTGTCTCCATTGGGCCCTCTCCCCTAATTATCCCACAGGTCCAGGTTCTTAATTTACTTGTTCTCCAGCCCTACCCCATCCTACAATCACCCCGCAGGTATACAGTAGATTATTACTATCCCTGATGTCCAATGGTTCCCATTTATTTATTTATTCATTCATTCATTCATTTGTTTACCAAGTAGGTGCACTGGTCTGAGAACCATTTTCAGGCATGACCTGGGCCATCGAGGATGGCACAGGAATGAAAGCAAGTACAATGGAGGCTGGGGCAAGGCATACAATAGACAGTAATAAAAATATACAGGATATTTATATGAAGATATATATATAAACTTGCAGCACAATGGATAAATAACATTTATGACAATAGCAGGTACAGTAGTAGCCAAGTTGTAATACAAATTAGGCATGATCTGAGATGAGTAAAGGAAAAAGTGCATCATGGCAGTGTAGGTATGGACCAAGAAGGAAAGGAGGAAGGAAGTAGGGCATGATAATAAGTTGGGAGGGCAGGAGCAAGGGTGGAGGACAGAAGGTGAGATCTAAGGAGAGAGTGGAAGATTCCTGGAGAGTCAGTGGTGCTAAGTGGAGTGGGCAGGTTGTTCCAAGGAAAGGGCTGCAGATGAGAATGCACATTTACCCATACAGGTGGAGACTAGGGGCACACAAGCATGGAGCCAGCAGTGAGGCAGAGCTCTCGAACAAACACTTTTGGCCAAGGAGGTTGGATTGCGAGAGGTAGCTCAGTTTTGGATGGCCTTACTGACTGTGCTGGCCTGAGATAGGTCTGTTGGGCTGATGGGGAAGCAGCCCAGGTCCTGATAGAGAGCAGTGGTGTGTTGATGAAAGCCCTTGCCCCTGTATATCAAAGTCCCCACCATGACCCAGTTAGTTCTTACAGCAAATACTACCCCCTGGTCCCCAGGCTTACTATATATTTGACACCCTTCCACATTTGGCACAGACCATCCTCTCAGCTCCTTGATCGGGTACAAAATGGATGATAGTTCACCATTATGTGCTAACTGTACACAGCTGTTTATACAGTAGGCACATGAGTGCAAAACTGGCATTCTGACCTCAGCTGGTCACAGAGGTTAGTAGAGTGTCTCTGCCATTTGCCACTGTGGGGAGAGTGTGTAAACATATGGTGGGGGCCATGAATGGTGGGAGCGATGGGACTGGGTAGGCAGGTAGGTACTGGCAGTTTTCGATGTACGGAATGGACAGCAGCACCACTGAACACCAGGAGAAGTGCGATATTACTGATGGTGGGAGCTCAAAGGGCAGGGGTAGGAGGCAAAGGTGATAATGCCTGGTTTAGGGAGGCAACATCTTTTAGAGCCATTCACCAACTGGTCAGAGACTCACTAATTATGCTATTCAAGATATCATTTTGTGATCCTACCCTGTTTTTGGGGTGCAAAGTGTTGTTTGAGAGTCCCTTACCCATTTAGCGATCGCAAATGCTCTTTGAATGTTCTGGTCTATGTGAACAATAACAGTCCATTACCAGTAAGATAAACATAGAAACATAGAAGTTGACAGCAGATAAGGACCGCAAAGCCCATCCAATCTGCCCATTTCTTTTTCTACCTTATAAATGTGCCATTGGCCTTTGCTCTGTCAGTGGCCTATCTATTCATACTCATTTGTATTGCTCCCTCATGCCTATCCCATGCCTGTTTGAAGCCCTGCACTGTATTCATAGGCACTACTTCTTGAGGTAGGCCATTCCATGCATCCACCACCCTTTCTGTGAAAAAGAATTTCCTCACATTCCCCCTTAATTGGCCCCCCTCTAATCTCATGCTGTGTCCTCTTGTTGTGCTATTTTTCTTATATTTAAACATGTTAAACTCTTTTACCTTGTTAATGCCTTTAAGGTGTTTGAATGCCTCGATCATATCACCTCTCTCCCTCCTTTACTCAAGGGTATACATATTGAGCTCTGTTAATCTGTCCTCATATATTCTGATGCAGTCCTGCACCATTTTGGTTGCCCTTCTCTGGACTGCCTCAATTTGGTTAATGTCCTTGTGAGGTGTGGCCTCCAATACTGCCAGTACCCAGATGGGGCTAACCAGTGTCTTGTAAAGAGGGATTATTACCTCCTCTTACGACTTGTGATACCCCTACTAATACACCCTAACACCCCTAGCCTTACCTACTGCTTTGGGGTCTGCTTGGATGATTTCAGGTCATCAGTGATGATGATGCCCAAGTCTCTTTCTTCCTTTGTGACTGCTAGCAACTCCCCCCAGCCTATAAGTGGCTTCAGGGTTTCTCTTCCCTATGTGCATGATCTTGCACTTCTTTGCATTAAATCCCAGTTGCCACTCTTCTGACCATTTTGCTAGTTTATCAGATCTCTTCTCATTCTGCCCACCCCATCTGGATCATCTACTCTTTTGCAGATCTTGGTGTCATCTGCAAACAGACAAATACACCCTCTAGTCCATCTGCAAGGTCACTAATGAAGATGCTGAAGAGGACTGGCCCCAGGACTGATCCCTGAGGGTACCCCACTTGTGACTTGCATCTCTTCTGACTGTATACCATTTATCACCACTCTCTGTTTTCTGCCCGTCAACCAGTTTGCCACCCAGTTGACCAACTTCTGACCCACCCGAGCTCACCCAGCTTATTTATCAATCTTCTATGTGGAACAGTGTCAAAGCTTTGTTGAAGTCAAGGTAGGCGACATCAACTGCTCCCCTTGGTCCACCACTCTGGTTACCCAGTCAAAGAAATCTATGAGATTAGTTTGACAGGACCTTCCTATGAAACCCATGCTGTCTTGGATCCTGTGCCCCTATGGATTCCAGGTGTTGCACTATCCTTTCCTTAAGGAGTGCCTCCATAATCTTGCCCACTACTAAGGTAAGACTGACTGGTCTGTAGTTCTCTGCCTTCTCCTGCTACCACTCTTGTGGAGTGGGATCACATGAACCCCTTCTCAGTCTTCTGGGACTCTCCTGTGCTCAGAGGCGCACTAAACAGTTCTGCTAATGGCTCTGCTAGTTCCACCTTTAGCTCCTTAAGTACCCTGGGATGTATGCCATCAGGTCCCATTGCCTTATCCACCTGAGCTTAGCAAGCTCTTGTAGGACCCTTTATTTTGTGAAGGGTAGTGCTCACCTCCCTCCCCTGTGTCCATGGTGCTGAGCTGTGGGCCCTGCCCTACCTTCTCTTCAGTAAATACTGAGCAAAAAGTATCTGTTAGGATAGATGCTTTTAGATCCTCCTCTCCATGCTCCCTTTTCTCCATTAAGCTTAGCATATACCCTCTCTGGACTTTCTCCTTTCACTAATGTAGCTATAGAAAGTCTTGTCACCTTCTTTACTGTTCGTACTAGTGTTTCCTCAGTTTGGGACTTTGCCTGCCTTACTGCCTTCCTGCTTCCCTTAGGGCAGTTTGGTATACCTCCCTATCTTCATCCACTGTGTTCCCTTATATTTCCTGAAGGCCATCCTTTGGCTCTGACCTTTTCTGCTACTGTATTTGAGAACCAAGTGGTTTCCTTCTTCTTTGCACTTCCTTTCTGTCTAACACAATGGGATGTTGCTTCAAGTATTGCATCCTTAATACTTGCCCACTTTGCCTGTACCCCTCACATGTGTTTCTTTTTGCCAGGGCTAGCTTAACTCTGCTGGCCATTTTATCAAAGTCAGCTCCTCTGAAGTCCCATATTTTGCCTTGGAATGGGATGATTTAGATGTAGTAGCCAAATTGAACCATACCATGTGATGGTCACTGCCCCCAGTTGACCTTCTACCTGGAGATCTGTGATCCCTTCCCTGTTAGTCAGTATTAGATCTAGGATAGCCCTGTCTCTTGTGGGTTTGTTGTACCAGTTGTTTGAGGCCCTCCTGCAGGGAATCCACTATGTGTCTAGTTCTGGCAGATGTTCCTGCTGGTATTGACCAATCTGTATCTGGCATGTTGAAGTCTCCCATTATCAGAACCTCCCTTTAGCTGTCATGTTTAGTATATCTTCTAACAGTAATGTGTCTATGCCTCCCCTGGTCTGGGGCCTATGAACAACCCCAGTTCTTATGGCTGTCCCATTTCCTGTTTCCAGGGTGACCCACAGTACTTCTGGCTCTTATGTGTATTCTGAATTTCTGTGGCTTTGATATTTTCATTGACATACGAGCCTCCTCCCCCTTCTCACCTCAGTCTCTTCTGAACAATACATAGCTAGGTACTGAAGTCTCCAAGTGTGGTTACTGGTAAACCACGTCTCACTAATTGCTACTATGTCCAGTTCAGTGTCTGACATTATTGCTGCAGGTCTGGATCTTATTTCCAGGCTGTGAGCATTTGTGTACATGATTTTCCATTGGCCAGATTTCGGTATGTTAGTTGTTGGGTGAGGTTTGGCATTAACCCTGTGCATCGTATGGGGAGACAAACCTTTTTTCTTACTTGGTGATGCAAATGAACTGCAAACATGCTGAATCCCTGTTTGACCACTAGCTGAGGGGGGAGAATTGTTCTTCCCATTCAGCGTGTGGGGTGCTGCAACCCTCTCCCATTTGCTAGTTTAAATATTCTGCAAAGACGTCAAACTTCTGCCCCAATGCACTGACTCCTCCTTAGTCAGATGCAGTCCATCAAATTAAAGAACTTTCATCCCAGAACTGTTGCCAGTTCCTACAAATCTGTGTCCTTTTCCTGGCACCAGCCCTTGAGCCACATGTTTAGCTCTCCTATCTCCCCTTCTCTGACCTTCCGTCCATCAGCCCCCCTCTCCCAGACTGACAGGATCTCAGAGAATGAGATGCCGGATGAAATGGATGATAGTTTGTCACCCAGCCTGGTCAGGTGTTCCTTGGTCTCCACAACTGACCAGCCGGTGAGATCATTAGTCCCTATGTGTACTAGGACATCAATGTTTTCTCCTGCTTTGTGAACAATTTTAGCAAATGTGGTCAGTGTCTCTCCATGCTGATGTACCTGGGAGACATCAGACCAATACCCTAGCTGGAGATGGGTATCAACTCCCGAATCATGAGTCTCGTATGATCAGAAGTTTTTTGGGTTTCCTTTTGCTTTTTTTGTTTTGGTTCCTGATTTGGGTGAGTTCTGTTGTGCTAGCTCCTGTGCACAATGTCCTACTCTGCAGTGTCTTCTGCCTCTTTGTTTGATTTCAGAGATAGAGGCAGATACCTGTTTGTAGTATTTATATGGTTTTTGGAGGTAATATGTTGGAAAGCAGAGAGTGATGGGGCACCCGATTTGCCCCTCCTAACCACCTGCCAACCTCCTGGACCAACTACCCTCTGCGGTCGAGGTTTTTCTGTTGGATGCTGGGGAAATGGCAGGTGGTTCTTATAATGTATTTCCTCTTGAATATGAAATTTGAGGCGTGCAATCTCTGCCCATGCTGCCTGGAGCTGAGCCCTAAGATCTCCAATGGCCCAGCATGTAGGACAGTGTCCTAAATCCTGTAAGACTGTCCTTCTGAAAATTGTTCCACAATACCTGCAGTTAATAATATCCGTTCCAGATAAATTGCTGGGTTTATAACCTAGTCAGAGTAATTAGAAGGAAAAAAAAATGCAAGTAATGGTTTGGTTGTGTTTTGTTTTTGTTTTACTTGTTATAACAAGTTAAATTACTAATGCCCCTGTAAATGAGCTCACCTTGTGGATGCCCCACTGATCCGCCCCTTCCTGCTCTGCCACAGGAAATGTCACAACTGTGGTACCCTATAAAAGGAGTGTAGTGTGGGGTGGTTGAGGATGGGGGTGGGAGGCTGGGCCCTTCCCCTGCCAAAAAAGAAGAACCACGGACAAAAGAACAAGGAGGTAACAGCAGAAACAATCAGTCAACAACAAATGCAGTAACCCTGAAAGCTTATCCTAATGTTAGATAAAACTGTAAAACCTGTAAAACACCACCTGTAATAATTTCAGAGAAGATATACGCTGTAAGAAACACTTTGCTACAGAGGAAAATAAAGCAATGAAATGTTAGCAACAAACAGCAATCCCTGTGAGTAAAAAATAAAAACAATACCACACAGCAAATCTGCTTAGCCAAAAGAAATCTTAATCCTTTTCCCTTGCTCTGGTAAGTTTCTCTACTCTGCCTTTCAAGCCGTCTTAGAAGGAAAGAGCTCAGGTGAAGCTAGGTGCCTTGGCCAGCAAACCAAGTCTTCTACCTCCAAGATATCAACTAACCTGGCCTTTTAACCCTTCTTTCTGTTGAAAATTACTGACAGTTTGCCAGCTCCACCCCCACATACACATCTAATCCTTTGGAAGAGCTGTGGGAGGAAAGCAATTAGCTCCTTCAATGTGAGAAGGAGACTGAAACACCTCTGAGACAACAAACCTTTTCAACAAAAAAAAAAAGAATAAAATAAAACAGTGTCAAACAGTAATTTTGCTTAGCCCAATGATAAAAAAGTCACAAAAATGTAAGCTCCACCTGTAATAATTTCAGAGAAGATATACCCTGTAAGAAACACTTTGCTACAGATAAAAATAAAGCAGTAACAGAAGATATACCTTGCAAAAGACAATTTGAATCAGAAGATTACAGCAGTAATCTGTTAGCACACACCTGTAGGCACACCTTGTAATAATGCAGAAGAAGGTATACCAGCAACAACAATTTGAATCAGAGAAAAATAAAGCAAACAGTAGCAATCCCTGTGAATAAAAAATAAAAACAACACCACACAGTAAATCTGCTTAGCTAAAATAAGTCTTAATCCTTTTCCCTTGCTCTGGTAAGTTTCTCTACTCTGCCTTTCAAGCCGTCTTGGAAGGAAAGAGCTCAGGTGAAGCTAGGTGCCTTGGCCAGCAAACCAAGTCTTCTACCTGTCTAAAGACAAGTGAACAAATAAAAATATTGAATGGAGAGCTGTTCTCCATGAGGTTGATAATGCAATTTATCTTAATAATGCGTTAGAGTACATAGTATAATTAGATTAATACTGGTACCACTGTGCTACCACATGAGTCTAGGGTTGCTGCGAGAGGTACCAAATACTGAAATGTCAAAATAACACAGTACCATTGTGCTACCAGAGTGCCAGTATTTGTGGGAGCTGACAAAAATCTCAAAATTTTGTAATACCATTGTATTACCAGTGTATGTGTGAGAGACAGAAAATGGTAAAAAATGCCATAGGGATACCATTCTGCCAGTGCAGTACCAATGCACAGAGGAAAATCTATATATCACCTACCACTGTGATACCAGAGTACCACTGGGTAGTACCATTTTGGATTTTTCAGCTGACCAGAGTATTGCCATTGCTATACCACTGTAATGCCATTGTGACAAATTCAGTAAGGGTAACCAGATTACTGAGACAATGCAGTGCTAAGAAGTGTGATAACAATTATAAAGTGTTGCCAGTACTACTACAGTGTGCAGCAAAAATTAGTGAAGGAAATACAGTGCTAAAGAAGTGTGCATAAAAATCTAATAATTATTTGCAGTGCTCTTACAGTCTGCATCAAAAAATAAGAAAGATTGAGCAGTGGTACAACAGTGTAGCAGAAAGTCAATGCAGTGTATTAGCAGTTCACTGACGAAAAGCAGTGCTTTGTCAGTCTGGACTGAAATAACACTGAAATGAGACTCAAGATGGGAAATGTGCACTCCACTTCCCTCTGGGGTAGGAGGAGTATCGACTAGGAATAGATTTTAGCCTCAGCTGTGGGAGGGAGAGGGGGAGCAGTAACATACTGAAGGGGAGGAGAACAAGCGGGGCATGAGAGGGATGGCAACAGGTAGGGGAAGAGATAGCGAGGATGAAAGGGTAGAAGTGGGGCTAGTAAGGAAGGTGGGGTGGTGACTGGAGGAAAGAAGACTATAGGAAAGGGGAAGGATGGGAGGGGCATCACTATCAGGGTAGAAGGGAATGGGGGCTCTAAATAAACAACAGTGGGGATAGGAGAGGGGTTGGAAATCAGGGGCATAGCTACAAGGGTGGAGGGGGTGCAGTGGCACCCAGGCCCATGAGGTTTGAGGGGGACCAAATCATAATTTTGATGTTTATTCAAAACTGGGGCGGGGATCTGTAACATCGCCTTGCACCCAGGCCCTCTGGGAATTTGCTACGCTACTGTTGGAAATCAGTAGGGGAGGAGGGGAGGTTGACATGGGAAGCCCAGTAGGAAGTAGTCAGGTTGGGAAGGGTTTCAAAGGAGATGGGAGGAATAAGACAGAGAAAAGGGGTGAGACATAAGTAGGGGGTACAGATACAGAAGTCACAGAGGATGCAGCTGGCAGGGCTAAGGGCATGGAAGAACGAATACTGGGGTGGTGGAAGGGGTATTAGAAGGGAAAGGGGGTAACAGATGGGGAGGTACTCGTCCTGGGGAGTCTATACTTAAATGGGTGAGATGGGGTGAAAGGAGGGAAGGCACAGCCATATTTGGGTTGAAGCTATCCCCAGGTTGACTGCAGGAGAGGCAGGGCAGGCACTGCTGAAGTGTGCAGCAAGGGGGAGGAAGAAACCTCATTTAATGTTGCATGTGGGTACAAACGACTTGGCGGTGGAGACTGTGGAAGTAGTGAGGGGGAGATTCAAGTAGTTGGGCAGGCAGGCAGTGTGAGAGGGTGGGGGAGTCAGTGGCATTCTCGGAGGTACTCCCCGTACCATGTACAAGCATTTAGGAGGCAGTATGGCGCAGTGGGTTAAGGCTCTGAGCTGTAAATCTGGAGACCTGGGTTTGAATCCCACAGCCCCCTAGGTGCATACTGTGTGACCCTGAGCAAGTCACTTAACTTCCTCGTGCTCCCAGGTTGCACCTGCAAACAAGCTTTCAGCTTAGTGTATCTCACCTGGTAAAATAATTGGTAAAAAATAAACAAAAAAAAAACAAGGGGAGGAAGGGTAGGATTGAGGAGTTCAATGAGTGACTGAGGGATTGGTGCCACACCAACAATTATGGGTTAGTAACTAACTGGGGTAGGGTCTGAGGGAATAGTGACTTGTATGCGGGGGGTAGGGTACACTTGAGTGGAGAAAGGAGTATTAAAGGCAAGATTAGAGGAGTATATCTCTATTAAGGTGGATTTAAACTGGGGGGGGGTGGCCAAAAGACTGAGGTTGGTAGAAAGGTCCTGACAGCGGAGCCTAATGAGTTCACCCCATAGATATAGATATATAGATATATAGATGTAGATATAGGTAAAGGCAGAGGCATAGTAACCCTGGAAGAGGGCAGGCAGAGTGATCTGAGTGTAATACAGAAGACACCACCACCCAGTAAGAATAAGGAGGAGAAAGGGTGCAGTCTACCTGGAGGAGGGACACAGGCCAAGGAAGAGAAAAGTGATGGGAAGGAGGGGTATGGGTGGAAGGTGGTCTCTCTCAACGCAAGAAGCCTGGGGAACAAAATTACAGAGCTTCAAGCACTTCTTTCAGAAGGGAAGGTGGGTATTGTTGCAGTGACAGAGACTTGGGCCACAGAGCACTATGACTGGGGCTTGGCAATCCCAGAATACAGGATATATGGGAGGGACCAGGGGGTTGGAAGGGGGGGTTGCACTCTATGTGAGGGAAGGGATTAAATACATAAGGGACGAGGGAGAAGAGGAGGGACAGAGGTACTTTGGATGCAGCTCCTTGACTCCAAGAGCAGAAAGCTGAGGCTGGGAGTGTGGTGTACAGACCACCAACCCAATTCAGGGAACTGGATGGGGAGTTGGCAGAGCAGATAAGGAGGGTGTATAGAATGGGGAGTGTGGTGATAGTGAGGGATTTTAACCTACCACGAGTTGGCTGGAGCACCCTGGCCACTAGCAATACCAGTGAGCAGGTGCTCCTTGATGCATTCCAGGATGGCCTTCTGACGCAATTGGTAAGTGGGCCTACAAGGCTTGGTAGCACTCTGGACCTAGTACTGGCAAATGGGGAGGTGGTGAGGGAGGTAAAGGTGGAGGATCCACTAGCAGGTAGCAACCACCAAACAGTGTGGCTCATTGTCGTGCTGGGCAGGGAGACAGGAGGCATGGGCACTAAGGTGGTGGACTTTATTAGTGTGGACCTTTGGGGGATGGGAGCAATACTATAAGTGAGACTCCAGGATATAAGGCCAGGGATGGATGCATAACAAAAGTGGGGAGTCATGAAGACTGGGCTAACAGAGGCCACAGTAGCCTGCACCAGGGCCAGGAGTAAGAAGTGCAGAGGCAAGAAACCATGCTGGCTGAACAAGGAAGTGGTGCAAGGGGTGAGGGGAAAGATGGCTACATACTGGAAGTACAGGAGAACAGGTAAGGGAGAGGATAAGGAGACTTTCAGGAGTTGTTGGTCAAGGAAGGTTGCCAGGAGGGTGGAAAAAGCTAAGCCCTTCAGGCACTTAAGTTCCACACAGGGCATAAAGGGAGGGGAAAAAGACTTTTTTAGGTATGTCAGGGGAAAAGAGGAAGTGCAAGGAACATATTGTGAGGATAAAGCAGGGAAGGGATTGGGTGGAAAATGGGGAGGAGCAAGTGGAAATTCTAAATGAGTACTTCGGCTCCATTTTCACTATGGAGAGGGATGGCCCACTACCAGAATGGACTGGGGGGTGGGGAAAGGTGGGGGAGGAGGTGATGGACAAAGTGATCACAGGAAGTAGGGGTGCTAGATGGGCTGAGGGCAGTAAGGGTGGACAAGGCACCAAGTCCCGATGGCATCCACCCCAGGGTGCTGAGGTTGATGGCAGAGCTGTTGGCTGAGCCACTGGCAGATCTGTTCAACACCCCACTGGAAATGGGGTGTGTGCCCTAGGACTGGAGGGTGGCCCATGTGGTGCCATACACAACAGTGGGCCTAGGGAGGAGCAGTAAATTATCGGCCGGTAAGTTTCACATCCATAGTGGGTAAGCTTATGGAGGAGATACTGAAGGAGAGGTTGGTGGCATTCCTAGAGAGTAATGTCCTCCAAGATGGGCAGCAACACAGGCTCATCTCAGGGAGGTCTTCTCAAACCAACCTAATAGAGTATTATGCCTGGGTGACAAGGGAATTGGACAGGGGCCATGCGGTACATGTCCTGTACTTGGGCTTCAGTAAGACCTTTGATACAGTGCCTCATGGGAGACTTGGGGGAAGCTGACGGCAGTGGGGGTTGGAAAAAAAGCTGACCAAATGGATAGAGAACTGGTTACAGGGGAGGGTGTTGTGGGGGAGCTCTTGCACCCAGAGCAGTGACAAGCAGGGTGCGACAGGGGTCAATGCTGAACTGGGTGCTATTTGGGCTCTTTATCTCTGATACAGCACATGGAGTGGGGAGCACGGTTAGTCTGCTCACACATTATACCAAATTGGGGGTGGTGGTGGACAAAGAGGATGGATGGGAAAAACTGCAGGGAGACCTAACCAAATTAGAGACATGGTCAGTGGAGTAGCAAATAGGATTCAATGCAAAGAAGTGTAAGGTGATGTACTTCAGGGCTAAGAACTAGAAGAGGGACTATTGGTTGGGGATCATGGAGGAGGAGAAGAACCTAGGGGTGTTGGCAACTGGGAGCATGAACAACTCGGCCCACTGTAGGAGAGCAGCAGCGAAGGCAAACAGGATGCTGGGGTGCAGCTCAAGGGGGTTCTCATCCACATACAGGGATGTGATCCTACCTTTCTACAGATCATTGGTCAGACAGTACCTACAGTACTGTGTGCAATACTGGAGGCTATACCTGAGGAGAGATATAAAGTTACTGGAGGGGGTGCAAAGGAGGGCAACAAAATGTTAAAGGGGATGGAAGGAAAGGAATATGAAGTTAGGCTGAAGGAGCTGAACATGTACACACTGGAGGAGAAGAGGGATGGGGGATATGATTGAAGCATTTAAATACCTGAGGGGGTAAATAAACCTAGCACTGAGGGAGTGTTTAAACTGAGGAGTGGAAGAGAGATGAGGGGGCATGGCCTAAGGTTGGAAAGGGGATGTTTCAAGAGGGAAATGAGGAGGCACTACTTCTATGAGGTGGTGGTGTCTAGTTGGAATGTGCTGCCTGAGAGGGTGGTAACATGTAGGACAGTCAATAGCTTTAAGGAGGAGTGGGATAAAGAAAGAGGAAGAGTCAGGAGGCAGAGGCTGGGACAAGCGAGGGAGGAACTGAGGGGGAGGAGGCTGGGGCAGCTGCAATCTAGGGTGTTAGCTGAACACTCAGGCAGACTTACATAGACCAATTGGTGTGTTCTGCTGGCAGATTCGTATGTTCATATGTTTGTATGTAAAATCACAGTGACACTGTTCATGAGCAGAGGTACTAAAATGCCTATTTTGAAAATTTGGTGACAAATGACCATAAAATGGTTGTGTTACAAGTGCACGTTGTGCAGTTTCCATGCACCCTCGTAACTTCGCAAATTTGTTGTATTTTCACTCCAGGTTTTCAACACTGGCATTTTTTCAGACCTCCTTATGAACAGTACAGCTGTCATTCTTCACGTCCTGCCCAAAATATGCATTTACACATCTGGCACAGAATACCGCAGTTGCTGTGGGAAATCAATGTTTGGGACAGATTAAGAAAATCATAGTGACAGAGTTCATGAACAGAGGTCACAAAATGCCTATGTTGAAAATTTGGTGAAATAATTCCACTAAATGACTGTGTTATGCGCATGTGTTGTGCAGTTTTCATGTACGCTCGGAAGTTTGAGCATTTTTAATATTTTCACTACAGATTTTCAACATTGCCATCTCTTCACACCTTCCTATGAATGATACAGCTGTCATTCTTCACATCCTGCCCGATCTGTGATTTCGTACATGTGGCATACAATGGCACGGTCACTGTGGAAACTCAAATTGAGAGACACGTTGACAAAATCACAGTGTCACTGTTCATGAGAAGAGATCCCAAATGCTTTCATGAGGTGGGGGCCACAAAATGGCCATGTTGAAAATGTGTACTGCAAATACCAATAAATGCCTGGGGTGTTATGGTTTCTAACCATAACGTCCCACCCTGTACAGGCTGACAGGCATCAGAGGTGTGCCTTTGGATTTCATACTGTAATGATCATGCCATTCCAACCCCACCCCCCACCCTGCAGCCACTGACAGGCATCGAGCTGTGCCTTGGTTTCTTTGGCCTCAGAGTTCACCCCACTCTATTTTGCACCCATTTCAGCTTATGCCCTTTAGAGTGGGGTCACTATAAAGCCGAACACCCCAAGGTACACCTCAACACTTGTCAGTGTCTGCAGGATAGGGTGAGGTGAAATGGCATGAATGTTATGGGAGACAACCGAAATGCATACCCCAATGCCTGACTGTCTCTGCAGGGTGGAGGTGGGGTTGGCGTGAAGTTCAGTACTTCGCTGCCATTCCTACTCTGCATCTGTCTAATGCCTGCATTTCCAATGCTAATACCAGCAAGCAAACATTCAGCATTGACAAATGCTTGTCTTGTTTGTTAGTGTGTGCTACCGTGTGCGTGCATTTTCCCCCTTCATGGTGTGCTGGGCTGTTAAGGATGTGACAGCTGTATGTCCTTTGCCCTTTGGGAAGTGATGTCAGAAACCCTGGTATAAAGAAATGATGCACTTGGGGTGGGTGGGGTGAGGGAAGGGTCAGTGGGATCAAGCTGTGCCCTCCAGAAACAGTCAGCTACAGCTTTGACCCACCACTTTGGTGAGTTATTTTCTCCCTTCCAGCAAGACAACCTGCACAACAATTTAACAGAAAATGGACCCCACAAAAAAACAATTTCAATCAGAGATTCACTTACACAAATCCTACAAGTTTGAAATGAAAAAAAAAAAATAAATCACCTCTGCTGTGTAGTTCTTTTCAGGTGGCAAATGAGAATTTTATATAGTGTGCATCATTGCTATGGCCTAGGTGTGACAGAGGGTGCATTCCCACCATGGAGTTCCATATTTTCCTGAAGAAGAGTCTGCTTGTTTGAGGGCAGCCTCTGGTGTGTGACCTTCCTGGGCACACCTCAGCATCAGAGGTCCCCATCTCAAAGTATAGTTTCCTATAGGTTCATAGGTTCATAGGATGAGTTCAGATCCTTAAGCTACAAGAGCCATATAAAGGACCTGCCACTAAGTTAGTGGACATAACTCCATTTTTTGTCTCCCATTTATCTGTCTAGTTGGTGCTTGAACGTCCCCAAACTACCTGCTCCCACCACCTCTACTGGAGTTCATTCCAGACATTCACCACCCTCTGACTGAACCATCTTCTTCTTCTATTAGTCCTATATCTCTCACCTTTCAACTGTTTATCGGGAACCCTTGTATGCATCCTAAGACCTTCTTTCCAGTTTAATCCTGCTGCCTCACATAACATACCATCACTCAATGATCTGTAAACATAACAAAGGTACCCCCTTATCCTTCTGTATGCCATTGAGTATAAACCCAAATGCTCCAATCTAATGCCATACTCCTGCTTGCTTACTAAACCTACTCTCTTAGTAAACCTTCTTTGCACATGCTCTACTCTCTTACTTTCACCAACACTTTGTACTGAGCAAAAGGGGGCACCATGCTCCAAAATGGGTCTCACCAGGGATCTGTACAGGGGCACAAGAACCTCTCTCTCCTCCTACTTCTAATGTTACATAGCAAATTGCCCACAATCCTATTGGCTCTGTTAACACAGACCACATTGTGTTTGTCAAAACTCAATTTATCTGTGATGACCATGCCCAAATCATTTTCACCATCTGTAGCCACAATTATCTATGAGTTCAGCTTTCTGCATCATCTCTTAAGTGTGAAGGAAGAGTATCTGCAGTTGGGGTTTTAGGTTCTCTCCTTGGCCACAGCCCCTGAGTCTGGCTGTAGGTTCGGCATTCATTATCTGGTCCCCTTGCAGCAACTGTGAACCTCACCATCGCTTGATGTGCCTACCCACCAGAAGGAACACACCTCTACCCCTCTCAGCTGACTTCATGTATCCCTCCCACTCACAGTAGTGCTTTACTCTAAGGTGGGTGTGCTACCCACCAGTACCCCATCATCTGCCCTGTTTACCATGCTAAACAACTGTCAGGCATAGTTTGCATGTCACAACACTGTTGCAAGCAACATATAGCAGCATCATAATTTCTGTGACTTAAGACATTGTGGTGAGAGACTGACTGGCACAGTGCAGTGGCATGTCACAAGTATATATAATTTCTGGGACTTGAGAAAAATGGGAAATGAGATTTTCATATAGTACATTTCTGGGCACTTAATGTGAATTACAACTGAGAGATTCTGTTGTCATGGTAGGAAACTGACCAACACAGGGAAGCAGTATATATCAAGTATAGTTTCTTTTTCTTGGAGGGAGGGAGTGGGATTGAGCAACCAAAAGGCAGCCTTTCTCTCCCAGGGTGGTTGTCCACCCCCCCATAGTTCCACTTTCATCAGGTGGAGATCCAATGGGAAACATAGATGGGAAGGGGTGATTTCCAGGGGTGGGGAGGAAGGGGCCGAGCCTGTACCCAGAGGCACACACGCACACCCATGTCTGCTGGGGTCCCGGGTCTGGGGAGAAAATGGGAAAAAAATTAATGAAAAGACTTCAAACAAAATTACATAGTCACTCATCTTACACAGTTCATAATATAATCATTCACAGAGCTAAATAGAGCTACACAAATGGTTCACACTCCAGACCATATTGAGATTCAGTTACATATACCCATTTACAGGAATATCTAAGTATGAAAGTACCTGGCATTTTGAAGGCATAAAAAGATCAATTTAACCAGATCAAAAAACATGACCTTGTGTGTACAGCAAAACCAGCCTTTTCTGTGCCATATTAGCACATTAATCATTATCCTGAGATCATTTCTGATTTAATAGCATCCACAAGAGGCTACCAAGTTTTCTGGAACAGGGGTACAAGGCCATTAGCCTTTAACTGGCAAATCTCCAATCACCTTCACATTATTAAATTATTAAGCCAAAGGGAAATATTTGGCACAGTACTGCTGGCCCAATGTGCAATAGTTTTTCTGGCGTTAACTAGAGCAATGCTCCATAATCTGTGTCTAGCTCTGGCCTGAAGTGCTGTTGTAACCCCTAGCATGAATTCTAATGGTGTATTTGGGAGTGAACAATTCAACATCCTTTGCATAATGGCATAAACCTCAGATCCAGAAAGATGAAACTTTAGTGCACGCCAAGGCCATATGCAGCAAATTTCTTTCTTCTAGATGGCATTTTGGACAGATACTAGGCCGGTCAGCAGAGAATTTATGCAACCTATATGGGGTCAAATACATTTGATAGACAAAGTTGAGCTGAATTCTCCATAGCTTGTTAGAGACAGAGCATTGATGGGTATCCTTCACAATATCAGACCATAAGGAGTCATTGATTGTTATATCTAGATCTGACTCCCACACAGCTCTGGATTTTATTACTGGTTCAGGCACCAACCCCAAAAAAAGCTTGTACAGTGCTGAGAGAATAGAATAGCCAGGCTGGCATTTGTATAATATCTCCTCAATAGGGGACAATTTAAGATTTGTATCGGTGAGATACTGCCTAACTTTTAAATAGGACTGGAGGTCCCCAGGAGGGATTTCATACTGATGCTGCAGTTCCTGGAAATATTTTAACTGACCCCTGTATAACAAATCTCCTATTGTATGTACTCCCAGTTTCTGCCATCTTAATAACATTTGGTGTATAAATACATTATAACCTTTTTCTCATATAAAACTTTTATGTAAGACTGTATTTGGGTATAGTCCTTTTGGATGCCTGATTTATTTATGTACCCCAATCCACAATCTAGACATAGTCCATATAAAAGGATTTTTACACTTTGGGAAGTCATACTGCTTCTGAGCAGGTGACAGGGTACCTCTTATTAACCCCCTACTGCCCTTTCTTCCTCAAGGAGTCTCCATGCAAGTACCAGATCAATGAGAGGTTTATCTAAGAAGGCTATCTGCTCAACCCAGTAATAGAACTTGAAGTTGGGGAGTGTGAGTCCACCTTTACCCAATGGGAGTTGTTATACTAACTTCTTTATTTGTGCAATTTTCCCACACCACATAAATTTCGTTAACATACTATCAAGCTGCTGAAAGAAGCATTCAGGCACCCTGATTGGTAGATTTTGAAAAAAAGCAAAGGCATTTGGGCAAAATGGTCATTTTTATTGAATTTATTTGTCCTATTAGACCCTCCCATCTCTCACAGTCATTTTTAATATTGGTGAGGAGATTGATAATACTTTCTTTATATAGATTGGAGTGATTTTTGGGTATCATTATACCTAGGAATTTTAATGTTTTAACCACTTTTAATTTAAGAGGGAGTCTTTCAATAAGTATGACTCATTGTTCCCTAATAACATCAACTCACTTTTCATCCACTTGATCTTATGGCCTGATAAAGCATCATAGTCTGACAGTATTTCATGCAATACTGGGATACTGTTCTGTGCTTCCTGTAGGTAGACCAGGAGGTCATTAGTAAATAAAGCTAATTTAGCATGCCTACTACCAGAGACACAGCCCTGCATTCTTTGAATCCCTTCTAATTACTGCAGCTAATGGTTCCAGGGACATCACATATAATAAAGGGGACAGGGGCAGCCCTGCCTAGTACCTCAGCTTAGCTGGAAGGGCCTGGTTAACACCCCATTTACCAATACCTAGGCTGTTGGCATATTACACAATGCTGAAATCCACTTAATAGTATTTTCACCCATATCAATTCTGCGAAATGTTTCAAAAAAGTATCTCGACTCAACTCTATCAAATGCCTTTTCAGCATCCAGTGCCAATATACCAGGCCCTCCCTGCATACCCCGAGTATACCATCTCCATGCTATGTTCAATGTTCATCTGACATTAAACTAAATTATCTGAAGTCAAGGGAGTGCTTCAAGCGGACTTCACACAACTTGAGCATAATCTAATAAAGGCAAAGCTTCTGCTCAATGCTAAGAAGACTAAAGCGATGATATTCTCCCGCAGTGCTGTCACAGGCCCCCCCCAATACCCTTGCCCAAGACTTCATTGTCACCACGCTAAACAAGCCTCTGGAAGTTGTAACCAAATTTAAATATCTGGGTATCTGGATCGACAATAAATTATCTTTCAATGACCACGTCGAAGATGTCTCTAGAAGATTAAAAGCAAGGTTAAGTTTCTTCTACAGAAATAGGCCCCTTTCCCCCTTGAAACTCGAAACAAGCTTGTACAGGCCACTTTTCTCCCCCTACTCGACTATGGCGATGTAATCTATTCCTCCACCACTCTTGCAAATCTAAGTAAACTGGACATCCTTTATCACCGTGCGTTACGGTTCGTTACCAACTCCCCTTACCATTCGCATCACTGTGACTTATATGCAGCTGTTGGTTGGACATCCCTTACTACTAGACGCCTGCTCCATGCTGGGCTATGGACTCTTAAACTACTCCTGCAGAAATTGCCAAGCTATCTCTCTTCCCTTATTAGTATCTCACATAGTGCATACTCATTAAGAAAATCTGACTTTATTATGCTTGACATACCAAGGACCCGGACTTCCTTGGGTAAACGTGCTATTGCATATGCCCTTCCCTCCATTTGGAACCAATTACAAACCGTACTGAAACTAACTAGCACAGTTTCAATAAACTTCTACAAAGGGCTAAGTTCAGCCAAAATAAAAGACACCTGTAACTGTCATTAAGTCTCTTCCTTCCCCATGTGTGCCATATTTATCCACTGGTAAGGTATAATTGATTTGTCGTATTAACTGCTTTCCCTTCCCCTTCTACTCCTGGCTTTATCTATGCTTACGCTCCACTGCTACTCTATCAAATCACTCCTCCCCCCATATCAGTAGTAGTCTGTTGTTTGTTCTAGCTGCCAAAATATATGTATTGCACACACCAGTCATCATGTTTCATTTATCAGTATGCAACCTGTAAGTCGCTTCCCTGTCTTATATCAATGTTTACCACCTGCGGTCACCCTATGTGGTACCCTTGTATGTATATCCAGCCTGTATCATGTAACGTGCATTTCATGTATATACTGTTATTACCTATCTGTGTTTGTACTTTCAGTGTTTATGTCACAGGACCTCCTTGTGAATGAGCTTGCTCAATGGAGTTTTCCTGCAATAAACTTGAACTTGAACTTGAACTTGACATTAAACTTCCCCTGTCTATCCTTAACAAAGCCCAATTGGTTATGATGAATAATGGAGGATAAAATTTGTTCCAATCTGCTAGGTATTATTCTCGCTGTTATTTTATAGTCAGCAGTTAATAAAGAACTGGGACAGTATGAAGAACACTGGTTGGGATCCTTGCATTGCTTAGGCAAGACAGTAATGGTGGCAGAGTGCATTGACGGAGGTAACACCCCACTGTCTAAGATATCCCTAATCATCTCCTGCAAGGGTTCCTTTAACTCCACAACAAAAATGCTAAAAAAAGTCTATTGGGTAACCATCTGGCCCTAGGGCTTCCCCCCTTTTAAGTGCATTATCTCTTTACTGATATCCTCCTAATCAATGGGTGCTTCTAATTGAGCTCTATCCTGGTCACTTATCTTCTGTAGCTTAGCCCTAGTAAAAAAGGAGTCCATTTGGGAATCTGATGGAGATACCTCAGACTTGTATAAATCCTCATAAAATTGATGAAAGCGTTCTCCTATTGCACTATCGCCATGATGGGTGGTTCCTACACTATCACTGATTTGAGAACAATTTCTACTACCTTGTCTGTTACGAAGCTGCCAGGCAAGCCATTTTCCCCTCAGTCTCCTTCAAAATATGCCCTGGATTGAGTGAGCAGTATGGTCCTCTGTAGACTTGCAGTATTTATGGAATTGTATTGCCATTGAGTGATAGCTCTTGGAGGTAGGACTATTTAAATGTGGTTTTTCTGCTTTATTTGTTCTTCCAAGTCAGCCAGGTGCAGAAACTCTGCTCTTTTTTATGGGAGGAGAATGAAATGATGACCCCATAATACTGCTTTTAATACATCCCACTGTATCATGGCAGATGTTTCATCCTGGGGATTATTGATCAGAAAGTCAGTAATCTGTACCTTAATGAAATCCCTAAATTATTGACTCTTGAGTAGAACTGGATCAAGTTTCCAGGACCTAGCGGTGCAAGAAGAGCCAGGAGCAGAATGAACCATTTGAACATGCGAGTGGTCAGATATCAAGACAGGGCCATGAGTTACTGATGCCAATATCTGAAGAAGATCCTGAGGGACCAAGGCAAGGTCAAGCTGGGCATAACTTTTTGCAGAATGTGAGAAAGAAATGTACTCCCTCCCACTAGGATTTAAATGTCTCCACAAATCAACCAATCTATGATCCTTCATTAGGCTCCACAATGCTTCGTAACTTCCAGTAGGCTGACCCCCTGTCCTTTAAGATCTATCAAGTATTGAGTCCAGTACACAGTTAAAGTCCCCATTTAGCACCCACGGACCAGTAAACTTAGACACTTCTACTGATAAATGGTTGAAGAAAGCTGAATTGTCCACATTGGGGGCATAGACCAACCCAGTTGCAATGGACTGTCCATTATTTAGCTGAATCTGCAGAAGTACAAATCTACCCCCGTTGTCACAGTTAACTCAGGTGACCACTCCCAGAAATCTTGGCCTTAGCGAAATGGTGGCTCCTCTTGCTTTAGAAGTAAAATAGGAGCCTACCATTCACCCCCCAAAATTTTTTTGCCATATGTGACCCCTTCTTCTTGGTCATATGAATTTCCTGTATACATACAACATCCAACCGCATGGCCTTTATTGTTCCCTGGACTTTTTTCCTCTTTAGGTGTGATTTCAAACCATTAATATTTCATAAGTATATATTTAGCTTGTTATCCATCGTACAACTTCATGAAGATGTTATCAGTTGCAATCATTTATGCAGTGATTATTATCTCAGTAACTTTGCTTTGGTGAAGTCTAATTTTAAACAGTTTCACAAAAAAAAAAAACATTGCACCTTTGGCAACATTAAAGAAACAAGACAAATAGCAACAGGTTTTCCCCTCCCTTTCCCCCAAACCCATTAACACATTTCTGTAACACTCTATGTCACCCCCTCCCCCCTTCAACACTACAGTGATTAATCCCACTAATCTTAGGTATACCACACCTGGGTGGCATCCTTATTATCAAGAAATAGGCTCATCACATCATATTAAGGCAATAAAATGTTCCCCAAACAGATACATAGGAAGCCCCCTCACCAACCTGCCAATAAAGGGAGGAAGTTGTTTGAACCAACAATAAATCAACTGCAATAATTCTGACTAGTGCATGATTGCACTTTGTCTTTGTAACTTGGCAGCTGTAAGAGAAAGAAAAACTTTAAAATCAGATTCATGACACAGGTTGCTGAAGGTTGGATACCGCCAAAATCTGTAGAATAAACTGAAATGATCTGTACCATTACTTTCTTCAGGGTGTATTTAACAAGGCAGGGGTGTACAGGATATGGACTCACCCTTCCGGGCACAGCCTCCCATTATTAAACTTCACTCCACAGGTGCTCTGTAACATAAGCTAGCACCTCTGTGTAAGTGAGGACTTCACCTCTCACCCCTCAATCACATCAGTGTCCTGCTCTTTGTTGCCGTTCCAACTCCTTCTTCCTCATGGTCCAATTTCTTTCCCTTATAGTCACTGGCCCCAGCAGTGCCCAATGACCCCTGTTTTAGGGGGAGCTTCTAGTCTGAGACCAACTGCAACCTTCCCCTATTATAACAACTATTATTTTCCCCATGAGCACACAAGTGAAGATCTAATCTCTGTATTGGCTACTTGGAGATCAGAATGTGCCATAGAGTGATAGGTGCCCTCAGAGGACCCTGCTTTAACTTACTTGCTCTGAGTAGGAGCATGTAAACAATGAGGATCATTCTGCTACCCCGAGCCACTCCAAGAGACAGGAGAACAGCTCAGGAGCCTAGGTGGGAGTCAAACTGCGGAGCATACTCGACCAAGGTCACACCCCTTCTTCCACTCCCCCACCAGCTCCAAACACAGAGGCAAATGGCTAGAGAAATATCACTTTCCATTGCAGGGCAAGATTCGAGGTGTAGGTAGACAGCCAAATCTAGTCTTACCCTCCGAAAGGCACTCACAATGCCTTAAACTGGTAGGCAAAAAAAAAGAGAGAATCAAACAACACCCACAAAACATTTTTAACCTTTATACAACATTTACTGTCCATTATAACGTTTTCCACAAAGTTCCCAGTGTTAAACTGGAGTGCATAATGTGGAACCTGTCCTCGCTGAGACCCATAGCTCCAGCCATGGTGGAGGAGGCACTCGTAGTAGCAGGGATCGAGCCAATGAACCATTCATTAACTAAGTACCTAGTCACACAAAAAGTAAATAGTCAGGAATGACCAGTACTTTAGATTTTGGCTTGATCCCTTTAACATGGCAAGTGTTAACATCTAAATATGGTTTTGGGGGAAATCATTCAATCGTTTTGCCGTATCACTCCAATACCCAGCGCTTTCCCCAGCAATTAGAGATTAAGGCATGAATTTTGAACACAGATTGGGGAGAGCAAAACATTGTTCCATTGGAGGTTTTATGTGTAAAAACAGTGATTGCTTTGGAAAATTAATTTAAGTAGTTGCACTGCACTGCACCATAAAGGACATTGACAGCTTGGTCTAGGTAACCATGGTTACCAAGTTTGCAGTGCTTGAAACTGACAGCAGTACTGGGAGGAGCAGTCTCTCTTTCACAGGCTGATTGGCTGAGCACTGGTTTGTCAGTTTCTTTATCTGTCATATCTGTACTGATGCCTACCACTGGGAAAAGTTACTGCCCACGAAGCTCCAGTGCCATGCGGCACCCATATTTTACAAAACCATGTGGTAAGCAGCCATTTTTCAGTTAGATATTCAAGGGCATTGAAATTGAAAGAAAATACTAATGGAGCGCAGGGACACAACAATAGTTTCAGAAATGTTCAATGTCTCAGGGAAAGAGATGTATACATATAGGAGAGCAGTTTAATATATAATACAAGTGCCTAGTTGACCATGCATTACTTTTCTTGCAAATACGGTCCCTTGGTCTTTCCCCTCCTGCCCTGAGTTGGTTCAGTAATTACCTTCAGGGCAGACAGCAAGTTACCAAATTCAGCAAGGTCCTCTTGGACAACATCCCCATTACCTCCGGTGTCCCCCAGAGATCAGTTCTGGGGCCCCTTCTCTTCTCTATTTTTGCCAACAATCTCCTTGCTACTGATACGAACTGTAGTACTATCCTTTATGTGGATGACCTGGTCATCCTTACTCATTCCCGGGATATTGGGGTCATCAACCATCAACTGAGTGAGGATTTCAGGAATATCCAGTCCTGGGTAACATCTCACAAGCTGGTCCTCAACCTTAAAAAAGCTCAGGCCATGCTTTTCGTGTCCCTGGCTAAGGTTAAGGCCTCCCCTACTCCTCTGTGTGTTACTGGTGTTGATAGCACTACTCTTCTAACCACTGTCTCCATCAAATGCCTTGGTGTGACACTGGACCCCCAACTCGACCTTGGGTGTCACATCCAAAATGCATGCAGAGCTGTTAACTGCAAATTGGGTCTAGCCTACAGAGTGAAGAAAAATCTTATGTCTGCTGCTCTCCTGGCATTGGCCAGAGGTGTGCTTCTCCCCTCTCTCTGCTATGGCCTTCTGTTTGCACGCACCTCCAAGGTTCACCTCACTAGATGGAACATGACCTATAATAACATTTGTCGCTTTGCTCTTGCTGCCCCTCTGCTCACCCATCAATGTGACCTATATGACAAACTCGGCTGGCTCTCCCTGGCCAACCACATGAACTTTGGGTTGGGCTGTTTCATGGGCAAGGTGCTTAGAACTGACATCCCCTCAGGGTTGGCTGAGCTCCTCAGACCGGCTGACTTTTCCTCCTACTCCCTCAGGTCTCTGGGCCCTGGTGTGCTTAAAGTTCCTATCACCCGTACGCATATGGGAGAAAGGAATTTTGCTTCATGTGCTCCTAGGCTATGGAACTCCTTTCCTGCCCAAGTCTGCTCCTCCCCCTCCCACTCATGCCTCCGGAGCTCCCTGTGGGGTTGCTTGAAGCTTTCCCCTGTGTGTGGATGTACTAAGCCACCATAGCTAGTTCTGGACCCCTTAACTGGGCTCACCTGACCTTCTTGGTGCCCCTCTTGCAGCTTCTGCTGATGCAGCCTGCCTGACTGGACTCTGTGATGCATATGATGTGCTTATTTTCTGTTTCAGGAGATTCTTAGACTGTGGCTCTGGTGGTGGCTCAGTGTCATTTACAGTATACTCTGAAAAATGTACTGCTCGTTGCCTTGATGTCTCTATGTATATATATTTTATGTATATATTTTAACTATGCTTACTGTCTACTGGTTAAGTTTAATTGGCTCCTCTTTGACTCTGTATACTGCCTAACTTGCTGTTATGATGTCCTCTGTTTGAACTTGTATTCTCATTGTACTCTCCCGGGTTGTACCTGAAAATAGGCATATAACTTGTATAGTGTACCTACCTAGTCAACAAAAGCTAAATAAATAAAGACCAGTACATCATAGGGATGACTCCTGATCCCCTGTCTCAGTAAACACCTCAAGCTTGCAAACAGAAAGCAGTTATTAACAGACTGTTCACGGGTAGTATCAGTCGCCCGATCCCTGGCACTTAATCCCCCTTCTGTTCACAAAATGTTCTGCATCTTGCGGCTTTGTAAAAAATCTAGGCAGGCATCCAGGTTTTGTAACTTTCAATTTCATTGGTTACATTAGCATGAAGTCCCATCTCCAATGATAAAGAGTTGTCTTGACCCCAGCAAATTTCTGTCTTTTTAGCTGAACTTCCCAGGAGAAGTCTTGAAAGATGGACACCCAGCCACCATCTGTCAGGATTGGTCCCTGGGCTCTTGTTGCCTGTAGCAGCTTTTCCTTCTCAGGGAAACATAAATATTTTATCAGATAATGCTGTGGTTGTTCACCTGGCTTGGGGTTGGTCCCATGTGATAGGCTTGCTGGATCTTGAACTCCACTGCCAATGCCTCCATGCCCAGTTTCTGTACCAACCATTTCTGGACTGCTCTTCCCCCTTTTTGCCCTTCAGTCCTTCGGGCAAGCCAATTATCTGAATATTTTAGAGCCTGGCTCTGTTCTCTTGATCTTCTGCTCTAATCACCAAATTTTCCAGTTGCTCCTGGTGGATCTTTTAGTCCCTCACCAAGTCAACTATCAAATCTTCCAGGTCACTTATCTGCCTCTCCTGCTCATCAAGGCGGGTAGTGTGGGCAGCCGAGGTCTCAGCTACACTGGTGACAACAGACTGAAGATACATGATCTGTGATGTGATATTAATGAACCCAGCTCTAACTTCTTGCTGCAGGTTAGTAATTATAGCCAGAAGCGCTGCTAGCAAGAGTTCAGTTGTTTCTTTAGTAGAGCCACCCACTGCCGTTGTCACCTGTGATCTGGTGTGGACCTGCGGTCCTGTGGTCCCTGCTCAGTCCTGGGGCTAAAAAGACAGAGTTGATTTTTTTTTTTTTATGCTCCCTCCCAGCTCCGGGCTGGCCTCTCCGTCAGGCCACCTATGCCATCCGAGCCACACTGCCTCGGATCAGCCACCTCTTCACTCCCATATAGCAACCCCCCCAGGTGATCCCCAGACATAACCCTTCACCACGTGGTCCCCCCCCCGAGGGGTACGGTGCCGGTTGGGGTGACCAGTGCCACAGCTGCTCCGGGGTGCTGCTGGGGATGGTGCGTGCACTGTCCTTGGACTTGCGGCTGTGGGAGCTGGTTACCATCATCCAGTCAGCTACAGGCTCTTTTCTCATTTGCTCCCCGGGGGCATGGTGTGCCACAACGTAAGGCTGATGCCAACTTCCACCACGCCTCCTTAGTGAGTGGGACTCCATGCACTGGCATGCCCCCAGCCTCTGCTAGTGGTCAGCAAGTGCCGGGTTGCATCCCCACCTTCCTCCCAAGAGAAGGCGAGCCATCAGCCAATGCTCAAACTCTCTCTCTCCCCAGCCGGCCCTCCAACACTCGAGTCCATTCCTGAACCCAGGTCGCTGGCGTCGCAAGCAGAAATCCAACCACTGCACCGGTGGGCCAGCTAGTTAATTGTTTTTAATAGCTTTTGCCAACAACATGATAGTCCACAATGGTTCCGAGTACAAATGCCAAGTGAAAAGGTTCAAAAGATTATTTTTATACTGCCAAATAATTAGATGCCAGGCCATGCCCTCTATATATAATTTCTTGGATATGAGAAAAAATGAAAAAAGAGATTTTTATATAGTGCATTTCTGGGCACTAAAGTGAATTACAAGTTAAAGGTGCTGTTGCTGTGGTGGGAGACTGACACAGCTCAGTGGCATGTCACAAGTATATATAATTTCTGGGACATGAGAAAAACAGGGTAAATGAGAATTTAAGACATATGGGGCCAGATATATAGTAGGGTGAAAAGTGCAGCATAAATGCCTGCACTGTGCTTTGTAACTGCCCAGGGGTCCCAGGATGGTATATTCAGTCGGGCTGTAACCAGCTGAATATAGGGCCATGTTGGCATAGTACTAAGTCAGGTAGCACTGCTCTGACATGGCTTCCGAAGTTGGCCCCAAGACTTGATAGCACCAGAGCGCTATCTGCAATTTTTAAAGGTAACCTTGCAAATGAGCCCATTGGGGATACAAGGCACTCAGGGGCCATTTGCAAGAATAGTGGAGGCAGATAGTGTCAGTTAGAAGACTAACTGCTAAAGTAATAAATCAGATTCGTTCTATGTCTACAATGTTAGCCAGAGATAACACTCACAAGTAGTCATAAAAAAAGTATTTTTATTATACTCACAGTCAAGCAGGATAACTCACAGATAAGGATGACTTGTCAGTCTATTTGTAAGTACAAAGCTTCTAGAGAGCAAGAAACTGGCAAGACAGGGTTTTATATACTAAGTTCTAGCTTACTGACACACAACCCCATATGTATTGGTTCTGAACTATAAACAGTGTTACACAATACATTCTCTATTGGATAATTACTTAGGAAACAGAATACTAATGAGTATAAGAAATAATGCTTCTAGAGCATAAACCTCAGACAAAGAGAAATGCTGACACTTCCAATCTACATGTGCTTAGATGATAGACTAAACAAGGGATCTGTCTCTTGTTAGTAGAAATAGAGAATTGCTTACAAAGCTATATTACACATAGTATATGTGCCTGAGTGTACATACATATAATTATATGAGAGTAAAACTACATAATAATCACTGATGATCCTTCAAAGACATCTAAGCAGTGATTAGGTCAACTATATAGGGAATATAAACGAAAAACAAACATAATCTAGATAAATGTAATATAATGAGGTATAAATGAACCATGCATAGCACATTAGCATATATTTATTTATTTATTTATATTAGCAGCAAAGCACATTCCTAGCACTCATGCTTATACAATGTGTGCTAAATCTATAATGTTAGTGCAAAATAACAATATCACAGTATAATAGACCAGAGATATAGTGTAAGACATATATGGGGTAATAGGGGCATAACCCAGGCACAACAGTAGCATAGATTAGCCCCCCAGTCCATAATAGCCATAGCTATCCCTGGTGCTAGTGGTTCACCATCCCTTCAATTGCCAGGCCCGATGTAAACATAATAATACCAGTAGTTGTCCCCCTTCCTTCTGAATGCCAGCCCCCAGGTAAAAATATGAATCCTTGGTGCTACCAGTCTCCCCTCTGATCACCAGCTCTGAAGTTAAAAGATGAATCCCTGGTAGTAGTGTTCCTCCCAACAATCATCAGCCCAGAAGGAAAAAAAATCCTCCCTGACATCCAGTGGCCCGCCTGTGGCACTGGGAACCTCCACTCACCTTAGTGTTATCTGAGGTACTGCAGGTGCATATGGCGACCAGCACAGCCCTCCTCACACCGCTTAAGTTGGCTGCTGTATTCCCAGTCAGGGTGGGTGCTTCTCATTTATAAGATAATAAATTTATATGAGAGATGTGTTCCCTGCCTGCACATATGGTGGCCAGCCATGGAGGTGTGAGGAGGGCTGTGCTGGTTGCTGCATGCACCAGTGACACTGCAGATAATGCTAAGGTGAACAGGGCAGTGCCCGGTGCCATGGAGGGGCCACTTGATGCCAGGGAGGGGTTTTGTTTTACTTCAGGGCTGGTGATCAGTGGGAGTAGGGGAACTCTACCACCAGGGATTATTCTTTTTACTTTGGAGCTGGCAATCGTGGGGGGGACCACTAGCACCAGAGAATATTATTTTTACATCAGAGCTGGTGATCAGAGGAAGGGAGGACATCTACCACCAGGGAATATTATTGTTATGTCAGGACTAGCTTTCAGAGGGAAGAGAGACCACTACTGCCAAGAAATATTATTTGTTCTTTGAGGCTGGTGATGGGGGGACCACTATCACCAGGGAATATTATTTGTTCTTCAGGCTGGCAATCAGAGGTAGGGGGGACCACTAGCACCAAGAAATATTATTTGTTCTTTGGAGCTGGTGATGGAAGGGGGGAGACCACTACCACTAGGGATTATTATTTGTTCTTCAGGCTGGCAATCAGAGGGAGTGGGGACCACTAGCACCAGAGCATATTATTTTTATGTTGGGACTGATTGGTGAAGGGGGGTGCCATGGACCACATGGGCAGGTATGCTCCCCCAGCAGCCAACTGGTTGGTTGGCTGCATTACCTCTGGCAGCTCCTAGGGTTGCATGGAATAAAAGAAGGTTTTCATTGACAGTATTTGCATGGTGCAAAAAAACTGTGTAAGACCCTTCTGCACCTGCATATCTGCTGAATGTTGTCTTGCACTGATTTTATTTTATTTTATTTATTGAACCTAGGATTCAAACCTTTGAGCTATAGCTCTTTACATAGGTTCCACATCAAAGACAAGTACAGTGCACACAGACAGTAAAGATAAAGGGTATACAAGCAAGACATTGTTGCAGGTAATCGGTATAGTTCATTACAATCAACAAAGTATGAGAATAACAAGAAAATGGCTATATAGCAGGTCTCAGGCTGGTAATGAAAAACCCTTGTTAGATAGAACAGGAGGACAGACAATGGAGTGCCAGAACAGGAAAGGATACGAGGAAGGGAAGAAGCTGGTCAGTGGGTGTGGTGACAATGGCATGAAGCGAGGGAGGAAGAGGGAAGTGAGAGTGAGAAAGGGGTAGGAGAAGGCATGGTAGTGGTGAGAGGAGGGAGGAAGTGATAGGAGATGGCATGGCAGGGGGCAGTAAGTGCTAGGTGTGACCTATAGGGTCAGAGGAGAGCAGGGGTGTAGGCTAAAGTGCATCGATCTGAGTACCATGGAGGACTTAGTGGTAGCAATCACAGATGGATCATGAAAAAAAATGAGATCGAAGGTTGCACTTAAGGAGATTAATTGAGGTAATGGTCCTGTCCCTGCCCCTCCATTTGCATACTCCCCTTTTTATGGCTGTGGGTGTAGCCCAGCAGATGTTTTGCATTCAGAAAAGGGCTGATGTTATTTTTGCTACCAAACAACATGATAGAGTGTTAAAAATAGATTCCTCCACTGAAGTCTCATTACTACGCTGCCTGTGTGTGTATGGGAAGCTGAAGAGCACTATTTTTCCTCTGATTGAAGAGTTAATTGTGCCCACAGAAAGTTAACTCTTTATCTTCTGCAGTCATTCTATGTCAGATTACCAATGGATAGTACAGACATCATAGAAAGCTATTGGAAGTAGAATGGGTTAAACACTTCCTGGAGCTTTCTGCATGACAAATTAGCTCTGCAGTGCCCTCAACCCCTATGAACACCTCATTAAGCCATTTGACACCACCATCCTAAGAGCAATCATTCTGCTACTTTGCAGACAAGAGGCCCAGTGATGCCTGTTTCCAAATAATACACCAACTTCATTTTCTCAGGAAGGCAGTTCTGGGCTACTGTTTATATTCTATAGAATGTTCTTTACCTGCAATTTCTGACTATAGGTGTTTACATCTGAATGATAGTAACCACATTTGCTTCACTTGCAAATAGGTGGGCCTGTGTGTATCTAATTTTTGTTTGACTTAGGTTACTCATAGAATCTGATCAGTTCATAACATGTTGTATTGTGATTAAATGAACTGATAAATGTGGGCTTTGGTTTCTTTTACAAATTCATTTTTCCTAACCATGGCTATACTAAAACAAAAATTTCTCAACAAAAATGTTTAAAAATAAGGAGTTTAGCAATAATTTTGTTGATGTTGTGTAAAGAGCTGCTCCCTTGAAAATTACCTGATTGGGGGATCTGCCACAAACAGAATGGGACTTCATGGATGGAGGAGCTCATGGCAGCAGAAGAGGCATGGTGGCATTAAAAGCTTAATAGTGTGGATGTAGAGGAACCAATATTTAAGCATGACTTTGGTAAAAGTCTAAGTGTGACTTGGGGGTGGGGGAGTGAGTCTTGGTATTTTTAGCATAATGGTTTTCTGAAACTTCAGCCTTCAATGGGTTAGACTCTGCATTCATCTGTACAGTATGCCAATAAGCCACATGCAGTGACATATGGGTAAAAACCAGATCACCAGACCCGGGCCAGAGCTGTAAAATCTGGACTGGGCACAGCTTCTGCAAATATTGCTGATCCACTCACTCCAGTTAATCTGGTCTGGCTTTTACCTAGCTGGTCTGGTCCTGAAGGTTCCATTTTTAACCATGTCAAGGAAGGGTTCAAAAACAGACATCCAGGAGCAGACCAGATACGTAAAAGTCAGACTGAACAGTGCAGCCAGAGTGACCTGACCAGCAGTAGTTGTGCAAGTTGTCCCCAGTATGGCCAGTTTGGATTTTTACAGAACTGCTGTGGTTCAGGTCTGTCAGTCCAGTTTTTAATCAATCAGTCTTTATTTTATACTGAAAGGTATGTGAGGAAAGATCCTGTTTACACAAACATCCAGTTAAGCATAAAAAGATATGGATTAGGCACCAGAAAAAGCTTGAAGCCCACTTGCTGGAGGAACACCGAGCTTTATGGAAAAGACGCTGCAGAATCTGCAAAAAAATCTTTCCAACACCAGAAACCAAAAAGAAGAAAAAGGACAAGAGGCACAGAGACCGGGATGAGTCTCCATCCATAGCGGAGACCTCTATCGCTGACACGAGAGGGGCCTCCACTGTACATACCCCTGCTGCCAGGTCTCATACTGCTCCAGTGGATCAGACCACAGCCTCCCTGCCTGCTTTAATCATGGTGTAATCGGGGCTCTCCTTGGACTACGGAACCCCTATTTGTGCTTCTTAGGCCCATATCATCATCATCTTCAGGGTCTGTCACCAGCAGCCAGGTCAATAAGTCACTCCCCAGCCCTACAGAGGAACACACAGTCACAGCCAGTAAGCTGGACTCCAGCTCCGCTGCTGTCTGCATAGCCCAGGCCGATAGGTCAGACATTAGCGCTTCTGACGTCTGCATGGCCATGGCTGATAAGTCGCTTCCTAGTTCCTCTAGGGACTGCGCAGCTGAGGCTCTCCCATCAGGGTTACAGGATACCCCTGACGTTGAGTTGAGCCAGCTGCCAGACATGTAACAGTCTTTAGAGGGTTCCTTGCTCCCCCTGACCCAACTGGACCCTCTAGGCTTGCCTGAAGATCAAGAGTCAGAGGTGGGTACTAATATGGAGGTTCCCCTTCCTTCACCAAGTGAGTCTTTTCCTGGTTTTCCCACTGGGCCTATTATTAATCCCTCTGGGGACCTTCCATCAGGACCTCCTCAACCCAAGCCCCCTTGGACAACCAGGTTCCGCCATCTTGGACTCGGGCTCCTCTGATGACGGCGGGTGTTCTGTTGGGTTCTACTCACACCCCAACACCAATTGACCCTTTGTCAGGTGACCCTTCACCGGGTCAGGGTATGTCTGGCACTCTGGCCATTCCTCAAATGCTGGATGGCCTTCCGTCAGGCACCCAGGCATGGACTCTTCCAGAGCCGGACATTCCTGTGCATGATCCAGTACCAGCCTCTTCTAATGTCCCTACAGGGCTGATGCATGGTCCTTATGGACCTCCTGCTGGGCCTTCAGATTTGCCTCCAGCTGGACCTATGAGCAATGTTCCTTGCTGTCCTCCCCCACAATACCCAATGTACCCTTCACCGTGGTATCCAAGGCCTGGTTATCAACTCCATTATGTACCAGTGTACCAGATGCTGGGCTATGTCTAATCAAGGGTATGCTCCTTCTGGCTTTCTCTACTCCTGTCAGGCTCATGGATACTCTCAATATCGGATGACGGACTATCCATTATACCAGCCTCCTCCTAAAACCACCTCCTCCTCCTCCTCCTCCTCAGCCTCAGCCTCTGCCTCCACAGCAGCCTCAGACAGTGTTTCAGACCCAGATTCAGGAGGCCAGACTCAATTAGCCTTGGAGCTTGACTGTTGGAAACCATTGGTAGCCTCTACTCCCATCTCTTTTCTCACCCCTAGATCAGCCTCTCCTGTGGATTCCCACCTTTCCAGTGAAGGCTCCTCTAGACACCAGGTCAGGGATAAAATCCAGGACACTCCTCTAAAAAGGGTTCAGACCCCCAGCAGGCACTCTTCAGACTCTGACTCCAACTCGTCCTCCAGCTCTGGTACGTATACACCTATAGAGCCTCAGCTGAAGGAGTCCCGGAAGTCCCCTCCAGAGGACCCTTCCTTTGCAGAACTCCTCATAACTATACAAAATGCCTGTGGCTGGGCTATCCAGGAATAGGATCCAAAGCAGAAAAGGCTTGTGGAGCATCTAGACATGACTGACACAGCTCCTATGCCCATACTGCCTTGGACTGGGCCCCATGAAGACCTGGCATCCACTATCTGGCAACAGCCATGCTCCATTCTGGCTGTTTCAAAAAAGGCAGAAAGGATGTACCACCCCCCAGATAGGGTCACACATCTTATTGGCCAGCCTAATGCAGACTCAGTTATCACGGCTGCTGACAACCAGTCCTCTAAACCTAAACATTTGAGCATGTTTCCTCCTGATAAGGAATCTAAGCAGCTGGACAATTTTGGCTGCAAGATCCATTCAGCCTCCACTTGCACCCTCAGGTCCCTTAATTATGTGGCTCATATGGTTTCCTACCAGAAATCTTCCCTGACTTCACTCAAGTCCAAGCTGGAAGCTATCCAGGACCAAGAGCTTAAGGTTGAGATTGTCAAGACAGTGAGAATGGCTAAAATCTCCTGCCTAGCCACTTGTGACACAGTAGACTCAGTTACTCACACCGAGCCACTGCTGTCTGCATTAGGTGGCATTCATGGCTGAGGATTGCTGGTCTGGCACAAGACATCCAGACCTCCATCATGGATGCCCCTTTCAGGGGATCTGTGTTATTTGGAGATGACACCAAGGATATTATTACAGAATTGCAGGACCGTGGTAAATCCATCCATGATGTTCTCTTCATGTACCAAGGGGTTACAAAGGCAAATAGCCTTTTTGTTGGCAACAGAGATGCCAGACCAATGAGGCCCCCTGCCAAATGCCAGGCCAAGTGCCGGTATCCAGCATCAGGAACCCCTACTCCACCTGCCAGCTCCTAGAAGTCCCCTGGAGGTGCTGATGGCTCCATTTCCTCAGCCTCCTGACTCATGGGGGGCCCCTCCGCCTCTTCCAGATCTTCTGGGGGAACCTGTGGGGGGAAGATTTGCCCTCCACCTTCCAGGGTCGAAGGACATAACCACGGACTCTTGGGTCCTTCAGTTAATAGCAAGAGGTCACACCATAGAGTTCCTAGACAGGCCTCTGGACAACCCGTCAAGCCTCTCCCATTATCCTCCAAGTCATTTGTCTCTGATAGGGGATGAGATCCAGGCTCTTCTGCAAAAGTCAGCCACAGAGCCAGTGACTCCAGCACAGATAGGAAGAGGGTACTACTTCTGTTTCTTCCTAAAGCCCAAAAAGACGAGTAACCTTAGACTCATCTTGGACCTCAGCATGCTCAAACTGTACGTAAGTACAAGAAGTTCTGCATGCTCACCATCCAGGGGCTTCTACCCCTACTCCACAAGGGCCATTGGCTTTGTGTGCTGGACATTCAGGATGCTTACCTGCACACCCGTCTTCCATACCCACTACCACTTTCTTCGGTTTGCCTTTCAGGGGGAACATTACCAGTTCAAGGCTCTCCCTTTTGGCCTATACTCAGCACCTCATATTTTTACCAAGTGCCTAGCAGTGGTGGCTGTGGCCCTATGCTGCAGAGGAATCTAATTGTGCCTGTATCTGGATGACTGGCTTCTGTCAGCCCCATCACAGAGCAATCTGAGGGAGTCACATTCCTTCACCCTGGACCTATTTTCCAGACTTGGAATAACAGTCAACTATCCCAAGTCCCACCTCTCCCCTCCCAGTGCCTACAATTGATTTGGGGCAGTACTGAATATGATCCAGGGCCGGGCCTTTCTCCCACTGGACAGAACAAAGACCCTGCAAGAACAGGCCAGATTAGTGGCCAACTCATGCCTCCATCTTCTTGGGCTGATGGCAGCTGCAATCCCTATAGTTGATCTAGCCAGACTGCGTATGAGGGTGACCCAATGGACTCTTTGTGTCCAATGGGCTCAGCAGCAGAACAACCTGGACAACAGGGTCCTAGTGTCTGGGTGCATCAAGAAGGATATTCTTTGGTGGCAGGAGTTGTCCAATCTCTCCGTGGGGGTTCCCTTTCAACCCCCTGATCTTACTATGACCCTTACAATGGATGCTTCATGTCAATGCTGGGGAGCCCACCTAGGAGACCATCAGACCCAGGGAACATGGTCTCAGCTGGAAGCATTTCTACACATCAATGTGTAAGAAATGAGGGCAGTGCCGTATGCCCTCCAGGACTTCCAGCCTCTTCTTTATCCAGTAACACTCCCGGTTCAGACTGACAATATGTCTGTGGTATGGTACCTGAACAAAAAAGGAAGGCACTCGCTCACGCCCTCTATGCCGGGAGGTGATGCGAGTGTTTGTTTATTGGATTATACTGGAACGGCAATAGTGAGCAAAAGCTGCCCATTTTCACATGCATCCAGTGATACAAATAATACAAATAAAAGTTGCCCATTTTCACGAGTATCCAGTAATACAACTAATACAAACATGTTGCTAAAAACTAAATTAAGACATGCACAGGATACAGTACATCATAAGACAGTGGACCATTATGTGGAGGGCAATAAAGTAACAAACAGAGGAGGTATTTAACAAAAGGCAATATGAACAGTAAACAAGTCTAACAAAAAATGATACAAACATATTTACATAGGCAGCAGTTAAACAATGACATAGATTTTCTAAAAAGGTATGGACCAAAAGAGTGTGCTGGGGGCTGGGAAGGGAAAGTTGGTAAATGGTTGTGGCAGATCAGATTTGAAATGAGTATGAGCTGATGACGATGGGTAGCATGGAGTGTGCAGCTAGGAAAGAGGATTAAGTGCCAAGTTGGGGGGGTGCGGAAAAGGGGAGGGAAAGGGAGAAACTGGGAAGGGGTAGTTAAGGAGGAGATATTAGGAGGGGAATCAGTTGCAGTGGGAGGAAGGGGAAAAGTGTGTCTTTAAGTTGCATTTGAAAGAAGCAATTGACCGACTCTGAATGAAGAGCACGACCTCCGCCTGCGTGCTGTCCATGCACCAGGCATCAGCAATGTCCTGGCAGACAGTCTCAGCTGCACCACTGTCAGGGCTCATGAGTGGGAGATAAATCAAGAGATGGTCAAAAGCTTATTCAACCTGTGGGGTAGGCCAGAGACAGATGTCTTCGTCTCCCCATCCAATGCAAAACTACCCAATTTTTGCTTACTCGTTCCCGGGCTTGGTGTTTCTGATGAGACTCACTGTCTCTTTGCTGGACAGGGAGGTTCTTGTATGCCTTTCCTTCATTTTCAGTGCTTCAGAGAGTTCTCCTGAAGCTACAGGCAGAAGGGGCTCACATGATTCTAATAACCCCTCTTTGGCCTCATCAGATTTGGTTCCTCTCCTTCAACAGCTATCGCTGGAACTCCCAGTACCTCTGCCTCTCTTCCACAATCTTCTGATTCAGGAGCAGGGCAGACTGGTGCATCCAGGCCTCAAATCCCTCCACCTGCATGCATGGCACATGTGGACATAGCTGCTTCACGCTTTGTAGTTTCCACCGTAGTGGCCCAGGTCATCATAGAGGCCAGAAAGCCTTCTACCAGAACTACTTATGCCATGAAGATTCCCCATTTGGGCAAAATCCAAGGGTTGAGACCCTTTCTCTTGCCCAGTGCCCCAGGTCATGGAGTAGTTCTTGCACCTTTCAGATCTCGGCCTCAGCTATTCTTCTTTGAAGATCCATCTGTCTGCCATTTCAGTCTACCACCTCCCTGTGGATGACAAAACCATAGCTGAGTTGGAGATTTCCAAAACCTTCCTGAAAGGAATTTTCCATCTGAAACCACCAAATCATAATCCAGTGCCCCCGTGGGACCTGAATTTTGTTTTGGAAAAACTTACTTTGCCTCCTTTTGAACCTGCAGCAAGTTGTGCTATGCACTATTTGTCTTGGAAAGTGCTTTTCTTAGTTGCTGTTACTTCAGCTCAAAGAATTTCAGAGCTCCAGGCCCTGGTGTGAAGGAGCATTACTTGATTTTCCACAGAGACCTTTTGGCTCTGTGTACAAACCATTAAGTTTAAGTTAAGTTTGAGATCCTTCAACAGGGTCTTGTGCCTGAGTGGCGCATTGGAAGCAAGGCAGCCAGCAACAGCTGTTCCTACGGCCGCCGCCCGACCCCATTCAGCAGAACTTGACGGATTAAGGGCCTCGGGACACAGATCCTTCAACAGGTACTACTACCAAGCTTTTTCAGGGAGCCAGTATGCCAGGGCGATCACAATTGGTGCAGCGCTGACTCAGAGGGACAGTGATTGGTCCGCCCGCTCACCATCTTCGTTCGGATTGGTGTGCACTTCCCCATAGACTTTTACAACATTCCCTGCACTGACTTTGTGCTGCTAAGTTCTGAACTGAATTTTTTTTTTTTTTTTGTTATTTCAACTGCCAGTGCTGACTATGTCAAGCCTTAAAAAGTTATGTACTGTGTTTATCCATAGTATAGCTCTTTGCATAGCTTTAGCCTGATTCCTGTATATAGTGCTAGAAGTGTGAACATAGGCTGTGTTTCCCCTACCTGAATTATTGAATTGCTGCTATTCTAACTGCTCCCTCTATTTTTCTTTTTTTCTCCCTCTTTCCTACTTTCACTCACCATATACACCCCCATCCTTCTGTACTAATTTACTTGCCATGCTTTCGGCTGTTGCTTTCCTCTCTTCCTGAGACAGCTCCCCCCCCCCTTCCATTTGTCCTGCCCTATTCTTCCCTTTACCTTTGTGTTACATACCCTGCCTCTCTAATCGTTTTCTTTGTCCATACCACCATCACCCCCACCCCCACCGACGATCTGCTGCCAGCTTCCCCGGCCCTGAATTCCTGTCCTGCCTGCATACTTAATCGGATCTTTCATTCTTCTTTTAGGGTCTTGCACCTGAGCAGTACGTTGGAAGCAAGGCGGCCAACAACAGCCATTCCTACGGCTGCCGCCTGACCCCATTCAGCAGCCCTTAAGGGCCTCTGGACACGGATCCTTCAACAGGTACTACTGCCAAGCTTTTTCTGGGAGCCAGTACGATAGGGCGAGCATGTTTGGTGTGGCGCTGACTCAGGGGGACAGTGATTGGTCCGCCCACTCGCCATCTTCATTCCGATTGGTGTGCCCTTCCCCCATAGACTTTTACAGCATTCCCTGCACTGACTCTGTGCTGCTAAGTTCTGAACTGAATTTTTCTCCCACCCCACCACCCCCTTCCAGGCCTCCTATAAATACAGTTGTGCTCCACCTTCCCTAACTCTTTTGTCGCACCACTGGCTTACTCTTGTCTGCTGCCACTCAGACATTGGTAGCTGAGTGTAGCCAATAAGCCTGATCCCTGTGGAAGCACCATCACAGCTTCTAGCCACCAATCTTATTTTGTTTTTTCCTTTTTCCCCTTCTGAACCCAATTCCATCTCAGGCTCAGAGAGTGGCTGTAGGTGGGCCTGTTGCACTCAGAAAAAGCACCAGACCATTACTAACCTACAGACCTCACTCCTTGGCATCATGGCTTGCCTCACTGCTATACTATTGTTCCTAGTATACAGTGTGCCCTACGATACAGTACACTATGAAGTATCACAATATAATCCAGCCCTGGAATACACTGTCTCAACATCCTATGTTGCTACGGCCCACTGCACCTCCCTTGTTTTACCAACCCCCCCTTCTGGCCTATACCCCCATTATGCCCCCCTCCCCTTACTACTACCTTCACCTATGACTATACGAGCACTCACAATGATTACTTTAACTGTCACTTTAGCGGTACTCTCTCCTGCACCACACATCATAGGCGGTCCCAAAGGAAAAAAGCCATCTCCATCCTTTAAGCTCCTTGAAGAAAATGCTGTTATTGCTCCTTCTCTGCTCAGGTAATATTGAGCTAAACCCTGGCCCCCCTCTGCAACTCACCTCTCTTTCAGATTTTGCGGAGGCCCCAGGACTTAAGATGATGTTGGTCAATATTCTAAGCCTGACCAAAAAATGTGTCCAGTTACAAGCATGGGCTGCGCATACCAACCCAGACCTTATCATTATTACGGAGTCTTGGCTAAAAAAAGGCTAATACCGACCAGCAAATCTCCCTCCAGGGATACAAACAATTTACGGCGGACAGGGCTTCTAGAGGTGGGGATGTGGTCGTCTACACCAAAACCAAGTACTCAGTCACTAATATCAGCTGTAAATCTTCACCCAAGGAATTCGAGATTGTTTCAATGGAGCTTCATCTTCCTTCTTCAGAATGCATCACCGTCATAGGTGGCTATAGGCCTCCATCTGGAAGCGATGAAGTCCCTAATATACTGAAATCCCTAATCTCGGATGCAAAAACAGAAACAATATTTTTAGGGGATCTCAATATGGATTGGCTAACCCTTAAATCTCACTGCTTTAAATCCCTCTGTGATGAGCTCGGCCTAGTGCAATTAGTCAACGAACCTACAAGGAACAATGTCCTAAACACTGCCAATAGCGCCATTCTAGATGTGATATTAACCACTCACCCACAAAAAAAATTTGCATTCAGCTGTGTTCCATAATGATATGAGTGACCACAGGGTTGTTGTTTGCATAAGATCTCATATTAAGGTCCAAACACAGCCTCTGTTTATAACAAAATGGTCCTTTCGCAAGTTCGTTGCAGCAAACTTCCTTTCTGACCTAGGCAGGGTCAGATGGCAAGATCTGTACCTAGACAAAGATGTCAACGAGGCAGTCTACGTCCTTAATGTCAACCTTACTAGTCTGGTAAATAAGCATGCCCCCCTCATCAAAGTTAGGGTACGAAACAACTCTCACCCCTGGTTTACCCCAGATCTTAAGGCAGCTCTTAACCCGCTCTGGACGAAAGCAAGACATACCAAGAAACCATAGGATTGGCAGGCTTTCAGAACAGCTTGGAATACCTGTGTGAAAAGCATTCATTCTGCCAAAGCTCACGTCTACATCTCTACCTTTGAACAAGCACAAGGGAACCCACACAAAATATGGAGGACACTTAAATCTATAGAAGGTCGGCCTACTGCCCCCTCCATTCCAACTAAGATAGTCTCAAATGGCAGGGTGGTGGAAAATAAGTCCTTAATCCTTGAAGAACTTAACTCCCACTTTGTCACAGCTGGACTAGCTTTTGACTCCTCACCTTATGCTAGCATTGGACGAGCCAACCAAGTCCTTCCCCGGTATCTAGTACTGCATCTTGCCCATTTCAACTGCGTGAGCTAAACTATAAAGAAGTAGAAGATTCTCTACTTAACTAGGACATCAAAAAAAGTGCAGGGCACGATGGCCTAGAACCCTTCTTCCTAAGATTAGGATATGCCCATCTCTCTGCCCCCATTCTTCATATCATCAATCTCTCCATTACATCTGCTACTGTGCGTCCTGTTGGAAATCCACAAATATCCTCCCCCTGTTTAAATCTGGTGACCCTTGCGATGTGAATAATTACAGGCCTTTCTCCATCTTGCCTATCCTCTCTAAAGTTTTTGAAAAACTGATCCATAACCAACTAAAAACTCACTTGGAAACTTTTTCTCTCATTAACCCAGCTCAATCTGGTTTCTGGGCAAATCACAGCACAATCTCTGCTTTAGCGAATGTAACCAATGACTGGGTCTCTGCTATAGATACTAAGAAGATAACTGGAGCAGCCGCTTGGATCTTAGTAAAGCTTTTGATACTCTTGACCACAACCTGCTAGTCATTTGCCTCACTAACTTGGGTGCCACGTCCTCCACTGCCCAGTGATTCTCCAGTTACCTAACAGGGGGATCCCAGAAAGTAAAAGCCGATGGCTTTTTATCTGCCTCTTTGCCAGTTGTCAGAGGAGTCCCCCAAAGCTCCATTCTAGGCCCTATATTGTTTTCATTGTACATTAATGACCTTGATTCCAACATATCTATGTCCAATCTGCATTTCTTTGTGAATAACACTGTGCTGTATACCTCTGACTCAACGTTATCTGATGTTAAGGGGGTGCTTCATGCGGACTTTGCCCAACTTGAACATAATCTAATAAAGGCAAAGCTTCTGCTTAATGCAAAAAAAAAAGCTTTGATAGTCTCTCATAGTACCTCTGCAGGCGCCTCCCATACCCCACCTAAAGACTTTATTGTTACCACGTTAAGCGAACCATTGGAAGTTGTTCCCAAATTTAAATATCTGGGTATCTGGATTGACAACCAACTCTCTTTTAATGACCATATTGAGGACTTATCCAGGAGGCTCAAAGCCAGGCTAGGTTTCTTCTTTGAAATAGGCCTGTCTTCTCCCTTGAGACTCGAAATAGGTTCGTTCAGGCTACTTTTCTTCCCTTTCTTTACTATGGCCATGTAATTTACTCTTAAAGTACTCTCGCAAACCTAAGCAAACTGGACATCCTCTACCACCGTGCGTTACGGTTTATTACCAACTCCCCTTACCATTCGCACCACTGTGACCTGTATGCAGCTGTTGGCTGGACATCTTTCACCACTAGACACTTGCTTAATGCTTATCTCTAGACCCTTAAGTTGCTCCTGCACAAACTACCAAGATAACTATCATCTCTCATCTGTATTTCTCACAGTGCATACTCTCTTAGGAAATCTGACTTCATTCTGCTGGACATACCTAGGACCTGGACCTCCTTTGATAAACGAGCTATTGACATGCTCTTCCCTCTATTTGGAACCAGCTCCAAACTGTGCTGAAACTAACTAGCATAGTTTCAATTAACTTCTACAAAGTGCTAAGTGCAGCTAAGATAAAAGATATCTGCAACTGTTATTAAGCCCCTTCCCATCCCTACGTGTGTCTTATACATTTATGTGCAAGACCTTCATCGCCCTTATGCATGCTGCTTACTTATTGTTCACACTGTCATTTAACCAAGACACAACTACATTCTCTTAGCTTCTGACTTCCAAGCTGTGACCACTACTGCAAGCATCCTACACCTGCTCCCCCTTCCCCGTCCTATTCTTGTCTCTCTCTACGTATAGATTACTTCTCGCACTCTTCCAAGCCTCGATTGCTTTGTTTATCCTTTATTCCCTGTCGCTGCTCTATATACTAAAATTATTTATTGCAAACACCAGTTACCCTGCCTTGTACTGCTGGCATGCTACCCTGAAGTGCTTCACACCATATACCATATGTCTTTTCACTATATATTGTCATCCGATGTTGTATCCTTTTAGTAATATTCTGCTTGTTTTAAGTGTACACATGATTACATGTTGTACTATTGTTCTATCAAGTATTTTCATTTTATGTAATGTTCTTCTTCAGTGTACATCTCAGGACCTCCTTGTGAATGAGCTTGCTCAATGGAGTTTTCCTGCAATAAACTTGAACTTGAACTTTTTACCGAAAGTGGTTTCTGAGTTTATGTTGAATCAGACAATTCAACTGCCAGTATTCTTCCCTTAGTGCTCTGATCAGGGGGAGGCTCTTCTGCACACTATGGATGTGCACAGAATTTTGCGTTACTACACTAAGCTGACTAAAGATGTTCATAAGTCTGATCAGTTGTTTGTTTCCATTGTGCCAAAAGACAGGGCACAGAAGTTTCAAAACCGTGCCTGTCTAAATGGTGTGCAAACTGCATTGTTTTCTGTTACCAGAAGTACAATAAACCTCTTCTGGAGGAAGTGAAAGGGAACTCAACCAGAGGCATGGCTGCTTCTACTGCTTTTTTCAGAAACGTCTCAGCAGCGGACATTTGTGCGGCAGCAAATCTACTCTGCAGAGAGACGTACTTTATTTGTTTTTCTTTATTATCATTTATGTAATGTTATTTTTACCTGTGCACCCACCTGAGATGCAGAGCAATTGAATGCATCACCTGTTGCCTCTGGAATAGCTCTGTATTTGCCCCCCTCCCTTAATTTTATAGCTACTTCTCTTCCATTCCACTTTGTTTTATTTTTATTAACTTCATACCTGTCACTTAAAGTAGCAGTGCCACAAACCTTTTTTGTAAGTGTAGTAAAGTAAAAATAATATTATGAAGGTCCTTGTATAAATGATTCATCTGCGTTTTATACATAATGCTTTTTTTCTACTTTACATGCTCCACTGACCTCCAGAATAGCACAGACCCTCGCCAGGATTGCCATTTGCAATCAGGATGTATTATGGGTATATTGAGACCTGACATGATAACCATGATGCACCTCTGACTACCCATGCTGCACTGTTTTGTAGTTGTGTGTGGACAGGTGCTCATTCGCGTTGCTCGCTGACTTCAAAGAGTTTTAGGATAGATGTTAAAGTATGAAGGTCCAGAAGCAGCTCTGTTGCTAGCTCTCCAACTATAAGTGAGTTAAAGTTTTTTTAGAAGTTGATGATGCACTTTGTGAATAAAAACGAACTTCAGTTTTGTGTCCTAAATGTGTCATTTCATGTTTCTTCTCCCCCAAACTCATCCAACCCTCAAATCGCATCAATACTATTTTCTAAAAGTGCAGCAAACTGGTAATCTCCCTACAAGTATGGTGACATGGTTTTCAGTGGCACATTAGATTGTATTGTAATTTATTTTCAAAAATCCCTTTTATCTTATTTGCAGCAAAGCCATTTTAGATGCATCATGCAGTCTGTATTAAACTCTGGTTTCACATCAGACTTGAATGCTCACACTGTAGGCTGAAACATTTGTTTTAAATTCTAGTTGATTTGTTCAGGCAGTACAACAGGCCAGTGCAACAGAATCCTTTCAATACTGGGCTCCAGCACAAAGTCAAGTTTGTGTGGGCAAACACCAGTTACTGCCTGCACAAACATTTGAATATGGGGCCCATGGTGTTTGTTCATTACTGTGTCCTGGGTGGGACAGAGTGTGTACCCCACCACAGAGTTCCACCATTCTCTAAAGCAGTGTCTGCTGGTTTGACAGCAGCATCTGCTGTGTGGCTTCCATGGACACAACTCTGTGCCTGAGGTCTCCTATCTCGATGTGGAGTTGTGAAGGAGGAGGAGGAGGAGGAGGAGGATCTGCAGCTAGGGTCTCATGTGCTCTCCCTGGCTGCTGCCCCTGAGTCTGGCTGCAGATCACAATTCCCTCATCAATGCCACCCTCCAGCAACTGTGCACCTCATTGTCACTTGCTGCACTGCCCCCCCCCCCCACAGCACAGAAGGACCACTAGGATTTGCACTTCCAACACCCCCTCAGTTGACTTCTTGTATTCCTCCTTCTCATAGCAGAGCCTTACTCTAAGGTGGGTGTGTTGTTCACCAGTGCCCAAGTAACTGCCCCATTTACCATACAGAACAACAGATTGGCACAATTTGCATGTCACAGCATGGTTGCCGGTGTGGTCCAAATCAAAATGTTCCCAGACTATCAATGGACGTGTGCTGCTGCCTAGGGGAGGAGCCAGAGGTGGATGATCTCACAAGTTCCTCCTCATGGGGATCAGTCAGTTGTGGTGGTGATACCACCGGGGGGGAGCACTGGGGGTTTATCCTTTGCAGATTCTTTCAGCAGCAGAACAGCGGTGAAAATGGGAGGTGTTGATACCTGCTGGTGTTACACACTGTGGGGGAAGGGTTCCTGCAGACAAAGAAGCCATTGCTGCTATAGGCTCCTTTCTGGCACTTCTTCCAACACCTAGTGTTGCTGGTGCCACCCATAATGGTGTCCTCTTTAGACAAATGGGACAGTGTTCCCATCTGTCAAATCTGTATTTATCCCTCTCTCCTCCCTCTCATACTCTGAATCCTACTCCTCCCACATTGTTCTCCATCTCCAATCATTTTTATTTGAAAGAACAAGTATTAAAGGTACAAAAAAAATCATAAAGAAAGGGGAATTTGGAAAAGGCAGAAAATTGAAAAACCAAATGAAATTATAAATAATAACTAAACCACACCATCTGAACATAGAAGTAAAAGAAAAATACAGATAGAAGGTTGTAGAAAAAAGTAAAGAAATGTAAAGAAAATGAGACATAAACCACAACTAAAAAACTCTTGACAAACTTCTAAAACAAGAAACGATATATAAAATACTAAAAAAATCTGAAAAACTTAGATGCATAATTTATTTCTCAAGACTCAATCATCAGTAGATTAGTTTCCACTCAATCACGCGGACTGTGAAATAAACTGAAGAATGTTGGGTACATAGAGCTGTATCATGTGACTTGCAGGAATTGTTGCATGTCACCTACAGCTTTTTCCACAGGAAGCTTCACCTGAATTTGCCATAAAGAAATGTCTAAGATGAAGTTACAAGAAAAGTGCAGGTGAAGTTTATTGAAGTTGCCGCAAAATGGCCAACTTGACAAAATACCTTGAGGGTAGCATATGATGTAGGCCAAGGCAAAAGGAAACCGTGGACGGCGACAGCTAACAGCAAATGGAAAATGGTGACATTCACATCTTCCCTGAGGTGCTATGACCGGAGTTAGTATATTTAGAAAGGGGGGTGCGGGGAGCATAGCCCCATGCAAATACACCCATCATTGTCTTTCTGGTCACTGTAAAGCCATCACTGTTTTCATGGTTGCCTTTTTGCCTTTGCCAAAATGACATGGAAATTACTTTGAGAAGTCAAAGTCAGTGACTTTGCCAAAACTTTGTGACTGAAATAAAAGTTTGCTGCATTGCTAGGGTTAACACACTGTCAGCAGTATCTACTTCATTATAATTATATGATCACAATGGTCCCTGGAAGGATAAGTTGTTTTGTTATTAATTATTCATAATATATAATAGAGAGGTATAGAAATCCATGCATGGAGAGGATTTTTCTTTGTCATGTGTCCCCGTATGTCTTACCTTTTTCCATTTTTTTTAAATGACGTGCTAGTTGAGAAGACTGATTAAATATTAAGTGCTTGTGAGATATACTGTATAAATCAGTGGGGTAGGGAGCTATTCTGTAATATTGTACTAACTATAAACTAGGGCTGTTGCTTAAAACTTTTTAGCCCATAATACATAAGGGACAGGATTCACAAAGGAGTTGCACTAGGCACATCTCGGATGCCCTAGCACAAATGAGATGTGCTGAGCACCAACTGTGGTATTCACAGAAGATGCACCAGTGAGTGCCACCAGCTCATCCTATCTATGAATACCACAGTTGTGTCCAGCCCTGGATGCACCATCAAGACCCCCTCATTGGGCTGCGAATCCAATGGGGCATCACATCGTGCGCTGTGCCCATAATCGCCATTCACAGCCAACAACATGCAAATGGAGCCATTAGACATACAAGGCACAATGGGTCCATTTGCATGTCATTATGGCCCCATTTGAATGTGCTATACAGGGATGTGCCCAGCCGAATGCACTGGGCACCCTGCTAGGGCTGAGGTCCACAGTGATAGCCCCATCTATTCCAAAGGCAACCCTGCCCTCTCTGGGTGACCTCATCCTGAACACACCTGGATGAGTCCCTTGCAGGCCAGTGTGCCACCCCCAACCCATATCTCTGTGAAAATGCCATCTCCTGTGGCAATACAGGAGAAAGGACAGACCCCCCCCCGTCTTTGTGAATGACAATATACAGTACACACTGCAAGCCCATTGGTCAACAGAGTCCACCATTGGGCTGCAGCATATCTGTTGGCGGGCAGCCGTGATGTTATGTAGGTGGGTTACACTGCCTGTCAATGGGGGACTTGTGCATGGACAGTTGAGCAGGATGTGTAGTGGGTGCCTGAGTGGGTGGTGGGTGGGATGTCTGTTGGGAAAAGGAGGGGGTTCCTTTTGACTGATGGTACAGGAGCATTTGGCTCGGGGTGGAGAGGGGGTTTCTGTACATTGCACTGTATTGCCACAGGAAGCAGCAGTGTAACAGAGATGCTGGCGGCGAGAGGGGTCTGTCCTTTCACCTGTATTGCCACAGGAGGTGGCATTTTCACAGAGATGCGGGTGGGGGGCACAATGGACTGCCAGGGTGGGCAGGCTGGCATGCTGCTGTTTGCAGTACGGCAACCTGCCTGTGGTTGGCAGTCAAAAAAAGTCCATTCTGTTTAGACTTATCTTTGGGAGGCGCATCTCGGGACTTGCCTTGGGGATGCACCTCCGAGTTGGGCTGTGAATGGGGTTGCGCACCATATGCATGGGCACACCCCCCTTCACAGCCCCTCCAGATCATTATGGGCAGTATGCAGCACATCTGAGATGCACTGGCACCAGCACATGGGCCCCCTGGCAGAATCGCGCCAGTGCACAAGTTGGGGATGCACTGCCGCATTTCAGATGTGCTGGGCACATCCCCTTTGTGAATCTTGCCGAAGATTTCTTTACAGGAGAAAGAAGAGCCAGAAAAAAGAGATGATTTGATACTTTTTATTGGACCAACATAGATGTTACAAAAGAAAATAGGAGCTTGAGCTTTCAAATTACATAGTAGTAGTAGTAGTAGTAGTAGTTAATCATTTTTTTATTCAAATACGAATAATTGGATACATTCACTTGAGCATAGCTCATTTTCAATGAAGTTCCAAGTTTGATTAAGAGATTCCACATGAATGGACAGTACCACAGAATTAATACAAGACAACAAGTAAGACAGCTAACCAACAATTCCAAAAACATGTAACGATCAGACTTTAGAGTGTTAACAGTTATTGCATAGTGTACTCTTATTTAATGCAAACATATACCATTTCCTTAGTTCATTTGTGTTATGTTTGGTTTTATTGCTTCTCAGGGCTGGAGGGGATCTATTCCATAGGCTAATACCTCTGGCAAGTACAGAAGATCTACCTATATTTAGATTACATTTAAGCGGAACAAATTGAGTTCCAGTTGAGGCCCTTAGACTTTCCTTAGTCTTTCTAATCTCAAATAGGTCAATGATATAATTAGGTACTTTCTTATGCCAAACTTTAATCATAAATTGAAGCAAATGTAGATCTCTTCTCACTGTAGGACTAAGCCAATCCAATTCCTTAAAGAGTAAACACCTGTGTGTTCTATAGGGGACATCTAAAACAAAAAGGGCCAATCTGCGAAAGACTAAGTCTACGCTACTTGTATGCTTTTCTAAGGATCCTCCATAGAGTAGATCACCATAATCCAACACTGGAAGTATCAGAGAATTAACTACAGTCAGGCGGACATCTCTGGACATAAACCTTTTATATCTATACAATGCACCCAGTTTTCTATTAACGTTCTTTATAAGGGAATTTATGTAGATATCCCACCCTAAACTAGGGTCTAACCAGACCCCAAGATATTTATATGAGTCCACCTGCTTGATGGCAGTGCCATCCACAGTACGAATTTCCAAATGCAAATCTTTTTTTATTGTTATTATTATTTTTAAACAACAATGATTGTGTTTTATTGGTATTTAGAATAAGGTAATTCATCTTAAAGAATTCCTGAATTTCATCAAAGGCCAATTGCAGCCTCTCATTTATAGATTCTACAGTATCTCCCTCAGCATACAGCACAGTGTCATCAGCATACATATGACACTGTGCAGATGTGGATACAACCTTGAGGTCGTTCATATAAATGTTAAATAATAAAGGCCCCAAAACTGAACCCTGCAGTACTCCGTTATTTATTTCCAATATCTTAGATTTATAGGAGCCCACTTCTACGAATTGTCTATGGCCCATCAAGTAAGAAGCAAACCATTTAACTGATCGAGAGGACAAGCCGATCTCACTGAGTCTGGACAGGAGAACCTGATGGTTGAGGGTATCAAATGCTTTTGAAAGATCTATAAATAAAGCTCCTATCATTAACCTTCCATCCAGACTCAGTTGGAGATCGCTTACAACCTTTATCAATGCTGTTTGTGTACTATGATGTGCCCTAAAACCCGGTTGAAAAGGAGTCAATTTATTATTATCCTCAAGAAAGCCTTTCAACTGACAGGATATAATCTTTTCAAATATCTTAGAAATCTGAGACAAGAGCGAGATGGGCCGATAATTGCCCAGCACGCTCTTGTCTCCGGCCTTAAATATAGGTCTAACCCTAGCAGTCTTCCATCCATCTGGAAATTCTCCGCTCTCAATAGATAGATTGAAAAAGTAGGCCAAAGGGTATGCCACACAAGGTGCTGCATATTTCAACGGTGTAGAGGGGATCTCGTCTGATCCTTTCGCCTTGGAAGTATCCAATTTCAAAAGTTCAGATCGTACAGTTTCCGGGAAAATATAGTCAAAATCGAAGCCACCTATTTCACCAACTTCTATACTAGTATCTCTATAATTTGTCTTTGAGGTCTCATTATGATCACTATAAGCCCTATCTAAAGGGCTTGATGAGACCACTTTTGGAAAATAGTCATTAAAGGCATCGACCATTCCTTTACCCAAAGGCAGTGAAATACCATCTTTTTCTATTTTATTTACACAAGTCTGTTTATTTTTGCCCGCTAAGTTTGAAACAATTCCCCAGAATCTCCTCGGGTTCTTTTTGTGATTAGCCTCCAAATTAGATCGAACAAACTGTTTTTTGGAATCCCTGATTTTAGTAGTATAAAGATTTCGAGCCTGTCTATAGGAAACCCAATCCTGATTTAACATTGTTTGTTTTGCTTTCTTCCATTTTTTATTTCTATCTTTCCTAATTCTATATAATTCAGGAGAAAACCAGGCATTACCTTCATTTTTTGTCAATCTTGATTTTAAGGGTGCATGTTTATTACAGATAGCCATAAATTCGCTTAGGAAAAATTCCCAAGCGGCTGATGAAGTAGAGATCAATTCTAGTCTATTCCAATTAATATTTTCAACATCATTCATAAAACTAATATAATCAAAATTTTTAAAGCATCTCCAAAATATTTTTGATTTAGCACCTATTCTAACCACATTATTTCTAATCGAGTAAATAACTTGATGATCCAAAAAAGATTCTGGAAGAACTCCAGCCTGGAAATAAAGCTGGGGAAAATTAGTAAACATCATGCCCAAAGTTGTGGATCTCTTAGGATCTCTATGGTTAATTCTGGTTGGTTCCAAAATCAGCTGGGTCAAGCCCAGTCCAATCTGGAAATCAACCAGTTCGTGATTCCCATCTACGTCAGCCAATCTACATTAAAATCTCCAGTTATAAATAATTCATGGGTATCACGATAACCAGTCAAAAACTCATGTAAATCTGAAAAAACATGCACTGAAACCTTGGGCGGTTTATAAAGCCCAACTAACAGCAAGGATTTTCGGAAAGGTACCTCTAATTCCAATACCAACACTTCCAGACCATTACTAAGAAAGGGGTAATATACCTCATGAATGGTTAGATTACAATCTGTATAAACAATAATCCCCCCCTTTTGGTTCTGTCCCTTCTAAACAATTGGAAATTTTCCAAGTCAAAAGATGGGTTCAGAGTTTTACCATCCAACCAGGTTTCTGTTAAAACCAGAACCCCTGGTTTGGCCTCATTAACCCAATCTCTCAACTCATCGAATTTATTTCTCAAACTCCTAATATTTAAATGAGTAATGGTCATAGATCCATGTTTCATAGTAATCTCTTTTTCATCATAAAATATATTAGGGGGACCAGGATTTGGGTGTATGTCGCCACAAATTAACAAGCAACACATAGTGAGCCTAATAAAAATACCCCTTAGATTCAGCTTCCATATTCCCTTGCGGAACAGGCCTTTACAAGGCCTATTTCCCAAAAGAAACAGAAACTGGGGCACAGTCTGCACCAAATGCACTCTAAGGATTGTATTAAAACATACATTAGATAGTATCTCAGATGAAATATATACATTCTGGTGAACATTCAATGTCCCTGAACCAGTAAAGGAATGGTACTGAAGGTCAGTCAATGACTCTGTGTAACCATGTGGAAACTGAAGCACACTAAACACATTAACTACAAACAAGCACATTAGAATGTTTAGAACAAACATTTTGTAGAATCCCCCTATTAATACAAAAATATATCTAAAAATCAACCAAGGAGCATACAGCGATCAGAAAAGCAGAATAAATATACATAGAATTCTTTAATCAGAAAAATAACAGTTGATTGAAAGAGTACACTTTCTTAAAGTCCAGATCATGCATAAAAAACAGATAAAAATTGTTAAAATCCCATTGGCCAAAACTGCTTTTTGAAAATAAGCACGGATGGAACAACAGAGTACCATTCGGCAACATAACTAATTTTCTGTGTCATCATACAAGAGAAAGGAAAGAGATAATCATCGAAGAGTTTGAATTATGGCACTGGGATATTAAATCACTCGCTAGAAAAGGTGTTTTCATTAGAGGGATTGAAGTTTGTAAATAATATGTTAAGTTACGATATGATATTGTAACGTTGTCTTTATTTTTTGCTCTGTTTGCCACAAATGTATCTTGAACTTAACAAAATTCAGATGTCTTGTCAATTACCAGTTTGGAAAGAGACATCTAACCAGAAATTGAGTGCTCCTGCAGAACACTGAATCAAGAACCTAGCATCCATTGTGTTTAGCTGTTTTTATGTTGGCGCGCTTGCACAGGCAACATCATGGGACAGTGCAGCTTTAGAGGCGTGGTCGCTGTTGGGCGAATGCAGGGCACGTACCAGTAGGTGCGTCCCGCACTCCCCAATCAGTCTGCATGCCGGCGCCACACCATGCATACATAATGTGGCAAGCACATCTAAGAAAAGGTCCACTGCAATCTGAGCAAAGCTCATCAGACACAGCGGTCACTGCCATTATGTACATGGCAGGACACTGGCCGTAGAACTGCCAACTTCGGGGGTGCCCCTGTCCCCTGTGAATGTGCCGACAGGGGAGCCCACTTGCCATCGACATAAAGCACCCCCCAATTGTTTAATGCTAAGGGGGTGCCCAATCCCCTTCGGCTCTGCACCCTCCCACCCTTCTTTGTGTGCCGATGGGGGTGCCCAATCCCCGTCGGCATGAATCCCCCCTGTGTTGTTTGCCAATGAGGGTGCCCAATCCCCTGTCAGCTACAGACACCCCCAAAACAGTTAGGTGGTATGCTGGAAGCCCACCCCAGGGTGCCAAATGCCCTGCAAAACAAAAACTTTCCCACAATGTTTTCCTGTTTTTAACCTGTAAAACAAAATGGTCCCTCATAGTCTCCGTGCCCCCTCCCCCACCGCACCCACCCTCTGTGCACCCTGCCTCCACCCCCCACCCATACTTACCTCTGGAGTCCGGCCACGATGATCTTCGGTGGACCGAGAACACGTCTGCACTCTTCAAAGCCGACTGCGAACTGAGGAAATGCCAATAAGCTGTATAATGTAATAGACAGGGTTTTTGCAACTTTGCTGCATATCTCAAGCATTTTTGTGAATTTTTGCCCCAAATTTTCAACATGGAGTTTTTGGGACCCCTTCTCATGAATCCTTGCACTGTCATGGCATTTTTCGGTCCTGAAAGGTGATTTCTCAGTTACTGCGTGGAATCACCTTTTGGGACCATGTAATGAAATGACAACACCACTGTTCATGAGGGGGGGCTCTCAAAAACCCTATGTTGCAAATTTGGTGGGAAAAATTCAAAACATGACTGTTTTATGAGCCAGCATAGCAATGGCGCAATGCACGCTCATAAGTTAGCGAATTCACAATATTTTCATGCCAGATTCTCAACATTGTCATTTTACCACACCTTCTTGTGAACTGTGCAGCTGTCATTTTTCACATCCTGACTGAAATGTGTTTTCGCACTTCCAGTCCAGAATAGCTCAGTCACCATGCAAAATCAGTGTTCAGGACAATTACAAAAATGACAGTGACACTATTCATGAGCAGAGATCCTAAAATGCCTGTGTTAAAAATTTGGTGACAATACTTCATAAAGTGACTGTTTTACGAGCATGCGTAGCAACTGCACAACACACACTTGTACGTTAGCACATTCACACTATTTTCATGCCAGATTCTCAACATTGGCATTTTACCACACCTTCTTGTGAACTGTACAGCTGTCATTTTTCACATCCTGACCGAAATGTGTTTTCGCACTTTCAGCGCAGAATAGCGCGTTCGCTGTGCGAAATCAGTGTTCAGGACACATTATGAAAATGACAGTGACACTGTTCATGAGCAGAGGTCCTAAAATGCCTCTGTTGAAAATTTGGTGACAATAATCTATAAAATGACTGTGCTACAAGCATGCGTTGTGCAGTTTGCACGCACGCTCATACGTTCGCAAACTTCTAATATTCTCACTCCAGATTTTCTACAGTGCCATTGTTCTGCACCTCCTAATGAACAGTACAGCTGTCATTTTTCACATCCTGACCAAAATCTGTTTTCACAGTTCCTGCGCAGAATAGCGTGGTCACTGTGGAAAGTTTGTGTTCGAGACGCATGATGAAAATGGCACTCACTCTGTTCATTAGCAGATGCCCTAAAATGCCTATGTTGAAAATTTGGGAACGAAAGTCAATAAAATGAGTGTTTTATGAGTGTGCATTGCACAGCTTGCATGCACGCTCATGACTTTGTGAATTTGTAATACTTTCACTCCAGCAGTTCATCATTGGCATTTTTCCATACCTCCTTCTGAACACTGCAGCTGCCTGAAATGTGTTTTCGCACTTCTGACACAGAATTGCATGGCCGCTGTGCGACATCAGTTTTTGGGACAGTCTGAGGAAATGACAGTGATACTATTCATGAGCAGAGGTCCTAAAATGCCTATGTTGAAAATTTGGTGCCGAAACTCCATACAATGACTGTGTTGCAAGCGTGCATTGCGCTGTTTCCACGCACCCTTGTAACTCCGTCAATCTGCAATATTTTCATGCCACATTTTCACCACTGGCATTTGTGCACATCTCCTTATCAACAGTACAGCTGCCATTTTTCACAGCCTGCCCAAAATGAGTTTCCGCAGCTGTGGCACACAATGGTGTGCTAGCTGTACAAAATCACCTTTTGAGACACATTCACAAAATCACAGCACTATGCGTCTCTAACTACGCCACTCCCACTGCAAATGCCAGGGCGACAACATTCAGCTTTGGCAAATGCTTGTTTAAGTTATAATTGATTGTCTATGTTATCAAGTATTCAGCACTTTACTTGGCACATACCTTATGTACTGCATGTGAAATTTTCACATAATTATCAGAATAGTGTTTATTGTTAGCACTATTTAAATGCACTGTTTTGTAAGATAATCAGATATCTGATGAAGCTGACTTTTTAGAGTAAAAGCATTTAGATTTGGCATGTAATTCTGATTTCTTTTATGACTTGACTCACATGAGTTATCTTCCGTTTATAAATTTTAAATTACGTTTTTCTGTATATTTATGGGCAGTTGTAGAGTATCTCTTTCAGGGTATATCACAACCAACAGAAGGTCACTAAGTGCTCCTTTTTTTTGCCATTTGTATTCTGAAATACAGTTTCCGAATTTTTGGAGTCCAGTATGCTTATGTGACAGGGTCACAGGTAAAGAATTATGAAGCCTCCATGGGGGGGGGGGGGTGAGAAGGAAACATTAAAAACAAATAACTGTGCTAGCTCCTGCATATTAGGGATATGAAGAACCTCACTTCTGAACACAAGTAGAGGTGTGCATTAGTAATCAGGTCTGCTGAGTCCTTGATCCTCAATGAATAAAACCAATTAGTCTGCTGTAGAGGCCATCACAGGAGAGGAAGAACTGTTAGGGAGCACCAGTTTGGACAGTTTCAAATATGCACTGGATAAGTTTATGAATAAGGGTACATATACCAGTTACTGTCATGGGTCTAGGTCAAAACAGCACAAGCAGAAATGTGTGGTCAAAAACCATGGCACGTGGAGACCATAAAACAGGTACAGTACAGTGAAAAACCATGCTAACATATGTAAACTAACTCCGAAACTGGACACACTGTTTTACCCATACCATTTTTGACCTCACGTCTATTTTGGCGTTGTCTTCATTGGATACCTACTACCACTTACAAGTTAACAGTTATTATGAGCAAATGCCTTCCACTGTCCTACCTTTACAATATGAGATGAGAGTGGATTATGAATGGGAAGCAAATTCTTGCTTATTGTCAGTATTTGTGCTGCTGAAAGCACTCCCCAATAGCTTGATTTGTCAACAGATGACCCAAGACAAGAAGGTTTTAGCAATGCCTTCTTTTAATCAGCTTGAGACTTATATGGATACATAATGTAGAGCTAGACCATGGCTTGGAACATTTTGTAGCACCAACATCTATTGTCTGCCTTGAAGTTGCCACCATACTCAGCACTGAGTATGGTACAGGGATCGACACTGAGCAGGGTACAGCATTAGTTCTGAGCATGGGACTCCCAGGGGGTATTTCACAGTGAAGATTACTTCACTGTCACCTACTAAGGGTTAAGCAGTGGGGAGAGATGGGGAGCCAGGCTCAATGATGCCATGTCCAACACCATTTCTAGCACTGTGGAGTTCCCAAAAACCTGTTTATAAATATCACCCAAGGTAAGTTTAGATGTAGTCACCTAACACATAAAATCATGGATAAATCATGGTTGTATATGGTTAAACTATGGTTATAAATGATCAGTGAACATAGGCATTTATGGTTTGTCCATGACTTTAACCATGGTTATTGCTAAACAACCACTGACAGCAAATTATATAAGTAAAGACCACGGAAAACAATGGTTAATACAGTTTGAGAAATATTTAAGTTGATCTTGGTCATCTATGATTATCCATGGTTCTTAATTTCAGATGTTTCCTGCAGAATAAAAAAAAGATTTACATCGCTCAGGTAATATTTTTTCAACAAACTTTAAAATGAATACGTATTATCCACAGACATGTTTGAATTTGTTTACTTACCTGTTACTGGAGTTATTTTTCTTTCTAATGTGGCTACTCCTCATTAATAACTGATAGAATGACCTAATTGTTATTTTTTTTAATTCTTTTGGTAAAAGGGTAAGACCCACTAGACACAAGTACCTGTTTTCAGGGACAACCCAGGAGCACTGGGGAAGTTATCTGACTTGCTCAGATTTGTACAGTATGCAAGTGGAGGTTGTGGGTATCAAATCCTGATTTGGTGGATGTACCAAGTTCATTCACAGCTCGTTACTCTAACTTCTAAGCTATACTGGCAGCCCCATTTATACCACAATGAAATGCAACTCTTTTAAGAGATGATGAGTTTTTCTATTAAATGTCTATGCTAATGTAATTCATTTCCTCAAGTACACCTTATTTTGTATTCATAAATTGTAAAAACAGTTATTGTGATTATTTACATTTGTTTAAAGTGGCAACATTAGCATTCTGATATGTAAATAAATATGCAAACTTCATTGCTATCTCATGAGGTTATGATCATGGACAAACCATGGATAAACCAAACACACATGGATGAACCATGACTGACCATGGTGTTTCCAGAAATATTCAGCAATCACATTAGAAAAGGACATAAAAAGGGAGCTCATGTGAGAAGAATTTTACAGCAGCTTTGACTGAGAACGGTAGCAAAATTGAACCAACACAGTTTATTAACATGGCCAATTAATAAACTATACATTTTAGGAATGCAGCTGCAACTTGAACCTATATTGATAAACTTTATTTTTTTACTTTAAAATATATATGCTAGGTGGGTGTAATTTATAGGCATGATAAGAGGTGTCATATTTTAGGTTTTAGAATTATTATACAGATCCCATCAAGGTTAGGATGGATTAAGATTACCTGACATAAGAGTAGGTATACATTAAAAGCTAGGTGACATAGAAACAAAATAAGTCAAAAGAGCCAAATATTTCAATCAAATCTTCACACATGGGGTTTATGTCTCTGACACTGCTTAAAATTACCTGGACTTCTGTGAAGGGCTTACCGTAATTGAATGCATCTCACAATTAGGTTAACCTGACAACCAAAACTATTTGACACAGGTTTACTGTAGAATCTGTAGGATAAGTGTAGATGGAACTATTAATGTGATAAAGACGTTCATTATATAGTTACTAGGATATGATTATGAACTGGGTATAATACATTCTGTAATCGGATTGGCTAAGAGGTCCTGTTAGTGGTCATTAAATCCCACAACATAATCACACAAAGAAAAAAAGAACCTGGCAACAGCCTGTTTACCTTTACAACATGCCACCCCACTGCTCTGCCAACTTTTCCCACAAACAACATGCCCTGTCATTTAATTTCAACACACAAATTAAAAAAAAAAAAACATTAAAAAAAATACCTGTCTGTCACAGCCAAGCTGTTTTAAAAACTTACATTTCAGCTACCTTCCCAATCCCTGTCTATACACTTGCTCCTGCCAATGACTGTTACTTCAGCCATGCTCTGAGAAACATAGCTAAAAACCACTGCTGCTGCTGACTGAGATTTCACTCAAGTGATTTTGGTTTCAATCACCACCTCCTCCTCTTCAGTAAGAAAACTGTACCTGTTAGATAAAAAACTAAATACAGCAGCTCAGAAACCGTACCTTTGGCCAATTGTTTCTCCTGAAAGCCAGTTTCTGAATGCATGAGTGACCAGCAACCAAACCACTGGGGTGGGGGGTGCATATTGTACAAAAACTGATGTTTGGTAAAGACAGACTGAAGTAGTCTTGGGTACAAACTTTCTAAGGCCACCACGGATACCTTTGCTGGGATGGGGAACACAAGGACCAAATCTGCAGATGTTTCAAAACACTTGCTCTTGTTCAGGAAAGGGAGGAAACATCAGGACAAGTGGACCAGCTTCTACTACAATAGCACCACCTTCTGACCCCAATCCTAAAAGCACTGATTTTTGTTTAATATACACAGTCCCCCCCAAACAAAATCATTTTGTACACAAATTTGAAAAGTTTTTATTCTATTTTTTATTTATTTAAATTTTGATCCAGTTCATAATGCAGGGTGAGGTACATACTGGGATATCATCACGTCTTGGGTGAATGAGACACTCGACCTGCGGTCTCATGTCTCACAGTGCACCCGAGGTTTGACAATACCACATTATATACCGCACCCTGTTGTGTAATATTGCTTAAACATAACACAATAAGAATGAATTTGAGTAATCATAACGAAAAAATGAATTATGAAATCCACTATCAAGCTAAACCAGATTTAAATCAGGGAAAATACTGTCGGCTACCTGAAATAATTTAAAATGTTATTTTATCAGAATTGTTTTTATTTCAAATGCCAAATTGAAAATGTATTTAGTTCACCTGATTAGTCACTCTTATTTGTTTTTTTATGCATTCGTGCATGTTTATTAAACAAGGACAATCTTGTCCATTGGGACAGATTTTTTCTCTCCCAGACTCAACCTGTACACTGTTGCCAGCTTTCTCATACCCTTCAGACACCTGCAAGGGTTCTTCAGTAAGCTGGCACCACTCAGCACAGACACTCCCTCATGATATCTGTAGGTCTGAATCACACCAGAGCCACTTCCCACACAGTGCAATATTCCTTACCAAAGGGCATATGACCCACCCCTCTTTGTCACAGCTGAGACCTTCTTGATTTAGAAACAAAATATGAAAACTGTAGCCTTCTCCTTAGAAATGGAAACACACTTTTTGTCAGATATGACCCAGTTATCTGTACCTCAAAGGACTCACTCACTCACAGAAGAGTGAAGTACATATATAATAATTCTTTAATATTTTAAGATATTTACATATATACAGGTAATGCAGGATACTACACTAAGACTATGGGGAATGGTACTTCTACAGAGATAAAAAGAACATTTTTTGCACGTAGAAATAAACAGAAAAATCTTACTAGAAGTCATAACTTCCCAGAGTAGAAAGGGCTTACCACACAGGACACCATGGTGAAGCAGGGCAGACTTGAACCTTAGATGTTAACTGTTCAAGGTCCAAAAACCTGACTAACTTTTTTAGGATCTGGCAAGTCCTCAAAATTCTTCAGCTGCCAGTCTATCATGACACATCATCTAGTACATCATTCTAACATAATAGACTCAACACTTCCTTTATGTCCAGGAAATCTCCCATCTGGAAAACTGGTCCAACTGGAATCTTGGATTTTTGTGGACTCAGAAACCTTCTCATTGTTCTGAGCCTTGTCTGCCCCAGCAGGTGTGGCTGCATGGCCATGAGCATGAAAGACCCTTATCTCTTTGAAGCTTCCTAGTTAATTAATCAGAGGGTCTTGTCATTACAAGACAATGGAATTGTGATTACTTCTCAAGTTAGCTACTTTGGCTTCTGTCAACAATTTCAATGTCATTTACTCAGCCAACTTCCATCCCAACAGTATATAGAGTTAATTTAAAAGAAACAAAAGACATAGGAAAACATTACAAAATCAAAATTATTGTTACATCCATGAATCATGTACATATCATGGGTAAACAGAGATCCGGGACAGAGCAGGGATGACCAATATGTCTAAGAATAACCATAGTTATATATGCAAAACCTGCTAGACTCTGTGTATTGATACCTCCCCTTTGTATTTTTACCTCTGTAACTGATAAGGCTTCTTAATACCCTACTGTATCATGATATTGCATGCTTAATAGCATATGACATTATGGCTAACCCGGGATAATGCCGTAGGCAAGAGCGAATGGTGTCATACTGCGTATACTGCTGTACACGGTATTGCACCATTCCTACTTTCCCAGGCAGAGGATAAGACCTCTGCTGGGTCTGGGTTCTGCTGAGCAGCTGCCATGGCTCACTGGACTGAGCCACAGCAGCAGCAACCCAGGCGCTGTGTCTGGGACTGGGTTTGATTCCCGGTCCCAGAATGTTTATTTTGTTTGGACTTTGTGCACTCCCCGAGTTAACCCCCAACAGAGTTGAGAATCTTTAGTGAGGGGTTCGGGGGCACAGCCCTGCATAATGGGGAGTGTAGGGGCAGAGCCCCCCACAAAAAAAAGACATGCCTCATGGCAGAAATCGCGCTGTATTGGCAGCACAATTTTGCCATGCAGCATAATTGCTTGCAACATTATGACCCTGTGCCTCTTAATACAGCTATGTACAATACTACTTGATTCTTTACATAACTGCTGCACTGATGAGGAACCTTTGTAAATGAGGTTCTTAGCTCAAAGGTGTATATCCGATTGTACAAATATAAAAACATGGACAACTGGACAGTGGAGCAGCGCCAGTGACACTGACTGCCTTAAAGGAGTCCAGGAGAAGAATAATGACATCAATTTCTGCATGTTGGATGCTACTTACACATGTATGTGTGTAGTGTAATATATTATGTGCCTGTACAGGGAGACTCATTTACAGCTTGTATGTTCAGTGGACATCGTTATTCTTCTCAGAGATAGTGGACAGTATCACTGGATATACAGAAAGAAAAACCCACTAGGCATGACAGAAATGTATACCTTAGGACTACAAATAGCCAAATGCATAAACTACAGCCCTAATGGCATCCCTTAGACTTCCTACCATCTATATATCCATGTCCATACTACCATACATATCCATGTATATACTACACTCCTCCCCCTTAGACAGAAACTTGTCTTAAATACTTCAACAGTAATATTTCCTAACTTCCAGGCTGGAGTAAACTATACAGTACCCTGAAACAAGTTCAGGGGATTATTCTGCCCCTTGGGTAGAACTTCTCACTTACTTAGTAACAGTACAAGTAAGAGTTCAGTTGCACAGAGGTACAGGTTCAGTACATGACTTTAAAGGGGGATCCATCCTAAATCTGCCCCTAAAAATCCCACCCCTTGAAATCCCGAAAATTAAATCCCGACTTCTCGAAACGCAGAAAAACCATAATCCCGACTGACATTCACCAGAAACATCTTAATTTTGCTGTTGTGTGATTGCAGTTAGGGTAAATTCAGAATAGAAAATTCATATCACTCTGGACCAATTAATAGTTTTGCAGCACAGTTTAAATGTTTAGGTTATGAGCAACAAAGGAATCTCTGACCCCCTTCCAGGAAGATCTAACTCTCAAAAGGACAAGCAGACACTCTGAGACACTGACTGGGATTGAACAATAGAGCAGTAGGTTCAATGCCAGCAGGGATTGTCCATGCTCCAAGATGTGAAGGAGCTGCTGCAGAAATTGTGGAACATGGCGCCTGACTGATTTACCTCCATTCTTTAGACTGATTGTAAAAAGCAGGTACCAGGCTTTGACCTGACAGACTAGGGAGACATTGCCATTATTGCTGCAGCGACAACGGACATTCAGGGGGGTGCTCAGGTGATAGAGTGGTCATCTCTGCCCAGAGAAGAACTACAAGAATGACTTTAAATACAAGTATATAGCACAGTTTCTCAATGTTTAATAAATATGTGGAACTTGCTATGTGCTCAAGCCCTGATAGATCTGATTCAACACCCCCCTCCTGACCTGGCATAATTACTGCAGGCTTGAAGGCAGAAATGGTTTCCACTCCCTGTGACATGGAGCAAAATGCTAGGATCAGAGTGGGGAGTGTGCTTGGAAAGAGATCTAAATCTAAATTAGCTCCACAACTGGGCCCTATTCATAGAGGAGAGCAATCCGATCTCTGCGCCGTAACACTGTCTCATCCCGTTCACAAATGAATAAGCTCTGTATAAGCTCAATATAAGTTCTATAATTATGTATTCAGAAACAGTGGGGAAAACAGTTTTTTCAATGAACCAAGTACATTTGAGTATTTCGCAATTCAGGATTGGCAGCTTTCGGTAAAAAGACAATTCAGGATAAAACATTTGGTCATTGACTGTTCAGTATTTCATCGGGCAGGATTTAGTACCTAACCACTTTAAAGGTCAAGTCTTTGGGATGGTTTTCAGTGCCCAATGGGATATCTATGGGCTGGAACAACCACTGCTGATGAACCTTATTATTTGGCATCAGCCCTGGTGGAACTTCATGGGCAGGAGCAAAGTCCTCTATGTCCCTGTCCTCATCTGGAGTGACATCTTCTGCTGCATTTGTTGGAACCTTGGAATGCAGCAGATGATCCACATGTATGTGAACAAGTTGATGTCCCATGCGAACTGTATGAGTCAAATTCCATGCGTTTCAATCACCACCCCAGGAATCCAAGAAATCTTGGGATGTCTACAGTCTCAAACCATCACCCTCTCCCCAGGATAAAAAATGCATACTGGCTTGGCTGACTTGTCATGACCCTTTTGCTGTTGTAGTTGATGCTTTGTCACATTATCAGCCAAGTCCATCTTAAGCAATGAAAAACGGGTGCGAAGTTGACGTTTGAGAAACAGTTCAGCAGGTGTTCGCTCTGTAACTATGTGATGAGCCCTAATGAGGCCTGAGTCTGTAAGCAAACAGAAAATGAGCCAACCTTTGAGCTGTAAGTACTTGATATGAATCTGGCTTACTCCAAGCTTTTCTGAGTGTCTGTACAGCTCTTTTGGCTGCACCACTGGATGCTGGATGGTAAGGTGGAGTCAAGATATGTCAGATGCCATTCTGCTTTAAGAAGAGTTTGAAATCATGGGAAGAAAGTTGGGGACCATTGTCTGACACTAACTCCTGTGGTAGGTCATAAGAGGCAAAAAGTTGTCTCAGAAGGTTTACAGTCTTTTCAGTAGTTGTGACTTGTGTGGGCAACACTTCCAGCCATTTGGAGTGGATATCAATTACTACTAGGAAAAGCTGTTTGTCCACTTCAGCATAGTGAACATGGATGTGCTCCCATGGTGTGGTAGCCCAAGACCATGGATGCAGGCATGCGGTTGAGAGTTGGTTGTGGTCAGCTGCACATGGTGCACATTGGTTGAGAATATGTTGGATATATTGGTCAAGTCCTGGCCATCAGAGGTATCCTCTGGCCAATGTCTTCATTTGAGAGATTCCAGGATGACTGTCATGTAATTCAGAAAGTAATCTGTTGCAGACCTTTGGACGTATCACAACTTAAGCTTCCCACAGAACACAGCCTTGCTTTGTGGACAACTAGTCCCTCTTGTCTAAGAAAGTTCAGAGAGTCAGGTCTCTCGTGAAATTGGGCCAACCATTTAAGGTGAAATCTAGGACTTTAGAGAGGACAGGTTATCACTGTGTCTCTGCTGCAACATCCTGTGAAGCAATGGTAAGTCTCCAAGATATGAAAGATGGAATACTGCCCCATCATCTTCCTTTTCTGTAGCATTTTTACATGGCAGTATCAATAAAGCATCTGTATTTATGTGATCATGAGAACATCTGTATACAATGTCATAGTCTTACGCCAACAAAATCAGGGTCCATTGCTGCATTCTGAGTGCTGCAAGAGTTGGTATTGCTGCCTTTGGCCCCAGAATTTCCAGTAGAGGCTTGTGATCTGATAGCAGAGTGAATTCCCATCCGTACAAGTACTTATGAAACTTCTTGACACCAAAAATTATGCTCAAAGCTTCTTTCTTGATCTGAGCATAGTTTCTTTCGCTTGGGATCAAGGTCCTGGAAGCAAAAGCGATCAGGTGTTCCTCCCTAGAAGGTAGCACATGAGAGATGATGGCTCCCACTCCATATGATGATGCATCGCTTGCTAGCCTCAGAGGTTTTGTGGGGTCATAGTGCGCTAAACATTTGCTGCCTAGAAGATGTTTCTTGCAAGCCTGGAATGCTTTCTCAAACTGTGATGATTGATTCCTGCCTCGTAGGTGACTGGTACTTCAATCTCCCCTAGCACAGGGATTGGGTCTCCTGAGTAAGACAAGAGCTGAATATACAATAATTACAATGGCCACTGCTGAAGTTTCTCTTTGTAGATGTGCTCTGGCACAAGAGATATTGAGGCTCCGGTGTCAGCTGCATGCTTACTGGGTTTACAGCTAGCTCCATTTGGAGGTACATTTCTACTTCATTTGCCCATGTTGCATAAACCATGAACAGCTGCAATGCCTCATCTTCTGTTTCAGTGGTTGCAGTGTCATCTGTGGCATACCGTGCAGTAGCAGTCCATGATGTACTTTTGCACACTTTCAGTATGTGACCCACTTTTCTGCAGCTGAGACATATCTCGTGTCGAAATTGACATGTGTTCTGCTGGTGGTTACCTCCACGTCTTCAACATGGTTTTGAATTTTCAGAAGTGCCCGGTAGTGCTGGGTTCTGAAATAATGGGGGTTGTTGATAAACAGATGAAGGACCACTCCGTGGTGTGGAATGTTCCTCGGATGCTGGAGTATGGGTGACCTTGTGAACTCCACTTCTTTGGGAATCAGAATATCCTGCTAGTTCCCTGGTATCCTTCCAAGTGAGCTCCATAGCAAGGGCCTTCTCACAGGGTG